>JAHRHZ010000078.1:1930851-2006835 GCA_024137785.1 Ginglymostoma cirratum
CTCCTCCCTACCCCCCTACCTACACTCACCTTTACTGGCTCCATCCCTGCCTCTTCGACTTGTCTGCCTCCTCTCCACCTATCCTCTCCTCTATCCATCCTCTATCTGCCTCCCCCTCTCTCCCTATTTATTTCAGAACCCTCTTCCCCTCCCCCATTTCTGATGAAGGGTTTAGGCCCGAAACGTCAAGTTTTCCTGCTCCTATGATGCTGCTTGACCTGCTGTGTTCATCCAGCCCCATGCTTGTTATCTCGGATTCTCCAGCATCTGCAGTACCTTTTTATTACTGAAAACCTGGTGTGGCTCACTGTGACTCTGTGTTTTCACAGGCTTGCTGTGCGAGACTCCCATGTTGTGCGATGCTGCCGTGCTGTGCTGCAGGTAATCTCAGTCTCGTGGAATCTCTGCACTAAATTTGATTTCTCAAATCGATTGGACTGTGAAGAATCATGGGCCTAGAAACTGATCGGGTGCAAAGTGGGTGCTGAGAGCTCAATATGACGTGACATTCTGCACTGCAACCGACCATATTGGTTTGGGTGTCCTGCTGAAGGCAGCAGTCTGCCAAAGATGGATACGCAAACTTCAGACCCACTCAGGCCTTGATCTAAGGCCTGGAGCTCAATAGACTGCAGCAAACACCCATGGAAACCAAACTCAGTACATTGGACACAATCATTCAGAACAATTTGATTTGATTTATTATTGTCACCCGTACTAAGATACAGTGAAAAGCATTGTTTTGTGTGCTAACCAGGCAAATCATACTTTGCATAGGTACACCAGGGTAATGGACCAGAATGCAGAATATAGTGGTACAGCTGCAGAGAAGGTGCAGATAAAGATCAACTTTAATTTATGAGAAGTCTGTTCAAAAGTCTGATAGCAGTGGGGAAGAAGCTATTCTTCAATCAAAAATGCACACCAACACCTCTACTTTCTCAGAAAGCTAAAGAAATTCAGCATGTTCACAAAGACTCTTACCATTTTTTATAGACACACTGTAGAAAGCATCATATCTGGATGCATCATAGCTTGGTATGACAACTGGTCTGCCCAGGACCGCAACAAATTATAGATGGTTGTAAACACAGCTCAGTACAGTAATATATTTTTCATGGACCTAAAGAAGGCCATTCAGCCCCTTGAGTCTATTCCATTATTCAAGCAGATCCCAGCTGACCCATATGTCAACACTATTTGTCTGCATTTGTCACTTAATGCACGATGCACCTACCCACAAAAATCTATCTGTCTCAGTCTTGAAAACCCTAATTTGACCCCCTAATTTGAGGGGAAAAGGTCCAAATTTACACTACCCGTTTTTGTGATGTAGTGCTTCTTGACAACATTCCTGAAAGGCCTGGGTCTAATCAGTAGATTATTTTCCCTTGTTCTGGACTCCTCTACTCGAAGAAATTGTTTCTCTGTATTCTGTTGGCATAGGCTGCTTGGGCCGAATGGCCCGATTCTGTGTAATTCTACCCTGTTGATTCTTTTAAGCAAATTAGATATTTCATTCACATCACCCCAACTCTTCCAATTTGAGCTTCTACTTTTATTCAATCTGTCTTTGTTCTATTTCCAGGTACCAAGGTTGGATTTAAGGAAAACCGCCACATGTTAAATCAAAGCAAGCTCACCTACCTTGACACACCAATGATACGGACAAACAAGCCTGTCGGAACAGACATTGTGAGGTGGAAGGTGATGGACAACGTTCACAGAGAACCTTCTAAACGGTATCAGGGAACCAATCCTGATGATACTGGTGAGTCTTGAGGGAAAGGTTCAGCATTTTTGAGCAGAAAGGGATGCAAAAGCTACTTCAATGGTTTGAAAAGTGGCATCTTGGTGTCCTCTGTTTAAACAAACCGTTGAGATTTCTGTGCCGGTCCTACTCATGCAATAACAGCAGTTTACATTTATATTGTGCCTTTAAGAGACTAAAACATCTCACAGACACACAGAAAATAGGAGCAGGAGGAGGCCCTTCGAGCCGCTGTGCAATTCAGCATGACCATGGCTGATCATCCAACTCAGTACTCTGTTCCCACTTTCTCCCCACAGCCTGATCCCTTTAGCCCTAAGAACTTAAGTTCCTTCACAAGGAGCACAATCATGTAAAAAGTTCATACTAAGTAAAGACACAGTCAAAAATTTG
The DNA here is from genome assembly GCA_024137785.1 of Ginglymostoma cirratum. Classification (NCBI taxonomy): domain Eukaryota; kingdom Metazoa; phylum Chordata; class Chondrichthyes; order Orectolobiformes; family Ginglymostomatidae; genus Ginglymostoma; species Ginglymostoma cirratum. The sequence goes on from JAHRHZ010000078.1 coordinate 1,933,016, forward strand.
GTCAAGGGGTTAAGTTGTAAAGACAACCTTAAAAGAAGATAGAGAGATAACAGGATGGAGAGCCTTGGGCCTAGGCAGCTGAAGTACAGTCACCACGACCCAGAATCCAAGGAGCCTAGGAAGAGAAATGGATTGGGATAGACAAACATCTTTCAATGTTACACAGCCAATGGAATTCCAAAGGTCAGGAATGTGGGATCTGTGCAATGTAATTAATACGCCACAGTCAACAGCCACCAATTTTTGTTTTGTAGCTGCCTCATTTTTAATTTCCCAATAAGAGTAAGATTTTTAATTTATATTGATCGCGTTATACAACGTTTAAAATTGTTGGAAGGTTTGTGGTTGTCGCGAATGGCTACCTTTAAATCTAGCTTTGTGTCGAACCCATTTCATACCCAGCAATTAACTGGTTCAGCAGCATAAGAGAAGAGTCTTACATGGAACTCCATGCAGTGTGAAAGTCTATGATATCTCTATCAGAAGAAGCACTCTTGCACTTGGTGCAGCCACACAGAATGTTGAAACTTTTGGGCTGCCTTGCCCAGTGTTTCAAAGCACATTCCCAGTCTGAATGGAACTTATACAAGGCCAAGCAAGACCCAGGTTCGCCCCCTAGACTGTGTTTATTTATTCCATTGCTGTCACAAATAACTGAACTTCTGGCTACTTAATAATGCCAACTCCTCAACAGCAGTGGATACCTCAATACCTCAACATTGCCATCCTATTTGAATAAAGTCACCCAAATATGGGAATACATATTCTGTGGATTGTCCATCGCTTCCGGAGAAGCATTCTCTAACTGGCTGGATGATCCCTTGCCATGGCCAATCCTGGTGTTGTCCACAAATAGGTGAATAATAAGGATACAAAGTTAACACACCAAGTCAACATTATTCTGTCAGGGAAGTGTAACAGAGGTAAAGTGTAACGTTTAAGCAAGTGACTAAATGCAGGACTTTTAATATCATAGTGGATGACTCTATCTAATCTGAGTACTTTCTGATCCTGTTCCACTTTTCATTTTCAGTTCTGTACAACCTGTCACTGCGAGCAGCCCGAATATACAATGATGTGCTGAAGAATCCAGACTCAACAGAGTTTAAGCAGCTACGCATGGAGGTGGAGGAGAATGTAAGTGTGAATGCATTCACCGGGACAGAGCAGACTGTATGCTCTCATTCTGCGATCGCAGTTTTATTTTATTTCCCCATCCACCATGCATGCTTTCCTGCTAAAAGCTTTTATTGCAGCTAATCCAAAGACAGCGCATAATCTGTTTCTTTCACATTTTCTTACGGTATATTCCAATTCAGTTTTATTCTCTAATATTAGTCAATCCCCTGTGAACTTACCCACAATGACTCAACCCCACTTTCAGAATTACACAAGTATCTTCAATTTTATTATCCAATATAAATCCCAGGGTCTCAATTTATAACAAAAATTGCTGATGCAAACCTTTGCCAATGGTAGCATGATGTGTTCATAGAGGTAGTTTCCATTGTTAATGTGGGCATTGTAATTTATTATGGAAAAGACTGGTAGGAAAATGTTTGATTTTTACTATTGTGTATGTATTTATTTATTTATTTATTATATCTATTTTAATAAACTAACAGTAAACAAACTCCTTTGAATGTGAGCTTTACCTTTCTTGGGTAAAAGTCAATGTAGCGCTACGTTATATAGAACAGAAATGTCGAGGTTGTAGCTCCTGGTCTGGTCTAATGCAGTTATTGCAATCCGTTCAGTTTGCCTTCCATTGGTTCGAGCAACAGGTGAGAAACAATGAGCTGGGATTCTGGTCTCAACTTCCAGGAGTTTTGTCAGTGGTTAGGACAAGATGGGGCTCACCTTTACACCCACTGAGACCAAGAGGTTCAGAACAATCTAGTGAAGAATAAGCATGAGATGCTGAACCAAAACTAGAATCCAAAACTAGAGACTCAGTGGGAGAATCAGGAGGTGGAAATCTGGGGGTAAATACACGATACTCTGAGATACAACTTAAAATGTTTTATCAATGCATTAGAACAACTGAGAAATACCGCAACACAATAATATTGGTTGATTCTACCCAGACCCATGGACCCAGGAGGATTCATGAGAGTCAGGCTGTGTCTGTGCACTATCACATTCATTGTCAATATCCTGGGATGACAGTGATAGGCTGGTGTAACTGTTCATGCTATATTCTAAAGGCAAGTTTGAGAAACACTCGAGGGAGAAAGGAATAGGAGGATACGCCATTGGGTGAGATGAGGAAGAATGTGTGTAAACAGTTGGATAAATGACCAGTTTCTGTTCTGAAAATACTGTGTATTTTAATAAATGTTTAATATCACAACTAACTTCTGACCTGTGTGACTTTAGCTCAACGATGTGTTCAAAACCGTGCCAGGTTTCCAGGGAGTCCGGAAGACCAAGTTTAGGTAAGGATTCTTCCCTACATTCTTGAGTCTCTCAGGTCTTGTACATGTGAGTCGCATTCTGTTTCTGTTCTTGTGTTATCTCTCTCTAATATCAACCACAATCTCTTAGTTTGGTATAAAAAGCATCAGCTGCTATTTTCTCAATTTTTAAACGAATAATGATTGACGTTTGTTGTCAAAGCTCATTACTGAATTATTTAATTGCTAACTCTTAACAAGAACTACATAGTTCTGCACCTATAAATGCTTTATACAATAACTTTTTAAAATCCTACTTGTTATCCCCACATGTTAAAGAAAGATCTCCCCTCTCAACGAGGCCACTTATTGGCTGAAACAGCTGCCTCCTTATGAAATAAACGCTAACACATGAACCAGAAACTTAATACATTAAAACATGCAAAAACACATTAAAAATACTTCTATCTACTGTGGAGTAACTACTATCATCTTCAAATTGGAGTTATTTAAAATACAATAAAACAGTTACATTAATGTAAGCATATAAACAATGACTGATAGCTCAGATCCTTCTCATCATCCAATGTGTCCCCGAGAATTCTGATACCTTATATATCATGATGCACTATATTCGCTCCCCATCCACGCCATATTTAAATATTTAAAGAATTAATTTCAATAATTAGTTTGAAACATTATTTTCATTAGCAATATCTCGAAATTAGTTAATTAGACACAGAATAATAAACCAGAGTACAGGAGTTTAAATTCCACCATGGTATTTGGAGAATTTCAATTCAGTTAGGATAGTTTAAAGTGATTGTGATCGTTGCAAAAACGCAAAAGGTTCATCTGTGTCTTTCAGGGGAAAAAAGTCTTGCTGTCCTTAATTTTGGCCCTGATTCCAGTCTCATGTTCATATCTGACTGGCACAAACAGTTCAGCTCTTAGTCAGACAGTATTTGTAAATGTTCCCTATATCACTGAGTTAAAATTCATCAGCAGTAACATGAGTCTCTAAGTTTAAGCACCTTCAATGTTCTAGGAGCCAACTGGCCTCATTTCACACCTACAAATGAGAATTGGAAAAGCTGTCTGAATTTGCAGGTGTTAAGTCATTGTACAATCACTCAGGCAAGATCACTACAATTTCTGCTTTTAATTTAACCACTGACAGCCTGAGCTAATCATATCACATCTTACAGTCACCATTGTGCACTTCTCACCAACATTCATGGCCAAAAGCTGCCATTACTATTCCATTCAACCCCATCACTGTCACAGTTGGAACTTCTTGTTCCACTTTAGCAAGGTTTCCTGGCATCAGAGAAGAACCCATTGGTCAGAGCTGTAACTGAATTAGGGTAAAGGTGTCAGCATGAACTGGGAGTGCGAACAGTTCCACAATAAACAGCCAAAATAAAATCACATGGTTTCACCTCTCTCTCTCGTAGGATTATCAGTGTGACTGGTATTTGGCTGAGAAATCATGTCATGTCGCGGGAGAGTTGGCATGTCTGCTCTCTCTCCTTTCACTGGAGCTTCATCTAGCACCCTGTGCTCCTCTCCCCCTCCCTCGGTATCCCCTCTCCCCCGTGTGCTCCTGTCTCCCCGTACACCCTCTCCCCCATGCTCCTCTCACTCTGTGTGCTGTCTCCCTCTGTGATCCCGCTCCTCTTGTGCCCCCTCTCCCTCTGTCCCCTGTCCTTCTCTACCTCCGTGCCCCTACCCCCCCCCGTGTATTTTTCTCTCTCCGTGCATCTCTTTTTCTTTCCCCCTCTCTCTGTGTCTTTCTATCTCCCTGCTCTCTCTCTCTCATGGTTTATTCGCCTTTTTGTGATGTTTATAAACACTTGGAATTGAGAATTTATCTGATCTAACATATAAAACTGTGATTTCTATTTTTAGGCTTCAATCAAATGCAGGAAGAAGGTGAGTGATTTCTGGACATCCTCTAGCCTATAATGCACATTCTGAATGTTTTGTCCTGCCAGTTATAAATGATCACTGTCCATTGACCAACCTGCAGCTGACACAGCCCACACCACGCTTGTACAGCTCACTCCGGAACATTGACTTCACCTTCCTTGTTCACAAAGGTTGACAGATATTTTAAAATGACCTTTTCTTCAACATTAGTTGTTGATGTGCTGCTATGGGCTTGACCTACTGGCACCTTTCTTCATGAGTGGACATCTCATCTGAAGGACCGCACTAGTGGCAGTGCAGCTCTCCCCTCAGGACTGCGCTTACTGTGTCAGCCTAGATCATATGCTATAGAGTGGAAACCTTGAACGTGTTATGGTTAGAATGAGCTATATCTGTACCTGTGACCTGCCAGTGAGTAAATCTTAGGGTCAGAGGGTCAGGGGTAGGCCATTCAATCCATCATACTTGTTCCGCCATTCATTACGATCAGGGGCTGCTTAACCACTTCAACACCCTTCTTCCACACTACCTCTGAATCCCTTTATGCTATTGAGAATGCTGTCAATCTCTAACTTGTACATATTCAAAGATCAAGCTTCCATCTCTTCTGGGATAGAGGATTTCAAAGATTCATAACCCTCTGAGCGAAAGGAAATTCCCTTTTGTCTCCGCCCCAAGTGGCTTCCCCTTACTTTGAAGTTATACCCCCTGGTTCCTGGGGGAGCCATGCATTTTACTGGCATCCAACCTGTCTATCCCTTTAAGTATTTGAAACTCTTCAGGCCCAGTTTCCCATGAATTCTGCTCTTGCCCACCAAATTAAACCATGCCTTGATAAACAGAAGGTGCTGGACAGGTATCAAGGCTGCAAAATCCTGTTGATGCCTTGATATTGTGCACTGCCCACACCCTCGTTGGAGAGGTGTTGGGATTTATTAACACCGTTGTACAACCCAACCTCGAGTGAAGCAAGTGTGTAGTCCTGGATTATGGGATCAATATTTACACAATCCTATGGCACAAAAGGAGGCTATTCAGTCACCATTCACGTACCAGCTCTTTGAAAGGGCCAGTTACACCAAGTAGTGCCCAAAGATTGGAGGGTGGCTAATGTTGTGCTATTATTTAAGAAAGGCTGCAGGGAAATGCCTGGGAACTATAGACCGGTGAGCCTAACATGCATGGTGGGTAAGTTGTTAGAAGGCATTCTGAGGGACCTGCAGGCATTTGGAGAGGCAAGGACTCATTTGGGATAGTCAGCATGGCTTTGTGTGTGGGAACTAGATTGGGCTTTTTGAACGGGTGACCAAGAAAGGAGATTAGGGCAGTGTGGTAGTCGTTGTCTATGTGGACGTTAGCAAGGCCTTTGACAAGGTACCACATGGCAGGTTAAATCTCATGGGATCAAGGGAAAGATAGCCAATTGGATACAAAATTGGCTTGACGGTAGAAGGTTAAGGATGGTGGTAGACAGTTGTTTTTCAGACTGGAGGCCTGTGAGCAGCGGTGTGCCACAGAGATTGGTGCTGGGTTCACTGGTATTTGTTGTTTATATAAATGACTTGGGTGGGAATTTCGGAAGTATGTTTAGTAAGTTTGTGGATGACACCAAGATTGGTGGTATAGTGAGCAATGAAGAAGGTTATCCGGGAATGCAGCGAGATCTTGATCAACTGGGCCAGTGGGCAGAAGAATGGCAGACAAAGTTTAATTTGGATAAATGCATTTTGGAGGGTTAAACCAGGGCAGGATTTACACCATCAATGGTAGGGCCCTGGGGAGTGTTATAGAACAAAGAGATCAAGGGGTACAGGTTCATAGCTCCTTGAAAGTGGAGTCACAGGTAGACAGGGCGGTGAAGAAGGCTTTTGGTATGCTGGCTTTCATCGGTCAGAGCATTGAGTACAGGAGCTGGGATGTCTTGTTTCAGCTGTAAAAGACGTTGGTGAGGCCATATTTGGAATAGTGTGTGCAGTTCTGGTCGCCCTACTATAGTAATGATATTATTAAACTAGAAAGAGTGCAGAAAAGATTTATGAGGATGCTTCCTGGACTGGAAGGTTTGAGCGAGATGGAGAAGTTGGATAGGCTGGAACTTTTTTTCACTGGAACATGGGAGACTGAGGGGTGAGCTTATAGAGGTGTATAAAATCGTGAAGAGTATAGATAAGGTAGATAGCAGACAGTTTTTTTCCATTGTATGGGAGCCTAAAACTAGACAGCATAGGTTTAAGGTGAGAGGGGAGAGATACAAAAGGGTCCAGAGGGGCAATTATTTCACACAGAGGGCGGTGAGTGTCTGGAACAGGCTGCCAGAGGTAGTGGTGGAGGTGAGTACAATTTTGTCATTTAAGAAACATTCGGACAGGACAATGGAAGGGATAGGTACGGAGGGATATGGACCAAATGCAAGCAAATGGGACTTGTTTAAATTGTGAATACTGGGCAGCATGGGCAAATTGGGCCAAAGGGCCTGTTTTCATGCTGTGGACCTCTATGATTCTCTTCCCCCACCACTTTTCCAACACCATAGCACTTTTGTTCCCATTTCAAGTTTTTGTCCAGTTTGCTCTTGAACCTTCCTATTAATGTCCAGCACTTAAAGTCAACTTTAATCCAACATCTCCAGTTTGTCTGGTTATTTTAGATTTAGAATCCCTACAGTGTGGAAACAGGCCCTTCGGCCCAACAAGTCCACACCGACCCTTGGAGCATCCCACCCAGACCCATTCCCCTATAACCCACACATCCCTGAACACTATGGGCAATTTAGCATGGCCAATCCACCTAGCCTGCACATCTTTGGACTGTGGGAGGAAACCAGAGCACCCGGACAAAACCCATGCAGACACGGGGAGAATGTGCAAACTCCACACAAACAGTCACCTGAGGCTGGAACTGAACCCAGGTCCCTGGTGCTGTGAGGCTGCAGTGCTAACCACTGAGTCACCATGCCACCAGTGTTTATCTGCAGTGTTTACTTAGTAATTCTGACTGTGTTTCACCATAGGCAGGACCTGACCATCATCGACACACAATTACCTGCCTTTCGATCAGCAGAGAAACAGATTGTCAATACAACTGAAGACATGGTGTCCATGGGTGCCTTCAACAATCTGAAGGTTTTGCCCGGCTACTATACAGTGGCATCTGATCGAGGTGAGTCTCAAATAGCAAAGTTTGCTGAGCCAGACTCTTTATGAATTGTTCATCACAATGAATGTATCTGACTGTGTGGAGTGGATCCCCCAGGAATGTAGCTGACTGTGGGGAGTGGATCCCCAGGACTGTACCTGACTGTGTGGAGTGGATCCCCCAGGACTGTAGCTGATTGCATGGAGTGGATCCCCAGGACTGTAGCTGACTGTGTGGAGTGGATCCCCAGAACTGTAGCTGACTGCGTGGAGTGGATCCCCAAGACTGTAGCTGACTGCATGGTGTGGATCCCCAGGACTGTAGCTGACTGCATGGAGTGGTTTGCTGAGGCTGGAGATGACTGCATGGACTGGATCACTAGACTGGAGGGAATTGTACAGGGTGACTTACTAGGACTGAAATTGACTGTATGGAGTGGCTCATTGAGCAATTTAGGAAAATGGTGTATGGAATGGATCACAAGGAGTGGAGGTGGCTGCATGGAGTGGATCTTAAGATTTACCTTTAAATACACCATTCCATGATTGTGACAAAAGTGGTGAGAGCTGTGTGGGTTGAATAGATTTCAGTCTCCTCCCAGGTCTGTTCCTATGTCAGGGGCCTAAGGTGTAACAGCAAGTGTCTCAGTGTATGGAGCAAATCTGAAAGGCACAATCTGTGTTCCTTGCTGTCTTGGCAGATGCTCATGGGCAAGTGGAATTCCAAGATGGTGTCGAATCCATTGATGTGCGGGTCCCACTCTTTGTGAAGGATGAAGATGATGATGAGAAGCAATTGCAAGTGGAGGCTGTTGATGTTCCAAAGGGAAATGCAGAGATTGACCAGCCATTTGTGTACATCACCATGATCAAACAGGCCTGTGCGTCTTTAGGAATCTCAATTTGACCCAAATGGTTCTGGTTCAGTGTGGCCCCCTGTCCTTCAGCCCCTAAAGCCCAACCTAGCTACCTCCGTTCTATCTTCATATCGATCTATTATACTCAAAGTTACTTTGCCCACGATTTGTTTCTGAAGGGCTGAAAGCCGAGTACTTGATTGCACTTATTTCAACTGGGAGAGGCATCACTCCTGGGGATTCAAAGAACAAAGAACAAAGAAAATTACAGCACAAGAACAGGCCCTTCGGCCCTCCAAGCCTGCGCCGATCGAGATCCTCTGTCTAAACCTGTCATCTATTTTCTAAGGGTCTGTATCCCTTTGCTCCCTGTCCATCCATGTACCTGTCCAGATACATCTTAAAAGACACTAACATGTCTGCGTCTATCACCTCCGCTGGCAACATGTTCCAGGCATCCACCACCCTCTGCGGAAAGAACTTACCACGCATATCTCCCATAAACTTTCCTCCTCTCACTTTGAACTCTTGACCCCTAGTAATTGAGTCCCCCACTCTGGGGAAAAGCTTCCTGCTATCCACCTTTTCTATACCCCTCATGATTTTGTAGACCTCAATCAGGTTCCCCCCTCAATCTCCATCTTTCTAATGAAAATAATCCTAATCTACTCAACCTTTCTTCATAGCTAGCACCCTCCATACCAGGCAACATCCTGGTGAACCTCCTCTGCAGCCTCTCCAAAGCATCCACATCCTTTTGGTAATGTGGCGACCAGAACTGTACGCAGTACTCTAAATGTGGCTGAACCAAAGTCTTATACAACTGTAACAATGACCTGCCAACTCTTGTACTCAATACCCTGTCCGATGAAGGAAAGCCGTATGCCTTCTTGACCACTGTATTGACCTGCGTTGCCACCTTCAGGGAACAATGGACCTGAACACCCAGATCTCTCTGTACATCAATTTTCCCCAGGACTTTTCCATGTACTGTATAGTTTGCTCTTGAATTCGATCTTCCAAAATGCTTCACCTGGCATTTGCTCGGATTGAACTCCATCTGCCATTTATCTGCCCAACTCTCCAATCTATCTATATTCTGCTGTAATCTCTGACAGTCCCCTTCACCAATCTTCATGTCATCTGCAAACTTGCTAATCAGACCACCTATACCTTCCCCCAAATCATTTATGTATATCACAAACAACAGTGGTCCCAGCACAGATCCCTGTGGAACACCACTGGTCACAGGTCTCCAATTTGAGAAACCCCCTTCCACTACAACTCTCTGTCTCCTGTTGCCTAGCCAGTTTTTTATCCATCTACCTAGCACACCCTGGACCCCATGCGACTTCACTTTCTCCATCAGCCTGCCATGGGAACCTTATCAAACGCCTTACTGAAGTCCAAGTAAATGACATCTACAGCCCTTCCCTCATCTATCAACTTTGTCATTTCCTCAAAGAATTCTATCAAGTTGGTAGGACATGACCTTCCCTGCACAACACCATGCTGCCTATCACTAATAAGCCCATTTTCTTCCAAATGGGAATAGATCCTTTCCCTCAGTATCTTCTCCAGCAGCTTCCCTACCACTGACGTCAGGCTCACCAGTTGATAATTACCTGGATCATCCCTGCTACCCTTCTTAAACAAGGGGACAACATTAGCAATTCTCCAGTCCTCCGGGACCTCACCCGTGTTTAAGGATGCTGCAAAGTTATCTGTTAAGGCCCCGGCTATTTCCTCTCTCGCTTCCCACAAGAAGCTGGGATAGATCCCATCCGGACCTGGGGACTTGTCCACCTTAATGCCTTTTAGGATACCCAACACTTCCTCCCTCCTTATGCCGACTTGACCTAGAGTAATCAAACATCTATCCCTAACCTCAACATCCGTCATGTCCCTCTCCTTGGTGAATTCCGATGCAAAGTACTCATTAAGAATGTCACCCATTTTCTCTGACTCAACGCATAACTTTCCTTCTTTGTCCTTAAGTGGGCCAATCCTTTCTCTAGTTACCCTCTTGCTCTTTATATATGAATAAAAGGCTTTGGGATTTTCCTTAACCATGTTTGCTAAAGATCTCTCATGTCCCCTTTTAGCCCTCTTAATTCCTCATTTCAGATTCGTCCTACATTCCCAATGTTCTTCCAAAGCTTTGTCTGTCTTCAGTCGCCTAGACCTTATGTATGCTTCCTTTTTCCTCTTAGCTAGTCTCACAATTTCACCTGTCATCCATGGTTCCCTAATCTTGCCATTTCTATCCCTCACTTTCACAGGAACATATCTCTCCTGCACGCTAATCAACCTCTCTTTAAAAGCCTCCCACATATCAAATGTGGATTTACCTTCAAACAGTTTCTCCCAATCTATATTCCCCAGATCCTGCCGAATTTTGGTATAGTTGGCCTTCCCCCAGTTTAGAACCCTTCCTTTAGGACCACTCTCATCTTTGTCCATGAGTATTGTAAAACTTACAGAATTGTGGTCACTATTTCCAAAGTAGTCTCCCACTGTAATTTCAACCACCTGGCCGGGCTCATTCCCCAACACCAGGTCCAGTATGGCCCCTTCCCGAGTTGGACTATATACATATTGCTCTAGAAAACCCTCCTGGATGATCCTTACGAATTCTGCTCCATCTTGACCCCTAACACCAAGTGAATCCCAGTCAATGTTGGGAAAATTAAAATCTCCCATCACCACCACCCTGTTGCTCCTATACCTTTCCATAATCTGTTTACATATTTGTACCTCTATCTCATGCTCGCTGTTGGAGGCCTGTAATACAGCCCCAACATTGTTACTGCACCCTTCCTATTTCTGAGTTCTACCCATATTGCCTCACTGTTCGAGTCCTCCATAGTGCCCTCCTTCAGTACAGCTGTGATATCGTCTTTGACCAGTAATGCAACTCCTCCACCCCTTTTACCTCCCTCTCTATCTCGCCTGAAGTATCGATATCCTGGAACATCTAGTTGCCAATCTTGCCCTTCCCTCAACCAAGTCTCAGTAATAGCAATAACATCATACTCCCAGGTACCAATCCAAGCCCAAAGTTCATCTGCCTTATCTACTGTACTTCTCACATTAAAACAAATGCACCTCAGACAACCTGTCTCTGTGTTCATCATCTGCTCCCTGCCTACTCTTCCCTTTAGTCTTCCCTTTAATCAATCTGGTGCCTCTTCTGGTTCGGTCCCAGGACGTTATCTGGGTCTCTGGACTAACAGTCTAGTGATAATACCACTAGGTCATTGCCTCACCACCTCCATTGTCACCTTCTCTCCCTTTCTTTCCCCAGTCCAGGCTATGGCTCCACAAATGACAGTGGCCATTTGCAATGGATAAGTTTAGGCAATGAGTGGCAGAAAGACATTTGATTATGAAAGGCATCTGAACCCACACATGTTCCCACCCTGACATTATTGTACATGCTTCTGGGCTGGAGGTTGGCTGCTGTAATTCCAGTGGAATAGTGGCTCGGGGAGGGCGGGGCCGGGGGGTGGGCAGCAGTATCACAACATTGGTGAACTTCTGGTGCTTTCTTGGCACTGTTTGACATGTGTACATTTCTGTTTTTCCAGTAGCCAAAAGTATTATCACCTTTCTGCAGCCGTCATACAGATGCCAAAGGCAAGACAAGGTGGCCAAAATCCCCCTTATCCGGGAGATACGGGAGGATGGACGCACACAGGTCTCTTACAGGACAAAAGATCGCACCGCCAAGGATGGCAAGGTATGGCTGACACATGTAGCAAAGTTTGCTGAGCCAAACTCTTTATGGATTGTTCATCACAATGACTGCAGCTGACTGTGTGGAGTGGATCCCCCAGGACTGTACCTGACTGTGTGGAGTGGCTCCCCAGGACTGTGGCTGACTTTGTGGAGTGGATCCACCAGGACTGCTGCTGACTGTGTGGAGTGGATCCCCAGGACTGTAGATGACTGTGTGGAGTGGATCCCCAGGTGGGCTGGTTTCTAAGAGAGAGGCACAGTTCTTGTCTGCCATTGCCTGTATCGATGATACAGTCTCCAGATTGCACAGTTCTGAGGCCAGAAATTCCGGAGCTGGAAACCAACTCAAGAACCCTGAAATTCTGACTTCTCTGGCAGCAAAAGCAAATGTCCTCTGCCTTTCTGACCCAGCACTATTTCTGTCTGATCTCCTCATGGATCAGGCAAGCCACGAGTGTAAATGCCACTGGCCTGTTCTCTAGAGGCTGGACATGCCACTATGAGGACCACAGGCTTCTAAATCTCTTTCCACTTCTATTCTCATGTGCTAGTTCAGGTTTTGTATCCCTAAAAAAGCCCCACCAGGTCAGACAGTTAGTGACTACTGGGAGATGCCTGCTGAGGAGTTAGGAACCTAGGAACAGGATCAGGCTATTCAGCCCATTGAAGCTGCTCCGCCATTCAATTAGGTCAGTTAGGATAAGGGAGAGTGGTATTATTGCTAGACTATTAAACCAGAGACCCAGGCAATGTTCTGGGGACTCAGTTCAAATTCTGCCACAGCAAATGGTGGTATTTGAATTCAACAACAATCTGGAGTTAAGAGTCTAATTATGATCATGAAACTATTGCCAGCTGTTCGGAAAACCCATCTGGCTCACTAATGTCCTTTATGAAAGGAAATGCCATCTTCACTTGATCTGGTCTACATTAATCTCCAGCTCCACAGCAATGTAGCTGACTCTTAACTGCCCTCTGGGAAATTAGGGATAAGCAATAAATGCTGGCCCAGCAAGTGACACCCACATCCTGTGAATGAATAAAGAAGTCGTTGCTGATCATCTACCCCAACACCACTTCCCTACACTGTCCTCAGATCCTGTCGCACTCTGTCTGGAACCTGCTCAAACATTGAGTTTACACAGTCGTCAGGTGTACAGAATTCCAAAGATGCATCACCCCTCGAATAAAGAAATTCCTCCTTATCTCAGTCCTGAATGACCTGCCCTTTACACTGAGGTAACGTCACCTGGTTTTAGACTCACTAGCCTCGAGAAAGTTTATCTATATCTATCCTTCCAAATTCTGTAAGTTTCAATGAAGTCAACCCTTTTCTCGTCCCCAAATGCAGGTGGGTAGGACGAGTTTATTTTGGGAACACGGTTAGTGTGAACTGGTTGGACCGAAGGGTCTGTTTCCAGACTCTCATCCTTTCTCATAAGTCAATTCTATCATTTCATGGGAACAGTCTGATAGTCTCATGTTAAATGTATTGCCAATTTCAAATTCCACTAGTGATGCATTTTTAATTTTTAATTTTAATGATAAGTGACTGTAGTACTCTGACCTGCAAAGTTGTCAATCATTACATTGACCAGCATAATGTAAGTGTTAACATGCTTTGCAGTACCTTTCCTAATGCAAAAGGTGTTATAATGCTCCAAAGCTGAAGAAATGTGGGAGGGGAATGAGGGGTATGAGGCCACAAGGAGTTGGCATGAGTGTATGGGGGCATGGGATGGCAGAGGGTTGTGATTTGGCAGGGAGGTGACATAGAGAATCTGAGGGAGCTTGAGATGGCATGGGGGATTGAGGAGACGTGGGAGAATGATGGGACATGGAAATGGCACAAGGGATATTGGGGCATGGGGGATTGGAGGAGGTTTGGAGACTATGAGAGAGCATGAAGAATGCATTAGGCTGCATGAGATATGAGAAGACATGCACATGTGGGGCATGGAGGGGATATTGAGTGGCTTGGGGATATAATGAAGCATGGAATGGAAGGTGACTCTGAGGGGACAGGAAATGAGGAAGTATGAAAGAGGCAGAGGATGGCATGGGGACATGAAAAATGACTTGAAGGATATAACATGGCAAAGGTGTGGCTGGGGGAGTGAGAGTGAGAGATGACCTTTAGGGGGAATAAGAACATTGTTGGAAGCTGGGCTGTTTTCTAAGTTGTTTTCAAGGCATGTGGATTGTTTCCACATGTGACGGAGTCCAAATCTAGGGCCATAACATAGGATAGTCACTAATAAAGCCGATGAGAATTTAGGAGTAACTTTTCTGAGAGAGTGTCTGCTACCACGCTGAGAGTGAATAACATAAGATGGCTTTAAGTGCTAAAGCTAAATTCACCATAGTCCCAAAGGACTGTAGAGCTGCTATCTCATCAGAGAGAGAGGTCACTAGTGGTTATTTAACCTGAGGGCTGCCATAGTTCAGGCAAGGGGAAAGGTTGAGACCTTCAGCCAGTATTGGAATTGAACCCAAGCTGTTTTGTCACACTCCATCACAAACCAGCACTCCAGCCAACCAAGCTAACTGACCCCCAAAGATTATTAAGGGAGTGCTAGATAAACATAGAAGGGAGAAAGGAATAGAAGGTCACACCGAAATGGTTAGATAAAGTAGTGTGGGAGAGTATGCCGTTCTGGTCGCCCTGCTATAGGAAGATATTACTAAACTGGAGAGGGTTCAGAAAAGATTTACCAGAATGTTGCCAGGAATGGAGGGTTTGAGTTATAAATATAGGCTGGAATGGCTAGGACATTTTTCACTAGAGCATAGGAAGTTGATGGGTGACCTTACAGAAGTTTGTAAGATCATGAGGGGTATAAATCAGGTGAATAAGGTGGGTGATTTTAAAACTAGGAGGCATATTTTTAAGGTGAGAGGAGAAAGATTTAAAAAGGACATGGGGCCAACTTTTCTACACAGAGAGTGGTTTGTGTGTGGAATGAACTGCCAGTGGAAATGGTGGATGCAGGTACACTTACAACATTGAAAAGATATTTGGAGTAATTCATGAATGGGAAAGATTTGGAGGGATTTGGGTCAAATGCAGGCAGGTAGGACTAGGTTAGTTTGGAAACACGGTCAGTGTGGATCGGTTGGACTGAAGGGTCTGTTTCCATGACATATGACTCTATGATTCCAAGTCTACTTTGGAGCACAAATGCTTTTGTTCTGTAAATTCTACATGAAGCAATTCTCCAGATAGGATGTTTTGGGAATGAGGCGTTAAAACCTGCCCTCCCATTGACTGTAAAAGATCTCTGAGCACAAACTCACAGAACAGTTGGGAAATTCTTCCAGTATCATAGCTAAAATTTATCCCTGACGTAACACAAGAGATTTGATCACAATCAAATTGCTAATTTTTTGAGAGTTTACTGTGCACAAATTGTTTCATTTCCTGCCTTATAACAGAGGTTAAAATTCCTTTATTGTCTGTAATAGCTGTGAAGGAGCCTCGAATATTCCTGATGCCATTGTTAAGTGCAGTAGTATACCATTTGGCATATTAAGCTTGCTTCTGTACATGCCTTCCACATGCTCATAACTGATCTTTTCGTTCATCATCAGTTTCCCACTTGCTTCCTACATCCCTTAATTCCCTCAAGTTTGAAAAATCTATCTCAGCCTTAGTCAACAACAGTTTCCACAGATCTCTAATGTAGGCCATTCCTAAGATTTATAGGCCTCATAGTGGAGACATTTCTCCTTATCTCAGTCTTAAATGATTGATCCCTATCCTGAGAATGTGCCCCTGTATTTGAGATTCTCTAGCCAGGGGAAGTAACAGCTCAGTATTTACCCTGTCAGGCCCCTTCAGAATCTTGTATGTTCCAATTAAAGCATGTGTCAGGTCTGACCTTTCTGTGTGAGATTGCTACTTCTTGGAAAATGTTCATTAAAAGATAAGGTTTAGCAACAATCAGGACTTTTGCAATCTCTTGCAACCCCAAACCTAAACATCGCTAAATGAAAAAGGTGATTACAGATGCTGCTTGATCTCTTCATACCCTCTTTGAGGTGTTGACATCCTTTCTGAAGTGTGGACAAAATACTCCAGCTGAAGCCTAACCAGTCTTTAATAAAGGTTTAACTTGCTTTCTTGGAAAGAAGAATTCTCTACTCTTCCACTGCTTACATCTTGCTTTTCTGTCCCTTGTAGGATTACAGAGCAACAGAGAGCCAGATTGTATTCCAGCCCGGTGAGACTCGCAAAGAGATTCCTGTTGTTCTCCTGGAGCAGACCGAGATTGATACCCTGCTGGGAAATGAGCAGGAGAAAAAATTCTGCATGGAGCTGTATAATCCCCAAAATGGAGCAAAGCTTGGGAAGTACCCCGAAACCAACGTCATCATCACTGATGACAACGGTGTGTTTAACTTGCGCCTTGTTTGTTGCGTAACGTTTTAATGCTCCCTCTTGGTCACTGACCACCACCTAAATCCCCAACAAAATGATCCAAAAGAGACTGTTCCTGGTCATGTTGGCCCTGGCACAGGCCATTGGCAACCACATTCTGTGTGATCTGAAAGGCTATTTCACCAAGGGCTGTATCACTTCAAGCGAGTCTACATTTGTCCTCATTTACACACCCACATCCAGGACACAGTCCACCCACAGACACACATCCACCACACAGCCCACCCACAGACACACACAACCACCTGCAAGCCCAACTTGTTCCAGCACCCTCTCCCCCCACACCACATTTAAACACCTACTCATGGGCAAGTGGGCAAACCTTGCTCATGTGGGCACACAGTCACATGCCACATGTCTACA
This sequence comes from Ginglymostoma cirratum, assembly GCA_024137785.1. Taxonomy (NCBI): domain Eukaryota; kingdom Metazoa; phylum Chordata; class Chondrichthyes; order Orectolobiformes; family Ginglymostomatidae; genus Ginglymostoma; species Ginglymostoma cirratum. The sequence goes on from JAHRHZ010000078.1 coordinate 1,949,880, forward strand.
CACACCATTTACAGGTATGCACAGACTGACATACTCTCTTCCATCAGAGGGCACTCACTCCTCTCATAGCCCAAAGGTGCTGAGACAAAGTACCCTGCTGCACATGGCCCAGAACTGAACTTGGGAGCTTCTTCCAGTTGATTGGTGAAGAAGCGATCAAGGGAATAGAGTTGGATTCCACTTTTTGTAACACTAACTGTAATACAAGATTCAAACTAGCACTACTAATAATATCAAGGAGTTCAGAGGGCCCTGGAAAGTAATACAGAAACATTACATTGACATTTCACAGGCTCCTGCCCCTCACACAGTCAGCTGGAAATCCAGGGTAAATTTCCCAACTGTGTCACCGTCTGGTGGCTGAGGAGCCCTGTTTCAGGTCTCCCCCATGTTAGAGCAGGTTACCTCTCCTCAGATTGTCACAACACAAACCCATTGGAAATAGGTGGATGGCCACAGCACAGAACTAACTAAGCAGCTCAGGTGGGCAACGCGTAATATTTTCCACTTATTGAATCGTTTGATGAAACTTTTAATCCTGCTCAGAGTGACATATATGTGTGTGTGAATGATCATATGTGTCTCTATTCAAGTGTGTGTCCATGTATGTAGCTCTGTGAGTGTGCGCATCTGTGTGTATGACTGTGTGTCCGTGTGTGTATCAATGTGAAAGTATGTGTATGTTTCTATGAGGCTGTGTGTGTGGCTGTATGCCTGGGTCTTTGTGTATGTGTGTGTATATGTGTAACTGAAAGCATGTGCAAGTCTGTATGCATGTGTGTATATGTGTGCAAGTGTGTGTATCTGTGTCTCTGTGATTAGGTATAAGTGTCTTTGTGTGTGTATCTGTCTATACATGGTGTGTATGTGATACTGAGATTGTGTGTGCATGTGTGTCTGTGTGTGCATGAGAGTGTGTGTGTGTGTGTGTGTGTGTGTCTGTCTGTCTGTATGTGAGTGAGAGTGCATGTGAGTGTATATGTGTGAGTGTGAGTGTGTGTGTGTGACTGAGAAGGTGTAAAGGTGGAGATAAGAAATGAACACAAGACATATGGTCCTTTGAGCCTGCTCTACCATCCAGTAATATCTGTCTTTTGAGCTCTATTTTACCCTGCCATAATTTCATCTTCAGTCTTAAGTATATTCAAAACTGAATTTCCACAGCTCACTGGAGTAGACATTTTTAATTATTACACTCCTTTGAGAGAGCAGTAATAACAAAAGAATTTGAACTTTCAGTTATTGGTTTAAAAACTGATTTTACGTTTTAAGGCTTTTAGTATAAAATAAAACTAAAATCACTACTGACTAAACAGTTTTCTTGTAGGCAAATTATACTTTAAATCACAAAACAGAAATTTTTCATCTTTTCTTTAAACCCAGCTAATAAATCATACTTATGTTTGTACTTTATACGAACCTTTACTTAGACATGAAATTTCCCCTGAATCAGTTCATAATGATTCTTAGCTCCTGAGGGTTTGCTTCTGTTCTGTTCCTTTCTCAGCCTGGTAGCTTCTAGCCCCAGGATTGTTCTTTACTCTGAAAGTCTTACTAGGGATCTTGCCTCTACAGCATAATGCAGGCAAATCTTGCAGCTTCATCTTAACTCCTTACTAATTTGGTCTTTTCAAACATGTCCAAGCTTCCACCTGCATTCTGGCACAAAGAGTCATAAAGACTTCTTGTCTGTAGCTGCTCTTTCTCGTGTGGACCTAACCCACCTGTTTGTGACATTTAGTGATATTTTAGGAAAGCCAGTACCCAATCCTATGCAATGGCTTCTGCTGAATCCATTCTTGTGGGAATATGAATGACATGAACCTTGTATCCAGGTAGTAATGCTGACAGCTATTATTTAAACACCAAATCCAAATTATCCTGGAATCAAAGACACTTCAAGTAATTCTGAAGAAGGGTCTAGGCCCGAAACGTCAGCCTTCCTGCTCCTCTGATGCTGCTTGGCCTGCTGTGTTCATCCAGCTCTACACCTTGTTGTCTCAGATTCTCCAGCATCTGCAGTTCCTACTATCTCTCTCACTTCAAGTAAAGCCTTTTATAACCTGACATTTTTAACAAATCTTCATTTAACGTTTAACAGTTCTATCATCCATACCTGTTGTCATACAAACTTTAGAATCCTTACAGTGTGGAAACAGGCCCTTTGGCCCAACAAGTCCACACCGACCCTTGGATCATCCCAGCCAGACCCATCCCCATATAACCCACACACCCCTGAACACTATGGGCAATTTAGCATGGCCAATCCACCTAGCCTGCACATGTTTGGACTGTGGGAGAAAACCAGAGCAGCAAGAGGAAACCCACGCAGACACAGGGAGAATGTGCAGACTCTGCACAGACAGTCACCTGTGACTGGAATCAAACCCAGGACCCTAGTACTGTGAGGCTGCAGTGCTAACCACTGAGCCACCGTGCCGCCCTCAAAGGCTGTGCTTTTAGTATAGATTACATAACCACCGTCGTTTTACCCTAAAATATAGTAATCTTGTGAATCTCCAATTGTAAGAACACTTTGAGTGAAAAAATGTAACAATATCTCAGTCCTAAATGAGACACAAAACCCTAATTCTAGGCTGTCCAGAGCAACATTTTCCAGCTCCCATTCTCCGTGTCAATCCCTTAAGGATTTTATATGCTTTAATGAGATTACGTCCTATTCATCTAAGGCAACTCTAGGTCTCTACTCAACATTTCCTCATTGGTCAATCCCTACATCTCACGAGTCAGTCTTGTGACCATTCATTGGATTCTATCCAAGACAAGTTCGTCCTTTCCTTGTACAGACATTCAAATTGTACACAGTATTTCACAGTATTTATTGTACACAGGTCTCATCCTAAATCATCACAGTAAGACTTAATTAATGCAGTATCCCAAATAATAAGGGCTAACATTTGCTTTCCTATTAGTTGCTGTCCATGCATATTAATCTTGTGTGATTCTTATAGGATCCTCAGATTCCTCTGAAAACCATCATTTTCCACTGTCTCACCATTTAAAAAACATTCTGTGTTTCCATTTTTCTACTGACGTAGATATTTTTTCGTACATTTTGCCGACTACCTTACATATCTCCTTGTGGCTTAATCTTCCATCTACCTTTGTATTGTCAGCAAATGAATATGTTACGCTTAGACTCCTCATCCAAGTCATTGGTACGGATTATGAATGGCTCAGGACAAAGCAATGGTATTTGTGGTTTCCTGCTGATTACAGCCTGCCAAACTAAATAAGATTTGTTTATTCCTATGTTCTCTTTTATGTCTGTTACTTAATCCCTAACAAAAGCTATCTTTGTATACCTGACTGTCTGTGTGGAAAGGGGTTATACTGGTTGTTTTTATGTGCCTCACATAATTATAAATAAATTATAAATAGTTTGAGTGTACAATTTGGACAACTCACAGAGCTTGAAACTAAGTGGGTCATTGTTCTGTTGTCTGATGCCTAATTGATTCAGAGTACTGATGATAATTTATTAATACTCCTCTGTCTCATGTCACAGAGAGGCTAATCCCAATTGAAACCCCACCTCTCAATCTGAAAGCTCATTCAATTGATAGCAGGAGGATCCAGGTGAATTGGAACCCACCTCCGGGTGAGCCATCAGGATACAGGGTAAGACTCAAACTGTTCCAGGGTATCTGAACTACCAGCCTAGCACACTGCCCATCGAAAGCAGAAATTGCTGAAGAAACTCAGAAGGTCTGGGTCCCTGGACTTGAAACTTCAATTCCTGTTTATCTGTCCACACATGCTACCAGACCTGCCGAGATTCTCTAGCAACTTCTGTTTTTGTTTCAGATTTTCAGCACCCACAGTTCTTTGTGTTACACTGCCCATCAAATCCAGTGTCAGTAATGACCATATAGTGTCGCCATTGAAAACCCTTTAGGTACTTATATATTTACTGTTATAAACAGTCCTTCAAGTGGGTTTGCTGTCTATAGTTAGTTAAACCCAAAAAAAACAGCAAGGATGTAGAGGGGGCAGGAGAGACCCAGATGTGGGACATCTAAAGGGTTTGCAAATGGTGACACAATATGGTTATAACTGGCACTGGATTTGATGGCCAGTGTAATAATACAAAAACGATATGAGGCAAATGGGTATGAAAAACTGGAATCAACAAAAATAACTTTGATGGATAAGCTGTGTGCAGACCCTAACTGGGCGCTGTAACTAACTGAGCAATAAAATAACCAACTGGGCAATATAACTAATTGGTGAACATAACTAAGTGGGCAACAATATAGCTAACTGGGCAACAACATAACTGAGCATTATAAATAATTCAGAAATATAAGTAACCAAATAACATAACTAAAAACTGAAAGAACTGCGGACACTGTAAATCAGGAACAAAAACAGAAGTTGCTGGAAAAACTCAGCAGATCTGGAAGCATCTGTGAAGAGAAATCAGAGTTAACGTTTCAGGTGCGGGATCATTCCTCAGAAACTCTGATTTTTCTTCACAGATGCTACCAGACCTACTGAGCTTTCCCAGCAACTTCTGTTTTTGTTCCTGAATAACATAACTAACTGGATAATAATATAACTAACTAAGCAATATAACTAATTGGGTCTGAAGAAGGGTCTAGGCCCAAAACGTCAGCCTTCCTGCTCCTCTGATGCTGCTTGACCTGCTGTGTTCATCCAGCTGTACACCTTGTTATCTCAGATTCTCCAGCATCTCCAGTTCCTACTATCTCTAACTAATTGGGCGATTGGTTTTGGAGCTTAAGCAACAGTTGGTGATATTGTGGTGCATTTGTAAATTTGAAAGCAATATGTATAACAAATTTCTGGATGTGGTTATCCCACAGCTTATAGGTGTGCAGGCAGAGCAGGAATTATAACTGCTAGCAAGTCAAGCAAGTCATGTAGAAGAACGCCGCGCCCTTCAGTGATATTCAGTGAAGAATTCTGGTGGGAAATGCAGGTTGAGCAAAGTTCATGCATCATGGCTTGTGCAGGTGAAGAGGAGGCAAGTCAAGAAAATATTGGTGCTGGGAGATTCAACAGTTAGGGGAGCAGACAGGCATTTGTGTAGGTGAAGGCGTGATCCTACAATGGTATGTAACTTCTCAGTGCCACAGTTAAGGATGTCACAGAGCAGTTCTGAGGTCCTGGTCCATATCAGCACCAATGACAAAGGCAGGCAAGGTTTTAGAAGCCAGGGGAGGAATTAAAAAGTAGGATCTTAAAGGTAGTAATTATCAAATTACTCCCAGTGTCCTTCAGCACTGAGTGCAAAAATAACAGGGTAGTGAAGCTGAATGTACGGCTAGAGAAAGGGTACAGAAGGATGGGCTTAAGATTCCTGTCACACTGGTGTGAGTTTTGGTCCGGGGTACCTTAACTTGCCTTGGCTGGTCTGGACTTTGATTTAGACAATGAACCTGGGTAATCTGCTAAGGGCAGTGTTGGGGTCAGAAAGGCAAAACTTAGACCTTTATTCTCCATTCCTTTCTGGCTACAGGACCTTTCTGGCCACAGGAGTGGCCCCAGAGGACTCCTAATAGTGTACTGTGGCTTAACAGGGCAGAAAGGGATAAATGGAGGAACTTCTTTTGTAATTCATTCCTGGGATGTGAGCATTGCTGGCTGGGCGTCATTTATTGCCCATTTCTGGTTGCTCTTGAGAAGGTGGTGGTGAGCTGCCTTCTTGAACCGCTGCAGTCCACATGCTATAGGTAGAGTCACAATGCAGTAAGGGAGAGAATTTCAGGATTTTGACCCAGCATCAGTGACAATATGACAATATATTTCCATGTCAGAATGCTGAGGGGCTTGGAGGGGAACTCGCAGGTGGTGGTGGACAGTAAGATGGTCCACTTAGAGGACACTTAGCTACACCTGTGTAGTTCTCAACAATAGAAAAGAAGTTGAGAATATCGATCATCACTGAGAGATGTATGGATCAATCAAGGTCAGTCAGTGCAGGTTTGATAAAGGAAAATGTGTCTGACTAGCTTAACTGATTGTTTGACGAGGGTCAATGAAGGTTGCGGGTTTGACATAGTCTTCACAGATTTTAGCAACACATTTGACAAAGTCCATTTCTGGCAGACTGGTCAGAAAACTAAAAGCTTAGGCAGCAAGTTGGATTCAGAACTGAGTCAATGCCAAGAAGCCAAAGTTAATGGACAATGAGTGTTTTAGTGACTGGACGACTGCTTCCAATTGGGTTCTGAAGAACTCAGCACTCAGACCCGTGCTGCTCATGGTACATATCAATGATTTAAACTTAAATGGAAGGTTGCAAATAATGTAAAAACTGACCATGTGTTTAACAGTAAAAAAACAAAGCCGTGGACTGCAGGAAGATATCAATGGATTGATTGGGTGGGCAGAAAAGTGACAAATGAAATTCAGTCTGGAGAAGGGTGAGTTTTCAGAAGGAAAACAAAGCAAAGGACTATACAAAATGCTGGGACACTGCTAGGTGTAGAGGTAGTGAGGGATCTTGGAGTGAAAGTCCAAGGAACTCTAAAGTAGCAAACAGCCATATATGGTTAAAAAGGGACACAAGATACCTTCCTTTATCAGCAAAGGTCTAAAGTATAAGAGTGGGAGGTTAAGCTGAAACTGCATAAAAACATAGTTAGACAGCAACTAATCACTCCATATGGTTCTTGTCACTAACAAACAGGAAGGATGTAATCTTCTGGAAAAGGAGATTTCTGAGGATGTTGCCAGGATTATAGAATTTTAGCAATGAGGAATGATTAAATCAGTCATGGTTGTTTAGAATAGATGAGACTGAGAAAAAAACTAATTGTGGCTTATGAAATCACAAAGGGTCTAAACAGAATGGATAGAAAGCGCCTGTAGTCCTGAGAATCATAGAGACTTGCAGCACAGAAAAAGGCCCTTAGGCCCATTGCATGTGCACCTGTCAAAAACAAGCACCTGACGATTCTAATTCCATTTTCCAACATCTGTCACATGGCCTAGAATGCCTTGACATCGCAAGTACACAACTAAATACTTCTTAAATGTTGTGAGGGTTCCTGCCTCTACCATCCTCATAGCCAGGGAGTTCCAAATTTCCACCATCCTCTGGGAATATTGTCTACCCGCTCCATGCTCTTCAATATTTGGTACATCTCAATCATGTCCCCTCTCAATCTCTTCTGCTCTAAGGAAAAGCAACTCTATTCTGTCCAATCTCTCTTCATAACGGAAACTCTCCAGCCCAGGCAACGTCCTGGTAAACATCCCCTGCACCGTCTCCAACGATATCACATCCCTCATATAATGTAGATTCCACAACTGCACACAGTTTCATGCAGTTCCAGCATAACCTCCCTACTCTTAAATTCTATGCTTCAGTAAGTAAAGATATGTCTCCCATATGCCTTCTTAACCAATTTATCCACTTACCTTAAGGGACCAGTGTACCTGCACACCAAGATCCTTCTGATTCTCAATGCTTCCCAGGATCCTACCATTCATTATGTATCCCCTTGACTTTTTGTCCTGTCCAAGTGTATCACCTCACATTTATCTGGATTGAATTCTATTCACCACTGGTCAGCCATCCAAATCCTCTTGTAATCCAAGGTGATACTTCTCACTATTTACCACCTGTCAACTTTTGCATAATCTGAAAACTTACTAATCAGTCTTTAGCTGAGAGGTCAATTACCAAGGTGTATGAATTTAAAGTAATTGATAGAAGACAGGGAGTTGATGGGGAATTTGTTTGCTGAAAAGATGGTAGTGGGAGTTCTGGAATTCTTTGTCCGAAGGAGGGAGGGAATTGAGAGAAGACTCCTCACCATATGTAATGAAAAACTCTTGGACTTGCATTTAAGGTGTTATGGACCAAAAGCTAGAAGGTGGATTTGACTGGATAGTGTTTTATTAGTTGGCACGGATACACTTTGCCACATGGCCTCCTTTGGTGCCATAGGCTTTCCATATTTCTATAACTAAATGGGCAACATAAGTGCCACATCAAAGGCTGCTACATAAGATAAAGTTGCATGGTATTACAGGTAATGTATTGGAATGGATAGAGGATTGGTTGACCAGTAGAAAGCAAAGAGTAAGGGTAAATGGATGTTTTTCTGGTTGGCGGTCAGTGGCTAGTGGTGTGCCTCAGGGATCAGTGTTGGGACCGCAATTGTTTACAATTTACATAGATGATTTGGAGTTGGGGACTAAGTATGGTGTGTCAAAATTTGCAGATGACACTAAGGTGAGTGTAGAGCAAAGTGTGCAGAAGACACTGAAAGACTGCAGAGGGATATAGATAGTCTGAGTGAGCGGGCAAAGGTCTGGCAGATGGAGTACAATGTTGATAAGTGTGAGGTCATCCATTTTGGTGGGAAAAACAGCAAAATGGACTATGTTTTAAATGGTAAAAAATTGCAGCACGCTGCTGTGCAGAGGGACTTGGGTGTCCTTGTGTATGAATCACTAAAAGTAGGATTGCAGGTGCAGCAGGTGATTAAAAAGGCAAATGGAATTTTGTCTGCCATTGCTAGAGGGATGGAGTTTAAAAACAGGGAGGCTATGCTGCAGCTGTATAGGGTCCTGGTGAGGCTACACCTGGAGTACTGTGTGCAATTTTGGTCTCCTTACTTGAGAAGAGATATACTAGCACTGGAGGGGGTACAGAGGAGATACACTCGGTTGATTCCAGAGTTAAGAGGGTTGGATTGTGAGGAGAGACTGAGAAGACTGGGATTATACTCATTGGAATTCAGAAGAATGAGGGGAGATCTTATAGAAACATCTAAGATTATGAAGGGAATAGATAAGGTGGAGGCAGGGAGGTTGTTTCCACTAGCAGGTGAAACTAGGACTAGAGGGTATCACCTCAAAATAAAGGGAAGCAGATGTACGACTGAGGTCAGGAGGAACTTCTTCACCCAAAGGGTTGTGAATCTGTGGAATTCCCTGCCCAGTGAAGCAGTTGAAGCTACCTCGCTGAACGTTTTTAAGGCAAGGCTAGATAAATTTTTGAACAGTAAAGGAATAAAGGGTTATGGTGAGCGGGCGGGTAAGTGGAGCTGAGTCTCAAAAAGATCAGCCATGATCTTATTAAATGGCAGGGCAGGCTGGAGGGGCCGGATGGCCTACTCCTGCTCCTAGTTCTTATGTTCTAACATGTTCTTATTAACTGGGAATGCTTTTCTTTTCTCAGGTGGAGTACTGGCCTGAGGATGACAGGCTTGCCTCTCAGGTCATAGAGACAAAGAATACTTTTGCTGAGCTCACCAATCTCCAGCCAGGCTGTTACTACGCAATGAATGCACTGGCCTACAATGATCTTGGAGAAGGTCCCCGTTCGAATATCACTTACTGTCACACTTTGAATGAGGGTAAATCAGTTTTGAGCAACATTAGTAGATGTTATGGAATAGATCTGAATTCTGTACCTGCACTGGGGGCAGTGACCCTAAGGACAGAAAATTGACCCTTGTCTACATGATTCTTATTCACGTAGCCAACCTCTGATCTTACACACCATTGCTTTAGTCATTTATTATCTCTGTTAGCATTTTCAGCCTTCCTGCTTCCTCTGGGAAATTCCCCTTTGTTTTTTTGGGCATATGGTAGTGTAGTGGTCTATATAGTCTATGATCTATATGGTCTACAGTGGAAGTCTGATATATTGCAGACGTTGGGGTCTAAGAAGTGAAACCATGTTATTGCTGAACCACATTTTGGCTGAATTTCAGTTATGTTGAGTGCTGTTGTATAACCTGAGAACATTGCAAGCTTTAAAGCTCAGACCGTTGTCAATGCCATGTTGGATTACAGCTGAGCAATTCTAAAGGTCTTGTTATTTCAGTATATGGGCCATGTGACAACTCAGAAACCAGCTCCTCATAAACAACGAGACTTTTTATTCTTATGTGGGATGTGGGTGTTGCTGACTGGACCAGCATTTATCACACAATCCTAATGGGTCTGGGGAAGGTGATGGTGAGCTGCCTTTTTGAACCACTGCAGATGTAGGTGCACCTACAGTACAGTTAGTGAGGGACTTACAGGATTTTGACACAGCGACAGTAAAAGAACGGTGATATGGCTCTAGGTCAGGATGGTGAGTGACTTGGAGGGAACTTGCAGGAGCTGGTATTCTCATGTATCAGCTGCCCTTGTCCTTGTAGGAGCAGGCATGGGTTTGGAAAGTGCTGTCGAAGGAGCCCGACTGAGTTGCTGCAGCGTATCTTACACAGTGGATGCCAGTTACAACATGAATCATTATTATGCAGTAGTAGTTATTCCATCCATGACAACCTTATATATCCCTCAAAAACAGAAGGGAAATTTTCCATAAGAGACTTGGAGGTCAAGAATGGTGGTGAGGGGGAACGGGGAGACAGGGTAACTAGAAAGTGTGAGAAAATGCTGACATCAAAGCTTGTTGCAGGTGGAATCCAGATTATGACTCATACCAATGTCTTGCAGTCACTCACTGACATACTCCCATATCTTCTAAAACTTAGAATCATAGAATCCCCACAGTGTGGAAACAGGCCATTTGGCACAACAACTCCACACAGACCTTCTGAAGACCATGCTATCCAGACCCATCCCCTAACCCTACATTTCCCATATCTAACACACCTAACCTACATATCCCTGAACATGTGGGGCAAATTAGCATGGCCAATCCACCTAACTGGTGGCATGGTGGCTCAGTGGTTAGCACTGCTGCCTCACAGCATCAAGGACCAGGTTCAATTCCACTCTCGGGTGACTGTCTGTGTGGAGTTTGCATGTTCTCCCCGTGTCTGCGTGGGTTTCATCCGGGTGCTCTGGTTTCCTCCCACAGTCCAAAGATGTGCACGTTTCATAGAATCCCTACAGTGTGGAAACAGGCCATTCAGCCCAACAACTCCACACCACCCCTCCAAAGAGCATCCCACCCAGACCCATGTCCCTACCCTTTCCCTGTAACCCTGCATTTCCCATGTCTAATCCACCTAACCTTCACAGACCCAGATACTATGGGCAATTTAGCATAGTCAATCCACCTAACCTGCACATCTATGGACTGTGGGAGGAAACCAGAGCACCCGGATGAAACCCACGCAGACACGGGGAGAACATGCAAACTCCACACAGACAGTCACCCGAGAGTGGAATTGAACCTGGTCCTTGATGCTGTGAGGCAGCAGTGCTAACCACTGAGCCACCATGCCACCAGTTAGGTGGATTGGCCATGCTAATTTGCCCCACATGTTCAGGGATATGTAGGTTAGGTGTGTTAGATATGGGAAATGTAGGGTTACAGGGAAAGGGTAGGGACATGGGTCTGGGTGGGATGCTCTTTGGAGGGGTGGTGTGGAGTTGTTGGGCTGAATGGCCTGTTTCCACACTGTAGGGATTCTATGAAACGTGCACATCTTTGGACTGTGGGAGGAAACCAGAGCACCCAGCAGAAACCCACGCAGACACAGGGAGAATGTGCAAACTCCATGCAGACAGTCGCCGATGCTGGAATCGAGCCCAGATCCCTGGCGCTGTGAGGTAGCAGTGCCAATCACTGAGCCACCATGTCACCCTACTCTGTGATTCACAATTACCTGGATAATGTGCTTACAGCTTCGAAGTGGGACTTAATAAGATCATATGATGTAAGAGTAGAAATTGGCCTATCAGTCCATTGAGTCTGCTCCATTATTCAATGAGATCATGGCTGCTCTGATCATCCTCAACTCCACTTTACTGCTTTTACCCATAATCCTTGATTCCCTTGCTGACTAAAAATTTATCTTTATCAAACCTAAACCTATCTGAGCCTTGAATAAATTTAATGACCGACTCTTTACAGCCCTCTGTGGTAAAGAATTCCACAGATTCAAAACCCTCTGAGAGAAGAAATCCTTCCTCATCTCTGTCTTAAATGTGGGATTTGTGAGATTATGCCTCTGGTCTCAGACTCTCCCACAAGAGGAAGCAACCTTTCTGCACCAGCCCTCTTGAGTCCCCTAAGGATCTTGTATGTTTCAACGAAGGTGCCTCTCATTCTTCTAAATTCCGATGAGTACAGGCCCAATCTTCTCAAACTCTCCTCATAAGACAGTCTCTCCACACCTGGTGTCAGCCTAGTGAACCTTCTCTTTCCTGTCTCTTTCCTGTGGCCGTCTGCTCATGCACAGTGACCAAGCTGCTCTGACACCAAATGTAAGTTTAACCAATGTATAACCTCCTGCTTTTCTTCTCTCTCACTCTTTTTGAATAGCACAATGACAATTTTCCATTCTCTAGGAATGTTCCCAAACTGAGACAACTTTGAAAGATTATATTGAGGGAATCTACAAAATTCTCACCCACGATCATTTAAATAGAATCCATCTGGTTCTGTATATTTATCACTCTTCAATTCCAATGTTTTCAAACTCTCTCAGGTCAAGCAATATCTTCATCTTAAAACAACCATGGCCTTGTCTCTCCTTGTCTCTGTTGTCCCCTCCAGCCGCATAGCACCTTGTGGACCATTTTACTGTGCTAATTCTGGCCTTTTCAATCACTCCATCATTGAGCGCAGCGTCCTCATCTGCCTTGACACTGAGCTCTGGAGTTCAACCATGTTTCCCTCTACCTCCACATCCTCCGATAAGGTGCTCCTTAGGTTCTGTTTCATGAATCAAGCTTTCAGTCATATGGACTGATATCTCCTTGTGTAGTTCAGTATGAAGTTCATGATGTTTCTGTAAAGTACCTTGAAATGTTTAGTTACATTAAAATCACTGTATCAATGTTTATCACTGTTAATTTTGGTGAGTCCCCTTCCCTAATTCAATGCAGTATTAGTTTCCTTGTGATCTCTATCATGCTGAACTCTTCCTTTATTGTAAATGCAGACACAGTAGAGATCCAACACTTCCCTTATTTTCATTGACAATAGCACTATAATCAGCTTTCAAGTGGAGAACGTTACTCATACCATCTTCTTGTTCTAATAACTTAATAAATCTTTTTGTGGTGAATGTCATATCCTTTGCACATTTCTTTCAGTACTCATTTTGTAGTGATTACTATCAATTTTCTCACCCTTTGCTGTTTCTTGTTTCTCTCCCAGACACCAGGATTTTATTTTTGCAATTTGTGTTTTTTCCCCTAGTTTTATGCTGTTTCTCACCTCATTAGCTTCCAATTTTGTTTTTTGTCGGCAAGTAAAGCCTTTGCCTGTTAGATATATAAAGTTCTGCATCACAAATTCTTTCAGAATTCTGTCCTCCAATTTTCTGTGGTTTTCTGCATCAGCAGATTTATCAGTATATTGTGGACAGTCTTTGTCTCAACCAATTGAAGCCATCCTTACCTAAATCTAGAACATTAGTTGTTGCTTTGTGTTTCTCCTTTCCAAACATCAGGCTGAATTTGATCACATTTTGGCCACTTTCAGATATATGTTCACATTTTGTTAGGCTATTAACTGAACCTGATTCATTACTTGTAAAATCTAATATGAAATGCCTTCTTGGTTCTAGGACACGTTGTTGCAGTAAACTATTCTGAATACACTGAAGAAATTTCACTACCTTTCGTTCATGTAGTAGCCTTACCCCAATCTATATACGACAACTAAAACCTCTAATTAAAACCATCCTGCCTTTGCCTCACACTTATCTGATCTCTGCATTGAAGCAGTGTATCCTTTCTGAGCTGATACTGGATGCCTATACACTAACCCTACTATCTTTTTCTATTTCTTAATTCCATCCGTAAAGTCTCCAGTGTCTATTGACCTCGCATTATATTCTCTTCTATCTTTAAAGCTGTTAAATCCTTTTTCTATCATTTTCCCAAACTTTTCTGTGGAGTTTATACACTGGTCTGTTTGGTTCCCAATCTTGGTTGGTGTGCGACCATCTAATGGCTACCACATCATAACCAATAAGTTTAATTTGTATTTGAATGCATTCAATTTACTCCATATATTCAGTGTGTATATATGAAAAACACATTAAGCCGCACATCCTAAATACTTTTTCTTCTCTAATGTTTCAATCTCGTATATTTTATTTTTCAGTCCAGATGAACAGTACTGGATTGTTCCCCATCCTTCTATAGTCAGTAAGCAAGTTTACGGTCTTTCATTAACTTGTCCTGCTATCTGATATTACAGTTAATCAAGCAACAATCCCTCTGAAGGATGCCAACCCCATTAATTCCCCACCAACCAATGTGAAAGCTCACCCAATTGACAGCAGAAGAATCCGTCTGAATTGGACCCCTCCGCCAGGCCGACCATCAGAATATAAGGTAATGGATCTTTGACCGTCTGGTTAGGTTGTGAGCAGCATTGACTCTGGTGTCAGTGTGAAGTACTGAACTCAGCGATCATTGGGGATTACTCAACAGCAGCAGGACTGTTGACTCCTACAGTAGGACTGAGAGTTCCACAGACATCCTTAAAGGAAATGATGCAGAGCATCCACACAAATAAATTCAATGGCAGGGAAGGCACATTCGAACTCCTGAACTTTCAACGTATTACATTGCCAGCTATAGCCTATTACCCAAATTCTTGTCATAACTGTTACCCTTTGTTAGCTAGCTCAACATTCTTTCTCTGTGGTACCAAAGACTGAAAGCTCTATGTTGGACTCACCATAAACAAATAACAATTGAACAGGATGAGGGATTTAAGTTTTACACATGGTGTATCTTCTATGCCTCTCCTAAAGTTCCACGTGAGACCCCTCTGAGGCTGAATGGTACTGTCTTGGTCCCACCATTGAAGTTCCACGGTACTTCCTATATATTCTTCTCCCTTGCGGTTCCATGGTACATCTGGTGTGGCTTTTCCATTGCCACCCACTCCTCCTCGAGGTTCAATGGTGCATTCCAAATGAATAGGTTTAAGTTTCCTGGTTTCCATCCGACACTGGTGCTTATTGAGTCCCAATAGAACCTGACAGATGGCTCATGGTAAAGCATATGCCTCCTTCTCCAAAGGTGTTGATGAGAGAAACTGGGATTGTTCTCCTTCGAACAAAGTAAGTTTTAATGTTAAATGGTGACTCCATGAAGGTGTTCAAAATTAGGAAGGTTTTAATAAGATAGAAAGGGAGCAATTTGGTTTCACTAACAGATAAGTCAGCAATGGGTGCCAAATTAATTGCTGTGACCAGATCAGTCAGCATTTTCGATGAGTTCCACACAGCTAGTTCATGAAAGAGGTTTGACATCTGGAGTCAGAGTGAACGGACAAAAAATTGGTTGACAGAATAGAAAGTAATGAGTTTAGGTAAAGGATAGTTACTCAGTGTAGAGGAAAGTCAAATGTGGTATTCCTCAACAATCAGTAGAGGGATAACAAGGTGTAGAGCTGGATGAACACAGCAGGCCAAGCAGCATCATAGGAGCAGGAAAGCTTGATGTTTCGGGCCTAGACCCTTCATCAGAAATGGGGGAGGGGAAGAGGGCTCTGAAATAAATAGGGAGAGAGGGGGAGGCGGATAGAAGGTGGATAGAGGAGCAGATAGGTGGAGAGGAGACAGACAAGTCAAAGAGGTGGGGATGGAGCCAGTAAAGGTGAGTGTAGGTGGGGAGGTAGGGAGGAGATAGGTCAGTCCAAGGATGACGGACAGGTCAAGGGGGCGGGATGAGGTTAGTAGGTAGGAAATGGGGGTGGGGCTTGAGGTGGGAGGAGGGGATAGGTGAGAGGAAGAACAGGTTAGGGAGGCGGGGACGAGCTGGGCTGGTTTTGGGATGCAGTAGTGGGAGGGGAGATTTTGAAGCTTGTGAAATCCGCATTGATACCCTTGGGCTGCAGGGTTCCCAAGCAGAATATGAGTTGCTGTTTCTGCAGCCTTCAGATGGCATTGTTGTGGCACTGCAGAAGGCCCAGGATGGACATGTCCTCTGAGGAATGGGAGGGGGAGTTGAAATGGTTCGCGACTGGGAGGTGCAGTCGTTTGTTGCGAACCGAGCGTAGGTGTTCTGCAAAGCGGTCCCCAAGCCTCTGCTTGGTTTCCCCGATGTAGAGGCCACAACAGGTACAATGGATGCAGTATACCACATTAGCAGATGTGCAGGTGAACATCTGCTTGATGTGGAATGTCTTCTTGGGGCCTGGGATGGGGGTGAGGGAGGAGCTGTGGGGGCAGGTGTAGCACTTCCTGTGGTTGCAGGGAAAAGTGCTGGGTGTGGTGGGGCTGGAGGGGAGTGTGGAGCAGACAACGGAGTCACGGAGAGAGTGGTCCCTCCAGAAAGCAGACAAGGGTGGGGAGGGAAAAAAGTCTTTGGTGGTGGGGTCGGATTGCAGATGAGGGAGGTGTCGGAGGATGATGCGTTGGATCCGGAGGTTGGTGGGGTGGTACGTGAGGATGAGGGGGATTCTTTTTTGGCTGTTATTGCAGGGACGGGTGTGAGGGATGAGTTGCGGGAAATGCAGGAGACACGGTCGAGGGCATCCTCGACCACTGCGGGGTGAAGTTGCGGTCCATGAAGAACGAAGACATCTGAGATGTATGGGAGTGGAATGCCTCATCCTGGGAGCAGATGCGGCAGAGGCGAAGGAATTGGGAATAGGGGATGGCATTTTTGCAGGAAGGTAGGTGGGGGGAGGTATATTCTAGGTAGCTGTGGGAGTCGGTGGGCTTGAAATGGATATCGGTTTCTAGGTGGTTACCCGAGATGGAGACAGAGAGGTCCAGGAAGGTGAGAGAGGTGTTGGAGATGGTCCAGGTGAACTTCAGGTTGGGGTGGAAGGTGTTAGTGAAGTGGATGAACTGTTCGAGCTCCTCGTGGGAGCACGAGGCGGCGCCGATACAGTCATCAATGTAACGGAGGAAGAGGTGGGGTTTAGGGCCAGTGTAGGTACGGAAGAGAGATTGTTCCACGTAACCTACAAAGAGGCAGGCATAGCTTGAGCCCATGCGGGTACCCATGGCCACCCCCTTTGCCTGTAGGAAGTGGGAGGAATTGAAAGAGAAGTTGTTGAGGGTGAGGACGAGTTCGGCTAAGCGGATGAGGGTGTCAGTGGAGGGGGACTGGTCAGGCCTGTGGGACAGGAAGAAGTGGAGGGCCTTTAGGCCATCTGCATGGGGAATGCAGGTGTATAGGGACTGGTCGTCCATAGTAAAAATGAGGTGTTGGGGATCGGGGAATTGGAAGTTCTGGAAGAGGTGGAGGGCGTGGGTGGTGTCATGGATGTAGGTAGGGAGTTCCTGGACCAAGGGGGAGAAAATGGTGTCAAGATAGGTGGAGATAAGGTCGGTGGGGCAGGAGCAGGCGGAGACAATGGGTCGACCAGGGCAGTCAGGTTTGTGGATTTTGGGAAGGAGATAGAAGCCGGCGGTGCGGGGTTGGGGAACGATGAGGTTGGACGCGGTGGGTGGGAAGTCACCTGAGGTGATGAAGTTGTGGATGGTTTGGGAGGTGATGGTTTGGTGCTCGGGGGTGGGGTCATGATCCAGGGGCGGTAGGAGGAGGTGTCGGAGAGTTGGCACCTGGCCTCAGCGATGTAGAGGTCAGTGTGATATATTACAACTGCGCCTCCCTTGTCTGCGGGTTTTATGGTGGGATTGGAGCGGAGGGCTGCACGTTCTGCGGGACCACTGTTAGTTATATTTACATTAAAGATTTAGACTTAACTCAACAAGTGGACTCAATATAAAATGTACTAATGATACCAAACTGGGGATTCAGCCAACAAGGAGGAAAAATTCCACATAAAATAATGAAACATTAGAAAACATGAAGACTGGGCAGCGAAGTGACAAATAAACTTTGTTGTAGACAATAGTAAGGCCTTGCATTTTGGTAGGAAAACAGAAATGATATCTGTGCCATTAGAAAATAAGAAATAAATGGGTAAAACATCCAAGAAATCTAGGTATACAGGTATAAACATCATTTAAAATAACAATACAGGTTGGTAAAGCAACTAGAAGTGCTAACAAAGCACTGGAATTTATTTCTGAGGGTACAGAATTCTAAAGTGAAACTATGCTCATCTGGTAAGGTCAGGTGTATAGAATTGTATACAGATGTGGTATCCATACCACAAAACAAACACGCAAGGTCTGGTGAAAGTGAAAAGATCTATAAGTGTGGTTCCAGATCCAAATGACAGCAGCTATCAAAAAATATGTTTCTTATTTCCTGAGAAAGGAGGCGAATTAGAAGTGACCTTCAAATCTTTGACCATCTTCAGTGGTCTTTAAAATGCTGGATGAGTAGATGGGGAGAGAACATTCCAAAGTAAGGGGCGATCATTACTAGATAGCACTAATAAATCAAGAGGGTATTAGAGGGAAGTTTTGTTGCACAGAGAGTGGTTTGAATGTGACACCTGTAAACATAGAAAGTAATTTAGGCAAATAGAAGGAGAGAAATACATGAGGGGAAAGAAAAGATGTATTGAAAGGTTGAGATGTGACAGATGGAATGGGAGTTCACTTGTGTGGAATATAAACACCAAGACAAAGCAGACAGGCTGACTGGCCCGTTTCTGTGAAGTATATTTTGTGTAATTATTTTCTAATGGTCAGCACCTTCATCCCAGGGAAATTGAATGGATCAGGTAAATTAACTAGAGCTCTTTCACGTACAGGTGACCTACTGGATTGAAGGGGATGAGAATTCTTCTCGGGTCATAAAAACGACTACTCCCTCTGCTGATCTGACCAATCTCTACCCATATTGTGACTATGAGATGAAAGTTTGTGCCCACAGCTCACTAGGCTTTGGGCCCCACTCGGAGGTTGTTCAGTGTCGCACACTGGAAGACTGTAAGTTACCTCAGAATTATTATTAAGAAAGAAAGAGCCTATATTTCTATCATGCCTTTCATGATCTGAGGATATTGCAAAGTGCTTTGATGCCAATGAACTCTAATCACTGTTGCAGTTTTAGAAATGTAGCTTCCAACCTGTGCACAGCAAGCTCCCACATGCAGCAATGTGAAATAACTAGTTTTAGTGATAGGAGTTGAGGGATAAATATTGGTCTCTGGAGCATAACACCCCAGCTCTTCCTCAAAACGGTGGCCATGGGATCCTCCACAGCTATTTGGAAGGGCAGTTAGGATCTCAGTTAAGGTCTCAGTTTTACATGACATCAGAAAGATAAATTTAACTCCTGACATGACTATTGTTTACCATTCAATTGGACATTGCACAGGGTTTCTGTTGGCAGACAGGAGGTGATCATGTTTCTGGTAGATTCTGCACTGGCCTGTGAAGAACAGGACAGAAGCTCTGCTGTGCAGTATGACAGATCTTCCTTCCCTACAATCTACTTGGACCAAGGGTGTGGATGTGTCTTAGCGTCTTTTCTCCTTCAGTCCCTTGCCTCCACTCTCTCTAGCCTCAGCTCTAGAAACAGATGCAAATAGTTTCTGAATTCTATCATCGTTATGTTAGGAATTATTCATTCATCTTCAACATATAGGAATTGGTTAGACTGCAGCTGGAGTACTGTATGTAGCTTCAGTCTCCTTACCAGGCATGGCAGCCACTCAGGACTGAGATGAAACACAACCTTTTCACTCAGACAGTTGTGAATCTTTGGAACCCTCAATCGCAGAGGACTGTGGACTGACTAATTTCTAAATATGAATGATGTAAAGGAATATGAAAATAGTGTGGGAGAAAGACTCTAAATTGGACGATCAGCCATGGGCTCATTAGGCTGAAAGGCTTCCCACTTCCCCCTCACATCCTAAGGCAAATTTCCCTCCCAACCATTGGTCCCCAAACAATACTAACCATTAATTCTCCATCTCATTTTCCTCCTGCTTCCTTTCTTACACTCTTCAACCTCATCCATCAGGTCTAACTCCTGTTCCCTCAACTCCTCTAACCTTCTGGCTGCCCAACTTCCCTTCTTCAATCTGTGATAGCTAACATTAGAAATAATCTCTCCTTGCTGGTTATTATGCGTTTCCTTTTAAAATAACTGGCGAGACCATCTCAAAATTCCACCATCAACCTCTCTGTTGTCTCTAATTATAAGGTCAGAAGTCAGGCAACACCAGGTTATAGTCCAACAGGCTTATTTTAAACCACAAGCTTTCAGAGCATTGTCCCTTCAACAGGTGAAGTGAGAGAGAAGCACACAGGCACAGAATTTATAGATAGAGAGATCAACGGGTAGAGAGATTAAACGATCACACAAATGGTGTGAGTGGAGTGTCGACAGGCCGAATAATAGGTTTCTGCGGGTGATCATGAATGTCAGATGGTGTGAATAATGGAGGGGGTTGTACTTGCAGCTGTTTAGGTCACAATCTGGAAAACCCTCATCATGGCAACTCTTACTTTGCCTTTGCCTTAAGATCCTTTTTTTAAATTTATTCGTGGAATGTGAGTGTTGTTGATGAGGACAGCATTTAAAACCCATCCTTAAATTCCATTGAGAAACTGTTGGTGAGCTTTTTCATGAGTTGCTGTAGTTCCTGGAGGTAAAAGGCATACTGAATATACTGTTAGGGAGGGGGCTTCAGTACTTTGAGCCAGCGTTGAGGAGGTAATGGAAATATACTTGCACATCAGGATGGTGTGTGACTTGGTGGAGAAGGTGGTGTTCCCATGTATCGTATCTGTACCCGTTGTTCATCCAGGTGGTAGAAGTCACAGGAAAGCGCGATCAAAAAAGATATATTCACACTGCATCATGTGGATTGAAAGCACTGCTGTCTCTGTGCAGCACTGGTGAAGGGAGGGAATGTTGAAGTTGGTGGATGGGGTGCCAGCTGAACGGGCTGCTTTGTTCTGGATGATGTCAAGCTTCTTGGGCTGTTGCTGGAGCTGCACTTGGCATTCCATCACACTCCTGACTTGTAGATGGTGGACACTGGGGAGTACAATAAGAGGAAAACTAATGCTGATGTTCTTATTGTTTCCTTTTAGTACCAAATGAGCCGGGACGATTGGCATTCAATGTCATTTCACCAACTGTGACCCAACTGAGCTGGGCCGAACCTTCAGAAACCAACGGGGAAATCACAGAGTATGAAGTCACTTACACTGTGGTGACTGATGAGAATAGTAAGTACCTCTCAAAACAGGGAAACGCTCCAGACATATACACAGAAGTATTTGCATGATCAAATTTCTGGGTGCTTCGTGATGAGTGTATCTGGGGTTTGCCCTCTTTCATGAAGCTTTAAGTGTGCATTCCTTTCTGCTGCGATCCTGAGCAAGAGGACAGGCTGGAACGTCTGGGTTTCTGATTGTTTTGTTTGCTACGTGTTGACAGAGCCCATTGGACCTAAAAAGACGGTGAAAATCGATAAGCCAAAGAAGCGGATGGTAATGATTGAGAATTTGAAAGCAGAGCAGCCATATCGGTACACAGTGCGAGCCAAGAATGGCGCTGGTTGGGGACCTGTCCGAGAAGCTACAATGAACCTCTCCACACAGCCAAAACGGCCAATGTCCAGTAAGCGAACAGTCTCATGCAGAGTATTGAACACTCAGTTAGAGAATTAATACACACACACCAGGGAGATCGCCTCCTCTAGGCAATGGACACTAGATTCCACTGAGTAATGTTGCCAGGTACCTCCTTGTGTATGAGGCGATCTCAACTCACTGCGAGAAACGGGTCCAGCTCTCACAGTGAATCATCATTCAGCTCATAAACCAGCAACCCATTCCCCAGGTCCATTCATCACGGGAAAAAAAACATCTTGCATCCACAAGATCTGCCTTGACCCAATGTGAGGCCATCTTCCATCTAAATTCTGATCAGTCTCTCTCACAACCTCTGCGTCTTGGTCAGGTGTTTGAGTCTTCACCCATTGGGACCCTCCACTCCCTGCCCACCCATACTAAAGAAGTCATGAAAAAACATTGTAATTTGAAAGAAGGATATTTTAGCCAATTTTAATATGTATTAGCTTGGGTACTGCTGTAAACATAAAACCCAGTCCTTGTACTGATGGCCTTACAAGCTGTTTGTAATGTAGCCATACAGGTTGATTATCAACCTGCAAATCCTTCTAATGCATTGATGGCAGACAGTAAGAGCTGGAGGGTCTCCTGGTCAGAAATACTTAATGTCGCAATGCCCCTCATGCTATGACTCGAGTCCGGCAACATGTGAAAAGCCCATGCTGTGTCGGCCTCATTTTCACTAAACTTAGGAAATCTGTCATTCTTTCCAAAGAACAAGAGACAGCCAGTGAGATGAACTGGCATAGTTCTGTGCTGTGATGCTAAACACAAATTTATCTGATGCTGATAACACTGAAAATACATTTTAAGATTCAAAGTTGTGTTTGCCGTTTGTATTTGTTCCAAAACTAAAATGAGAAATTTTTCTAAAAGCTTGTGGTCATAACATTGAAAATCTCTGCCAAAGTGAACCAACAGCTTATTTAATTGTCTGTCTCTGCCGCCCACAGTTCCCATCATTCCAGATGTTCCGATTATTGATGCCGAAGCACACGATGAGTATGAGAACTTCCTCATGTACAGCTCAGATGTAATGCGATCACCCAGACCGAGCACTTCTGATGACTTAGGTATGACCTTCATTCCCAGCACCTCTCTGCCTTAACTACAATCACTTTACATCAAAGAGGCAATCTGAACCAGCAGTGTCAAGACCAGAGCTTGTGTACAACGGGCCATAAGTAAATGCGGACAAGGAAAATACCATTCAGCTCATCAAGTCTAGTCCATAGATGACTGTTCTATCATGGACAACCCCCACTACTTGACATTTGTACCTTCCCCACTTTAAGCAGTAATGGATCCTCCTCCTTTTCAAATCTGTCAGAGACACTCTTCAGGTTTTAGTGTTAGTACATAGTATTTATACAGTTTGAAACCCAAACCACTAAAGTTAAGTTCCATTTATGTACAGGTCTAAATTTTTGAAGATAACATTTGTCTTTTCTATTTATCACTTATGTGCAGAGAATGGTGTGCATTCAGAATGTTTAATCATTGTTCCAGATTCCCTGCTCCAGTAATATTCACAGTTAAAGCATCAGACTCCTAGATCAGATCCCCAGAAAGTAATCTTTAAACACTCTTTCACGGTAAAAACACTTTCCATTCACTACGCATCTTTCTCTTCTGCTGCTAAGGATATTCATTGAAGCTGAACCATAACACCTCGTTTAGGATATCCCAATGCAATTTCAATGTGAAATGTTACTTTTGGAAGTGTGGTCACTTGTTACATTGGAGATAGTAAGGACTGCAGAGGCTGGAAGTCAGAATTGATATAATGTAGAGCTGGAGAAGTACAGCAGGTCAGACAGCATCGGAGGAGCAGGAAAGTCACGCTTTGGGTCTAGACCCTTCGTCAGGACTGGGGAGGGGGAACGGGGCTCAGAAATAAATAGAGAGAGGGACGTGGGGCTGGGGGAAAGGTTGCTGGGATGATGATAGGTGGATTGCGGAGGTGTTTTTGTGGATATTGGTCATTGAGAAAGGTGGAGCAGATACATGAGAAGGAAGATGAACAGGTTGTATCAGGTCAAGGAGGCGGGGATGAGAGGGAAGGCTGGAAATGGGATGAGGTCGGGGGTGTGGAGATTCTCCATGAATTGGTCACCAAGTGTGCACTTGGTCTCTCCGATATATAGGAGACCACATCGGGATCGACGGATGCAATAGGCCTGATTAGAAGAGGTACAGGTGAATCTCTGCCGGATTTGGAATGATTGTTTGGGGCCTTGGACGGAGGTGAGAGGGGAGGTGTAGGGGCAGGTGTAGCAATTCCTGTGTTGCAGGGAAAGGTACCGAGTGTGGTGGTAAAGTTGATGGGGAGTGTGGAGCTGGCGAGACAGAGTGAGCAGTCCCTAGAGGAAGCAGATAGGGGTGGGGAGGGAAATATCTTTTTGGTGGTGGGGTCTGATTGCAGATGGCAAAAATGGCCAAGGATGATGCACTGGATTTGGAGATTGGTGGGGTGGTATGTGAAGACTAAGGGGACTCTATCCTTATTGTTGATGGGGTGAGTGGCTTTGAGGGCAGAAGCATGGGAAATGCAGGAGATGCAGTTGAGGGCATTATGAATCATGGGAGAGCAGAAATTATAGTCCTTGAAATAGGAGGAGGTATGGAATGTCTAGCAGTGGAACTCTTCATCCTGGGAGCAGATGTGGCAGAGGCGGAGGAAATGGGAGTATGGGATCGCATGTCACAGGAGGGTAGGTGAGAGGAGGTGTAGTCAAAGTAGCCAAGGGAGTCAGTGGGTTTGAAATGGATGTCAGTGCTAAGTCAGTTTCCGGAGACGGAGACGGAGAGGTCCAGGGAGGGCAGGGAGGTGTCAGAGATGGTCCAGATGAATTTGAGGTCAGAGTGAAATGTGTTGATGAAGTGGATGAACTGTTCGAGTTTCTCGTGGGAGCATGAGGCAGCACTGAATCAGTCATCAGTGTAGCAGAAGAAGAGGTGAGGGATGGTGCTGGTTTAGCTGCAGAAGAGGGATTGTTCCAAGCATCCTATGAAGAGGTAGGCATTGATTGGACCCGTGCGGGTTCCCATGGCTACCCCTTTGGTTTGTAGGAAGTGGGAGGAATCAAAGGAAAAATTGCTGAGGAACCATTCTTCACCTCTTCCCAGGACTGTAATTTCCTCTCTCCCATAATTCATAATGCCCTCAACCAATCTCCTGCATTTCATGCACTTCTGCTCTCAAATCCCCTCCTCCCAACAACAATCAGGATAGAGACCCCAGGTCCTCATATACCACCCCACCAATCTCCAAATCAATGCACCATCCTCGGCCAGTTTTTCCATCTGCAATCAAACCCCACCACCAAAAAGATATTTTCTTCCCCATCCCTACCTGCTTTCCGTAGGGACCGCTCACTACGTGACTCACTCGTCTGCTCCACACTCCCCATCAACCTTACCACCATACTTGGCACCTTTCCCAGCAACCGCAGGAAGTGCTACGCCTGCTCCTACACCTCCCCTCTCACCTACGTCCAAGGTCCCAAGCAATCATTATAAAACCAGCAGAGATTCACCTGTATGTCTTTTAATCTGGCCTACTGCATCTGTTGCTCCCGATGTGGTCTCCTCTATATTGGACAGACCAAGCGCAGACTTGGTGATTGATTCGCACAGCATCTACACTCTGTACACTCCATTCAACACCACCTTCTGGTTGCCAGCCATTTCAACTCCCCCTCCCATTCCCTTGGCGACATGTCCATCCTGGGCCTCCTCCACTGTTAAAATGAGGCCACATACAAACTGGAGGAACAACACCTTATATTCCGGCTCGGGAGCTTACAGCCCAATTGCTCAACATACAGCCCACCGGCTTCAGAATCTCCCCACCCCCAGCCTCATCCCATGTTCACTCCTGCCTCTCACGCCTGCCTCCTTGACTTGACACAATCTGCCCATCTTCCTTCTCACCTATCCGCTCCACCCTTCCCATTGACCAATCTCTACAACTCCCTCCCTGCATCCACCTATTATCATCCCAGCTACCTTTCCCCCAGCCTCAAC
Organism: Ginglymostoma cirratum; assembly: GCA_024137785.1. Classification (NCBI taxonomy): domain Eukaryota; kingdom Metazoa; phylum Chordata; class Chondrichthyes; order Orectolobiformes; family Ginglymostomatidae; genus Ginglymostoma; species Ginglymostoma cirratum. The sequence goes on from JAHRHZ010000078.1 coordinate 1,975,319, forward strand.
CCTCCTATTTATTTCTAGCTCCCTTATCCCTCCCCAGTCCCGATGAAGGGTCCAAACCCGAAACGTCAACTTTCCTGCTCTTCCGATGCTCACTTGTTACATCGTCGGGGCTGAACCAATTCTCAATCCATTTAAACAAATTTGCAAATTCCACAAGCCTTAACCTTTCCAGCTGATTTGAGGAAATTAGTCAATTTTTTTTAAAAAATCTACATAGGGTAACTGAGAGAAGTCTATCTGTGGGCTTAGTTTCTCACTCCAAGAATTCCAATAGGTTTGTTAGAAACAATTTGTTACTTCTCTACACATTGCTGGTTGCTTCTGATGACACATTTGAATCTTTGTTGCTAGCTTTCCGTTGAAGAATTTCTCCACTCTAGATATGAGACAAACCGATCTGTAATTCTCAGCTTTGGATCTTATTCTCCTGTAACTGTGATTCCATCTTCCTCCAATGTCAGTCACTGCTCCAAATCTTACTAGAACTCTCCAACCAAGCTACGTCCCAACTCATGTTGGAGCCCGGTGTGTGTCCTGTGATTCTTGTTTCAACTTTGCACAATCTCCAAGAGTTCAGGATTGCTCAGTCCATTTATGCTGGCTCACTCCAGCCTTTTGTGAAACTTTACATATCCCTGTCCAGAGCCAGACTGAAACAGTTTTACCCATTTACCTTCTAGATACTCACCCATTCTTTGATTTTCTTGTGTTTTTAACAATTTTGGGACTTACTGAGGCCTTCAGTGATTTATGACCTTTTTTTTCTATTCCTAGTGCTTTCTTCAGCAATTTCAGGTAAGATCGTATATTTTTTGCAAGAATATGAAAAAAATCAGGAGACTTATAAAAGCCCACTCCATCAAAAGGCTCTAAAATCTTTGCTCTAATTCACAAACTCTCCGATATTCTGCTGCCGTAACCTGCTCAGGCTTCATGCCCCAACTACTCCCTCCACTCCTCTGTTTTGTGTCTGCACTCTCCCTGCTCTGTTTCTAGTGGCAAAGCTTTTTACCACCTTGGAATTCTTAAGTTCCTCCAACTTTCTCAAAAACATCTTTAACACTTACCACATTATCTGTTCATTCACCACATACTCCATTTCCAATTTGGCCCCCAGATGCTGGATCTTTTGGTTGCCCGATGAGGATGTTGATAATTCTTGTACTGACATTGCTATTGATGATGAGAATGTTGGTGGTTAAGTTCCTGGCATTATCCTCGTCACTCCTTGTGATCTCCTACTTTAAAGTCTACATGATTCTTTTCCTGAGTTCCAAGCACAAAAAAAAGGTGCTGATAATATTCCCACAGCTCGCAATGTTTTTCTCAACAGATACAAAAAAGAAGCCCCTTTTTACAGATAACATAAGTGCTGGTTATCAGACAAGATATTAAACAAGGGCCCTCTGCCCATCTCTTATTTAAAAAATATTTCCTGGCATATGGGCGTCACTGGTAAGGTCAGCATTTGTTGCCACTCTCTAATTACCTTTAAACTGAGTGACTTGTTATGCCATTGCAGCAGACAGTTTGGAGTCAGCCACTTGCCACAGGTCTGGAGTCACATGTAGGGCCATATAGGCATGGCAGATTTCCTTCCCGAAAGAACATTTTGAATCAGTTTTACTTTTACAACAATTATTAATGGTTCCCATTGCCAAGACTGAATTTCAAGCTCAGATTTTACTATTGAATTTAAATTTAATTTAGATTCATGATTCCAGAGCATTAGCCATGGCCTCTGGATTACTGGTTCAGCATCATTGTCACTAATACCACCCTCTATGACAGAGACTTGTCCTGGTGTCCTGGTCGACATTCCTCCTTTAAGTGGCACCATGAAAACAGATTTGTTTTCTGCTCATGGATCTCATTTGTCACATCAACATAAGGCCATCCAGCAAAATGTATCAGGCTGGATGCTAATTGGCTGCATTTTTTAACATGAGACAACTTGAAAAGTAATTAATTGAATGTGGGATGTTTCTAGGATAGCCTGAGGGAATAACAAAGTGTTATGATATATGTAAATTCCTTTTGTCTTTCAAGCTAACTTCTCTGGGAGTCTGTTCTATAATCCTAATGGGAATAGGCCTTGCTTGGATCTTTTGATAGTTAATACGTATTCTCTGGTGTTACATTCATTGTCCAACTTAAAGACCTTCCTATTTTCAATTTCATCCATAATCTTCCTATTTTAAAGACTTGTATCTTGTTAGCTCCTTTTTGAAGTAGAACCTTCTAGCATCAAACCTGAATTTCTGTTTTGCTGTTGGAGCTTGTACTTCTCAAATGGTTTCAGTTTGAAGTCATGTTTGTGTTTACTTTATCATGCAGGTCGTTATACAGGGACAGCTCTCTGCTTTTTTTCTTTCTCCTTACTCTCATTTGGGATTAAGGTCATTTTTCCTCTGTGCATCACTTCTAGCATTTGAGTATCTCCTTTGTGTTTTTATTAGACCTGAAATGGTCACAGCAGCTAAGGCACAGTCTGATCAGAGCAGTGGACAGGTTGTCCCAGAACTCCCCAGACTTGCACAGCACTGTTTTGACCATAGGGTACAGCTCCATGTTTTGTTTGTGAATTAAACTACAGTTCAGGAACTGGACACAACAACTGTTCCATTGATGTAACACTTTAACACAGCCAAACCTCTTGAGGCACTTACAGTCATAGAGTCATTGAGATGTACAGCATGGAACTTCACAGAGAGTTATTGATTATAAATTTGTCACTGAATCACAGAATGAGATATCTGGACAGATGATTAAAAGCTTGCTCAGGGATCTAGATCTAGAGGGAAATTAACTGCCAAAAAGGCCAGAGAGGGAAGCTGGAACGTCAGAAAAGCAGTGGGAATAGAGTTAAAGGATCAGAAGATGAGATTCATGAATGTAGCGAATTCAGAGACAGCCTGATAGGAGATGGTTAGAATCTAGAAAAAGATTTGAATTCTGAGAATTTATGAGAGATTTGGCACATTGGCTGGGAGAAACAATGGAAGTGGCCGCGTCGACTGAACAGATGTCAGCTGTCTTTGTGACAAAAAGACACCCACAAATTCCTCACATTCATTATTGGTCATGAAGTTGGAGGAGCAGGGGAGGGTGCTTTCAAATATTACAGCTTAGAAGTCTTGACAGGATAAATGCTGAGAAGTTGCTTCTTTTGTTCCTAGGCTGTTCCAAAGAGGGAACGTGAAAACTAGAAACAGGAGTAGGCAATTCAGCCCCTTGAACATGCTCCACCATTTAATACAAGGTGAGACCAGTCATGACCATATTAAATGGCGGAGCAGGCTTAAGGGCTGAATTGCCTATTCCTGTCCCTATTTCTTATGTTCCCCTTATGTAAGAATCTAAGACAAGAGGACATAATCTCAGGGTAAGTAGTCACCCATTTAAAGCAGCACCGAGGACAAATTTCTCCTCTCAGAGGATAGTGAATCTGTAGAATTCTTTATCACAGAGGGCTGTAGAGGCTGGGTTATTAAGGATATTCAAAGCTGAGATAGACAAGTTTTTAATCCGTAAGGGAATCAAGGGTTATGGGGAAAAGGCAAGAAAGTGGAGTTGAATCCTATCAGGTCTGCCATTATTTCATTGAATGGTGGAACAGATTTGATGAGCCAAATGGCCGACTCATGCTCCTCTGTTTTATCGTCTTATAGAAGTGAAACTGTCGGATATTTTTACATTCCAGAGAAATCCTTTTCAGCAGTTTAGTCTTAGCGGTGGAGAGTAAAACTTAATAGTCTAAATGGATATGGCGATGGATGGTTAAGACAGTTGTTTATCATAGATATCCCAACCTGGGAACTGAATATTCTTTAAAAAATTCCGCGATTTGGTTCAATATAGTCCTTGGCTACTAGACACAATAGTAGCCTAATTTGCTATCATTTGTAAATTTGAACAGTTTGTGTTGAGCTTTACTGTCCAGGTTGTTGGAACAGTCTGGAAACACTGAGGCTGGGCCTCCACATTCAGCTCTTTGTTCCCATCCATCAGAATTCCCACAAAGAAGCATCCTTCAACTTTCCAGGTAGTTCCTTCACCAGTTCATGCTTTTATTATCCCTTGAATCACCACAGCTTTAAATTTAAATGGTAGTATCTGGTGCTGAGTTTTGTTACATTACTTTCGAAGTGAACAATCCAATTGGAATGACACTTTCTCAAAGAATCAAGGTGGTTGTTTAAGTAGATTCTGAATATATGTTGCCTCCTGTTCTCATCTTCAGGTTTATTCCTGATAATTGATTCAATTAACATAGACTGTACTCAAGCAAAATAACTGGGTGTCAGTAGTGAACTTGTACAAAAGCAAAATGCTGTGGATATTAGAAATCAGAACTAAAAGCAGATAGTGCTGAAAATGAGCAGTGCGTCTGACCGTATCTGTGGAGAGAGACGCAGAATTAACATTTCAACTTAATGGTCCTTCATCAGTCCATTTTCTCTCTGCAAATACTGACAGACATGATGAGTATTTCCAGCATTGTCTGTTGCTATTTCAGTCATTACCTAGTTTTGAAAATTGGTAACATATTACCTTTACCTAAAGTTCAGAGGTTTCTCCATTTATTGACTCCCTCATAATGACCATTGATCCTTCTTAATTCTCTGTATTTGGGGTCATGCATGTGTATGGGAAGGTGTATGTGTGTATGTGCACAGTAGTGTGCATGCATCCTGTGTGTATAGATATATTTGTGTACACATGCTGTGCACACAGTCCTGTGTAGTGGTTAGCTGCCTCTCTCTATTCAAGCCAGTCTGCTGAGTGTTTCCCGCTTGACGTTGGTAGGTTAGGTTTGTGGATATGGCCTTGCTGGGCTGATGCTGAACCATTTTCTGGGATTGTATACCAACACGAGTCATTAACTTGTTCTGCAAGGCTCCAAATGGCAACATGTCCAACTGCTGGGCGATGATTTCGATGGGCGGAAGGTAACGTGGCAGCTACCAGTGGAAGTGATACCCCGCCTTTCCTGTAGCTCTTCCCTGACGCATGCTTCCTCAGACATTGAGAGCCTCCTCTCCGAAGACACTGAGTATTCAGACACCATGAGGAGGAAGGCTACGCCCCAACCACAGGAAGGTCAAGGTGAAGATCTCACAATGCTTGTTTCATTAACATACTTGCATTTCTGCGCAAACTTCTCAGTGGTCTGAGAAACCTGCCTCCCGCCCTTACTGAGTACACTCCTATTAACTGAACAGAAATGCATGCAGAAGGGATTAAGGATCTGTTAGCACTTTATGCATGCTGCTGGGGTCAGTTATTTTTATTGTGCAAATTCAAATGTTACATCTCATACCAAATGGACATTGTTACCGCTGCTTACAAAGTGCAAGAGATGTACAGACTCTCTGGGAGGCAGGGACTGCAGCCTCTGAATAAATATTGTGGGACAGTAGGGCTGACTTCAACTCCCAGTGGCAGTGGATGGCAATCTGACGTGGACAGTCTATGATGGTAATCTTTAACAGCTGGTCATCTGTCTCAGAGGGAAACCAATGACTTTCTGTCTGATCAGCCAGAGGAGGGGTAGTGATCACCGAGTGGTTCGGAGGCACCAAGAGAGGGCTAGTGGCAGTGAGGTAGGTGAGAGGGCTGGCTAGAAGAAGAAGGAAACTGCTGCGAGGACCCTGCGACTGCGTGGGCTGGTTCAGGACACTGTGCTCCCGAGAACAGCACTCCTGCCCTGATTTTTAAGTTGACTCTGGTCTTCTGTTTTACCTGACAGTATTGGAGGGACATACGTGTGACCCATGTATGGCATTTGCTGACAGAAATAGGAAACTATTGGCTCAAGTGGCAGATGGAGCCACATTTTTTCTCACTGATCAGGAAGAGTCAAATTCGCCTGAGAGAATTTGAGATTCAAGTGGCTACTGATGTCTGGATATATACTTGACTATAACGTAAGGTCATGCCTCAATGCTACAAGATCGTTGTAAAGCATTTAATAAAATACAAAGTGAAAGTTCGTAGCCTGAGATGTACCTCTATAATCACTGTTCTGTGGCAACCAGGCCTACTCTCTGCAGGCCTTCTTCTTCTGTCATTCAGAAATACTTTGCCAGTTTAGAGGGATTTGAACTCCTTTCCTGTTCAATCTGTGTAATTATTGTGCTACCTCTTTGTCCATGTTGTCATATGCTTCATTCAACGGTGAGTAGAGTGTACACTTCAAAAGTATTTGCTGTAATGCTCTTTGCTGAGATCTGAGGTTGTGAAAGGTGCTATGTAAATGCAAGCTTTCTCTTTCTTTACTTTTCCTCATGACCATATGAGCTGGTACTGAGATACTAGCACAGATAACAGATATTGGAGAGATTTGTTGGTCAGCACCTTCTAAACCTACAGCCACTTCCACTTGGAAGGACAAAAGCAGCAGATCCATGGGAACACCACCACTTGCACACTGCCCTCCAAGCCACTCACCATCCTGGCTTGGAAATATATCATTCCCTCCCTAACTGCATTTTGGGTATCCCCACATCAATTGGGCTGCAGCGTTCTAGAAGGAAGCTCACCACCACTTTGTCGAGAGATTGAGAATTAGGAAGGGGTAATAAATGCTTGTCCAGCCAGTGACACCTACATTCCATGAACATATTTTTTAAAAGTATGTCTAGGATAGTTAGGAACTAAACAAGGTCTGAGCGCTGTATGTTGTAAGCAATTTACTCAGCATGATTCCCAACCTCAACTCGTGTTGACTGTGAACCAAATAGACTGTGCTTCTTTAGTGCAATCTCATTCACCGTAATTGTTGAATTTTCTTTCCTGTTTCTCCCCTTTGTTGAGTGTAAGGACAGCTGTGATGTCACATTGTTTCAGAGATAGTAGGAACTGCAGATGCTGGAGAATCTGAGATAACAAGGTGTAGAGCTGGATGAACACAGCAGGCCAAGCAGCATCATAGGAGCAGGAAGGCTGCCGTTTCGGGCCTAGACCCTTCTTCAGAAATTTCTGCTCCTTCCTGCTCCTCTGATGCTGCTTGGTCTGCTGTGTTCATCCAGCTCTACACCTTGTTATTTGTGATGTCACATTGATGGTTTGATTGGTGTTTGCACATACATTCCAATACATGGACCAATCTCTCAAAATCAGCAGGTTCACTCTTCTTCCCACTGTTCTCCATTGCTCTAAACCCAATAGAATCCATACTCCCAAATGTTACCATCCTCCAGTGGAACAGTGAGTTCCAATTCTGAAAACCCAAACTGCAAAGGCCTTCATGACAGTAGGTTTTCACTAAGTTTAGAAAAGGCATTGGCACAAGGTTTACCTCTTGGTAACCCCTCACTTTGCAGCTGATGTCCAAAAATATATTGAATATTAATGGATCAAGGGTAAAAGGTGGAGTGGTGCTGGTGCCCAGGTGCAGTGACTTTGTTACTGAGACGATACTTGCTGATGCCCGCTGCTGGGTAGAATTCTGATTACTTTACTGAACACAGTTTTTCTCCTTTCCCCACAGATATGCCGATCAACGGGAAATGGGAGATGAACTCTCTTTTCCCTGGCAGTGCCAACAGCACCCTCAATAGGAGCACCACCACCACGTACAACCAGCAATATACCAGGTTGATGGAAGACTCCTCCATGTCCTCAGAGACTCACACTAACATGATGTTGGGACACGGTCAGTATGAACTATGCCAGTGTGTAACACACTGTGTGCTCAAATCATCTCGCCTCCTTTGTCTGAATCATAGAGATAGGCATTTCTTGAGTTTGATTTGTTGTAACTTTTGAGAGAGAAAGCTAATATAAATGAATAATTTATGTAAGAATTTCATGCATTTTGTGCTCTAAAGGCACCGACTCTTGCTGCCTCATAAATAATGAGCTGGCATTCATCTAGTGCCTTCCACATCCACTTTGCATTCCACAGCGACTGGGTCTGTTGAGACACAGGTCTGTTGAGACATGCAGTGTTATCATGTGGAGTAAATTATATGCCAACTGCCCTCCAGTTCGGAGACCATTCTTCGTATGTGAACCCCAGCAGTTAATCCTAGCTGTACATTCAACCACAACAGGCATCAGCCAACAACCACATGAGTACACTTTCTGTCACTGATTAAACCTGAGTTTAGAGTACGTGACAGACTATGGCCAATACACTTCAGGCAGTGTCAAGATTGGAGTGGCTGCAAAGGAGATTTATTAGAATAGTACTAGGAATCAAGGATTTCAGTTATAAAACTGGTATTGTTCTCCTTAGAGTAGAAAAGGCTATGGGGAGGCTCGAGGTGAGCAAAACTATGAAAGACGTTGACAGAGTGTTTAGGGAAAAGGGAATTGGGTAAACACTTGAAGGAGGCAAATTTGGACAACTACAAAGAAAGAGCATGATTACTTTCAAAGAGCTAACACCACCAAGACAAGCCAAATGGCTTCCTGCTATGCTGTGTTATTCTGCAGTGTGATCAGGAGCAGGAACTCTGGTAGATATCACCCTCCTTCTATGGAGGGGAAATAAGCTCCTGAGACAATTGTTCTGTGCTACTGGGCAGAGAAATCCTTTCTCACCCGACTCTCTGGTTGGGAACGTATGTGAGGCTCCATTATACACATGAATAAGCTGTTCTGTCTATTCTCACACAATCACAATGCCTTAATGGCTTTGATTACAGCATTGTCTCGACTCTCAGGACCATTTCAAATCTAGGAAGATAAAAACTACTGTTAAAAAGCCAAATTAAAAAAAAGAGTCTGTAAGATTCCATTCTGGCACAAATCCAGAAGATCACCTTGATGTTATAGTGCTAAAAATCATTGTCCGGTGGAATTTGACAAGACTGAATGCAGTTAACATCCTGAAATCTGTACACAATACTGGCAAATTCCGAATCCATGCATAGACAGTTCCTCTGCTTTTCCAGCATCTCCCCTGGACTGGGTGGTTGAACACAGCTGGTGGACATGTTTTGCTTCTGCACTATTTGTGATTTTTTGCTTTCATATGGTCCATGTGCTTGTTCAGGACCATCACACCTACCCGAACTTTATACGTGACTGGACTTGACCTCGCGCCAATCATGCTTCCTACCCACGCAAGGGCCATTCCTGTGGTTCCAACATCAAACTCCACCCCCAAAGTAAACTGTCTCTCTCAGTTAGTGGAGTCTAGAGTCTAGCATTGGCGTTCTTGATGCCATTTCATCCACCCCTCCACGTCCCCAAGTACTGGGAAGATCAGATTTAATCTGGTGCGATTGTTCTCCCCATTAAAAACTCTGCTGGAGCTATCCTGTAATTATACGAGGGGTGATCCTGTAATCAAATAGGAACTGGGACACTTTGGTATCAAGTGAAGCTGTAGGCTTTTTCTTTAAGCCTGCCTTCAAAGTTTGGATTGCTGTTTCCACCAGACCATTGGATGATGGTGGGTATGGAGTTGTCCTTATATGTCGAATACCATTCAACTTTAGAAAATACTCAAATTCCCTACTGGTAAATGATGGCCCATTACCTGTGACTAACACTTCCGGGAGTTTATGTGTTGCAAAGGATGCACACAGTTTTTCTATTGTTGTCTCCATGTTTGACAAATGAACTCTATGCACAACCAACCACTTTGCGTGGGCATCCACAATGACTAAGAACATTGAGCTTATGAAAGAACTTGCATAGTCGTCCTGTGACTCAGTCCAGGATTTACTGGGCCATTCCCAGAAATGTGGGGGAGCTGCTGGCAATAATTTTTGTCCTTGTTGGCACTCTGGGCACTGCCCCATCCACACAGCTATTTATGCATCAAATCCTGGCCACCAGACATAACCCCTGGATATCCCTGGTGGAGTTCAGCCAGTATCTGGCAGCGACCTTTGATTGGAACAATCACTCTTGTTCCCCATAATGATATGCCATCCTGTACTGTGATCTGATCTCTCCAGGTCCAATTCTGGTTGTGATGACTCTTTGGTTTTCCCCACCACCACCAGCTGCTTCAATTTTGCCAGGACTGGATCTTTCTGCGTCCAAAATCTTATATGGTCAGCTGTGACTAGAAGTGTGCCATTACGGACTCTTCCACTGGCAGTGCCACCGTTGGTGTATCTGCCAATGGGAGGTAGCTCGGTGCATTGGCATTTGCTACTTGGCCTCCCAGACAGTGTTCCAACTTGCAATTATACGCACTTCATATTACCTCATCACTGAATTCGACCTGAAGCCATGAACGGCACTGCCTTGTCCTCTTAACGTTGACCTAGCAGAGGTTTGTGGTCCGTTATTACATACAAATTCACATCTGTAAAGGTATTGGTGGAACTTCCTGGTTCTAAATATGACCACCAAACCTTCTTTCTCTGTCTGGGCGTACTTACGCTCTGCATTAGCCAAAGTCATGGATGCATATGCTTTTGGGCTTTCCTCTCCACTGAACATAGAACATAGAACATTACAGCGTAGTACAGGCCCTTCGGCCGTCGATGTTGCGCCGACCTGTGAAACCAATCTGAAGCCCATCTAACCTACACTATTCCATTATCATCCATATGTTTATCCAACGACCATTTAAATGCCCTTAAAGTTGGCGAGTCTACAACTGCTGCAGGCAAGGCATTCCATGCCTCTACTACTCTCTCTGAGTAAAGAATCTACCTCTGACATCTGTCCTATATCTATCACCCCTCAATTTAAAGCTATGTCCCCTCATGCTAGCCGTCACCATCCGAGGAAAAAGGCTCTCACAGTCCACCCTATCCAATCCTCTGATCATCTTGTATGTCTCTATTAAGTCACCTCTTAACCTTCTTCTCTCTAACGAAAACAGCCTCAAGTCCCTCAGCCTTTCCTCATAAGACCTTCCCTCCATACCAGGCAACATCCTGGTAAGTCTCCTCTGTACCCTTTCCAATGCTGAACCACCTATGAACTAATACTATCATGATACCATATGGGGAGGCATCTCATATCCATACCAGATCTCACTTGGGATCACAGTGTGCCAACATCTTAGAGGGTGACAGCAGTTTCTTCACTTCACTGAAAGTTATGGCTTGGCTATGCGACCATTTTCAAGGCCGACTGTTTTTTAAGAGTTGTTGCAAAGATGCCACGATGGAGGACAGGTTCTGTATGAATTTCCCATAATAATTCACATCGGTCCGGTACAGACATGGGAGTTGGGGCCCTTTGACCGCTCTCATTTTTCTTCCAGTGGGTGTAACCTGGTCTTGTTGACTTTATGGATCACTTTGGGTGCCTGGAACACACATTTTTCCTTCTAAGGTGTACTGCCACCTGGGAGAACATCTAAGGACCATATCCAAATTCTCTAAGTGATCCTTAGTTGTATTCCCTGTTATTGGCATATCATCGAGGTAAATGGCGACCTGGGGTAGACCTTGTTATATGTTCTCCATCATCTGCTTAAAAATTGCACAGGCTGAAAATAACCCCAAATGGCAGTTTCATACATTGATACAACCCTTATGGATGTTAATTGTAGCTTACTACTGGGAATCCTCATCTAACCGTAATTGCAAGTATGCATGGCTCATGGCCAGCTTCATGAAGGACATCCCTCCTGCCAGCTTTGCACATAGATCATCTATGCAAGCGATTGGGTATTTATACAGCTTTGACAAGGGATTTGCTGTTTGTTTAAAATCCCCACAAAGGTAAACTGACCAGTCGGGTTTCACAATTGGTACAACTGCTGCTGCCTATTCCACAAACTGGAGTGGTTTGATGGTTCCTTCGCTTTCCAGCCCTCTGATTTCTCCCTCTACTTTTGCATTTAAGGCAAATGGCACTGGGTGGGCCTTGCAGAAATGTGGAATTGCTTCCTGGACAACATGCAAGGTGGCCTTGGCTCCTTTGATAGTCCCTAGACCTTCCTGAAAAGCTTTTGGGTATTTAATTAGGATTTCACTCAGGCAACCATTTTCTAATTGAAAAGTATTGAGCCAGTCTAGGTAAATCTTTCTCAACTAATTTTGCCCCATCAAGCTTGGGACTGGGCCTTTTACTACAATCAGTAGTAACTGAACTAACTGCTTCCCATAAGAGACCGGAACCAAATTTGTACCCTTAATCTGTAAAGGTTCCCTGGTGTAGGTTCTCAGTCTAGCTGAAGTCTTGCACAAACTTAAGGTTGGAATCTAAAGCGAATTTTGTTCAAGATAACAAGCATGGGGCTGGATGAACACAGCAGGTCAAGCAGCATCATAGGAGCAGGAAAATTTGACGTTTCGGGCCTAGACCCTTCATCAGAAAATGTCAGAAAAAAATCAGAAAATTATCTCTGATCGAATTTTGTTCAAGACTGGTTCTGCAATCACTGAAATAAGCACGCTGTTATCAACCTCCAATAGAACCAGGTGACCATTTAACCAGACATTTATTTTGATTGGTTCTGATTTTGACGTTGCTAAGCAATTTAACTGTTCCAAACCAGATTTAGGTGGACGTTCCAGGGTTTGCATTCTCCTGGATACCGGCTCATGGGTTCTCTTACTCAATTTAGGCCTAGTGGGATTCTTTTGCTGTTTCGAGTCCACATACCGATAGCAACTACAATGCCTTGCTGGCCCATATCCTGAAGAAAATTTTAACCGTCTGGCCAAGGCTTGGCTTTGTTTTAGGGTTTTGCTGTGGGCTGATCTGAGGCTACACAATTGTCTTCATTCAAGTGGTGTTCCCCAAGGACAATCAGATTGCTGAGAGTGTCAACTTCCATTGGAATACCCTGCAACTCATAACATCCACTTGCCACATTTTCCAATGATAAAGCAAGCTGTCATGCTTGCTTGGAGTCCAGTTAGGCGTTAGCTTGTTGGTGCTCTTGCATGGTTACATCATTAATCCCACATACTAAATGGCTTCTCAGCATCTCATTAAGGGTCAAACCAAAGTCACATGCCTCTGCTTTCTTTGAGGAAGTGACAAAGTTGATAGATGAGGGAAGGGCTGTAGATGTCATATACTTGGACTTCAGTAAGGCGTTTGATAAGGTTCCCCATGGTAGGCTGACGGAGACAGTGAAGTCGCATGGGGTCCAGGGTGTACTAGCTAGATGGATAGAGAACTGGCTGGGCAACAGGAGACAGAGAGTTGTAGTGGAAGGGAGTTTCTCAAAATGAAGACCTGTGACCAGTAGTGTTCCACAGGGGTCCGTGTTGGGATCACTGTTTGTGATATACATAAATGACCTGGAGGAAGGTATAGATGGTCTGATTAGCAAGTTTGCAGATGACGCTAAGATTGATGGAGTAGCAGATAGTGAAGGGGACTGTCGGAGAATGCAGCAGAATATAGATAGATTGGAGAGTTGGGCGGAGAAATGGCAGATGGAGTTCAATCCAGGCAAATGCGAGGTGATGCATTTTGGAAGATCCAATTCAAAAGTGAACTATACGATAAATGGAAAAGCCCTGGCGAAAATTGACATACAGAGAGATCCGGGTGTTCAGGTCCATTGTACCCTGAAGGTGGCAACGCAGGTCGATAGAGTGGCCAAGAAGGCATACGGCATGCTTTCATTCATTGGACGTGGTATTGAGTACAAGCATTGGCAGGTCATGTTACAGTTGTATAGGACTTCGGTTCGACCACATCTGGAATACTGCATACAGTTCTAGTCGCCACATTACCAAAAGGATGTGGATGCTTTGGAGAGGGTGCAGAGGAGGTTCACCAGGATGTTGCCTGGTATGGAGGGCGCTAGCTATGAAGAGAGGTTGAGTAGATCAGGATTATTTACATTAGAAAGACGGAGGTTGAAGGGGGACCTGATTGAGGTCTACAAAATCATGAGAGGTGTAGACAGGGTGGATAGCAAGAAGCTTTTTCCCAGAATGGGGGACTCAATTACTAGGGGTCACAATTTCAAGGTGAGAGGGGAAAAGTTTAAGGGAGATCTGCGTGGAAAGTTCTTTACGCAGAGGGTGGTGGGTGCCTGGAACGCGTTGCCAGCGGAGGTGGTAGAGGCGGGCACGATATCGTCATTTAAGATGTATCTAAACAGATACATGAATGGGCAGGCAGCAGAGGGATACAGATCCTTGGAAAATAGGCGACAGGTTTAGATAGAGGATCTGGATCAGCGCAGGCTTGGAGGGCCGAAGGGCCTGTTCCTGTGCTGTAATTTTCTTTGTTCTTTGTTCTTTGCCAGTCATTTTAATCTAATCAAAAATCCCATTATGGATTCCCTTGGTTCTTGAATTGCCTAATAAAACCAATAGCATCTCACAATTAGAGGAGGTTTGGGGCCCTATTATTCTGTCACCTCTTGAAAGATTCTAATATCTGGTGCTTCAGGGAAAATTAGGCTCCTAATAACCAAAAAAGCTGTGGGTCTACAAGCTGTAAGGAGAATTACTCATTGCTTTTCATCTGCCCTGAATGCCATTTGCCCGGAAAAAATAACATTCTTTCTACATCATGTACCCAGTCTTTGATGGCAGGATCGAACAAGTCAAGCTTCCCATTTAATGGCAAGACATCAGAAATGCTTACCTCAATTCAAAGACAACTGTTGCAAGCAAATTTCTTCAGGACAACGCTTTTATCTCAACTGAAATAACTCCACAGAGACCAGTATCCCATCACCAAGTCACCCTTTATTTACTTTCAGAGAGTCCTTGTCACTGATCCAGCTCCCTCACAGCCCGCTCACAGAGTGAACAGGATGTCTGACACTCCTGTTCTTATCTGTCATCCAGGGCTTCCTGATTGGACCAGATTAACAGCCTCAATCAGGGAACTCATATTCTGTGAGGTCCACCTGACTGACCTCATTACAATCACCACAGTCTCCCCTCAAAAAAATTTGAGGCTGAAGATCAATTTAAAATTTCAAAACTGCTGTTGATTGTTTTGTTATGGATTACAGAAGCATGGTAGGCAAATAGAGTTAAGATACAGACTGTTCATTGTCAAACTGCATGACAATACAGGGTCAAGGGACTGCTTGACTGCCTCCTGTTCTTGTAAGCTGTCAGATTCTAACTCGGGCTGCGTTAGTTATTCTCATGGACAGCTCTCCGGGTGAGCCTGAAGCTAAGAAGGGGCCAAAATCCTGATGTGATCCAGTGAAAAGGTGCAGCTAAAGGTGCAGTGTCTATTTGACATTGAGTTTCAGTGTCAAATACACAGGAGGGACAACAACAAGGCAGAAACTGTGAAACTATACCCCAGTCGACAGCGGTACCTTCAGTGGAGGAGGATTGGAAGTCTTGGTTAATTGAGATAGAGGGACGGACTGCTCCAGTCATACTGTTCTGAGTTCCTGATGGATGTTTGTTTGCACAGAATCACGAATGTATGGAAAGAAAGTGGTTAACTACACGAACACACAGCAGATGATTGGAGGGAGGAGACGCATTGAATCCGAGGATATAAATGCTGCTCTTGAGAACCTGGAGATGGTTCTACATGGTTAGACCTTATTTCCCTAAACTCTGATTCTTATTCACAATTATTACATCCACATTCAGAATAATTTACATTCCAATCCATATTCATTATGATTGAAATTCCAAGTCAGATTGATTCGGATCACATTCAGAATGATTCCCATTCAGATTGATTGAGATTCACATTCGAAATGATTCCAATTCTGATTTACTCAGTATCATATTCAGAATGATTGTAATTCAGATTGATTCAGGATCACGTGCGGAATGATTCTGTTTCAGATTGTTTGAGATTCACATGTGAAATCATTCCAATTCAGGTTGATTGAGATTCACATTCGGAATGATTCTAATTCAGATGGATTTAGGTTCACATTCAGAATGATTCCAATTTAGATTGATTCAGGTTCACATTTGGAATGATTTTAATTCAGACTGATTAAAATTCAAATTCAAAATGATTCCAATTCTGATTGATTTAGGATCACATTTGGAATGACTCCAATTCATATTGAGATTCACATGTGGAATGATTCCAATTCAGATTGATTCAGATTCACATTCAAAATGATTGCAATTCAGATTGATTTAGATTCATATTGAGATTCTGATTCAGTTTCAGATTTAAATTGGTTCATATTCAGACAATTTATATATATGATACGGAAACAAGAGAATGAAGGTAAGGTTGATAAATTTGCAAATGAAACAAGATAGGCAGAAAAGTAAGTTGTGAAGAGAACATAAGAAAGGTACAATCTGGGCGAAGATCTGGCATATGGAGAGAATGTGGGAAATTGAAGAAAATGTGAAATTGTCCATTTTGGCAGGAACAATAAAATACGTTGTCTAAATGGTGAGTGATTGCAGAGCTCTAATGTGCAAAACGACTTATTCTCCATAAATTGCAGAACTTGAATATGCAGGTACTGCAAGTAATTAGAAAAGCTAACAGAATGTCATTGTTTATTGTCAGGGAAATTTAATATACATGTAAGGAGGTTATCCTTGAGTTAGTGAGACCACATCTGGCGTACTGAGCACAGTATTGGCCTTTTATTAAACAAAGGATGGAATTGTGTTGAAATCAGTTCAGAGAAGGTTTGAAAACCTAATACTTCAAATGAGTGGATTTGTCTTCTGAGGAGAGATTGGAACAGGCTGGGCTTGTAAGATGGAGGATGGGAGAAAATTATGACTGTAAGAGTTGCTCCTTTTTTGATGTATTTTCAGTGTTGGAACTGATTTCCTCAATTTCTTGGAGGAGTAGTTACTGTTTTATCAGCTGTTGCAGTATTTTGGAACTTTGGAAAAAGATCAAAACAAGATACTTCAAAACAAGAGAGGGAGCAGGGACGACATGGGAGGCGAAAGAAAAGATCAGTGAACCTTCACAGCCGTCTGACCAGGCAGTGACCTTTCACAGCCGCTGACCAGGGAGCGAGCTTTCACAGCCGTCTGACCAGGCAGTGACCTTTCACAGCCGCTGACCAGGCAGTGACCTTTCACAGCTGTCTGACCAGGCAGTGACCTTTCACAGCCGCTGACCAGGGAGCGAGCTTTCACAGCTGACTGCCTATGCTGTTAGTTTCAAGTATCTCTGGACATCTGAGTTAGATCGAAGAAAAATATACAAACAGCAAAATTCACGGTCTACCTTGGAGAAACTCATTATCGGAAACTCCTCACAGCAGGGGAACATCTAAGTACTTTAATAAGTCTAATCCTATTCTATTTGTTTATGAATCTATAATCGTGAATAGGGTAGTTTTTGATGTGTTTATTGAGACCTGTCTCTGGACTAGACTGTTCTTTTAAAATATAAAACATAGGTACCAAGTTACCCTAGGGCAGTGTTTTTAGAGCAGCAAGACTGTGTCGGTTTCTGTGTCTGTTGACTGTTAAGGTGCAAAGATGACCTTTAGTGATGTGCTCTTCCTGTCAGATGTGGGAGATTAGGCAGAATTTCCATGTTACTGATGATTATGTCTGCACAAAGTGTGTTTGGTTATGAGCCCTATCAGATAACGTGGATACGCTACAGTAGCAGTTAGAGGCAATGAGGAATTTACAGGGAGCAGGGGGGTATGATGGATGGCAGTTTCGGGAAGGTAGAAAAACTGCAGAAACAGTCAGGTAGGTGGGTTACCTCTAGGAAAGGTAGGAGAGATAGGCAGGTAGTGCAGGAGTCTCCTGTGGCTATCCCCATCTCAAACAAGTATGCTGCTTTGGAAAATATAGGGGGTGATGGATCTCAGGGGAATGTAGCACTGACAGCCAAGTTTCTAGTACTAAGAATGGCTCTACTCGAGCAAGGGGTACATCAGGTTCCATGCGATTGATTCTGACAAGGGACTCTCAAATCAGAGGCACAGACAGATGTTTCTGTGGCTGACAACGAGATATCAGAATGATGTGTTGCCTCCTACTTACTACAAATAAACAGACTCTAGCCATAGATAAATAATTATGAACCATCAAATAACTCTACTAGTAAAAACTCTAACCCCACCCCCCAAACAGCCTCCCTCTTACACGTACAGACAGGAAAACAACATGGGTGTCTAGATGAAGGAAAAAACGGGGAAGCAGTTCAGTAGTCTTTGCTCAAGGAATCTGCTCAGATCATCCTTGTGTTGGTCAAAACTCTGCTTCTCAATCTTTCTTCTCTGGATGCTCGCACTGGTTTGTAAGAGGTTGGTTCACACTTGTAAAAGATCTCTGACTTAACCAATTTAAAGTCATGATTTAAAGCAACTGCTAAAGGAAGAAAAAATTAGTTTTCTTCAGGCTTACAGTGGGTTTTACTGCAGAAAACAGACAGAACTCCTGAGCTATGGCAGTCTATTGATTTCTCTTTATCTTGTTCACATTCCTCAGCTCCAGCTCATCTGCAAACTACACTTCAATTACTGCTTGAATAAGCAGGTGTATAAGCAACATTTATAATGACTGTCCAGGTTATTTGCTTTCAAAAATTCCAGTAGTCCTTCAGCAATCCTTCATTTTAAAACAGTTCTTTTCCAATTTCAGTACACAATTTAAAATATAGATAACTAAAAAGACAGGGTCTTTATGAGAGGTTGTTTCCCTTTGTGGGAAAGTTGAGGACCAGAGGGCATAATCTCAAAGTAAGAGATGACCCATTTAAGACAGAGGATGTATATTTCAGAAAAATGGAGTTAGAGGTTATCAGATCATCTTAAAATCTCATCGAATGGCAGAGCCGATCTGATGTGCTAAATGATCTACTTTCACTCCTACTCTAATGGCATTCCCAATAGAAATGGGAAAAGCAATAATTTTTCATTTTAGAACAGTCTACAGGACAACTATTTAGATCCCAATATCTACAATACCCTTCTGGCAGTTTGGGAGACTCAGGGTCTGCACATGGTAAGCTCAGAGATTGTTGCCATTGTCTTTAAGTGTAAATTTGTCACACCTTCTCCCCAATAAAACAATCCAAATCTTTTCTTTCTCACAAACTGCACAAGTTATTGCAGAAGATACAACATGCCCTTCACGTATCCTCAATTCAAAACTACTACATAAAATATCGTAATCTCACAAACCTCATAAACAAACACCCTACCTGCCACGCTGATGCCAGATTTCCAGCATCAACCACGATGCCCTGTGAAAATGGAACAGATTTTGGATGACATTAGGCACAGTGTTGTATGCTTGACAGTTTGATTAGTAGAGAAAAATGCAGGAATTGTGAATAGACCCACCCCAATCTGCTGATGTGATGTTAATTTTGCCAACATTGAAGTTCCAGTACATTTGGCACCGGTTAGCTGGCTGCATCTTATAGGACATTAGACAAAGCCCAGGAAACGGTGTTGTTACCTGTGAAGAACTTTAGCCTGTGTTTTAATCTTCAATTGATGCAAGACTTGCTCAATTGATTCCTGTTTTCCTCCCCAGAAAGCCGATCTCCGGGGATCCCAGACACTCCGACTCGCCTCGTGTTCTCTGCCCTCGGAGCAACATCATTGAAAGTCAGTTGGCAGAAACCTCAATGTGACCGGAAGGTCATGGGTTATCGGGTTACATACCAGCCTCTTCTGGGAGGTCAGTGCTGTCTCTTCGCATTTCATGAACCACAGCTGTCACTGGGAGTTCTAGGCCTCACCAGTACTCATCAATGTCTGAATTTGTTCCCACCATAGTTTGATGGATAGCCTAGAGCTTCACCAGTTGAGAACATCACAGATTAGAAATGCAAAATAATCCAATGTGTTTGTAGAAAATTAGATGTAGGCAATTAGTGACTGTCAAACAAATGTTAGCTGTGTCTCTTCCTTCACCAACATTGCCAGGCTTGCTGTTTCTTTTCTGCTTGTGTTTCACATTGATTGGTACATTGGAAGAGGCAGGCAAATACATGCACAGAAGGGAAAGCATTCACAAAGATACATATAAACATACACAAAGAGACTAACATCTATCCAGAGACACAGGCATGGAATGATGCCCTCTGCTCCTAGGGCCATGCATTTAGGGCAGAGAGAACTGAGGTGAACTGGTATAGACCCTGATTGGTCTTGACAAGTTAGATGTGGAAGAAGTGTTGTAGGTGAGTGCAAAACTAGGGGCCGCTCTTTGAAAATTCAGGGTCACGCTTTTAAGACAGAAATAAAGTTAACTCTCTCAGAGGACTGTGTGATTTTGGAACTCTGTACCTTGGAAGGTGGGAGTGCCAGGGTCACGGAATATTTTTAGGCAGGGGAATCAAGGGTTATCAGGGCAGATGAGAATGTGGAACTCAAAATGCAAAGATATCATTCATGATTTTATTGGATATAAGGGATGGAAAATTTAAAACAGAGATGAAGAATTAATTCTTTCAAAGAGCTGTGAATCTGCGGAATTTATTACCCCGGAGTGTGGTGGACCCCAGAACACTGATTAAATTTAAGGAGGAGACAGACAGATTTTTAATTAGTAATGGATTAAAGGGTTATGGGAAGCAGGCAGAAAAATGAAACTGAGGCCAAGATGAGATCAGCTATGATCATATCAAATAGCGAAGCGGTATCATGGGGCTGAATTGCTTACTCCTGCTCCTAGTTATTATGTCGGTAGGAATGGCAGAGCAGGCTTGAGGAACCAAATGGTCTAATTCTGCTCCTTTTTCATATAGATCCGAGCTTGGCAAGAAGAGATCCATGAGGGACAAAGCATTTTGTTCAAACAGGAATAGACAGGAGACAGGAAACTTACATATATAGGCAAAGACTATCAGGAATACCATGCAAACTGACATGAGAAGGAGGGGTGGTAGTTGTTATTGAACTATGATTCTGGCCTAACCACAATATGATTAAGTTGAACTTTACTCACTGTCTCATGATGTTCCAGGTGAGACGAAAATAATTGACATCTCAGACCCCGACAAGAACTCCATGATCATCAATGATCTCATACCCAACTGCTCCTACATGTTCAAGGTCAAAGCTATGAGTGAGAAGGGCTGGGGTCCAGAGCGAGAAGGCGTCATCACCATTGAATCAAATGTGGACCCACTAAGCCCTCTGAGCCCAGTTCCAGGTAATTAGTGGACTGAAAAGCTTGTGATGTTTGCTCTGGACATATTCTGTATGTTGCTACTAGTGAGAAATGAAGCATTGCAAATATTACTGTGGAAAAGGAGTTCAGTCTGGGAACCTGGAATATTGTCTGTAATCTATACCCAGCTAGTTTTGCTGTTAAGAGTAAATTCCATGAGAAAAGCCAAGTGATCATTTTGGATATCTAATTAGCTGGAGTGTGATCTCTTAAATAACTTATTGTGTTACATCGTATTACAAAGTTGAGTCAATTCAAGAGTCTAAAGTCAGCAAGAATTGAGGGAAAGCCAGTCTAAATTTGCTTTAATGGATATTTATCTTTGTTTATCCCTTAACGAACACAATTACGGTTTTGCTATCTGTGGGACCTTACAGTGCACAGATTCCTATATGACTGCAACAAAGTTTGCACTTATAGAGCACATGTAACATAGCAAAATGTCACAATCTGCTTCATTAAGATCTGACACCATCCTACAGAGGAAGGTATCAGGGCAGATGACCAGAGCATCTTAAAGAAGGAAAAAGGCACAGAGAAATGGAGAGGTTTTGAGTGGGAATTAAGTGGGAATGATGTGACACAAGCTGCTGAAAACCTGGCACCACCAACAATGGAGAAATCTAAATCAAAGTGTAAGATGTCAGATAAAAACCAAAAGAACTGCGGATGCTGTAAATCGGGAACAAAAACAGAATTTGCTGGAAATGCTCAGCAGGTCTAGCGGCATCTGTGAAGAAAAAATCAGAGTTAATGTTTTGGGCTCGGTGACCCTTCCTCCAAACTGATGGTAGCTGGGAAAACGTCAGTTTATATGCAGAAAATAGGGAGGGGGATGGGGTTGGGGGTAAACGATAGGATAGAGCCCGAAGAGAGAGAAAAGCAGTTGGATACAGTTGGATAAAACCGGACCCAAAACTCTGATTTTTTCTGAGTTTCCAGCAATTTCTGTGTAAGATATCAGAATTGGAGAAATATAGAGATCTCAACAGCTAGGAAGGATGGAGGAGTTTATGGAATTAGAAACAGCTAAGGCTGTGGTAGAATTTGGGAATGAGAATTTTCACATTAAGGTTTTGTAGAACCAGGAACGAATGCAGCCCAACAAGCGCAAGATGATGGGTGAATGCAGTTTGATGCAAAAGTTACGCATTGCCAGTTTCGAATACTAGATTCTCATGGATGGAAGATGGGAAGCAGGCCATGAGAACACTGCAATGATTGATGTCAAGGATTTCGCCAGCAGATGAGCCGAGGCAGAACAAAATCAAATGCTGTTACAGGTATGGAGATATGTGGCTGACAGCTCATCTCCATATAAAATGATCGAAGCTGTGAATGGTCTAGCTTAGGTTCAGACAATTGCCAGAGAGATGGCTGGAGTTACTATTCAGGGAATAGAATTTGTGGCAGGGACCAAAGATAATGGTTGCAGTCTTACCAATACTTAGCAAAATATGAGAGATAAAAGGTACTGCAGATGCTGGAGAATCTGAGATAACAAGGTGTGGGGCTGGATGAACACAGCAGGTCAAGCAGCATCATAGGAGCAGGAAAACTTGACGTTTCGGGCCTAAACCCTTCATCAGAAAAATATGGTTTGTTCATTAGTGTTAATGGCTTGCAGACAACTTGAGAAGGATGAGGATGAAAAATTTACAATGTACGTCAAAGTCACATACTGACTATGACACAGAGATTATAACAGTGACTACACTTCTATTGTTTTTAATTAGCTGTAAGGCATTTTGAAGCATCCTGAGGTTAGGAAAGGTGCTGTATAATGTAATGGACCAGACCAGAACCCTCAAAATATTTTAAGAAGGTAGCCTAGACCCAACCTTTTTTTATTTTAAAGGTAGATGTCAAGTGGGTGTTCCACATGTGAAGCAACTGCTCAATCCACTCGACATTAAGCATAACACAACTTATTTGAACACTATAGTTAAAATACAAACAAAAGAAAGAGGAATTTAGAATAACTTAACTATTGGAAAACTTAACCGAATAATATATTCAATACCTATTACTAATTAACTGTTCCAATATAGTACCATCCCATAAACACACCCTTTGGCAAAAAGGTAAATTCAGACACAGATTCTTACATGCCATTCAACATCAAGAGAGATTTCAGAGAAACTCTGGGTTAGGAATCATTTACTGAAGCTCCAACTCTTCCAGGACCCAAACAGCTTCTTACTGCTACAATTAAAAAATTAGAAAGCCTGATCTGGGAGAACTGGCCACTCCCTTTCTAATGTTAAACTGTTTCAAACAAAACCTAAAGGCCTCTTAAACTATTGATTTAGACCGAATTCAGTAGCCACTTTGACACCTCTGCCTTTACAAACTCTCTTCAAAAAACTCAGAACAAAATGACCTTTTTAAAGTGACAGCATCATCACAATAAATACAAATCTGTCAAACTCATTGTTTAACGTGTAGTTGATCCAAACCCTGTCCAAGAACCATGAAAGATGCTCAGTTGGGTTCCACAAGGGCCACTCAGCTCCTGACCTCATTACAGTCTTGGTTCAAGTATGAACAATGGGCTGAATTCCAGAAATTAGTTAAGAGTAACAGCCCTTGACGTCAAGACTGCATTCTACTAAGTGTTGCATCAAGGAGCCCTAGCAAAACTACTGTCAATGGGAATCAGTGGAAAAGCTCTCTGCTGGTTCGAGTCCTAGGTCCAACCATCTTCAGCTGCTTCATCACCTTCCCTCCATTATAAGGTCAGAAGTGGGGATGTACACTGATGATTGCACAATGTTCATTGACTAGGCCACAAACGCAATAATATGTGCAGTTCTGGTCACTATGGGAAGGGCATGTTTGTACTGGAGAAGGTAAAGGAGATTCACCAAGATGTTGCTTGGGATGGAAATCTCAGTTATGAGGAGAGACTGGATAGGCTGGGTTTGTTTTCCTTGGAGCAGAGGCGGTTGAGGGGTTGCGGGGGGGAGGAATCTGATTGAGGTGTATAAAGTTATGAGTGCCAAAGACAGGACAGATAATGAGAATCTTTTTCCAAAGGCAGAAGTGTTGAAGGCCTGAGGATATAAGTTTAAATTGAGGAGTAAGTGGTTTAGAGAACATCTGAGGAAATTCTTGATAGGATGATTGATGTAGATACTCTCACAACATTTAGGAAGCAATTTGTTACTTAAAATGCCAGGGCACAGTAGCCTATGGACCAAGTGAAACTAAATGAGATTAATATTCTTTGATATAACAAGATGTGGAGCTGGATGAACACAGCAGGCCAAGCAGCATCGTAGGAGCAGGAAAGCTTGACGTTTCGGGCCCAGACCCTCCATCAGATTTTCAGTCGATGACCGTTCATGCTAAGTTTTCGGCTAAAAAGCAGCTAGCGACATTTGGGCCACACAAAATTAGGTGTTAACTATGTCTAACAAGGGAGAATTTAACCGTCATCCCTTGACATCCATTGGCATTACCACTACTGAAGCCCCACTACCAACATGCGTTGACCAGAAGTTCAACTGAACTCACCATATAAATACTGTAGTTGTGAGAGAAATTCAGAGGCTAGGAAATCTCACCTCCTGTGAACCATCTCCATGGCACAAGCGGGAGTGTGATGGAATATTCCCTACTTGCCTGGATGAGTGCAGGTCCAATCACATTCAAAGCCTGATATAATCCAGGACAAAGCTGCCTGCTTGATTGGCA
Organism: Ginglymostoma cirratum; assembly: GCA_024137785.1. Lineage (NCBI taxonomy): Eukaryota > Metazoa > Chordata > Chondrichthyes > Orectolobiformes > Ginglymostomatidae > Ginglymostoma > Ginglymostoma cirratum. The sequence continues at coordinate 1,999,984 of JAHRHZ010000078.1, forward strand.
CTACATGCACAAGGATCCACACCCTCTACCACCGACGGTCAGCAGCAGCATGTGCATTAGCTACAAGATACACTGCAGAAATTCACCAAGGCTGCTAAGACAGAACATTTGAAACCCAAAACAACTTCCAACAAGTGCAGCACACATATGGCAACCACCACTTGCAAGTTCCCCTCCAAACTATCATCATCCTGACTTGGAAATATAACGCTGTTCCTTCAGTATCACTGGGTCAATTTCCTAATGGCATAGTGCATTTAACTACAGCACATGGATTGCAGCAGTTCAAGAAGGCAGCTCACCACCACCTTTGTATGGGCATCTTGGACAGCACAGCAGCCCTGCTGCCTCACAGCGCCAGGGACCTGGGTTCAATTGCACCCTCGGGCAACTGTCTGTGTGAAGTTTGCACATTCTCCCTGTGTCTGTGTGGATTTCCTTCAGGTGCTCTGGTTTCCTCCCACAGTCCAAAGAAGTTCAGGTTATGTGAATTGGCCATGCTAAATTGCTCACAGCATCCAGGGATGTGCAAGCTAGCTGGATTAGCAATGCAAAATGCAGAGTTACAGGGATGGGTGGGTCTAGGTGGGATGCTCTTCGGAGGATCAGTGTGAACTTGATGGCTGAATGGCCTGCTTCCACATTGTAGAAGATTCTGTGAATTAGGGAAGGGCAATAAATACCAACCCACCCATGGTGCCCACATGACCTGAATGAATAAAAAGGAAAAAAAAACTTTGAAAGGCATTTTCTAAATGGAAATTCTCACTCCTGCTTATAGTTTTGAGGTTCCATTAATTGGTTAGGCAGGGGACAATGTAAAAATCTCTCATCTCCATCTGATTTTTCTCTCCTGAAGGCACCTATTCCTTGCTTAGGTCAAGTTGCACAGTCACTGCTGTCTAAATGAAGTTTAAGCCTAACTGGTGAGAACTGGCAGTCTGTTTCACAGCTGAATCTGATCCTGGTCAGAAGTCACACAACACCAGGTTATAGTCCAACAGGTTTATTTGAAATCATAAGCTTTTGGAGTGCTGCCCCTTCGTCAGGTGAAAAAAAGCATGCAGGCACAGAATCTATAGGCAGAGAGATCAAAAGATCATATAAATACTGTGAGTGCAGTGTCAACAAGGTTAAATAACAAGTCTCTGCAGGAGATCAAAAGTGTCAGACAGTGTGAGTCGAGTATCAACAGTTGAAAAGTAAATGAAGGGAATGACCTATAACCCAATTAATTGAGGCAGCGAGATAGTTACAAAAAATTAAAAATAAGGTGGTACTGGAGACAAATCTGATCCTGTCATCAACCATTAACTGCCCATGCTTCAGGCAAAGAGAGTCATTGCACAGAGGTTGGGAAAGAGAATTCTGGCCTGGGTTGTAACTGAGGAGAGCAGATTACATCTGTAATGGCTGTGCTGTCCAACCTTGCTGAGGTAAGATGACTCAGGATATTCAACTCTTTGAACCAGGGATCAAGCAGGCCTGTGTAACTCCATTTTATTCTGCGTTCAAAGAGCTGGGGGCCTTGCGTGAACAGTCTCGACTATGATGCGGTAGTTGTTAATAATTATTGCTGATTGGATGATGAGTACAATCCTGCAATGTTGGAGGAATTGAAAACATCCTAAATCCCTGTTCTTTGTCCCACAGGCTCTCCTTTCACACTGAGTACACCAAGTGCTCCAGGACCCCTGGTCTTTACAGCCATTAACTCTGAACTGCTCAAACTAAGCTGGGAGAAACCCCGCAAACCAAATGGAGACATCATGGGCTACCTTGTGACTTGTGAACCACTGGATGGACAAGGTAAGCACCAAAACAATCACCCGTTTCTCCCTACAGCAAGTTACTTATTCAGCTAATCAGCAGCGTCCTCACCTCTGAGTTCATAAGGTTGCAATCTCAAGATTTCAGCACCCTGTCCAACATGACACTATGAGGGTGTAGCACTATCAGAAGTGCCATGTTCAGATCATAAATTAAAATTAAGCCCTGCCTGTCTTCACAGCTGAATGTTATTGCGATTCACTGAGGTAGCACACTGAATATTAAGCATCATTATTCCTGGAATCATCACAAAATTTAGAGCTTTTGAAAAGTACACAGAATTCCCCAATTTACCTGTCTTTCTGACCCAAGTTGACAGAAAGCGCAGATTAGGTTTATGTGCTTAACAAAAGTCACTATTTATTACATTTATTTATTACGCTATTTATTAAATACTCCAGCCATAAAGTAAATAATTTTGAACAGTCAGCATAAAACTCTACTGGTTAAAAATCTACACTTCCCCTCATAAACATCCCCCTTCCACACACACAGAGACCAATAGGCAGAAAAAGAAACTTAGGTGTCATGGGCAAAGATGAAGACTGGAAAAATAGTTCAGTGGTTCAGTATTGGGTGACTGGCTCACACTCATGAAAGGTATCTGACTTATTAAACAATAGCTTACAGTAATTGCTGAAAGAAAAATAAAGTGGTTTTCTTGGGCTTAAAGTGACTTTTATTGCAGAGAACAGCGCCTGCGGAGATCTGATGGTTTTTCACTAAGTTATTAACAGCGCAAGCTGTTCCACTTTCTAGGAACCGATCACATAGTTGTTGGCAGGTGCAAGGCCTTTGCCATCTCTCACTCTGACGTGCACAAACACACACACAAACTCACTGCCCACTGCTGCTTGAACCAACAGTAAACAGTACAGTCGGTTCTGCTATAACGCATGCTTCTTCAACATGAATTGGCTTTAATGCGATTGATGAAGTTAGACCACATTTTGTAGAACGCAAACTTTCCTTACCTGTATTGGCTTTAACTGAACTCCTCTTTAACTTAACAATACACAGAAAAATAAAATCCTGTCGCACCATTCATTGTAAAGCAGGAAGTTCCAGTGTCCAATGCTCAACTGGTCTGTTGGACTTTATTAACAAATAATGAGTTATTCTACTTACTCAAATATTAACAGTGACTGCAATTCATTGCGAACTAAGTTTTTTGGGGTGTTTCTATAGTGTCTGTTGTAGCTGTGTTGAGAAGCTTTGACCTGAACCTGAAGATCTGTCAAGTAGGGGATAAGAGATGATGCTGGTATAAATGGCTTCCAAGTTCGATCTCCTGCTGGTCTCAGCTAATATGGACACATACTATATTGAACAAGTTTGCTTCATCAAAGGTTGAAGCACATCAGTGCATTCCCACAGGGTTGTCAATGGTCTTACCTTTTATCTGTTCTTCAGTGTCTGTATTGTGTTGCCTGTCCACCTTCTTCCGGTCCACCTTATTATAAATGGGGAGAAAATTCAGAAATTTGCAAAGAGACTTGCAAATCCTAGTCCAGGATTCTCTTAAGGTGAACTTGTAGGTTGAATCAGTAGCTAGGAAGGCAAATTTGAGAGGAGTAGAATATAAAAGAAGGCATGTACTTATGAGGCTTTGTAAAAGCTCTGGTCAGACCGCATTTAGAGGTTTGCTCCACACCTCAGTAAGGATGTACTAGCCCCGGAGAGGGTCCAGAGGAGGTTCACGAGAATGATCCCTTGAGAATGAAAGGCTCAACAATATGAGGAGCGTTTGAGGACTCTGGGTCTATACTCGATAGAGTTTAGAAAGTTGAGGGGGGATCTAATTGAAACTTAGAGAATACTGAACGGTCTGGACAGAGGGGAGATTGGGAGATGTTTCCATTGGCAAGAGAGACTAGGACCCAAGGGCAAAGCCTTAGAGTAAAGGGAAGACCCTTCAGAACAGAGATAAGGAGAAACTTCTTCAGCCCAAGAATAGTGAATCTATGGAATTCCTTGCCACAGAAAGCTGTGGAGACCGGGTCATTAAGTATATTTAAGACAGAGATAGATAGGTTCTTGATTGTCAAGGGGAGAAAGCGGGAGAATGGGCTTAAGAAACTTATCAGCCATGATTGAATGGCAGAGCAGACTCAATGGGCCGAATGGCCTAATTTCTTCTCCTATACCTTTTGGTCATATAGTCTGGAAATTAGGCCAGTCCAATTGTACCCAGCGTAAAGGTGGGAGGGTTCCTGAGGGTCTGTTAATGATGACATTTTGCCACCTCTAGCAATACCATTGGAATAAATTGAGAAGGACAGGTCCTCCCAATGTGAAGGACTCCTGTGATATCAGCTCCCCGGGCCATCGTTGGCAGGAAAATACTTGGTGCGAGCAGATCACTGGTTGATAGAAGTAGAATCCGAGCTGGGTTTGTGTCAAGGACACCCCAAAAAAAAAGAATTAAGTTGCTTTTTTATAATTATACTTAAACACAGTTACCTTATAATATAGGGCTGCTGGGATCATTCAAACAATTTTTCCAGATGGGGCACAATTCAGAACGTCAGGGCACAAGCATCTGCCTGTGCCATTAAAATGAAATGCCCTTCCCTGAGCTTGCTACCGTCAATGGCATCAGTAGTGGATGACTTAGACAGTCATATGTCCAATATGCCTCTCCCACATAATCTCAACTGCAGTTGGATTCAGCAGCTTGATACTGGTTTGACTAATAGGATGGAAGTTCCACATAGCAAAGGTAGGATGTGAGTCATCTCATCACGTCTGTTCCAGCATTCTATTCAATCATGGCTGAGCTATATCTTGACTCCATCAACTGCCTTTGCTCCAATACTTAGCTCAACAAAAGCTCTCACTCCTCCAAGCACTGACACTCTTTTGGGACAGTGAGTTCCAGGAGTCCAAAATTTTATTGTGTGAAGAAGTGCTTCGTGGTTTTATTTCTAATGGTCTAATTCTAATTTAAAGATTAAGCCTCTTGTTCAGGAGTCTCACAACAGAGGAAATTGTTTCTCTTGTCTTGCCCTATTGAATGCCTTTAAACACTTCTATTTGTTTATCTCTCAACATTTTAAATTCCTGGGAGTATACAAATCAATTTTAAGTAAATTGTCTTCATGTTTTACTGCTCTGGTATAATTTTAGGGAGTTTATGTATGTCCCCTCAAAGCAAGTAAATTATTCCTGAGGTGAAGGTACCAGAAGGGTGAATGCACTACTTCAGATCGGGGTGTAAAACTAAAGCACAATCTCATTTTCCTTGCCCCAGCTCTCTCTGGTTAATTTTGCATTTCATTAGCCTTAGGGATTGGTTTTGTACCTGTCCATTAGCTTTTAGTTACTTATGAACACAAAATCCTTGAACATCTCTGTTCTTTCTTTGTCCATTATCTTGCCATTCAGAAAATATTCCAGTCTGTATTTCTAGGATACAAAGTAGATGACCTCACAATTTCTCACCACGAACTCTGTCTGCCTTGGTTTTGCCCACTCATTTAATCTGCCTGTATCCTTTATGATGTTCTGCTCTCAGCTACACAACATGCTACTGAACCTACCTTAACACTGTGAGCAAACAAATATACAAATATCTATTCCTTCATCCAAATCATTAATAAATATGGTGGAGAGCTGACACCTCAGCATAAATCCCTGAGGAAATACAACTTTGCCAGTCAGAGTCTGCACTCTGCACTCAGATTCCTCCACTTTGCCTCCCACCATTTTCTAATCCTTATTATAAGGCGACCTCTATTAAAATCTTTTCCTGTTCTTATCACTCTTTATAACATCCAGTGTGGTTGTGTGGGTATCATTCTCTTTTGACACACCATCCTATTCTCCAGTAAGATGCTGCAGGTATCAGTTAACACTGTGGTCAACAAAAATGCCTCATTCAACTTTGTTCACACTGTATCTTGATTCCTTTTGTAGGTGAAATCAAGACTTATCAAGTGGAGGGTGATGATGCAGAGATGACACTGATGGTACCTCACCTCAGTGAAAATGTTCCATATAAGTTCAAGGTTCAAGCAAAGACAACCCAAGGTTATGGTCCAGAGCGTGAAGGCATCATTACCATTGAGTCACAAGATGGAGGTAGGAGCCAACTCAGTAAGAAAGAATCAGTCATTAATAATGAACAGATCATATATTACTGTATCTTATACACTGAAATATTCCAGGTGTGTCTAAGTATGTTAATCACTGTCTTAAACAGTTGAGCCCTTGTGCAGCCAATTGATTTGACTGGTGATTGGTCAATTGATTGACCCGGCCATCTACCGACCTACCTTCCTTTCTAACTTCATTCTTTCCTGCCTACCTTCTTTCATTCATACAAATGGCTACAATGGGAAATGGACCATGCAGTGTTCTAATTCTTGATAGTAATGAACCTGTAATGGTAACATTTAAAATTAGGTTGTAAAATGGGGAAAACTATTTCACCAAAGAACATTGAAACTATCAGTGGAGAACCATGTAGTAGGCAGTTTTTGCATTGTCAAGGGTAATTGGAGAAGTTGAGGGATATGATGAGAGGGAACCTGGTAAGAAAGAATACACGGATCAGTTGAGAATTTTCCTTTATATATGATAGTGATTTGTGCAGTGGATATGAAGGATATTGATAGATTGCAATGGTCTTGTTCCAAGTTGTAACAGCTATGTTTTGATCTTTATATTGTAGCAAACTTTACTGACTACAATAAGCAGATGGTAATGAGGCATGAGGAATACACGGTACCTGGGAATATGAGCACACAGACTAGACTACTGCAGTCCACCATCGATCCCATGTTCTCAGGTACGTCTTGACAGCATTTTCAAAACCAAACCCTATACTGACCTATGAATAAAAGCACTCTGTCTGCTGCAGTACCCAGTCTCTGGCAGCAATACTTCATCTGCTGTAGTTCTCAGCCTAGTACTGAGATGGAAGTGGTACTGAACAAAGGGTTATACCCAATCAGAGTGGAACTGAGATAACAAGCATGGGGCTGGATGAACACAGCAGGTCAAGCAGCATCATAGGAG
>JAHRHZ010000078.1:2011835-2060302 GCA_024137785.1 Ginglymostoma cirratum
TTGTTATCTCAGATTCTCCAGCATCAGCAGTTCCTACTATCTCTGATGAGGAGGAGAGTTAGCTTGCAACAGGCAAACAGGAAGTAATTTGTGACAGGTCCAAATCTGATTGGAGGAATACAAACATGGAGTACCTGGAACACTGGATACCAATTTAGGCAGTGGTATTCATGATGTGGTGGTGCCGGTGTTGGACTGGAGTGGACAAGGTCAGAAATCACACAACACCAGATTATAGTCCAACTGGTTTATTTGAAAACACAAGCTTTCAGAGCCTCACTCCTTATTCAGGTGTTAGTGTTTATGGACTTTGGAGAGGAAAGGAAGGTAAGAGGTAAAATAATAACTTATAAGCACAGTGTTTTATGAAAAGTGGCAGATAATGTTGGAAGTGGGGAAGTAGAAACCATGTCAGCTAACATGGGAACCTGGATGGGAAACTGGATGGTCAACATTTTAGTGAGTAAAGGTTCAAGGGACAAGGGGTAGTGTCTCATGGACAAGGTTAATAGCCAACTGAGCAAGTGACTAACACTGAAGCTCTGTACACAAGGTCTAAAGTGGTATATGCGAGATATATACATGGTAAATGGCTGTACAGAACATACTTAAATTGGTAGTGCCTTAAAATTGTGCAATGTGTTTCCAGGTATCCAGAGAGACATGCAGCCTTAAGTCTGGCTGCCAATTTCCAGACAAGCTGTCTTCTTGGTAGTGTTCTTAGACTGGTCAACAAGATAATTCCCTAGGCACCAGCTTTATGCAGCAACTCCTCAATTTGCCAGGTTTCAGTATCGCTCTGATTCACCCTGGCATAAAAGATTCTATTTTACAGAAGCATACAGTAGAGACCCCTCACCCCATCAAGTCTGTACCACCAAAAATATAGTGCTACTTACACTCATTCCACTTTCCTGCTCAAGGCCCATAGCCTTGAATGTTATGATATTTCAAGTGCTCATCCAAGTAATTTTTAAAGTAAGTAAGGTTTCCTATCTCAACTACTCTCCCACGTAGTTCATCCTAGACCCCCACCAGCCTCTGGGTCAAAATGTTTGTCCTCAAATCCCCTCTGAACCCATTGCCTTTTACTTTAAAATTCTGACACTTGTTACTGACCCTTCAACTAAGGGGAACAGCTACTTTCTATTCACCTTGTCCATGCCCCTCATAATCTTATACACCTCTATCAGGTTCCCTCGCAACCTTTGCTACATGAAAGAAAACAACTCAAGTTTAGCCAGAGATAGTAGGAACTGCCGATGCTGGAGTCAGAGGTAACACAGTGTGGAGCTGGAGGAATACAACAGGCCAGGCAGCGTCAGAGGAACAGGAAAGTTGACGTTTCGGGTTGGTACCCTTCTTCATCTTTTCATAACTGAAATGCTCTGTCCCAGGCAACATCCTGGTGAATCTGGCCAGAACAAGTCTGAAGAAGGATATCTGAACCCAAAATGCTAAGTCTTTTTTACCTCCATCGATGCTGCCAGACCTGCTGATTTTTTTTCTAGCAATTTCTGTTTTTGTTTCTGATTTCCAGGATCCAGTTTCAATTTTTTTTTCTAATGAATCTCCTTTGCACCCGATCAGTGCAATCACATCTTTTCCTGTCGTGTGGTGACCAGAATTGCACACAGTACTCCAGCTATGGCCTAACCAAAGTCCTGTACAGCTCCAATATAACATCCTTGCTCTTATAATCTAAGCTAAAACTGATAAAGGCAAGCATCCCATATGCCTTCTTAGCTACCCTATTAACCTGTCCTGCCAACTTCAGGGATCTGTGGGCAAGCACCCTAAGATCTCTCTGTTCCTCTGAGCTTCCTAGTGTCTTGCTATTCATTGAGTATTCCCTTATTTTGTTCCTTCTTCCAAAGTGTATCACTTCATATTCATCAGGGTCAAGTTTCATCTGCCATTGATCTGCCCATTTCCCCAACTAGTTTGTATTCTCTTGTAACCCAAGACCTTCCTCCCATCAACCACCTGGCCAATCCTTGCGACATTCTCAAACTTACTTATCGTCCCTCCCACATTTTCATCTATATCATTTATGAATATTAAAAACAATAAGGGACCCAGCACTGATCCCTCTGGTACACCATCACACATCCATTTTGCTAAGTTACCCTGGACCCCTGAAGCTATTATCTTCTTTTTCAGTTTCCCACATGAGACCTTGCCAAAAGGTCTTGCCGAAATCTACATCAACCACATAAACTGCCCTACCCTCATCCAAACATTTGGTTACCTCCTTGAAAATTTCCACTCGATTTGTTAGTCATGACTTCCCTCTGAAAAGCTACATTGTCCATTCCTGATCAAACTTTGCCTCTCTAAATTGAGATTATTTTTCTCCTTCACTGTTTTCTCCAATAGTTTCCCTTTCACTGATGTAAAACTGAGTGGACTATAGTTCCCTGATCTATCTCTACTACCCTTCTTGTAAAGTGGAACCATATTAGCAGTCCTCTGGCACCACTCCTGTGGCCAGACACTCTAAAAATTTGGGAACAAAAACAGAAGTTGTTGGAAAAATTCTGCAGGTCAGGCAGCATCTGTGAAGAAAAAAATCAGAGTTACCGTTTTGGGTCCGGTAACGCTTCCTCAAAACTGATGGTAGCTGGGAAAACGTCGGTTTTTATGCAGAAAATAGAGAGGGGAATGGGGTCGAGACTAAATGACAGGATAAAGGATAGAGACTGAAGACAGAGAAGAACAGTTGGACAGACAAAGTAGTTGATGACGATCTAGCTGGGAGGGTGAATAGCTGTTAATGGGGACAGTAACTGACTAACAACAGGTGGTCTGTAATGGCAGGCTACGTGATAATAAGGCCTGGTGTGTTGAGTAGGGGACTAGGACAGGAGCTTAGGTCCTAACATTATTGAAATCGATACTGAATCCAGAGGGCTGCAAAGCCCCCAAGTGGAAAAGGAGGTGTTGTTGTTCCAGCTTACATTGAGCTTCGCTGGAACACTGCAGCAAGCCAGAGACAGAGATGTTGGTCAGGGAACAGGGTGGTATGTTAAAGTGGCCGGCAACTGGATGTTCAGGGTCTTTTTTGCGTGCAGAACACCCAATCAGGCTTCCTTTCCCACTGTAGAGGAGACCACATTGTGAGCAGTGAATGCAGTAGACTAGATTGTGGGAAGTGCAGGTGAAGTGTTGCTTCACCTGGAAGGCATGTTTCAGACCTTGAATACTGGGGAAGGAGAAGGTAAATGGGTAGGTGTTGCAGGGTAAACCGGTCTGTCACCGGTTACAGGAGAAGGTGCCGTAGGGCTTTGGGGTGGTGTTGGGAGTGAAGGAAGTGTGAACCAGGGTATCCCAGAGGGAAAAGTCCCTGTAGAATGCGGACAAGGAAATGAGAGGAATACATGTCTGGTGGTGGCATCTAGCTGTCGGTGGCAGAAACGGCATCTTGTGGATGTGGATGCTGGTGAGATGTTAGGTAAGGACAAGGGGAACCCTATCGCTGTTGCAGGAAGAAAGAGACAGGGTGAAGGAGGCATTGCGGGAGATGGGTCAGACCTGGTCAAGGACCCAGTCGGCCATGGAGCTGGGAAATGCTCAGTTGAGGAAAAAGGTGGACATTTCGGAGGCTCCCTTGTCGAAATTGGCCTCATCTGAACATATGCGTTGGAGACGGAGGAACTGAGAGAATGGGATGGAGTCTTTACAGGAAGCAGGGTATATGGATGTATAGTCCAAGTAGCTGTGGGAGTCAGTGGGTTTATAATGGATAATAGTGGCCAGGCTATCCCACAAATGGAAACAGAGATTTTGAGGAAGGGGAGGAGTCAGAGATAGATCAGGTGAAAGTGAGGGCAAGGTAGAAATTGGAAGCAAAATTGATGGAGTTTTCCAATTTCGGATGAGAGAGGGAAGCAGCAACGAGGATATCATCGATATATTGGAGAAAGAGTTGTGGTGGGGGCAGAATGGGATTGGAACAAGGAATGTTCCACGTACCGCACGAAGAGACAGGCATAACTGGGGCCCATGTAGGTACCCATGGCCACCCCTCTTATCTAAAGAAAATGAGAGGAGTTAAAAGAGAAATTGTTGAGAGTGAGGACGAGTTCAGCCAAGTGAAGGAGGGTAGTGGTGGGTGGGGACGGTTCAGGTCTTTGCTCCAGGAAGAAGCAGAGAGCCCTAAGACCCTCCTGGTGGGGAATGGACATGTAAAGGGAATGCATGTCCATGGTAAAGAGGAGGCAGCTGGAGCCTGCAAATTAGAAATTTTGAAATTGGCATAATGTGTCAGAGGAATCACGGTTATAGTTTGCAGGGACTGGACTAGGGGAGAGAAGACCGAGCCAAGGTAGGAAGAGATGAGTTCTGTGGGCCAGGAGCAGGCTGAAACAATGGGTCTACCTAGACAGCCCTGTTTGTGGATTTTTGGAAGGATGTAGAAGCGAGCTGCGTGGGACTGGGGGCTTTCAGTTTGGACGCAGTGGCAGGGGAGTCACCAGATGAAATGAGATCAGTTATCGTAGTAGATACAATGGCTTGATGCGTCATGGTAGGTTCATGGTCCAGGGGAAGGTAAGAGGAGGTATCTGTGAGCTGGTGCTCAGCCTCTGCAATGTAAAGGTCTGTTCGTCAGACTACAACAGCATCACCCTTATCAGCAGACTTAATAACAAAGTCAGGGTTAGATCTGAACACACGGAATGCAGTCAGTTCAGAGGGAGATAGGTTGAATTTGGTGAGGGGGGCAGAGGAATTGAGGTGACCAATATCACATTGACAGTTCTCAATGAACAAATTGAGTGCAGCTCAAAGTCCAGAGGGAGGGGTCTAGGTGGAGCAAGAGTGTTGAAACTGGGCAAAAGTGTCTGTGGGATGGGGAGAGGACTCTTGTCCAAAGAAATGGGCATAGAGGCAAAGATAGCAGAAGAAGAGTTCAACATCATGTCATGCCTGAAATTCATTAAGGTGGGGATGCAGAGAGATAAAGCTGAGGCCTTTGCTGAGTACAAAACGTTTAGCATCAGAGAGCGGAAGGTTAGGAAGGATGGTGAATACCCGACAGAGGTGGGGTTGGGAGAGGGGATAGAGTCAGAGGGTAGGGGTGGAGAGGAAGGTTCCAGAAAGCCATGGGTATCTCTCAGCTGTTGCATCTTGTGGGTCTTGATGCCCGAAAGGAAAATAAAAAGTTTCCTGTTAGCATGGCGAATGAGCCGGAGAATGAAGTGGAACTGCGGAGTGGCGCCACCCTGAGCCAGTGTGTTGCGATGCTGTTGGAGAGAAAGGTTGAGAGTCTGTATGTGACGTTGCATGGCACTGAGTGTGGATCTCAGGATGCAGCAAGAGCAGCTGTCTGTGGAGCATTTAACATCACGGAGATATCTGTGATCCTGGGATTCAAAACATGAGGGATGAAACTTCAGTTGGAATCCACATGGGGTGAGTGTGAGCTAGAGACAATCACTGAGGAATGTGATATGGCTGTGGAAACAGGTTTTAGCAAATACCTGGTCAACACCGGGGTGATAGTGAAATTAATGTCGGCGGACAAGAAGAAAGATTGGAACAGAAATCCCATCAGAAAGAGGAGCAGAACTTCTTCAAGATGGGCATGCCTAGAAGACATGTGGCAGTGAGTTAAAAACTAAATAATAACCAAAATAACTGTGAATGCTGTAATCAGGAAAAAAAAAAGCGGAAGCTGATGGAAAAGCTCAGCAGGTCTGGTAGCATCTGTAAAGAAAAAAATCAGAGTAAACATTTTGGGTCTCGTGACCCTTCCTCAGAACTGGTGGTAGCTGGGAAAATGTCAGTTTACATGCAGAAAATCACCAAATCCAACTTGTCTCCCTCTGAACTGACTGCACTCCTTGCGCTCAGATCTAACCCTGACTTTGTTATTAAGCCTACCAATAAGGGCAGTGCTGTTGTAGTCTGGTGTACTGACCTCTACACTGCAGAGGCTCAGCGCCAGCTCTCACATACCTCTTCCAATCTTCCTTTGGACCATGACCCCACCATGACACATCAGGCCATTGTATCAACTACAGTAACTGATCTCATTTCATCCAGTGATCTCCCCCCCGACTGCCTCCAAGCTTATAGTTCCCTGGCCCCGCACAGCTCGCTTCTACCTCTTTCCAAAAATCCAGAAACAGGGCTGTCTGGACAGACCCACTGTTTCATCCTGCTCGTGCCCCACTGAACTCATCTTTTCCTACCATGACTCAGTCTTCTCTCTTCTGGTCCAGTCCCTGCCCACATACATCCGTGATTCAGACGCTTTATGCCAGTTTCAAAATTTACAGTTTGCAGGCTCCAGCCACCTCCTCTTTACCATGGACGGTGCCATGTCCGTCCCCATGTCCGTTCCCCACCAGGAGGATCTTAGAGCTCTCGGCTTCTTCATGGAGCAAAGACCTGAACCATCCGCACCCACCACACCCTCTTCCACTTGGCCGAACGTGTCCTCTTCCTCAACTTCTCTTTTAACTCCTCCCATTTTCTTCAGAAGTTGGCCATGGGTACCCGCACAGACCCTAGTTATGCCTGTCTCTTCGTGTAGTATATGGAACATTCCTTGTTCCAGTCCTATTCTGGCCCCCACCCACAACTCTTTCTCTGACACATCGATATCACCGATGCTGCTTCTCTCTCTTGTCCAGAATTAACATGTTCGTCAATTTCACTTCCAATTTCCACCCTGCCCTCATATTCACCTGATCCATCTCTGACTCCTCCCTTTTCTTCCTCGACATGCGTTTCCATTTCCGGGAACAGGCTGGTCATTAATATCCACTATAAACCCACTGACTCCCACAACTACATGGAATATACATCCTCACACCCTGCTTCCTGTAAAGACTCCATCCCATTCTCTCAGTTCCTCCGTCTCCAACACACGTGTTAGACCAGGCCAACTTAGAATGGAGCCCCCGAAATGTCCACCTTTTTGCTCAACTGAGGATTCCCCAGCACTGTTGTTGACAGGGCCCTCAACTGGGTCCGACCCACTTCCCGCACTTCCGCCTTCACCCCTTCTCTTCCCTCCTGCACAGAGATAGGGTTCCCCTTGTCCTTACCTACCATCCTACCAGCATCTACATCCAGAAGATCATCAGATGGCATTTCCATACCTCCAGAGAGATGCCACCACCAGAAACATATTCCTCTCCCCTCCCCTGTCCGCCTTCTGCAGGGACCGTTCCCTCCAGGACACCCTGGTCGACTCTTCCTTCACCCTCAACACCTCCCCACAGCTCTATGGCACTTTCCCTTGTAACCGGCGAAGGTGCAACACCTCCTCCCTCCCCAGTATCCGAGGGCCCAAACATATCTTCCAGGTGAAGCAACACTTCACCTGCACTTCCCAGAATCCAGACTACTGCATTCACTGCTCACAATGTGGTCTCCTCTACATCAGAGAAAAGTAGCATAGACTGGGTGACTGCTTTGCAGAACGTCTATGTTCTGCTCGCAAAAAGACCGTGAGCTTCCAGTTGCCTGCACTTTAATGCACCACCTTGTTCCCAGGCCAACATCTCTGTCTCTGGCTTGCTGCAGTGTTCCAGTGAAACCCAACGCAAGCTGGAAGAACAACATCTCCTTTTCCACTTGGGGACCCTGCAGCCCTCCGGACTCAATATTGAGTTCGATAATTTTAGGGCCTAAACTCTCTCATGTCCCAGCCCCCTACCCCACACACCAGGTCTTGTTATCACAGTCTGTCATTACACACAACCTATTGTTAGTCACTACCAATCCCTATTGACAGCTATTCACCATCCTAGCCAGATTGTTACCAACTCCTTTGTCTATCCAACTGCTTTTCTCTCTCTTCGGACTCTATCCTATTATTTACTCCCCACCCCATTCCCTTCCCTATTTTCTGCATACAAACTGATGTTCTCCCAGCTACCATTAGTTCTGAGGAAGGGTCACCAGACCCAAAACGTTAACTCTGATTTTTTTTCTTCACAGATGCTGCCAGACCTGCTGAGCTTTTCCAGCAACTTCTGGCTTTGTTCCTGATTTACAGCATCTGCAATTCTTTCAGTTTTAAAAAAAATTGGGAACATTTGTACTTATTGTATCAACTGCTTCATTTTCAAGCCCACTTTTCCACAGCTAATATAGAAGTCTCAGACTTTGAGATAGAGAGGAAATTAAAGTTAGACATATGAACTGATCACTTTAAAAAGGTTACCAAAGTAATCTGGCCTAAAGTAGTCAAATTCCAGGATTACACAAAGAAATGCCTAATGGCTATTACAGACTATCATACCTGGAAAAGGCTATCCGAGAGGTAATTACCTAGAATTAAATTTAATTATTCTGGAATCATATAGCTCACAGTGAGACCATAGAGTCATAGAGATATACATCATGGAAA
Source organism: Ginglymostoma cirratum (assembly GCA_024137785.1). Taxonomy (NCBI): domain Eukaryota; kingdom Metazoa; phylum Chordata; class Chondrichthyes; order Orectolobiformes; family Ginglymostomatidae; genus Ginglymostoma; species Ginglymostoma cirratum. The sequence continues at coordinate 2,020,204 of JAHRHZ010000078.1, forward strand.
CAGACCCTTAGGTCCAACTCTTCCATGCTGACCAGATATCCTAAATTGATCTAGTCCCATTTGCCAGCATTTGGCCCATATCCCTCCAAACCCTTCCTATTCATATACCCATCCAGATGCCTTTTAAATGCTGTAATTGTACCAACCTCAACCACTTCATCCAACAGCTCATTACATACACACACCACCCACTGCATGAAAAGTTGCTCCTTAGGTCCCTTTTAAATCTTTACCCTCTCACCTTAAACTGATGACCTCTAGTTTTGGACTCCCCTACCCTGGGGAAAAGGCCTTGACTATTCCTCCTGTCCATGCCCCTCGTGATTTTATAAACCTCTACACTCCAGGGAAAATAGCCCCAGCCTAATCAGCCTCTCCCAAAACTCAAACCCTCTAACTCTGGCAACATTTTTCTGAACCCTTTCAAATTTAACAAAATCCTTCCTATAGCAGGGAGACCAGAATTGAATGCAGTATTCCAGAAGTGGCCTAATTAATGTCCTGTACAGCTGCAACATCACACCTCATCTCCTATATTCAATGCACTGACCATTACAGGTGTTTGATACAATTGCCTTCTTCACTACCCTGTCTATCTGTGACTCCACTTTCAAGGAACTGCACTCCAAGGTCCCTTTGTTCGACAATAACCTTACCATTAAGTGCATAAGTCCTGCCCTGATTTGCCCTACCAAAATGTAGCACCTCACATTTATCTAGATTAAACTTCATCTGCCACTTCTTGGCCCATCTAATCAAGGTCCCGTTTTGCTCAGAGGTAATCTTCTTGGCTGTCCACTATATGACCAATTTTGGTGTCATCTGCAAACTTAACCATTCCTACTATATTTACGTCCAAATCATTTATATAAATGAAAAAAAATCAGTGGACCCAGCACTGATCCTTGCATCACACTGCTGGTCACAGGCCTCCAATCTGAAAAACAACCCACCACTCCACCCTCTATCTCCTACCTTTGAGCCAATTTTGTATCCAAATGACCAGTTCTCCCTGTATTCATTGTGATCTAACCTTGTTAACCAGTCTACCATGAGGAACCTTGTTGAATGCCTTACTGAAGTCCACATAGACAAAGTCCACCACTGTGCCTTCATCAATCCTCTTCGTCACTTCTTCAAAAAACTCGATCAAATTAGCGAGACATAATTTCCCATGCCCAAAGCCATGTTGACTATCCTTAATCAGTCCCTGCCTTTCCAGGTGTATGTAAATCCTGCCCCTCAGAGTCCCCTCCAACAACGTGCCCACCACTGATGCCAGGCTCACTGATTTATAGCTCCCTGGCTTTTCCTTTCCACCTTTCTTAAATAAAGATACCATGTTAGCCAACCTCCAGCCATCTAGCACCTCACCTGTGGCTCTCAATGATACAAATATCTCAGCGAGGGGCCCAGTAATCACTTCCCTAACTTCCCACAAAGTTCTACGGTACACCTGATCAGATCCCAGGGATTTATCCACCTTTATGCATTTTAAGACATCCAGCATGTCCTCCACTGTAATATAGACTTTTCAAGATACCACTATTTATTTCCCAAGATCTCTAGCTTCCATATCCTTCTCCATCCTGCAAAATACTCATTTAGTATCTCACCCATCTCCTGCAGTTCCACATATATGTGACTTTGCTGATTTTTATGGGGCCCTGTTCTCTCCCTAGTTACTCTTTTGTCCTTAATGTAGTGTGGAAAACCTTTGGATTCTCCATGACCTTATTCACCAAAGCTATCTCATGACCCTTTTTGGCCTCCTGATTTCCCTTGAGTATACTCCTCTAGGTGTTCACTTGATCCCTGCTGTCTATACCTTACATATGATTCCTTCTTTTTCTTCCTCAATTTCTCTAGTCATTCAGCATTCCCTATACCTACTAGCCTTGCCCTTCACCCTAACAGGAACATACTGTCTCTGGACTCTCGTTACCTCATTTTTGAAGGCTTCCCATTTTCCAGCCATCCCTTTATCTGCAAATATCCTCCTCTAATCAAATTTTGAAAGTTCTTGCCTAATACCGTTAAAACTGGCCTTCCTCCAATTTAGAACTTTTAGATCAGGTCTATCCTTTTCTGCTGTATCCTCCTATTCCTACTCTCACTAGCACATGGCACTGGGAGTAATTCAAATGTTACCACTCTCGAGGACCTACTTTTTGCCTTCCTGCCTGATTTACTACATTCGCTCCTCAGAACCTCATCCTCTTTTCTTCCTATGTCATTGGTTCCAATGTTTGCAATGACCTTCTGCTGGTCTCTCTCCCCTTTGAGAATATTCTGCACCGTCTCCAAGACATTCTTCACCCTGGCACTAGGGACGCAACACACCATTCTGATATTTTGTTACCAGCCATAGAAATATCTGTCTATGCCACTGACTAAAGAGTCCCCTATCACTATCAATCGCTTGGAACCTGACATACCCTTCATTACAATACTGCTCGTCTCAGTACCAGAAACTTGGTTATTGGTGCTACATTCCCTTGACAGTCCATTACCCCCTACATTTTCCATCAGTATACTTGTTTGAGATGGGGATAGCCACAGGAAACTCCTGCACTATCTGCCTACCTCTCCTACAGGTAACCCATCTACCTGACTGTATCTGTGCTTTTTCTACATTCCTGAAATTGCCATCCATCACACCCCTGTTCCTGTAAATTCCTCATTACCTCTAACTGCCGCTCCAACCTATCCATGCATTCTGAAAGGATTCGCAACCAAACACACTTCCAGCAGTCATAATCATTAGTAACATGGAAATTCTCCCGAATTTCACACATCTGACAGGACAAGCACATCATTCTACCTAAAGCCATCTTTGCACCTTAACAATCTACAGACCCAGAAAATAGCACAGTCTTACTGTTCTAAAAACACTGCTCAAGGATAACCTAGTACCTATACTTTTTAAGAAAGTTTAATCTACAGACACATTGCAATAAAACAAACAAAAAAAAGCCTACTGCAAATTTACAAAAACACAGAATGGTTAGACTTAAAAAAAACACTTAGCTATTCCCCTGCTGTGAGCAGCTCCCAATATGGAGGTTTCTCCAAGGTCAGTCGCGAATTTTACTGTTTGTTTATTTTTCTTAGACGAAACTCTGATTTCCAGAGATGCTTGAAATAACAAAACAGGCAGGCAGCCGTGAAAGGTCACTGCTCCCTTTTTACACCTCCCAAGTGGTACCTGCTCTCCTTTTTTTAAAGTACTGTTGTTGTGAACTTTTTTCCCCAGAAATTCCAAAACAATGCAACAACTTACTAAACAGTAATTACTGCTCCAAGAAAATCAAGGAAATCCACTTCACACTGAAAAAAAACTCAAAAGTTTTCCCCCATCCTGGATTACCCAGAATCCATCTCAAATGTTTCTCTGCATGGGGACAAGGCTTGATGACTACAGATATTGCTGGAACAAAGGTTTAAGTTTGAAAGTCGTTATGAAAATAGGAGCATAGAAACAACCCACTTTCCCACATCTTTACCAAAAGATAATGGGGAAACCGCCAATGATCGACAGAAACTGTGAAACCGGACTACTCTTTTTTGGACCAACTGTCAGGTTTTCACCCATAAAATCCTATCATGGTTTCAGACTGACATTAACAAATTAAGAGTATGAAACACTGACATAATAGCCATCACAGACAGACCAACCTAAAAGAATATTCTGGAAATACACACTGGAACTAGTAATTCAAGGAAGGTTCTGAAAGCATTTAAGCAAATAATTATAGAAGTTTCTGTCTCTATTTTCACTCTGAAGAAGTTGGCACCTGGTTCCCACAGAAACAGCTGGAGAAAAATCATTAAGGAATTGAGAATTTTCAATAACTACAACATTCACTACACTAGACTGCATCCAAGAAGCCAGAAAACCAAAATTGCCCCCAGATTAATACCTTAGGTCTCAGAAAACTGAAGATGGGTCTCGACCCAAAACGTCAACTTTCCTGCTCCTCTGATGCTGCTTGGCCTGCTGTGTTCATCCAGCGCCACAACGTTTTATCTCAGATTCTCCAGCATCGCCAGTTCCTACTATCTCTCATCCTAAACTTCTTTTATCTTTTTTTGGACACTATTCTCTTTTAACTTTGTACCTGTGCACGTGTTGGGAGTGGAAGGAGATGGGGCAAGTGACTACACAGAGACCATATGCTTGATGTTGCATTTTTTTATTATTTTCCTCACATTTAACACTTAAAAGATTTACACATGTTTTAACTCAAAAAAAGCCCTTGGTCGTTGACTCCTTATTACTCACCACAAAAGTAGATAACTACATTTTTAATTGGAGAGTGGTATCATCATATGCAAAAAAGAGCTTTAAAACATTTGTTCTAATCAACTGAAGAGATTGAACAGAGGGAGCCAGTATAGTCCTCATCTGATCATAAGTTTCTGATTATTATCCATGAAGATTATGAATTAACTATGCACTAAAGCATATTGAAAATCTCTGACCTTTTATGGCCAAATTAGATGTACCTTAATGTTTACTGACAATAATTCGAACATTCCCAGAAGTAGTAAAACTCGTCATTCTAAACAAGGCAATACACATTCTTTAAAACAAAATAATTAAAGATTAAATTCTGCAATGCTAAAATTCAGAAGCATATAAATTTGATCAAGCTTTACTTATTACTAAACCACAAAAGGGTTTGAGGAACTCACAGGCAGCAGGAGATCTACGCAAGCTGATTGCATATGCACAACTGTTTCTGGTATCTGGCCAAATCATGTCATGAGTTACAGTAGTCTCGAAACTGGATGCCATGTTTCTTAAAGAATAACACAGACTATTCAACAACAGACTTTGACTGGGAAGTACTCTGGAATGTTCAGAGTTTGTGAAACATGCTATACAAATTCAAGTTTCTATTTAAATATTCTGGTTTTGTACTGAGTCTCAGTAGCAAGCAACAAAATTGGGAACAGACGCACGCGATACGTACCATTTTGGTAATGTTAACTGAAAGTCAGAAAATTTGAAACTCTCCAAGTAACAATTATCTCCCAACATTTAGTGCCTGGGCAGGAATTCTCCAAATTTCTGATTTTTCTGAGCTACATATTAACAAGTGTCTCTACTTTGACAATGTTCCAGATATTAGCACTGTTGCCCCTCACTTTCAGGGCCTGAATAATTCCAAGCCTATAAAACAATGTACAATTCCCAACAATCAGGTCGGCTCCATTATTGGTATTTTCCAACTCAACAGCAAAAACATGATTCTTGTTCAAATGTTAAACAAGACCAGTGGCTATACTACTGTTACTGTCAACAGGCCATTCGCAGCAGCAACAGTGCCTCAAATGATAGTCCATCGGTCCTCGGCTGAGATTTAAAGAGACAGGAAAAGAAACAGAAGCTGGGTGAAGAGGTGGTGAGTGGAAACTTCTTTTTGGGAAGTGAGGGAGGGATACAAGCAAACCCAAAAGACAACTGTACTTAAATTTAACAAATCACCACAGATAAAGATAACTCCATTAGGAATGGTTAGTGTGATGCATGGCTTATATTACAGACTGGAATCTGTTGTGAATAGTATAGAGGTTTAAGGGGTTATCCAACAGTGTTTTAGGTGGTGAATGGAAGGTGAAAGAAGAAACTGTTTCCTCTGCTAAAATCTGAAATAGATAACCTTTTCCCAAGTAAAGGTAGTGATGGTTATAAAACTAATGCCAGTTGATTATAGATCACCCACAATCTAATGGAACAGTGCCAGAGTTTGAATTCGCAGGCAATATCATTTCTCTGACCAACCTCAAACATAGATTTCCTCAGACAATAGTTTCCAAAGCAAAGATGTCGAACATCTTCTATATGTATCATGGAAGACATGTATTGTGCAATTTCCTTTTAGGTTCATTGGGTTAAAATAGCAAACACTTCAGACCACCATACGAGGTTTTTTTTTGTGTTACTGGATTTTTTGAGTGGAAAATATAGATATCTCGAAGAACAGCTGAACTGTGAATTTGCATAAACTGTACCCTAAATTTTATTTGAGAAACAACAGAAAAACCTGGGACAAATAGTACCATATACCAAGAAGTAACAGTTCTGTCACATCCTGCTGTGCTCATCTATAACCATGGTTCACACACCAACACTTCAATTCTTCTCTGGATGGCTCAGTGGGTTAGGGCCATAGCCTAGGTTGGCACTGAATCTCACAGAACAAAGTTCTAGGTTCAGTGCTCGATCACAATGCAGTGGGCTCTGGTGAGACCTGCAGGTGTAGACATCAAGTAATCCTTGTGCAGTAGCAGTAACCCATCAATGCTCACAGTGTAGGCTCAAACACAATAGTATATCCAATGTGGCCATTCTCTAAGGGAGAGAGGGGTCCAGTGCCCTGAAGTAACATTCTAGTAAAAGTCAATTTCTCCAAGAAAACAAAACAAAAAGCTTAATTAACTTGCCAACAGAAGGCTACTGAATCCAGCAGTGTTGGAAGAGACAGACACTAAAATTTTGACAAGTGCAAAATGGTAAGAGCATTGAAACAGGAACAGAGTATTCAGCCCCTTTCAGGTATTCCAGCAATCTTCACTCAATAGATTCAGGGCTGAGTTAGGCAGATTTTTGATCACCAGGGGCCTCAAGGATTGAGGGCAGAAAGGGAACGTGGGGTGAGGCCACAATCAAATCAGCCATGATCTTATCAAATGACAGACCAGGCTTGAGGGGCTGAATGACCTGATTTTTATTCTTGTGTTCATTCAATTAGACCACGGCTGACCTGTATCTCAATTCCACTTACCTGCTTTAGTTACAAACCCAATATGCATCAAGCAGCCCTGGTATAAACATGGAGGACCTGGGAAAGAGACTGGTGAATCCTTGAAACCAGTTACAATACTGCAGATGACAGGCAGCTCTCCCAAATATATCTGCATAATGGCTGTGTTGGGTTCTGTAGTACAATACTCCACACTAAGCCAGGGGATCCAATGGACTAAAGGTCATATCTGATTCCTCACCAGGAGTCAGGGGTTTCAGCTTTTCTCACCCATCAGAGTCAGTTATTAACAGAATTTCTCTGAAAAATGTTTTCTCTCTCACATTTGTCAAAAAATTTCTTCCATATACAGGGGTCAGGCGAGAGTTGCTTTGTGGATTGTTACACGACTCCCTCGAAGGGATGTGGATAATTGTCAGTGTTGAGATGGTGAGAATATGTTCTTACAGTTTCAGTACATGGGCACCACTGGACGGTTTAGTTATATAGAATGTTGCTGTTCCACTGTACTTGTCCTGTTAATGAAAGATGGTACTTTATATTCTGCAAAGAATCTTCAGGTTAGAAAGCCAATATCTGCATTGAAACTCGTCAGGGGGACAAGCTAAAACAGCAAAGAGCACCCACCCCACATGACTGGGCCACCACCCAAATGCACCCCATATGACTGAAAACAAGCAGAAGCCATATTATTGTTTTTTATTAGTATTTGTTGTCAGATGAAGAAACTAGAGGGGCAAGCAAAAGATTCTATCACATGAAATCAAAAGAGATAAGAAGCCAAGAGACTACTCAAGGGGAGGTACTACAGATGCAGAATGTCTTAATACGTTAAGATCAGGAAAGGGGAAAGAACAAGAGAAAAAACCCCAAGGGTCTTGGTTAGATGACAAGTAGGATAACAGCAGGCGGCAGGTAAAAAGCTAAGTACAGCCCACCAATAACATATATTCCAGCCACTGACATGAAAGACAGTTATCAGTGGGACTAAATTAATAGATTCCCAGAATGGGTTAATTCTGTCCCACTGTGGTTAGACAGACAAGAGACAAGATTAATGAAGCACTGTGTTATGTTGAGGACCTAATTAAGATGCAAGTGTTTTGGTCCACTGAAACAGATGAATACAGTCCCAAGGATTCAGCAACAATGACAGAGGCACACCCAGAAACTACAACGCTATTAGCAGAGTCAGAGTTATTCCAAACTCATAAGAACTGAGCCTCCTCTTATCTACAGCACATAGACTGTAGCTCATCACCATCTTCTCAAGGACAGCTAGAGATGGACAATAAATTCTGGCCAGCCAACGATGCCCACCTCCCACCAATGAATAAAATAAAAACTAACGACCGATCAGCCTTGAGAACTACATTGTTCCCCAGTACCCAACGCTATTTTGAGGGAAGAGAATTCTAGATTTGCACTACACTTCTTGCCATTGGTGAACAACCCGCTTTCACTTTGAAATGGCTTACACCAAAGTAAAATTGTACTGGATCACCCCATCTGTAGAAATATTTAACACAACTGTATTTTTAAATTTGTGCATCATCCATCAGGAAGGAAAATCCAAACAGAGCTGCAATTATGCAACTAGATTCCCAACTAACCCAGAGGATTAACTGCAGTCCACCCCTAACCCAGAGAATTAACTACAGTCTGCCCCTAGCCCAGAGGATTAACTGTAGTCCGCCCCTAACCCAGAGGATTAACTGCAGTCTGCCCCTAGCCCAGAGAATAAGTTGAAGTCTGCCCTTAACCCACAGCATAAACTGCAGCCTGATCCCAACCAGAGGTCAAATTGATCTCGTGTCTTTGCTTTTTAAGCATTACCTTTATCCGCTGGATGGTTTTTTCCACAGCTGCAGCGTCCAATAATGTAACTGTACAGCCACCAAAACCACCTCCAGTCATTCGACTGCCGTAGACCCCCTGACCATCCATTGCTGCAGCAACCAGCTCATCCAACTCCGGGCAACTGACCTCATAATCATCTCTATCAAACAGAAGAAGGTGAGAGAGGTGGGAACTTTGCCAGTTAATTCCAATCTTCTTCATTTTCCATCCTGAAAATATCAACTTTGTAGTAACTTACCCAATTCCCTGTCCTTGGCATCTATGCTTGGACATCAGGTACTAGTACCATCCTTAGAGTGTGACTGTGGAAACTTGCAAATATACACAAGTATAGCTCATTCAGTGGTATGCCAAATAGTGATTAGGAGCACAGAACATCTCTCATTTTCCCTCACTAACCCAGGAATGCCAAGGTCTACTGTATAGCTCACACAGCTTGTTCAGTCTGGCTAAAAGGAGCCACTGCAGACTCACTGAGATCAAATCTGGAATTCAAGTATGATTTACATCAAGATTTGTCTAGGATACAATTGCTGATAAGGTGGTGAAGTCAGACGTATGGAAACATTTCATCGGAAATGTCACAAACTACGCCCACCATTTCTGAATATCAGACTTTACCACTCAACAGTATTGTATTGGGCTCAGGCTGTGAGGCTGCATTATGAAACCAACATCACACTACCTGATGCGAGACCTACACTGGACTGAGATTGGCACTCAGTATACTTGCAGCATTGGACATGCAGATTGTGGTCACTGGCAAAATGCCATGTAATTCTCACACCATGATCACTTGGGCTGTGAAAACAATACAGCCATAAAACTATAGGTTCCAGATGTCCAAACTCCTTCCAATAATGAAAGAGAACATTTGACCTTGCAAGTGCCACATACTGAATGGGACATATGTACCAGTGGATACAGGTCTGTCACAATACCACACTGGGCTATGGTACCGGGGGTACAGGTCTGTCACTATACCACACAGGGCTACCTGTACAGGAGATGCCTGCACAATATCTACATACGTACATTGGGTACACCTAGCACTGGTGGGTACAGATCTGTTGCCATATAATCAGTCTCGACCATAGAGGAAATAAAATATTATCAGAGCATCATCTTACTCTCCACTCCCCTCTCTCTGCCCCATTTTCCTTTGTACCTCAGTGAATTGTGGCTTTGCACCATCAGCTTCCCAAACTCTTGGTAATCCCTGGATTTCAAAGCTCCAGCTGCATCAGTCGTGCGTTTGATTTCACTGATGACGTGATGGGCCCTGCAATATACCTCCTTATCCAGATGGGCCTCAGCCGCTGAGGGCGAGAGAGGTAGGAGACAGACAGAGCAGAAGTGGACACAGGAGAAAGAGAGGGTTCAAGTATGATGGGATGGAAGGGGAGGAGGCACATGAGGGAGGGTGGGCACGAGTAGGGCAGAGAGAAGAAGCAAGAGGTAGAAATTAATTACATCAAGGAAGAAACAAATATATATTTCTGTCATATATTTCAAGAATCTATTTCAAGATATCCCAAATGCTTTACAGCCAATAAAGTACATTTGAAGTTTTATAATGTAAGAAACATATTGTTCAAAATGTGTACAGCAAGTTACCACAGACGCAACTGAGATGAACTTACTGCACTTGTTTCCTTGGGAAACCAGTTAATAGTATGGTATCTAACCAAACTTTCCAAGATTACTGAGCTAACGGCATAGCAGCTCAGTGCTTAGCGCTGCTGCTTCACAGCAACAGGGACCCAGGTTCAATTCCACCCTCGGGCGACTGTCTGTGTGGAGTTTGCACATTCTCCCTGTGTCTGCATGGGTTTCCTCCGGGTGCTCCGGTTTCCTCCTACAGTCCAACGATGTGCAGGCTAGGTGGATTGGCCATGCTAAACTGCCCATAATTTTCAGGGATGTGTAGATTAGGTGGGGTATAGGGCGATGGGTCTGGGTGGGATGCTCTGAGGGTCGGTGTGGACTTGTTGGGCCAAAGAGCCTGTTCCTACACTGTAGGGATTCTATGATCTATATAAAAAAAACTAATCCAATTATTTCCTGTGATAAAGAGATCAACATTTACTTACCACAATTTCATAACCACCAGATATTTTGTCATCTGGCTGTGGAATTTTATTGTCTGCACACTGGCTACCCACATAACAATTCTTTGCATACTCCGAATGGGATTCATTGTTTGTAATAAACTTTGTGGCATCTTAAGAATCTGAGAGGCACCCTGGGCAACATCTGGCTTCCTTCCAATGTTAATACTTTCAGCTGCCCTTTAGTCTGGGTTACAAGAACACAGAACGCTTTGCCACGAGCAATTATTGAAATTGTCAGTCAGTCAGCAGTTTCAAGAATTAATTAGATAAACACTTGAGGGAAAAGACAGCATTATAGCAATTGGGGCAAGGTAGAATTGATATGAAGCGCAATACAGCTAGTACCAGCTTAGACCCAGATCCAGTGGATTAGACTGTAATTTCTGACCCTATAAGATTAGTAATAGATTGTTCTGTTGCCACAGTCCCTTGTGTACTTTGAACAAGTTAGAAACTGGTACTGAATGGGACTGTGTGGACAGGAGCATGTTTCCAGGAACGCAGACAGAAACAGTGGTTGTAATTTTGAATTTTGTCAAGTAATTCTTAAGAATTAATTATTGGGATGTGGGCATAGCTGGCAACACCATCATATCTTGCCCAAGACTGTGTTCTCAAATAGGTGGTAATGAGCCATCTTGTTGACACACTACCATCCATGGTGACATGACTCCACCATATAATTAGAATGGGAGTTCTGGGATTTTGACCCAGCAACAAAGAAGAATCAGGCCGCTGTAAATTGGAAGAGATGGTACTGTCCTTGCAGGGTGGATTTGGGAGTTATGACCAAAGCAGAACAAAAACGGGGAGAGATGTAAATTAGGTGGTGAATTGACAGCCAATGTCATATAATTACTCCAATGAGCCCAACAGCAGATCCAAGAAAAGCATGCATGTATATAGTGCCTTTCACAACCTCGGAATATCCAAAGTGACTTACAACCGAGTAAGTACCAACTATGCGTCCAAAGGAAAGAAACCACTAGCTAAGTTGAAGTGTAAATCCACAATGTACCATACAAGTCACTTACTGTCCTCATGATGGCAGGTAATGTCACTACCTTGACTCTGCACCATGATTTTCCCACCAATGGAATCCATCCCTCACATGCTTCTTAAACCAATCTTCCCCAGTACTCCTTATTTGCTAATTACCAATGTGCCCTTTCTCTCTGACCCTACCCACCTTATCCATTTAAAGACAATATGCAAAAACCAAGCTGGTACGCACCTTTCAGGTCAGCCATGGAAACATCTCGGAGACTCTCTTTTCCAAGCACCTTTGCAGCTTCCGTGCACTGCATGCGTCGGGTTGGGTACTCACTTCCTGTCAGAGTGTGTCGTACATTGGAGTTTGTGATCAGAACCACCAGATGGGGGTCATTGAGGGGCACAGGAGTAACTTCCAAAGACCTGAGGTTGGAACAGTACATGTTTAAATATCTCAAGCCCTATGAATTTGGCTGCTTTACTTTGAGGGCAGCCACAAATGCAGATCCAAAAGAACAGTCATAAAATATGAAAACAATTAACCTCACACCATAAAGGTTCCCATCGGTGTCTGAGAAAAACTCACTAGCTTGTCCCTGGCCTTTTTCTGAATTTTGTAGTTTTTTTGAGCTGGGTCATGTTATTTTTGAGACATCCAGATTATTCAGTTCTTTCATCAAGTACTCCCAGGGCAGGTACAAGAGATTAGATATAGATTAAAGCTCCTTTATTATTTCCTCACCTAACTCTCTGAGGACAAATGCCACATGGATTAGATATAAACAAGATTAGAACAATAATTTAGGTGTGGGCGTAATTTAGTTTAACTGAATCATTTATGCCCTCTAATTAAGGTTACGCTGAACCACAGACAGGCAGACTGAAGTCAGAGATATGATGAGAAAGTAGATAATGCTGCTTTATCCACAAAGATACAATGGGTCTGGATGTCCTCTGACCTTCTATCTTAATGACATCATCAGGCCTATCTCCATTCATCTCAATTCACTTAGTATCTAAAAATCTAATTTCTTTCAGTTTTCCATATTCTCAATGACTGAGTATCCAGACTTCTATGAAGTAAACAAAATCACATTCGTAACCTTTCAAATGAAGGAATTTCTCATCACAGAACTAAATTACAGACCCCTTATTTGGAGTCTGTGACAACTAGTTCTAAACATTAGCCAGTGGAAACATCCAGTGTTTATTCTGTCAGGCACCTTAAGAATTTTGTATCTTCAGTGACAGCACTTCTTCCGCTTAACTGCAGGAACTATAGATCTAGTCTCCTCACACAACAACAGTCCCATCATCCCCGGAATCAGTCTGGTAAACCTTCATCATACTCTAAGACATGTATAGCCTTCCTTCAGAAAAAAGAACCAAAAACCTACTACTTCTAGGCATATTCTCACTATACAAGTGCAATAAGACTTCTTTACTCTTATCCTCCAATCTTTTGTAATAAAGGCCAACATAGCATTTGCTTTCTAAATTGCTTGCTATACCTGCATGTTAACATTTGGTGATTTGTGCACAAAAACCCAAGACCCCCTATTCTGTTGTATTGTTCATATGCCACTAGAGGTCACCACAAGCTGCAGGGAGAACACATGCACTGCCATGGGACTAGGGGATGGAGATTTACAGAACCAAAGATCAGATACAGGGAGGAAATAAGTGAGTGCAATAAATAAGCAGAGAAATCACCTCCTCTGAACACAGCACTAAGCCCCCAGCATTCCCTAATTTACTTAGCTGCATGACTTGAAAATTTTTTGATCCTCACTGCTTGATTCTCAGTTGAGTGAAATTTCTATCCAACATCGCTTTCTTTTCCCTGAAGAGCGAGATGATCAGCTCACCTGCATGCACCACTTCTCATCTTTCCTTTCACCCACTTGCACGCTCGCCTCAGCTCATGTTATCCTGAAATCCTCACCCACATATTGATTTCCTCTGGGTTCCACTAGTTCAATCCTGGCCCCACTTTTGACCCTCTTTAACCTGCAGATCATCCAAAACTCTGCTGCCACATCTTAAATCACACCTCATCCCATTCACTCTTCACTCATGCTTGCAGACTAGCACTGAATTCTGGTTAAGCAACGACTCAATTTTAGAAATCTCATCCTTGCTTTCAAATCTCCTTGTCAAATGGCCACCTTCTGCATTGTAGTAATTTTGTTAACTTCGTTAGGGCTAAAATGCACCCATTAACACAGCCAAAGGAGTTTAAACAGTGGAAGACAGAAAACCTGGGGGAAAAATGGCAGCAGAAGGCCAAGGACAAATAAGAACCTTCCTAAGATACTGACCACCCAGGAGCCATCTTGAATCATCAGGAGAATTGCCCAGCTCTTCAGAATAGTGGCGTAAGATTGTTCACATTCATCTGAGACAGCAAATAGTTGAAAGTATCATCTGGGACTAAGAACAACAGCTTGCAATCCTTCTGACCAGTGAGCAAGCAGGCCTGGAGCAGTGGAGTTTGGGAGATCAGCAGCATATAAATATAGGCCAGTGAATAGGATTTCAGTCTTTCCTTGAGACCAGCATATGCAACTGGGACCAGAGCAGAGGAGTTTGGGAGAGTGACAGCGAATAAAACGTCTCTGAAATTTCCCACTCCGAGTTAAAATCAACTGGAGAGATACCACAAGAAATCACCGATTTCATTGGCTGAGGAGGCTACTATTGGGGATTGCCTACAAATTGTCATCAACTAGTACGACACAGATTTTTTTAAACTAGTGATTATTTGTGGATTTAACTGACAAATTCTTATATAAACATAATTTTAGTTTTAAAAAAGGGAGTAACTAAGGGGCTTAAGGGAAGTCATGGTAATGGATCTCACACCTATGATATGCTCCTCCTGTAACATGTGGCAAATCATCATGGAAGCTTCAGTTGTCCATGGTGGCCACATATGCAGGAAGTATCTCCAGCTGCAGCTACTGGCAAACTACATTTCAGGGCTGGAACTGCAGTAAATTTGCTGTGCAGCATTTGTGGTGTTCAGCAAGTCACTTCAGTGAGGTGGTCACATTGCAAGTGAAGATTGAACAGGCAGAAAGGGCATGGAAAACCATCAGGCAGAGTAACTGATACACTGTTTTGGACACTACTGGGGAGGTGACTGTGCAGGTGAAAGCAACTTCACGGCACCATGGGTCATTCTGCTGCACAAGAGGAGAGGAAGACAAAAGGTAGGGTTATAATGATAGGGTATTCAATCATAAGGAACAGATGGGCATTTCTGTGACTGCAAGGAAGACTTCAGGCTGTATGGTGCCTCTCTAATGCAGTGTCAAGGATGTCACTGAACAGCTGCAGGGTATTCTGATGAGACGGAGCAACAGACAGATATCACATTGGTATCAAGAGAAATGGACAAAGTCCTTGAAACATAATGTAGGGAACTAGGAAGTAGATTAAAAACCAGGACCCAGAAAGTTGTAATCTCATGCAGCGCCATGTCCAACTCAGTATAAAAGTAAGAGATTAGTCCAGATGAATGTGTGGCAGGAGAGATGATGCAGGACAAAGGTCTTTAGATTTCTGGGACAATAGGGGTAGTGAGACCAATACGAGGTGGATGGATTGCGTCTGAACCAGAAGGGGACCAACATTCTTGCAGAAAGGTTTGCTCATGCTTTTGAGGAGGGTTTCAACTAAGTTGGCAGGGGGCATGGGATCCTGAGCAGGGGGAGATGCACAGCCAAAATGAGAAGAAACAGTAATTGAGTCAGGAAGGCACAAAAATTATAGGCCATTTAAGGTACAAGTAAGTTTGGCAAGATTGGTATTTATTTTAATGCAGCGGGTCTAACGAACAAGGCAGATGAGTAGAGGGCACAAGTAAAAACTTGGGAGTGTGTTGTCATTGCTGTCACTGAAACGTGGCTGGGAGTGGGATAGGATTGGCAACTCAATTTTCTAGTATATAGGGCCTTCAGGCAAGATAGGGATGGAGATAAAAGGTAAGGGGGTGTCACAGCATTGATCAGAGCATCGGTTACAGCAATAAGGAGGGATGATATCTTAGTAGGCTCCTCAAATAAATCCATATGAGTAGAACTTAAAAACTAGAAGGAACAACCACATTGTTGGGAGTGTACTATAGGGCCCTAACAGTCAGAGAGAAATAGAACAGTAAATATGTAGGCAAATTTCAGTGTAAAAATAATAGAGTATCCCTATATAGGGGGATTTCTACTCATCCAACCTTAACAGAAGTCGTCATAGTGTGAAAGGTTTATGATATAACTCCACAGGGGCTGGTATCCTGTCACCAAGTCACCCTTTATTTATACGTGGAGAGTCCTTGACCCTGATCCAGCTCCCTCAGAGCCAGCTCTCAGAACGAACAGGATGTCTGACACCCTTGTTTATATCTGTCAGCCAGGGCTCCCTGAGGGGACCAGATTAACAGCCCCAATCAGGGAACTCATATTGTGTGAAGTCCACCTGGCTGACCTCGTTACAATCACTACAGTTTAGAGGGGGCAGAATTCTTAAAATGCACCATGGAGAGCTTTTAAAGCCTGTATGTAGAAGACCCTACAGGGAGGGGGGCAATCCTTAATTTCAGGGAATGAAGTATCAATGAGGGAGTATCAATGTGATTGCTGTCTGCAAAAACAACTCAGTTAGATTCAAGATAGCTATAGAAAAGGGCAAGATGGGCATGAAATCTAAGATCTAAACTATGGAGAGGCCAATTTTAATAAGATCAGATATAATTTGGCCAGTATGGACTGGGAGCAGATACTTCTAGGTAAATCCATTCAGAGCAGTGGATGTAATTCAAGGAGGAAGCAGGGAGAGTACAGGGCCATCATGTTTCAGTAAAGAGAAAGGGTGGCACCAACAAATCAGGGAACCCTGGATATTGAGGGATATACAGAGTGGATAAAGAGAAATAGGGAGGCTTACAGCAGATACTAAGGACTCAGAACAGCAGACGCCCTATAGCAGTACAGAATGCACTAGGGAGGGAGACCAAAAGGGATATGGAAGGCCATAAGATATAGGAAGAGAATTAGGCCATACAATAGAGGAAGAGAATTAGGCCATTCAGCCTATCGAGTAATGGCAGATAAAACGATGGAAAATCCTAAGATATTTTCAAAGTACATTAAGGATAAATGGATAACTAGAGAAAGAGTAGGGCCCATTAAGGTACACAGTGGTAATTTGTGCGTACAGCCAGAGGATGTAGGTCAGATTCTATATGAATTCTTTATGTTGATGTTCACTAATGAGAGAGATGATGTGGTTAGAAACCAGGAAGAAGATCTGTGATACAATTAAAGAAACTGGCATAGACAGCGAGGAGGTTCTGAGTTTCTGGCACGCTTTAAAGTAGATAAATTTCCAGGGCTAGTTGAAATGTATCCCAGGCTGCTGAGTGAGGCAAGGGAGGAAACAGGACTGCTGGCAATAAATTTCAATTCTTTTCTGGCCAAAGGAGAGGTGCCAGAGGACTGGAGGGCAGCCAATGTGGTACCATTATTCAAGAGGGAGGAAAAGATAAACCAGGAAACTAGAGGCCAGTCAGTCTAATCTCCACGGTAGAGAAACCATTAGAAGCAATTCTGAGGGACAGAATTAGTCTGCACATGGAGAGGCAGGAATTAATCAAGAACAGTCAGCAATGGTTTTGTTAAGGGTAGGTCATGTCTGACCAACTTGTTTAAATTTCTCGAAGAGATGAACTGGTGTGTAGATAAGGGAAATGTATTTAACGTGGATAATTCGGACTTCAGCAAAGCTTTTGATGAGATCCCACATGGGAGACTGATAGCAAAAGTAACAGCCTAAGGGATCCAAGGAAATTTGGCTAAGTGGATCAGAATGTCAGGAAGCAGAGGTGATGCTTGGGGTAATTTTTGTGACTGGAAGTCTGTGTCCAATGGGGTTTGATTTAATTTGAGTTGATTTATTGTTGTCTTAGGGCGGCACAGTGGCTCAGTGGTTAGCACTGCTTCCTCACAGTGCCAGGGACCCGGGTTTGATTCCAGCCTCTGGCGTCGGTCTGTGTGGAGTTTACACATTCTCTCTGTGTCTGCGTGGGTTTCCTCCGGGTGCTCTGGTTTCCTCCCACAGTCCAAAGATGTGCAGGCTAGGTGGATCGGCTATGCTAAATTGCCCATGGTGTTCAGGGGTGTGTGGGTTATAGGGGGATTGGGCTGGGTGGGATGCTCCAAGGGTCGGTATGGACTTGTTGGGCCAAAGGCTCTGTTTCCACACTGTAGGAATTCTAATTCTAAATGCATGGAGAAATTACAACAATTGCCTGTAGCGTTCAGGGAGGGGTGGGTTGTTGGGGGGGTGGGTCTGGGTGGGATGCTCTGAGGTTCGGTGTAGACTTGTTGGGCTGAAGGGCCTGTTTCCATACTGTAGGGATTCTATGAATATGTACCAAGATACAGTGAAAAGTGTTTTGCTTGCTCTACAGGCAGATTGTACCATGCAAAGTGCATCAAGTAGCAGAGTACGGTGTTACAGCCGAATAGAAGGTGTAGAGAGAGGGATCAGCATTAACATTTGAGAGGTTCTGTAAGGGTCAGTGTTGAGGCCCTTGCTGTTTGTAATATAAATAATTAGACTTTAAAGTAGGAGGACTTATCAGTAGGTTCACAGACGATACAAAAATTGGTGAGCTGGTAAATAGTGAGAGGATAGCCTTAGACGACAGGAGGATATAGATGGGCTGATCAATCGCAGATGGAATTCAATCACTTGGGAGGACAAACAAGGCAAAGGAATACATGAGGAACAGTAGGAAGAACTGAGGATCAGAGGAACCTCAGTGTGCATGTCAACCAGGCCCTTATGGTAGCAGTACAGGTAGATTGGTTACGAAGGCATATGGTTGGATACTAGCCTTCATTAACCAAGGCATAGAGTTTAATAGCAGGCAGGTTATGCTGGAACTATTATTTGTTGGTTAGGCCACAGCTAGAGTATTGTGTGCAGTCCTGGAATCCACATTGCTCTGATTGCTCTGAAGAGGTTGCAGAGATTTACCAGTATGTCGCTTGGGCTGGACAATTTTAGTTTTGAAGATAGACTGAGGTTGTTTCCCTTGAACCAGAGACTGAGGGCAGACAACTTTCCCCCTTGAAGGAGGGATCTTAGAGATGTGAGGGAAAAAACCTTTTCATCCAGAGGGTGGTTGGAATCTGGAACTCATTGCCTGTAAGGGTGATAGAGGCAGAAACCCTCAAAACATTTAAGAAATATGTAGATATGCATCTTGCGATGCCAAAGTGTGGTCCGAGTGCTGGAAAATAGGAGGAGAATAGTGAGGTGCTTGTTTTTGACCAGCGCAGACTCAATGGGCCAAAGCATCTTTTTCTATGCTGTAGACCACTATGACTCTATGAAACCAGTCAGCTCAGAATACCTTCAATACTACACTGGGGCGTCAGCCCACATTTTGCGCAAGAGTTCTAGCGGTGGTCTTGAACCCACAATCATCTGACTCGAATGGCAGTAGTCATCTGATCCATGACCAAAACAAGAGCCACACAGAATATCATGAGATCACAGATCACACTCAACAGATGTGTATGCCTTCCTTAGCTCACCTGCAATCAATGAGTAAGGCATGATCCTTTTGCCCCATCACCGAGATGAACTGGTCCATGATTCCACAGGGCATGGAGGCAAAGGTATGCTCAGCTTTCTGACAGGCCAGAGCCTTTTCCATTAAATCTCCATCATCTGATGATCAGAAAACTAAACATAGTCAGGGCTCATTTGCGCTATTACCACCACCTCATGCATCATCTGTGATGTAGAGGCATGGTTCCTACTGCCAGGATGTGTGTCACTCAATAATCCACAACACTCTTTCTCTCCCATCCTAAATAGTGTGCCACACTCATTACGCCTGTTCTCCAAAGCCAATTCCAGTGTTTAAGTGCCTCTTTAATTAATCATTTGGAATTTTGATGATGTTGGCAAGGTCCATTCCACTTGTTGGAGTGGTCTCAAGTGTGTTAAGTGTAAGAAGAAGGTCCTTTCACCAAAGGACATTAGTAAATCAGTGGGATTTTTAAGACGATCCAGCAGCAGCATTTATGGGTAACTTTTTCCTAGTGCCATCAGATTTAATGAATTGTATTTAACTTGCGCCAACTGTATTTTAATTCATAGACTCCGACCTGCCAGTCTAGTACAATGACTATTTTAAAAGGATGTTCATGGGATATCAGCATTTCATGCCTGCCTCTAAATGCTTTGGAGAAGTGGTGGCGAGCAACTTGAAATACTGAAGTGTTTTGTTTTATTCATTCATGGGATGAGTGCACCACCGCCTAGGCCAGTATTTATTGCCCATCTAATTGACGAATTGCCCAGAGGGCAGTTAAGAGTTAACCACATTGCTGTGGATCTAGAGCAGCATGTAGGTCAGACCAGGTAAGGATGGCAGTTTCCTTCCTTAAAAGGCATTAATGATGGATTTTTCCTGACAATCCACAATGGATTCATGATCATCATTAGACTCTTAACTCCAGACATTTAACTGAATCCAAATTTTCATCATCCACCAGGGCAGGATTTGAACCCAGGTCCTCAGATCATTATCTGGGTTTCTGGATTAACAGTTCAGCAATAATACAAGTAGGCCATGTAGCGTAGGTACACTGAGTGTTGCTACACAGAGAGTTCTACGATTTTGACACAGCTGCAGTGAAGTTATGGTGAGAAGGTCAGGATAATGTGTGGCTTAAAGGGGAATTTTCAGGGTGTGGTGTTCCCATGCACACACATGCTGATGCTGTCCTTCTACATGGTTGGGGTTGCACAGTTGAAAGATGGTGTCAAAGGAGGCTTTGTGAGTTACTGCTGTGTATGTTGCAGAAGGTACACAGTGTTCTATTGTGCATCAGTGGTGAAGAAGCAAGTGAATGTTGAAGGAGGTAGATGGGGTGCAAATCGGGCAGACTGCTTATCCTACATAAGGTTGCGCTTCTTGAGTGTTATTGGAGCTGCACCTATCCAGGCAAGTGCAGAGTACTCCATCTCACTCCTAACTAATGCCTTGTGAAAAAACACGGGGATATGGGAAGGAAGTTACTCACTGCAGGATTACAAGCCTCTAACCTGCTTTTGTAAACACAGTTTTTATATGGCTAGTCCAGTTCAGTATCTGGTTAATGGTTACCCCCAGGATGTTGACAGTTGGGACTCACTGATGGTAATGCCATTGAGCATCAAGGGGTGATGACTAGATTCTATCTTGTTGGAGCTGGTCAGTGCCTGGCACTTCTGTGATGCAAATATCTCTATAAAAGGTCCATGAGCTTTCATAAAAGGTTCGTAAAAGGATTCAAGCCAAGACCTTATAGCAGTCAGTGTACTTGCCCTGATTGCTATAATGGCCCAGCCAAACAGTAGGAACACCTCACACAGCAGTTACCTTGCTTGGCCATTTGAATACCTCCAACATGTAAACTCAACAACTAGACTGGAGATGAAGGAGACTTCCATCGTTAAACCTTTTTGGGAGCGGAAGAGGCAAAGCAGAGATTGAAAATATTCCAATTATAAAGCATCTCATTTCACTCACCTGGACAAATCTGCTGTAGGAAGGTGTACATAGCAACTTCCAAAGATGCTGAACTGGACAACCCTCCTCCTAGAGGAACATTACTTGCCATCACCGCCTTAAACCCAGGGAGTGGGCCCGCTGCAGAGATACAATAGACAGCATATCCACACGGGTGACACGGCAAAGAAAAATGCTCAAAAATTTCAAAACTACCAGCAAAATAGCTAAATATATCTGCTGTACCAGATAGTGTTCCTGGTGCATCTCAAAACACTAATTATATTCCACTTGGCAATATTTACCTATGAGAAATTCCAGAGAAACTACACACTAACTAGCAGTTATAAACAAGGAATTATAAAACAAAAGTGGTGGAAAGGTTGACAAGATTGCATCTTCAGATCAGAAGAAGACAGAACTGCACAGATTTTGCTGTAATCTCCCAATAATTGTTGTAGCCTGGATCTGGAGGCCAACTGATCTGCTGGTTATTTTCAAAGGAGCAACACATTACAAGCTGCAGGTCTGAACACACTTACTGTTAACAGTACACTATCCACGTAACTGTTTCCACTTCCAATAATAGTGCACAACTAAGGCAAAGCTTGGCTCTCCAAATAACCCAACTGGAGCAGAAACATTATTTTCTCTCATCTGCAAAATGGTGCTAGAAGCTCATGGACTTCAATACCGACAGCAGATTGCATTTATAGAAACACAGAAACTAGGAGCGGCAAGTCATTTTGCCCTTCAAGCCTGATTCACCATTCAATATGATCCAGGCTGATCCTCCATCATGATGCCATGTCCCCACTTCCTCTCCACAACCCTGACATCTTTAAAATCTAAATCTTTATCAATCTCTTTCTTGAATATATTTAGTGACTTGGCCTTCCGTGGTACAGAATTCCAGAAGTTTTCTAGCTTTTGAGGTAGTCCCAAATAGTCTACTCTGTATCCGAAGACAGTGACTCACAGTCCTGGATGCCTGCATCTTGTCAATCCAGCCCTGTTAGTATATGTTTCAATCAGATCCCCTCACATCCTTCTAAACTCTAATGAACGCAAGCTCAGTCAAATTAATCTTTCCTCATAAGACAGTCCTGCCATCCAAGGTATCTGCCAAGTGAACCTCCACTGCACTCCATGCCTGGCAAATTTATCTTTTGTTAGGTAGAGAGACCGAAACTGCACACAATACTCACCCCACGACCCTGCATAACTGCAGTAAGACATCTCTACTGAACTCAAATCTTCTTGCAATGAAAGCAAACATACTATTTGCCTTCCTGGTTGCTTGCTGCACCTGCCTTTGAACATTCATATTTTTCAATCTAGCACCATTTCAAAAAGGAGCAGCAGCTCATGGAGTCTGTCTCATCATACAATGCAATCGTGGTTGATCTGATGATCTCAGCTCTACTCTCCTCCCTTGTACCCGCAACCCTCAAGCACTTTACTCCTTAAAAATCCGTCCATCTCAGCCATGAGTATACTTAATGATCTACAGCCCTCTGCAGTAAAGAGTTCCACAGATTCACTATCCTCTGACAGAAGAAATTTCTCATCTGTATTAAATGGGAGACCACTTACTCAGAGATTAGGTTCTCCCATGAAGAGAAATAACCTTTCCTAATCTAGTCTGTTAAATCCCTTAAGTGTCTTGCATAATAATACTCTGTCTTTCTGGTTTGCACACCAAAGGTATATAACTTCATGTTTAGCCACATTATAGTGCATCTGCCATGTGTTTGCTCACTGGCTCAACTTATCTAAATCACCTTGAAGCCTCCTTGCATCCTCCTCAAAACTCACAATTCCTGCCCACCTTGGGATCATCTAATCAACTTGTTCAAAGATGTTATTACACGTATGGAGTAGGTGGGACTTCAACCCGGGCCTCTCGTCCAGGTAAGGGAATTACCACTGGACCACAAGAGGGCCCCCAAATTAGTGTTTTTCTTGTATGATCATCTTTACTTTGGACTCTCCAGACCTAAACAAATTGCAGCTCAACATGTTAGTGATCTCCAGCAGCAACAAATGCTCTTACCCCTGTAATGGTGAATAACTCCCTTCACATAGTTAGCCCAGCAAGGTATGCCAGGACTCAGATGCTTTGATTCAGTTGGCACAGGAAATTCCAGTTGCTTCGGTTCATCTGCCTCCTTCGCAGTGGTAAGTAACGAAATGATCCCATCTGCACTCTGACAGCCGACAACCACTGTGACCATCGGGAGAGCCTTAAGGAATAACAGATTATTAGCCACCAGCCATCAACCATTTCAAAAATCAGACTATTAAAGAATCTCTTTTCTCCTTTTCTTTTCAAGCTTCTCTTCCTAATGTTCACCACTTTGCTTTAAATCTACGCCTCCACAAATGAAACACTCATTCAGCACTTAACAATATTTTTTCCAAGCAACATCATTGATTTATATAGCAGCATTGACAGAATCAGAAAGTGCCAAGCCATTTTACAAACAACACAGGTCACTCTGATTTGTACTGTTACAATGTACAAAGTCTGGCAGGAAATCATAGCAGTCAGGCAGCATCCACAGAGAGACAGAGCAGCTAACAGTTTGATGCTGCCTGACTCTCTATGATTTCCAGCATTGTTTGCTTTCTGCACAGATTCCAGCATCTGCAGTAATTTGCTCCTATAAAGTCTGGCATCCATCTACCCATCTCAGTACAGCAGGATCCCACAATCAGTAAGACCTGGTTTTCTGTTTTCGTGACAGTGGCTGAATGATTGGTCAGGATTTGGGGGAACACGCTCCCCAGCTGCCCCTCTCCCTCCCAGTCCACAAAACCTCCTTCCCATTCTTCCTCAATTCCACCCCCTGCCCACAACTTCTTAGCTCGCGCTCGCTCTCGCTCTCGCTCTCTCTCTCTCTCCTCTCCCTCTGGCTTGTCAATCAAGTTCTTTCCAACCCCATTTCTACCCTCCTCCCCATTATCTCAAATTCATCCCTATCCCTCAGCTCATCCCTTTACTTCTCTCACCAAGCCTTCTCTCACAATTGGCTTGTTCCTTTTAGTAAGACTCCTGACTCAAAGTGCTTACCTCAAACCCCTGCCACCCCTTCCTCCCACAGTGGCTCAGTGGTTAGCACTGCTACCTCACAGCATCAGGGACCCCGGGGGTTTGATTCCAGCCTCGGGCAACTGTTTATGTGGAGATTGCTTGTTCTCCCTGTGTCTGTGTCGGTTTCCTCCGGGTGCTCTGGTTTCCTCCCACAGTCCAAAGATGTGCAGGTTAGCCACTGGAAATACTGGGTTACTAGGAAGTGGTGGGTCTGGATGGGATTGTCTTCAGAGGGTTGGTGTAGAGTCGATGGGCTGAATGGCCTGCTTCCACACTGTAGAGATTCTGATTCTCCAGTCTCCATCTCTTCACCACTCCCTTCACTCTTCAACCTCCCGAATGCCATTCCTCCCCATACCCTCACGCAGAAACTACTCCCTCTCCCCTTCATTTCCCGCACAACCAACCTCCACTCCATCTGCCTCACTTCTCCCACTCCCTCATTCTAAACCCTCTTCCTCCACACGCCCTTTCTCTAATGTCTTGCTTCCCTCCCTCACGCTACTCTCCCACTCACCACGGGCAATACGAATCCCTGATTATAGTCTGTGTGCTCTCCGATAAGATTCACTCTTCCCGGAGCAGCCACGCCGACTTTGGGCTCGTACATCGGGTAATTCTCCCTGAAAACCCTCAGCGCGTCCTCCAACAATCTTTCAACCCCGGAGTCCGCCATCACCATCCAAGTAGGGAACCAGCCGTGCCCTCTCCCCACACGCCAACCGCACCCATCTGTCAATCAAACACCAGCAATGCCCACGCTCACCATCCTACTCGCTCATCACGCTGTCAATCAAACGTCAGCACCGCCCACACCCACCATCCTACTCGCCCATCACGTTGTCAATCAAATTTCTGCACCACCCTCACACGCCTTACCGCCCCCTCCACCCGCACGCAACTGTCAATCACATACAAGCCCGCCTCCTCTACCCCATCTGCCAATCAGATATAAACACCACGGCCCGCTGGCGCCGGCCATCTCTTGTCCCCGCGTGTCGATCAAACACCAGCCCAGCACCCATTTGTCAATCAAACCGCCGACCCGCCCCATCGGTGAATGGCAGGCGCCGGCTCCGCCCACTCGCGGCCTCTCCTCCGCAGCCGCGCCTTCCATTGGCTACCAGGGGACGTCGCCCCTCGGTGTGTCATACCCTAGTCCCACCTCATCGATGATGAGATAAAAGGAACTGCAGATGCTGGAGAATCCGAGATAACAAGCATGGGGCTGGATGAACACAGCAGGTCAAGCAGCATCATAGGAGCAGGAAAACTCGACGTTTCGAGAAGGGTTTAGGCCCGAAACGTCGAGTTTTCCTGCTCCTATGATGCTGCTTGCCACCTCATCGATGCTGGTTGGTTGCTGATTTCACACCCTCATTGTGAGTGGAAAAATATGGTGTGTGTGTCAGGAATGTATTGTCATTTGAACAGTATTCCCAAATCTTGGCCACTTGTTGATTCTGATTTGTTTGGCGTTCAGTTCTGTTTAGATTGCTCTGTTTTGCCAATGGCACCAATCTCTCCCATTGAGTTTGAACAACCCTATCGAATCTTCTCTCAACCTTTTTTCCATGGTGTTCAGTCCCAGCAATTCCAAATCTATCTACGCAACTGAGTCTCTCATATTGCAAAACTTTTCAGATCCTTCATACAATGTGTTACTCCACTGGACTCAATACTCTAATTGACTAATTTATAAAGGTTCATCATTACTATAATGTAACTATAAATCGCAATATCCCACATGGAATAACCACTTTTTTGGTTCATGGACTGAAAACGAGGAAGACGGAACAAAACACAAGTTGCTGGAAAAGATCAGCAGGTCTGACAGCATCTGTGAAGAAAAAAATCAGTTATCGTGTCAGTCCGATGACCCTTCCACAAAAAGGTTGACACTGGTTTCAGAAAGTAGAACATGCAAGAAGACTGATGCATAGAAGCAATGTTACTTTTTTAGGGCATTGAATCCAAGCAAATTGAAAGTACTTGTTTCAGAGATAGTAGGAACGGCAGATGCTGGAGAATCTGAGATAACAAGGTGTGGAGCTGGATGAACACAGCAGACCAAGCAGCATCATAGGAGCAGGAAAGCTTGATGTTTCGGGCCTAGACCCTTCTTCAGAAATGGGGGAGGGGAAGGGGGTTCTGAAATAAATAGGGAGAGAGGAGGAGGCGGATGGAAGATGGATAGAGGAGAAGATAGGTGGAGAGGAGACAGACAGGTCAAAGAAGTGGGGATGGAGCCAGTAAAGGTGAGTGTAGGTGGGGAGTTAGGGAGGGGATAGGTCAGTCCAGGGAGGACGGACAGGTCAAGTGGGTGCGATGAGGCTAGTTGGTAGAAGATGGGGGTATGGCTTGAGGTGGGAGTGAGATGTTATTGGGATAACATCCCATTGATTCCTATATTCTCTATAAATTAATGCTGTTTATCAGCTTACACAGAGTTATGCAGGCACTGCCTTAAAACTTCCTGCCCAATTAGAATTAGGTGTAAAACTTTGTAAATCTTTATCTTCCTATTCATAAGTAGAAAAGACACTGCCTTAAGCTTCCTGCCTGAATAGAATTAGTATAAACTTTGTAAATCTTTATTTTCCTGCACAGGGGTATGTGGAAGCTGTCTCAAATAAGATTAGGTGGCAACGTTTGTAAAAGTGTGAGACTTCTGAAATCCTGTAAAGAATGTAACTTCTGTTTCTGCTGAAGGGGCCAGGACACTGACCTTTGTTCAAGCCAGACACTTTGGAAGCTTGGAATTACATTCTGTCACTTCGGCAACTTGAAATCACCTCCTGCCGTTAGCAGTCACTTTGCGAACGATCGATACTGTATCCTGCTTTCTGTATGTTTTCGATGTAGTAATTGTTTGTGTTATCATGTCATTGTCCGATGTAGTGATTGTTTCATGTAACATGCCATTGTGAGATGTAAAATTGCTTTATGTACTATGCACTAGGTAAGGTATAAAAAGCGGGGACTGTCTGCTGCTCGGGGAGAATCTTGGACATAGAACATTACAGTGCAGTACAGGCCCTTCAGCCCTCGATGTTGCTCGCTTACTAGACTCTGCATTCTGTGCCGGGTTGAGTACAGTGATCCTCCACAGCTTGTACTTGCTTTCTAATAAAGGATTTGTGTTTTTCTAAACAGGTCAGTGTCTTGTTATCGCATCAAGTCCGTGAGGGTCTCCAAAAACGAACCTAACAGGAGGAGGGGCTAGGTAAAAGGTTAGGGAGACGGGGACAAGCTGGGCTGATTTTGGGATGCCGTAGTGGGAGGGGAGATTTTGAAGCTTGTGAAGTCCACATTGATACCATTGGGCTGCAGGGTTCCCAACCTTCGGGTGGCATCGTTGTGGCACTGCAGGAGGCCCAGGATGGACATGTCGTCTGAGGAATGGGAGGGGAAGTTGAAATTGTTCACGACTGGGAGCCCCAGTTGTTTAGTGTGAACCGAGCATAGGTGTTCCGCAAAGCGGTCCCCAAGCCTCCGTTTGGTTTCCCCGACGTAGAGGAGGCCACAACGGGAACAGCAAATACAGTATACCACATTAGCAGATGTCCAGCTGAACATCTGCTTGATGTGGAAAGTCTTCTTGGGGCCTGGGATGGGGGTGAGGGAGGAGGTGTGGGGGCAGGAGTAGCACTTTCTGCGGTTGCAGGGAAAAGTGCTGAGTGTGGTGGGGTTGGAGGGGAGTGTGGAGTGGACAAGGGAGTCCCGCAGAGAGTGGTCCCTCTGGAAAGCAGATAAGGGTGGGGAGGGAAAAATGTCTTTGGTGGTGGGGTCGGATTGCAGATGGTGGAAGTGTCGGAGTATGATGCGTTGGATCTTTGGTGGTGGGGTCGGATTGGGGCCTCCTGCAGTGCCACAATGATGCCACCCGAAGGTTGGGAACCCTGCAGCCCAATGGTATCAATGTGGACTTCGCAAGCTTCAAAATCTCCCCTCCCCCTACAGCATCCCATAACCAGCCCAGCTTGTCCCCGCTTCCCTAACCTGTCCTTCCTCTCACCTATCTCCTCCTCCCACCTCAAGTCCCACCCCCAACTCCTACCTACTAGCTTCATCTCGCCCCCTTGACCTGTCCATCCTCCCTGGACTGATCTATCCCCTCCCTAACTCCCCACCTGCACTCACTTTTACTGGCTCCATCCCCGCCTCTTTGACCTGTCTGTCTCCTCTCCACCTATCTTGTCCACTGTCCATCTTCTATCCGCCTCCCCGTCTCTCCCTATTTATTTCAGAAATCCCTTCCCTTCCCCCATTTCTGGAGAAGGCTCTAGGCCCGAAACGTCAGCTTTCCTGCTCCTGTGATGCTGCTTGGCCTGCTGTGTTCATCTACCTTGTTATCTCTATTGGCAGCACTTGTTGTGGATTCAGGAGAGTTCGTCATAGTAACAACCCACTGATTAACTCAATTGTACATTAACTCAGACCCTGAGGGGGAAGTGCAAACCAGAGCAGGAAGAAATGTGCAGAAGTCAGTTGTGTCAACATCTTTCATTTCCATTTCTGTGGAAGCATGCTCTCTCCAATTCTCTGAAAGAACACCAAGCCATATTCAGATACTGAAAGAAATAATTCTGAAAGTGTGCTGTCAATTTGTTTATTTAGTTCCAAATGTCAGTCATATTTATGTAGTCATTAATTTATAAATGGTATGAATCATAGAATCCCTACAGTGTAGAAGCAGGCCATTCGGCCCATTGAGCCCACATGATCCTCCAAAGAACATCCCACCCAGCTCCACCCCTCTGCCCTAACCCTGTAAACCTGCACTTCCCATGGCTAATCCACCTAGCCTGCACGTCCTTGGACACTAAGGCAATTTAGCATAGCCAATCCACCTAACCTGTACACCTTAGGGCTGTGGGAGGAAACCAGAGCACCCAGAGGAAACCCATGCAAATACAGGGAGAATGTGCAAACTCCACACAGCCTGAGGCTGGAGTTGAACCCATGTCCCTGGCACTGTGAGGCAGCAGTTTTAATCACTGAGTCACCGAGCGGAAATAGTTTTCATTTTGCAGGACACTGGCACCAGTACCGGGTTGGAAATGAGCTTTGTCGGTGGGACAGGTTTGAATTACCATGCAGGGACCAGTGTCCAGGCAAATCCAGTAAGTACGGCTGTGGAGAGGGCAAAATTGACTCTTAAATGAGTTTAATATTCAGTACAATATAAATGAAATCTCAACACAAGTAGCAGTTAATGGGTATGAACTTATAGCTATTATGGACACATGGTTATAAGAAGATCAAATCGTGGAACTAAATATTCAGGGTATGCAACTTTTCAAAAGGTCAGATGTGAAGGGAAGGGTGGTGGGGCAGCTTTGTTAGTACAGGATGGAATAACTGTGATACAAAGATATGATCTAGGATCAGATGATGTAGTATCAATTATAGATGGAGATAAAATATAACTGTGGGAAGAAATCACTGGTGGATGTTGTCTGTAGGCCCCGTAATTGTGGCTATACTGTATGACAGAGGGTAAATCAGAAAATAATAGAGGGTATGTAAAAATAGGCAGTATGGGGGGATAAATGATAGTCACTTAAGGATAATTTAACAGACTAATATGGTATGGATCTGGCCAGGGATCAGGCTATTTTGGATTTGGCAATGTGTAATGAGGCAGGTTTCCAAGTAAAAAAATCCCTAGGGAATGGTGACCATACACTTTAGTAGGAAGAATATGGAGCGTCAACTGAAAATAGAGGTTGCAATTTTAATACAGATGCAGGCAAAGAGGAACCTGACACATATAGGAACAAATAACTGAATGAAGTTATAGTCTTACAGCAAAGAAACAGATCCTTCAGTCCAACTTGTCCATGCTGACCATGTTTCCTAAATTAAACTTGCCCCACTTGTCTGCATTTGGGCCATTTCCTTCTAAACCTGTCTTATTCATGTACCTATTGAAATACTTTTTAAATGTAACTGTACCTACATCTACCACCTCCTCTGGCAGTTCAATCCACATATGAACCATCCTCCGTGTGAAAAGATTGCTCTTCAGGTCCTTTTTAAATCTTTCTCCTTTCACCTTAAAAATATGCCCCCTAGTTTTGAACTCACCCACACTAGGGAAAAGACCTTTGCTATTCACCTTATCCATACCCATCATGATTTTATAAACCTCTACAAGGTCACCCCTCAACCTCCTACGCTCCAATGAAAAAGTCCCAGCCTGTCCAACCTATCCTTATAATTCAAACCCTCCAATCCCCTTAACATCCCTGTAAATCTTTTATGAACCCTCTCCAATTTAATAATATCCTTCCTGTATTAGGGTAACCAGAATTGTACATAATACTTCGTAAGTGGCCTCACTAACCTCCTGTACAACTTCAACATGACGTCCCAACTCCTGTACTGAATGGTCTGAACAATGTAGGCAAGCATACTAAATGCCTTCTTAACTGCCCTGTCTGCTTGTGATACAACTTTCAAAGAGCCATGTACCTGAACTCCTAGGTCCTTCGATCACACTACCCAGGTGCCTACCATTAACTGTATAAGTCCTTATGCACCAGGTAGATTTAAAAAATCGTTAAAAATACATGCCACAACTTGCTTAGGAGAGTGTGCCGATATTAAGTCCCCTTGTTCCCCTCAGTTGCCACAAATGTAAATGTTTATTTAAACTATCAAAACACCCAATTTACCTGACTGTCTAATTGAGGTTAAAAGAAAAGCACACCTGGTTTTTGTCACTAACAAGAAAATAACTCCTTGTTGTAACCAAACTGAATTTATTAACCAATGGCTAAATAAAGCAAAATGAATTACTAATTTCTGACTATACAACTTAAACCCACCTTTTTTAAATTCCCACAAAGACACAAACAGAAACACAGAGGAACATTCGAGGCACAGGTATTATGGGCGAAAAGTAGTCAGGGATACACAGTTAAAGGGCCATCGATGTAGGAACCTAAGTATGCCATTCTGCCCATCAGGTAATCCTTGCTTCACTTACTGATTAGAAATCTGTTTCTCTAAATATTGAATATCCTTAACGACACTGCCTCGACAGTTCTCTGCAGTAAAAAGTTCCACAGATTCACTAATCTCAGAGGAAAAAAGTCCCTCTCTGCTCTGTCTTTAAAGGCTGACTTTTTTCTCTGGAATTATGCTATGTGGTCCTAGACTTTCCCTCAAAGCTTCCTAACATCTATCCTGTCCAGTCCCCTAAGAACCATATTTTTCAAAACATCTTTCATTCTTCTGAACGCCAATGAAATACAGGTCCAACCTAATCAACTCTTGCCATAAGAAAATCCCTCATGCGTGTGATCAACCTAGTGAGTCTTCTCTTTCCTTATATCTTTCCTTATATTTTTCCTTAGCTAATGGGGGCAGAACTGTGTGATCAAAGTAGTGCCTTGTATAGTTTTAGCAAGACCTCCCTGATTTTAAACTCTATTTCTTTTGAAATAAAGGCCAACATTCCATTTGCCTTCCTTATTACGACTGAGCTTGGTTGCTAGCTTTTTATTTATTCATGCCCAAAGACCCCTAAATCCCACAGTGCTGCAGCTTTCTGCAGTCTTTCTCCATTTAAATAATTTTCAGCTCCTCTTTTCTTCCTGCCAAAGTGCATAACCTCATATTTTGCCACATTATATTACATCTGCCAAGTTTTTGCACCCTCACTTAACCTGTCAGTATCCCTCTACAGACTTTCTGTGGCATCCTCACCATTACATTCCCCTCTATTCTTGTTTCGTCCTCTGACTGGTCCAGTTCAGTTTCTGGACAGTGGGTCAACTTAGAGATGGTAATGCCATTCAACATCAAGGGCCGATAGTTTGATTCTCTCTTGTTGGAGGTGGTCATTGCCTGGCACTTAATCATGAATTTTTAACAGCCAGTTATCAGCTCAACTTTGGTTGCTATCTTGGTCTTGCTACTCACGGACATGGACTATTCAGTATCTGTGTACTGCAAATAATGCTAAACATTGTGCATTCATCCCCACTTCTGATGGAGGGAAGACCACTGATCAAGTAATGTTATTTGAGGCTGTCTCCACGAGAACTCACCATTGGGTCTGTTTGCCGTTGCCATCCTCTTTCAGATCAACAGAGCCTTCTCAGTCTAATGTGGTAGGGAAAACAACTTGCCTGTCTATCGTGGAAAGCATCTTGTCCTAAACAAGAGATAATAGGAACTGCAGATGCTCCAGAATCCGAGATAACAAGGTGTGGAGTTGGATGAACACAGCAGGCCAAGCAGCATCATAGGAGCAGGAAAGCTTGACGGATGAAGGGTCTAGGCCCAAAATATCAAGCTTTCCTGCTCCTATGATGCTGCTTAGCCTGCTGTGTTCATCCAGCTCCACACCTTGGTATCTCTTGTCCTAAACAAGATATGGTTCATTGTATGTCACAAATTGGGTACAAACTACACTGATATGATGGTCTCTGTAACAATAACTATGAGAAACACCTGGATGCTGGCTCTTAGTCCATCAAGATCCTAAACCATCCTCTCACCAATTCCATACGGCATCATAGTGGGTGATGCTTAAGGCATTCCTCAGTATTAACTCTTTCAGGCCCTTATCTGACATCTCCATGTCCACCCACTCCTCTCACACAAGCTTTTCTACCCATTATTAATATCATGTATGTATTTATGATTTTATTTACAACTACTTGACTTTGACAGATCTTCCAAAGAATGTCCTCATGAACCAAGTCAAAAGCTTTAGTCAGATTGATGAAGGCTATGTAGTGTGGTTCATGCTGCTCCTGCCATTTCTCTTGGAGCTGCTGAGCAGTGAAAATCATATCCACTGTTCCACAGTTTGTTCAGAAGTTTTCAGGAAGGATTTCCTCAGAGACTGGGAGAAGGCACCTAGTGAGGATTTGGGTGATTCATTCTTTGGTGATGGAGAATAGGGAGATTCCTTGGTAGCTCCCACGGACCACCTTGTCTCCTTTCTCGAAGATAGTGGCAATGGCAGCATTCCTGAGATTAGTAGGGATTTCTTTGCCCCAGATTTTCAGGAACAGTTGATGGACATGATGAGTAGGGTCTGCTCCTTCAAGTTTGAAAATCTCCACTAGATTCAAAATTCATTAATATTATCAATCTCGTCAATGACAAGATGTCACTGACAATCCACATCGATGGTACTATGACAGAATCAACTGAGGTCAAGACAGTAGTCAAACAGTAGTCATCACACCCACCCTTTTCTATATCTTCATCACCACAATTCTTTATCTTGTTGAGAACAAGCTTCCCTGTGGTGTGGATATTTGTCTTCAGAATGGGCAGAAAACTTTTCAACTTCAATTGAAATCCAAGAAGAAAATTACACCAATCTTACTTATGGAACATCCTATGTGGATGTCAATATCATTGCTGTTCCCTCAGAAGTTAATATTCATGCTTCTCTCAAGCATAGCCAAGAATTGGTCTCAGCATCAATCTCAAGAAGGCTTGAATCCTTTACCAACCCATCCCAGGTCATATTGACCATTTGATTCTAAAACACGAACAGGTAGCCAAAGGGCTAAATTGAAATGATGTGATAGTTTTTAACCAGTGACCATAGAAACCAAACAAATAGCATTCACCCACTCTCTTCCCCCCGAGATCAAAGACTCTGTGCACACCGACGGACCCTGAATTCCTACTAATGTGGTAAATTGCAGTTTACTCTACTTTGCATTTTGCTCTGATCCATTCAACTACATATTGATCGATTCAATCATTTAATAAAACTTATACATCGAAAAATATGAAATATCATCTGCGAAATTCAGACCCTTGAACCAAGTGCAGTGTGTGGAACAGATGTCAGGCCATTAATAGTTAGAGGTAGTCGAGTTGAGCGGGTTTTCAAAATGTGTTTGTACTTGATGTTCAAGACAGTATATTTTTTCCAGTGGATTTAAACATTAATGTACTTGATCTTTCTTTAATTTTTGTATGTTGCTGGTTATGTTGCCATGTTGCAAATCTCTCTAGTAAGACCGTAACCTTCGTAAATGCAAGTCAATGTGATGATTCTGAGCAGTCAATTCAGCTAGAAAAGGTTGGTGGGCCGTGGAATTGTTTGTCTCTTTGAAGTGTGGTGTTTTCCGGAAAAGTTTGGGAAACACTGTTCTAGAGATCCCCATGAAGTCTTCTACAGGTTGCCCTTTGACCAGTTGTTCCTCGATTGGCTGTTTCTTTACCAAATGCTCGTTGACCTGCTTTTCCATAAATGACTGATTCCGGACATGCTTTCTAATCTTTAACTAGCCTGATCCCTTCCACCTTTTAAATAAGATTGAGGTCAAGACGTACATTCATGCTCAAGAGCGAAAATCTCTTGTGAATTATTTAAAATCTCTCTATTATCTGAAGCCCCTTATGTTGGAGAGTTGCCTTTAATATACCTTTAACCTTATTTGCTACAGATCCTGGACCATGTGGATTAGCCATAATAAAATACAGGGTTACAGGGATAGGGTGGATTCTGTTCAGAGGATCAGTGCAGTCTTGATGGGCCAAATGGCCTCTTTCCACTCTTTAGGGATTCTATTATTCTATGATGTAATTACACTGTAGTTGGTGGTACTTAATTTGTTTCCAACTACAATGGTTCACTGGCTGATAATGTAGTGATACCTCTGTATCAAATTTGCAATTCATCAGATGCCTGTGACATAAATATAATTTTGCCAAAAATTTGCATCTAGACAACCAATTTCCCCTAGGAACACCTTACGTTTTTCTTCTGCTGTAGTTCTGTTCTACCTCATTGACCTCTCGCGAAAGCTGTGATTTGACTTCTTACTCTTCCGTTTTTGACTGCAGCTCATTTTCTGAAAGTGACCTACTGTGTTACATTCTGTTTCAATAACTGGGCATTGCTTGTGCCTGTGAGGTTTCCTTGTTCGATATCGCTGACAATGACCTTTTGTATCTGGTGTTTGTACAACACACTGCTAGTTTCTCAGACATGTCTTTTGTGGTTTCATACGTTAAGAACAGAATGGATACAACTGATCTTCCATGATAGTGTTGATCTTTTTTTAAAGATTCTTTAGATCTGTACTGCTCCCTACTTTGGCTTCACTCACTGTCTGAATGGCTTTCTGTAGATGGAGGTTGCCTTTCAACTGTACAAAATCTGGCAAGGACTCACCCGAAATTCCAACAACAAATCTGTATGATAAGAACTCTGACTTTAAATCACCTAAGTTGCATTTTTCTAGGATGAAGCATTGGTCATGACTGGAGCAGAACAAAAAAAAACTTCAGGTGTTGGGGGTTAATTGTTAAAAAGTCAATGACCATAATATGAGGCTAAAAAGGAGAATGTGAGCTTTTCTGCCATCTGAGGTCATATATATTGACATAAAATTTAGTGTAAAATAACTAGAGCCAGTGAAAGCGAAGACAGAGGCTACAGACAGTGTTCCAAAAACAAGCTGCAATTCCCGTCTGAGTTTCGATCTTTTCCAGGCTTCAACATTACTTGTGATTTCTGCCTGAGCTTTCAATGATGTTGGTTCCACCAGAGGAGCTACTGAAGGAAAATGTGAGATGGGAATGCTCTCAAATGCAACAAGATGTTTATAATGCCTGTAAGAGAGGTATGACCTGTAATGCATTACTCATTCATCACAACGCTAATTGTGAGCTGGAACTAGAGAAATACATTTTACCTATGACCATTTCTAATTTTAAGCAGGTTTTCCACTTAAACTGTGAAGAGTTCCTTCACACTTGCAAATACCCCTGCAACTGTTGCAAATCAATAGCAATGCAGTGTCCATGTATTCATTTGGCATTGCCAGCTGTAGGAGCATTTTTCCCGAGCCGGGACAAAGGCTCAGGAGGTAGGCAAGATTCAAGCAATGGGAGATGTTGATTCAAGCAGAAACCAGTTTATGCAGGGAGAGGGCCAAATGATCTTGCCCGAGTCTGGCTTCGGAAGATAGATCAATGACACAGCCTCTGCTCTGATAAAGAAATACAGCATTTTTATACATTTTGTCTTATAGTAATCAAATACAAAATAACCATCGTCCTTCCCCTTAATTCAAACTCCCAATCCTATGGGACACCTAATCAGTGATGGACACTTGCATGGGCAACCCCAGGTTCCCATGATCTTATTGTATTAGCTAGACATTGTAATCTCTAGGCCTTGGGATCTTCCTATGTATTCTATTAATTGCATTCCAAAAGTTTAATGGCTATACTTGTTTGGGTCTCTCTCAGGCTTGCTTATCCTTAAAGATAGTTCAAATTCTATTATCCATTGTGTTTTGGTGCTGTCTTTTTATCACATTCAGTGACTCCTTTTCTTTTCCCACTGTCCCAATTACATAATGTAAAACCATAGAGCAGAATCCCTACAGTGTGAAAACAGGCCCTTCGGCCCAATAAGCCCACACTGACCCTCAGAGCATCCCACCCTGACCTATCCCTCTATAACCCACCTAATCTACACATCCCCAAACAATTAGCCTGAACGTCTTTGGACTGTGGTAGGACACCTGAACATCCGGAGGAAACCCATGCAGACATGTGGAGAATGTGCAAACTCCACACAGACATTCACCTGAGGGTGGAATCAAACCCGGGTCCCTGGCGCTGTGAGGCAGCAGTGCTAACCACTGAACAAATGCGCCGCCCCATAAAACGTTACATGAGTCCTTAGATTAACAGGGCAGTGATAACACCAGTAGGCCATTGCCTCCCAGAACTAAAATAAAAATAAAACAAAAATGAAAAGTCAGTTAGTTTTAACTAATTGCTCTAAGGTTAATTTCTGTTATCTAGTTAATTATGAGTGTAACATTATACAACTACTTCTACTGTCAGCATTTTGTAATTTATGGGTTGTGATCAACCATAGGTTTAGCTCAGGGTTTAAGAGAAGGTGTCATCTAAGGCTAGTTAATCCTTACATCTAAGCTTCAATTTTTTTTAAAGCTTGTATCATATCCTGGTTATATATTGAAACCAACTTCTATGATTAGAGCATTTTTAGCTAGAAACTATTTAATATTGCTGGTAGCTTCAAAAAGGCAACTATTTACTACAAAATAACTTTAGCTGTTAACTTGCAGCTGTTTGAGTACTTAATCTAGCACCTGACATTATTCATTTACAGGGACAATCACCCTTTCATTAATAAAGCTGGAATTGTCATTTATCTGTCCCAAGGCATCTTTTTATCAGAACTGTCTCAGATAGGAACATACAGCGTTCCTTTACTGACCTACTGGCAGTTCTGTTCAAAGGTACCATTGTATTTCACTGTATGAGTAGGCTGCTTAGCTTTACTTAGCTTCTGTCGGTCATCTTGTGAGCAGGCATGGGCCGCTTAGTGTGTTCAGGTACAAGCAACCTTACATAGCCAGGTACAGGTCACACCTATACCAGCCAATCTGCCAATGTACCACTCAGAAGCCATAGACATTTGTGTTGCAGTACAATGTCATGATGATCTAGACTCAAGACCATTGTGTGACCTCAACAACTGATACAATTGAGTTCAGTTTCAATGACACTAAGTATGCTCAAATAGATGGTGTTGCCATGGGATCCCTAATAGGCCCAGGGCTCATGAATATCTTTGCTGGAATGACACATTTTCTGCATTTAAATCTGCTGCTGCATGTAATAATTTCTTTGCACATCTCAATACGCTCCATTCTTCTAAGCTCAAATTTATGTTTGATACAGAACAATCAAATGAGCTCCCTTTCCTCCATGTCCTAGTTGTGAAAACGGTAAGTGGTTTCTCTACTACTGTCTACTTTTAGGCTCAAAAAAAGTCTTCAAACCAGACTATTAAAGATCGATCATTAAGGGTTAGTTAGACATTACAATGAGCAATTGAAGACAAGTGGAAGAATACTGGCCGAGCGCAAAAAACAGCCTTTTTTTAAGCTCTTGGGTAACTGCATAACTTTGATTGCTTATGGAATCATTTTTAAATTATGTAGTTGACATGGAGCCACCTGGAAGATGTTTTCCACTTATTGTCTGCACAATGGAATATCTGGAAAAGTACTGGAAGTACTACAAAATTGTGACGCAGTACATAACCAGAATAGCATTAATGACTCTCTCATTCATCGGGCTTCACCTTGGACCAGGATCACGAACTGTGCCAGAAACCCTGGGTTCTCTAGATCAGCCACTGCAAAATGGGGTCCTCAACAGGCACAAGGCAGTGAGTTATTATAGATTGGGGTTTAGGCCCAAAACGTCAAGTTTTCCTGCTCCTATGATGCTGCTTGACCTGCTGTGTTCATCCAGCCCCATGCTTGTTATCAGGGAGTTATTATACATTTGTTGCTAATAAATATGCTGAGACCACTGAACTTTTAGAGCCTATATGTATACATAGTTTAAGCTAATAGATTCACTCATTAGTTTGCATATGGTTCTAATGTATATTAATTAGATTAAGTTAACAAATTTGCTTCATATCAAAACACACGTGCCTTCTTTTAATCATTTGGCCTGACCTTAAAGTACTTTCAGCCCATCAATACACTTCTACTCAAACTTACTTTCATTGATTGGTATCCATGTTGGAATTGATAAAGTTCCATACCCTATAAAATTGGCCTAATTGGAAACCTCGTTAATAGGGCTTGAGCCATTCGAGAATTGTGTAAACCTGGTTTTGAAATAGACGCATCAAAATCATCCTGTCAGGAAAAGAGTACTCTGTTCTCACTGTAAATAGAGCAAACTGATGAAAGGCAGTTACTCTTGGTCCAGAAAAGTGCCCAATCTACAAAAGATGAAAGAATTGCAAATGTTTGAGCAACAGGTGAAACTATGTATTTCATGCTGCTACTCTTCAATAGCAATTCAAATCGTGTTCACCGCTAACAAGATGCTGCCTTCAAGCCAAAAGGACATAATGCCTATCTCACAAATGTGATATGTGGACTTCAGTGCCAGTGTAATGCCAGGTATGGTTCTGCTTGTCCCAAAGCCTGCCAGATCACGTTTAAACTTAATGCCAGTTTCCTGCCTTTTCCCTGTAGTTGCAGATTTTTTTTCTATTTAAATGGTTATAATATCCTCTTGAATGTTTTAATTGAATCTGTATCCATCACATTTCGAGGCACTGCCTTCCAGACTCATTTGAAAAACAAAAAGTTCTCACTTCATAGTTTGTTCTGTCGCAAAACCCTTAAGAACTATGCCTTCTAGTTCTTGATCTATTTACACATTTGAATAGTTTCTCTGCCTCAGGCTTGTTATGATATTGAAAGCATCTATTAAATCTCCTTCAGCCTCCTCCTCTCCAAAGAAAACAGCCTTGTCCTCATAACTGATGAGTCTCATCTCTGGTACCATTTTCATGAACCACTTCTGCATCTTCTCAAATATACTCACATCCTTTCCACACTGTTGTCCGGAGCTGTAGACAAGATTCCAGCTGTCAATCAGTTTTTCCCTTTGGCTGCTCGCAACAAACAAGGTACTCAACGTACCCAATCAGTTCATGCTTACAATTCTGAGCACACAATGTCCAACATTAGATGCTGGATGTGATTCTGCAATTGGGCAACATTTGTTGGACAATTCTTGAGAGTTTTTCACACAATGCGGACAACAATTTAGGGTTATCACTCGAGTTCATGGTGTGGTGAATATGATTGATCTGAAAGCTGAACATAGGGTCCTT
>JAHRHZ010000078.1:2065302-2078686 GCA_024137785.1 Ginglymostoma cirratum
CCGCCCCCTTGACCTGTCCGTCCTTCCTGGACTGACCTATCTCCTCCTCACCCCCCTACCTACACTCACCTTTACTGGCTCCATCCCCGCCTCTTTGACTTGTCTGTCTCCTCTCCACCTATCCTCTCCTCCATCCATCTTCTATCCGCCTCCCCCTCTCTCCCTATTTATTTCAGAACCCTCTTCCCCTCCCCCATTTCTGATGAAGGGTCTAGGCCCGAGACGTCAAGCTTTCCTGCTCCTATGATGCTGCTTGGCCTGCTGTGTTCATCCAGCTCCACACCTTGTTATCTTGAGTTGTAGATCAGATGATTGGACACAATATAAGAAATGGCAGAGTGTACATAAAAGATGAACAGGAGAAATACATTACAGTGTGAGAAGAAAACAGCTAGAAATCTAACAATCAATAATGAGAGTTCCTACATGTATTTAAAAAGGTCAAGGTAAAGTAAGGTGAGAAACAAAAACAGAAGTTTCAGGAAAAGCTCAGCAGGTCTGGCAACATCTGTGAAGAAAAAAATCAGAGTTAAAGTTTCGGGTCCGGTGACCCTTCCTCAGTAAAGTGAGTGTTGGTCCTTTGGATAGAGTGAGAATAGGAATAGGGTGGGCCAGAACGATGGCAGTGAATCAAGAGTAGGCCGGTGAGATTGGGTTGGTGAGGCAGCCCAGAGTGAGACACTGGTGCCAGCATAGCGAGGGCTAGAAAGCCCTGAGTGGGACTGCGGCAGTGAAAAAGAAAGTTGGACTCACTTAAGTTATCTTTTTTTTCTTATCTTATTCTAAGTTAATGCAAATGGTGCCATATATGTACAACGAAGGTACAGACTTTTTACTGTGTTGTTACATTGAATACACGTGACAATAAATGATTCAATTCAATTCACTCTGATTTCTCTCCACAGATACTGCCAGACCTGCTGAGCTTTTCCTGCAATTTCTGTTTTTGTTTCTGATTTCCAACATCCGCAGTTCTTTCAGTTTTTACTCTGGTAAATTTCCCCTGCGTCCTCTCCAATGCTCTCACATTGTGTGGATTCAAGAACTGCACACAATACTCTAGCTGTGGCCTGACCAAAGCTTTATAGAGGTCTCATGCACTAAGCGGTTCTTCATTGTGTTACACAGTGCAGTTAATCTGGATATTGGTGAGGGTAATAGATCTTTGGAAGAGTGCAGCAACTGCCATGTTCTGGAATCATGGGTAGCCCAGCTGGGCAGGAAGACAGGGAAAAGAATAGAAAATAAAAACCAAAAGAACTTCAGATGCTGTAAATCAGTAACAAAAACAGAAGTTGTTGGAAAATCTCAGCAGGTCTGGCAGCACCTGTGAAGAGAAAATCAGAGTTAACATGACCCTTCCCTCAGAACTGTTCTGAGGATACATCAACTTGGATTTTCTCTTCACAGATGCTGCAAGAAGAATAGAAAGGCAGTTCTAACAAGGAATTCTTTAATTAGGGAAATGAACAAGCACTTCTGTGGTGTCAACATGACTCCAGAGTACTGTATTGCTTCCCTGGTGCTAGGGTCAAGGCTGTTACAGAAATAAAAACGGAAAGTACTGCGGATGCTTTCTGGGGAAGGGTCACCGGACCCAAATGTTAACTCCGATTTTTTCCTTCACAGATGCTGCCAGACCTGCTGAGGTTTTCCAGCAACTGCTGTCACAGAAATGTTGCAACACATTCTGCTTGGGGAGAGTGAACAGGCTGACCGTAATGACATGGGTAGGAAAGGGCGTGTGGTCCTGCAATCGAAATTTAGGGAGTTAGGTATAAAATTAGCAAGCCTAATCTCCAAATTACTCCCACTGCCATGTGCAAGTGAGTACAGAAACAGGAAGATAAGACAGATGAATATGTGGTTGGAAAGATGGTGCAGGAGGGAGGGCTTTAGATTCCTAGGACACTGGATGGCACCTGTACAAGCCAGATGGGTTACATCTGAACAGAACCGGGACTGAGTTCTTTGCAGGGCATTTTGCTAGCGATGTTGGCAAAGGTTTAACCTAACTTTGCAGGGGTGTGGGAACCAGGATAGAAGAATGGATATTAATATCAAGGTGCACAAAATGCTGGGAGACCCCCCAATCGCGGTTTACTAGAATAGAGAATAGTAAGTTAATAGCTGGAGTCAAATTCAAGGGAAAAGAAATGAAGTCTAAATCAGGGTTACACCACATACACGTAAATGCATGGACCATTGTTAATATGGTCTGGGTTAATAAGATCTGGGTTAATAAGCCCTGAATTACAGTGACAGTGTCCCTACCTCTGAGCCAGAAGACCCAGATTCAATTCCCACCTGCTCCAGGGTTATGTAATAATGTGTATTAGATGTCAGAATGCTGGGGAGGTAGGGTGCCAAAAGGTTTGAAGTTAGAGTGCCAGATGAAAGGATGCCAGATGGGTAGGGGGTAGGGTACCAGCTGGGTAGTGTCAGCGTGCAAGGTAGTAGGGGGGGCAGGTAATTGATTTGGGTATGTAGGGATGGGCTGGAGAAATCAGACCTAGGAGGGAGTGGGGAGAATGGGTATCGGCTGTTGGGGGTTTAAGGTCCTGCAGCAGAGTGGATGGGGAGCAGATAGACCCTGGTCCAGTTGGGGGAGGCGAGTAGATGGTCAGGCAGCACAAGGGTTGAGTTCAATGGTGAGGTGGGGAGTGGACCCGGTGCCAGCAACCAGGCAGATCTCGAGAGTCGAGTCTCAAATCTCAGAACAGTGCTGTCAGGTCTTATTGGGGCAGAGTGTCTGGCCCCTTGGTGGGGTTATAAGGAACTGGGGGAGATGTAGTTCCAGCTGTGTTGGCTAAGTATGGGGTCTGTTGAATACTTACTAAGGCGTTTCGCAATGCAGTTTAACTTACCTCGAATAACTATTTCACTTAATTTCATTGGAATCGCCTGATGTCTCCAATTTTCATGAAGGGTTCGGGTGTACAGGAATTGCCCAGTGAAATGTTCAAACTCCTGGGCAATTCCTTCAGAAGGGGATTCCTCAGCATCGCCATGAGGAACTCCCAGAGTGACGACTGTCTGGCCGTAGGAAAATCTAATCCAATGTTTTTATGCTCCAGTAGTCAAAGCAAATTGAGAGATTTTGAAGAACACTGAGATTCATAATTTGGGACATTTGGGATGAACGATAATCACTAGGAAGTGACACTACATAATCCAAACACACAGGAGGTAGTGGCTAGTAAGGACTAATATTTTCTGGGTTAATAAGTTCTAGGTTAATATTGTTGTGACGAGGAATAGCCAAACCCCTCTGATAATTAAACTAAAACACAAGCCCCAAGGTGTACAACAAGGTGTAGAGCTGGATGAACACAG
This sequence comes from Ginglymostoma cirratum, assembly GCA_024137785.1. NCBI lineage: Eukaryota > Metazoa > Chordata > Chondrichthyes > Orectolobiformes > Ginglymostomatidae > Ginglymostoma > Ginglymostoma cirratum. The sequence goes on from JAHRHZ010000078.1 coordinate 2,068,639, forward strand.
CAGGCCAAGCAGCATCAGAGGTGCAGGAAAGCTGATGTTTCGGGCCAAGACCCTTCTTCAGAAAATTTTGAAACTGCTCGACCACGTCCTGAAGCAAACCAGGTACTACAGCCACATTACCTTTCTTAGTAGAGATAAAAGGTACTGCAGATGCTGGAGAATCCGAGATAACAAGCATGGGGCTGGATGAACACAGCAGGTCAAGCAGCATCATAGGAGCAGGAAGTGAGGTATTACCTTTCTTAGTACCTGCCTACGGAAAAATTTTAACCCCAATCTGTTATGACAGGAGTAGGGGTTCCCCTCTAATAATTATCCCCTAAACACCCAGAGAAGCTCGCTTTCCCCCTCAGAATCTATTAAAAGATTGGTTAAAAGGAAGAAAATCCCTGATCTCCACTTTACAAGTAACAAGAAACAATTTATTTATTTAACCCAACAAAGAACAAACTAACAAAGTTACTAACAAACTGACAATTCCCCCAGACTACTAACTACTCCCTAACTGGTCAAAATTCTACTGTAATGTTGTTTAACTAAAGACAAGTCCCACTATTATAAACCCAATTAATAAGAAGCAATAAATTATAACTTAATCTCTCCAAGTTTGCACAGACGGTCTTCTGGAATATTCTGTCATCTTCGATCTCTTCACAAAAGTATTTCATAGAATCCCTCCAGTGTGGAACCAGGCCCTTTGGCCCAACAAGTCCACACCGAACCTCAGAGCATCCCACCCACACCCATCCCCTTGTAACCCACCTAATCTACACATCCTTGAACACTACGGCAATTTAGCATGGCCAATCCACCTAACCTGCACATCTTTGGACTGTGAGAGGAAACCAGAGCACCCAGAGGAAACCCACGCAGACACAGGGAGAATGTGCAAACTCCGCAGACAGTCACCCGAGGCTGGAATTGAACCTGGGTCCCTGGCGCTGTGAGGCAGCAGTGCTAACCACTGAATTTCTTCTGCTAATTCTGCTGTCAGGGATGTTTTATTTCTATAATTTCTTCGGTGAGGATTTTGAGCTAAAATACCATGGTACCTTTGATTAATTAGATGGACTTTCTCTGAGATCTGAATGGTGCTAACTCTAGCAGGTAGCAGATGGCTCTCCCTGACTTTCCAAAGGCCCTACACCATCAGATTTAAATCCAATTGGCTTTGAATTGCTGAGTTTGGTTTTAAATTAATTGGCCAAATCAAACTCGTTGTCACAACATCAAAACAAGACTCGATAACAAGGTGTGGAGCTGGAGGAACACAGCAGGCCAGGCAGCATCAGAGGAGCAGGAAAGCTGATGTTTCAGGTCTGGACCCTTCTTCAGAAATGGGGGAGGGGAAGGGGGCTTTGAAATAAATGGCGGGGGGGGAGCAGTGATAGAAGGTGGATAGAGAAGACAGACAAGTCCAGGAGGTGGGGATGAAGCTAGTAAAGGTGAGTGGAGGTAGGAAGTGGGGGTGGGGTTTTTAAAGTGAGTGGGAGCAGCGGATCAGTGGGAGAGAAGATGGACAGGTCAAGGAGGCGGGGATGAGAGGGGGTCTGGTTTTGGGATGAGATCGGGGGTAGGGAGAATTCGAAGCTAGTAAAGTCCACATTGAGGCTATTGGGTTGTAGGGTTCCAAGGCGGAATATGAGGTGCTGTTCCTCCAGTTTCTGGGTGGCATCGTTGTGACACTGTAGGAGGCCCAGGATGGACATGTCCTCCAGGGAGTGGGAGGGGGAGTTGAAGACTGCTGTTTTGCCTGCCACCTGTAAAGCTGTTTTGATATACGTGTTTCACTTTTTGTGGCTCTCTGGGCTGGCAACTTCAGCTGCTGCTCACAGACCTATATTACAGACAAAGCACATATAGGAACAACACATTTTAGCTTCCTGCCTTCCACCTCACAACTACTCTACCCAACTTTGTAACAATATGGTCAGCATTAATAAGATCTGGGTAAATATAGTCATGATTATTTGGTCAAGGTTAATATGATGCGGGTTAATACAGTCAAGGTTAGTATAGTCTTCGTTAACATGGTCAGGATTAAGAAGATCTAGATTAAAGGGCTGTTGTGGTACACTGTGGTGGAGTCCTGACCTCTAAATAAGGAGGAATGGGTTCAAGTCCCACCTGTTGCTGAAGTGTTTCATAATATCAGTGAATAGATTGATTAGGAAAATATCAAAACTCTGGGTTTTAGTGGCTTGATTCACAAAGGTCAGAGAAAGAGACCAGTACCTAGTCAATCCAGAGTCACAAACTGGCATTGTAACTTACGCTGCAAGCCATTGCTTTAATAAATATCATTTTTTTGCACTTGCTAGTCAAACATGATAAAACCTGTAAAAGTGAAAACACATTTGTACCCAGATTGGGTCTTGTAACTAATCAACTTGTAAACTTTAGATTGATTTGTACAAACCTAGGTTAATAATTATGATTGACTTGCATCTTAAAATTAAAGTATCCCAAAATTTTACATCACTACACACATCACAATAATCAACCTGGTGTGTTTGACACTGAGGCCAACTTCAGTGTTGATTCTACCCCCACCCTTCAGGATCAGCGATCTCGTACTCTGTCTCTCTTTTCTTATCAGCTACCAAGCTAAAGCCATCCAGGGAAATATCCATCCCCCAGACGGATTTCACTATGTGTAACAGGTATACCTATAACAGGTATACCGTTTTGGATACTGTTGGAGGAGATGGCTCACTAGGGGAAGGCAGCAGTAGCCAGGTTCATGGCACCGTGGCTGGCTGTGCTGTACAGAAGGGCGGGAAAAAGAGTGGAAGAGCTATAGTCATAGGGGATTCGATTGTAAGGGGAGTAGTTTGCGGTTCTGTGGTTGAAAACGAGACTCCCGAATGGTATGTTGCCTCCCAGTTGCACAGGTCAGGGATGTCTCAGATCGACTGCAGGACATTCTGAAGGGGGAGGGTGAACAGCCAGCTGTCATGGTGCATATAGGCACCAATGATATAGGTAAAAAACGGGATAAGGTCCTACAAGCAGAATTTAGGGAGTTAGGAGCCAAGTTAAAAAGTAGGACCTCAGAGGTAGTAATCTCAGGATTGCTACCAGTGCCACGTGCTATTCAGAGTAGAAATGAAAGAATAGGCAGGATAAATGAGTGGCTTGAGAGATGGTGTAGGAGGGAGGGGTTCAGATTTTTGGGACATTGGGACCGGTTCTGGGGGAGGTGGGACTATTACAAATCGGACGGTCTACACCTGGGCAGGAGTGGAACCAGGGTCCTAGGGGCTGCTTTTGCTAACGCTGTTGGGGAGGGTTTAAACTAATGTGGCAGGGGGACGGGAACCAAATGAGGAGGTTAGTGGACAGTAAGGAGGTAGTAACTGAAGCCTGTAAGGAACTAGATAATGAAGTCAGTGTGACTAAGGGGAAAAGTAGGCAGACAGCAGATGATGAACGCAAAGGGACAGGTGGTCTGAGGTGCATTTGTTTTAATGTGAGAAGTGTAGTAGGTAAGGCAGATGAACTTTGGGCTTGGATTAGTACCTGGGAGCATGATGTTATTGTTATTACTGAGACTTGGTTGAGGGAAGGGCAAGATTGGCAATGAAATATCCCAGGATATAGATGCTTCAGGCAGGATAGTAGGGGAGGTAAAAGGGGTGGAGGAGTTGCATTACTGGTCAAAGAGGATATCACAGCTGTGCTGAAGGAGGGCACTATGGAGGACTCAAACAGTGAGGCAATATGGACAGAGCTCAGAAATAGGAAGGGTGCGGTAACAACGTTGGGGCTGTATTACAGGCCTCCCAACAGCGAGCGCGAGATAGAGGTACAAATATGTAGACAGATTATGGAAAGATGTAGGAGGAACAGGGTGATGGTGATGGGAGATTTTAATTTTCCCAACATTGACTGGGATTCACTTAGTGTTAGGGGTGTAGATGGAGCAGAATTTGTAAGGAGCATCCAGGGGGTTTTATGGAGCAGTATGTAAATAGCCCAACTCGGGAAGGGGCCATACTGGACCTGGTATTGGGGAATGAGCCCGGCCAGGTGGTTGAAGTTTCAGTAGGGGATTACTTTGGGAATAGTGATCACAACTCCGTAAGTTTTAGAATACTCATGGATAAAGACGAGAGTGGTCCTAAAGGAAGAGTGCTGAACTGGGGGAAGGCCAACTACAGCAAAATTCGGCAGGAGCTCAGGAATGTGGATTGGGAGCAGATGTTTGAGGGTAAATCCACATTTGATATGTGGGATGCTTTTAAAGAGAGGTTGATTAGAGTGCAGGACAGACATGTCCCTGTGAAAATAAGGAATGGAAAGAGCAAAATTAGGGAACCATGGATGACAGGTGAAATTGTGAGAGTAGCAAAGAGGAAAAAGGAAGCATACATAAGGTCTAGGCGACTGAAAACAGAGGAAGCTTCGGAAGAATATCGGGAAAGTAGGACCAACCTGAAATGAGGAATTAAGAGGACTAAAAGGGTTCATGAAATATCTTTAGCAAACAGGGTTAAGGAAAATCCCAAAGCCTTTTATTCGTACATAAGGAGCAAGAGGGTAACTCGAGAAAGGGTTGGCCCAATCAAGGACAAAGGAGAGAAGTTATGTGAGGAGTCAGAGAAAATGAGTGAGATTCTTAATGAGTACTTTGTGTCGGTATTCACTGAGGAGAGGGACATGACAGATATTGAGGTTAGGGATAGATGTTTGATTACTCTCGGTCAAATTGGCATAAGGAGAGGGGAAGTGTTGGGTATTCTAAAAGGCATTAGGGTGGACAAGTCCCCAGGTCCGCATGGGATCTATCCAAGGTTACTGAGGGAAGTGAGAGAGGAAATAGCTGGGGCCTTAACAAATATCTTTGCAGCATCCTTAAGCACGGGTGAGGTCCTGGAGGACTGGAGAATTGCTAATGTTGTCCCCTTGTTTAAGAAGGGTAACAAGGATAATCCAGGTAATTATAGACTGGTGTGCCTGCTGTCAGTGGTGGGGAAGCTGCTGGAGAAGATACTGAGGGATAGGATCTATTTACATTTGGAAGAAAATGAGCTAATTGGTGATAGGCAGCATGGTTTTGTGCAGGGAAGGTCATGTCTTACCAACTTGATAGAATTCTTTGAGGAAGTGAGAAAGTCGATAGATGAGGGAAGGGCTGTGGATGTTATATACATGGACTTCAGTGAGGCATTTTATAAGGTTCCCCATGGTAGGCTGATGGGGAAAGTGAAGTCACATGGGGTCCAGGGTGTAATAGCTAGATGGATAGAGAACTGGCTAGGCAACAGGAGACAGAGTTGTAGTGGAAGGGAGTTTCTCAAAATGGAGAACTGTGACCAGTGGTGTTTCACAGGGATCCGTGTTGGGACCACTGTTGTTTGTGATATACATAAATGATCTGGAGGAAGGTATAGGGTCTGATTAGCAAGTTTGCGGATGACACTAAGATTGGTGGAGTAGCAGATCGTGAAGGAGACTGTTGGAGAATGCAGCAGAATATAGATAGATTGGAGAGTTGGGCAGAGAAATGGCAGATGGTGTTCAATCCAGGCAAATGCGAGGTGATGAATTTTGGAAGATCCAATTCAAGAGCAAACTATACAGTAAATGGAAAAGTCCTGGGGAAAGTTGATGCACAGAGAGATCTGGGTGTTCAGGTCCATTGAACCCTGAAGGTGGCAATGCAGGTCGATAGAGTGGTCAAGAAGGCATACGGCATGCTTTCATTCATTGGACGGGGTATTGAGTACAAGAGTTGGCAGGTCATGTTACAGTTGTATAGGACTTTGATTCAACCACATTTGGAATACCGCGTACAGTTCTGGTTGCCACATTACCAAAAGGATGTGGATGCTTTGGAGAGGGTGCAGAGGAGGTTCACCAGGATGTTGCCTGGTATGGAGGGCGCTAGCTAAGAAGAGAGGTTGAGTAGATTAGAATTATTTACATTAGAAACACAGAGGTTGAGGGGGGACCTGATTGAGGTCTTCAAAATCATGGAGGGTATAGACAGGGTTGATAGAGATAAGCTTTTTCCCAGGGTGAGGGATTCAATAACGAGGGGTCACGCGTTCAAGGTGAGAGGAGAAAAGTTTAAGGGGGATACACGCGGAATAAAATGTATGTTTGTAGATGGGGCAGGAAGGTATTATGATGGTGAGGCACAGACTGGATGGGCCGTGATTAATTTGAAAGAGGAGCTTTTAGCGGGAGAGGGAATAGAACGATGTCACTCTGCCCAGGTAGCTGAAGTAAAAGCACTTACTGCAGCCCTGAAGCTAGGGAGAAGACAAAGGGTTAACATCCACACAGACAGTAGGTATGCCTTCGGTATAGTCCATGACTATATGATGGCATGGGCAAGGTGAGGTTATGTACTTCGAATGTTAGTGTAATCTCGCATGAGAACCTCGTCAAGGACCTAATGGCTGCAGCTACTGAATCAAAAGAAGCAGCAGTAATTAAACTAAAAGCACACAGGAAAATTGAACCACCAGAGCAAAGAGGGAATAGTTATGCAGATAGTGCAGCAAAAGCAATGGTAGAACAGGAAGTGATAATAATATCAGCTGTGAGAGAGCAAATAGCCAAAGATTATGAATGGAACATTTTAAATTTACAAGCAGCAGCCAATTCAGAAGAAAAAGCGGAAAGGATAAAAGAAGGAGCAACGTTAAGAGCAGCCGAGATTTGGAGAAAAGGAGGTAAAGTGGTAACCCCTACATTCTGCCAGCAGACATTCTGCAATGTTTGCCATGGATTAGCATGCATAGGGAGAAATAAAATGATACAGCTGATGTCTAATTGCTGATGGTGGAAAGGAATGGGAAGACAAAGCCAAATTTTGTCAAGTGGCCTGAAGGAAGCATGTAAACTACTGGGAATAACACAAAGGTATCATATCCCCGACCATCGACAGAGTTTGGGGATGGTAGAGAGGATGAATAGAATACTGAAAAATGCTCTGACCGAGGCAATAATAGGAGAATGGGTTAAATGGACTCTTTCCCTACCAGCCATTCTGATGGCTGAGTGGGCAACACCCTCTAGGACCGCTGGACTAACACCTTTTGAATACATGGCAGGATGAACAATGACACTCCCCCAGGACTTTGTCACGGGGGAGCAGAACTGACTAAGAGCAAAGGACAAGTTTGGGATTACATGAAATCCTTCAGTAAGCATCTATACATAATTCATGCACAGGCACAAAACCAGCAGTTTGTCAAGGGCTAGGGTCTAATGGACACCCAGGACAAACAGAAATGCCAGGCCCAGGATCAAAGGTCCTGGTAAAAATAATCCCAAGCAAGGGAGCCTCATCACCCCCCAGGGGGACAGACCTCATGAGGTAATATTAACAGGTAACAGAAGCACACTTATTAAGGAAAATGGAATTGGTAAATGGAGACATCCTGTAAGATTTTAGAATAGATTTGTAGCTCGGATTGTGGATGTTGTGGTTGGTTGGCTCGCCAAGCTGGTTCATTGTTCTTCAGACATTTCATTACCCTGCTGGGTAACATCATCAGTGCAGCCTCTGATGAAGCACTGTTGTGTTTTCCCATCCTACACAGCTAAGAGTATATAATTGTTAATGCGGTGACTGTCCAGTTTGCTAATCTGGTATTCTCTCTCTCTCTCTCTCACTCCCCTCCTCTTGCAGGTTTTAGAGAGCTCTCATTTGTGCGCAGCCTCAATCCCTGGACAACACCTGGAACAGATTAAGGCCACATGTTACGCAGTTATGTGCTAAAGACTGTAATTAACAACATTGCTGACATTAACATCAGCATGAAAATGCTAATCCTCTGTGGATTCCTCTTACTTTTGATCCCACCAGAGGCTGATAGGTGAGTGGAGAAGAGGAATTTGAGTGTTAACACGTTTTCGTATTTATCACAGGTGCGCATCCAGCAACTGGAAACATTATGCTCTCTAGCATACACATATGTCCCCAGACACTTTAAGGGAGGGATGCCAATGCGACCCATCCCCTTTAATACTTCAGAATTAGCTGAATGGGTAGTAAGACAGAACAGCTCAAAATAGCAGGATAGAGACTGACATCCTATCAATACTAGAAACTACTTAGTAAATCCTGACCAAGATAGGGCACAATGGAAATCAGCAGGGTATAACCTGAACACCTTTGCAGAATGGTATCAGCCCAACTACACAACCTTACGACCACTCCCCCTTAATCACATTGACTAACACATCAAGGACAGGGAGACCTGACGGCTTGATCTGCCTAACAAGAATGGAAAACCAAGTAGAAGGAACAGCCATGGGATTACCCAATTCGTCCCATACAAAAGTGCTTACTTCGTGTGTGGACACAGAGCCGATGCCTGCTATCCCCAACCTGGACAGGGTCATGTTACTTGGCCTACGTGGTACCGTTCATAAGCCACACAGCATCCCTCTTGTGGATGATGCCAGAATGACACAAACGTGCAATTTCAAGAGCAGATAGGCACCTCTCCATATTCTTACCCTGGTACGGCACAGAGTTATCCGGAGAATTATCAATTTGGTTAAATTCTTAGAACAAGTAGCCAACAACACCTCGCAAACTTTGAGTAAAATACAAGATAATGCATGGCTTAGAAAGGGTGGAAGCTGGGAAGCTGTTTCCGTTAGGTGGGGATACTAGGACCCGTGGGCACAACCTTAGAATTAGAGGGGGTCAATTTAGAACGGAAATGAGGAGACATTTCTTCAGCCAGAGAGTGGTGGGCCTGTGGAATTCATTGTCACAGAGCGCAGTGGAGGCCGGGACGTTGAATGTCTTCAAGACAGTGATTGATAAATTCTTGATCTCGCAAGGAATCAAGGGCTACGGGGAGAGAGCGGGTAAGTGGAGTTGAAATGCCCATCAGCTATGATTAAATGGCAGAGTGGACTCGATGGGCCGAATGGCCTTACTTCCACTCCTAAGTCTTAAAATAAATGCAGAAATGGTCGCCATATGAACCATAAAATTATAGAACCGAACTGCCCCTGACATGATGTTAGCCAAGAAACGAGGAACGTATACACTCATTGGAAAAGAGTGCTGTATGTATATCCCCGATAACTCGAGCAAATACTGATCTGGCTGGCCATATCCAAAAAGAAATGAATAAACTCAAACAATCTCCCTCTTCAACACTATGTACTTAGGCACAAGAGTGGCTGGGATCCCTTTGGACATCCATTGTATAGGGAACAGTAATGTTTGTTGTAGCACTGTTTGTAAAATGCATTATGACCATGATAATGAAGAAGATGATTGCAGAAAAGCCATGGACCAAGGGGGTGGCCCTACTATGCACCATCAAGCCAACAGACTACTAGTGGAACGTCAAAGACCACCTCATCGAACAATGGAAAGAGGATCATGGATGCAACATCACTTGATGAAGAATACTCTTGGAATTTCATTCGAACTTTTGAACTCTAATTTGGACTTCTTGAATTAATTGTGGCCCTGCTGACATAATTTGGCTTAGGGCCAAAGGGCGGATCTGTAGGGGTGACCTGTACCTGGCTATGTAAGGTTGCTTGTACGTGAACACACTAAAAGGCCCATGCCTGCTCACAAGATGACCGACAGATGCTAAGCAAAACTAAGCAGTCTGCGCACACGGTGAAATACAATGGCACCTTTGAACAGAACTGCTAGAATGTCAATAAAGGAAGGCTGTATGTTACCATCTGAGACAATTCTGATAAAATGATGCCTTGGCACAGATAAATGACCAATTCCAGCTTTATTAATGAAAGGGTGATTGTCCCTGCATTAGGTACTCAAACAGCTGCAAGGATAACTGCTAAAGTAATTTTGTAGTAAATAGTTGCCTTTTTGAAGCTACCAGCAATATTAAATAGTTTCTAGCTAAAAATGCTGTAATCACAAAAGTTGGTTTCAATGTATAACCAGGATATAATACAAGCCTTAAAAAAAATTGAAGCTTAGATGTAAAGATTAACTAGCCTTAGATGACACCTTCTCTTAAACCCTGAGCAAGATAGGTTGATCACAACCCATAAATTACAAAATGCTGACAGTAGAAGTAGT
>JAHRHZ010000078.1:2079086-2139624 GCA_024137785.1 Ginglymostoma cirratum
GGGCCTAGACCCTTCATCAGAAATGAAGGGTCTAGGCCCGAAATGTCAAGCTTTCCTGCTCCTATGATGCTGCTTGGCCTGCTGTGTTCATCCAGCTCCACACCTTGTTATCTCAGATTCTCCAGCATCTGCAGTACCTATTATCTTTGCTAAAACTATGTAAGGTACTAGTCAGACAAGAGCTAGAATACTGTGAACTGTTTTGGGCCCCTTATGTAAGGAAATATATACTGGCATTGGATGCAGTGCAGACATTGTTCACTATTCTGATACTAAGTACAGAGGAACAGTCTTATTAGGTGAGATGAGTAGGTTGGGCCTGTACTGTCTGGAGTTTAGAAGAATGTGAGGCAACCACAAGTTTCTTGGAGGGCTTGACAGCATAGGTGCAGAGTGGTAGTTTCCTGCTGTAGGGAATCTAGATCCAGAAATCATAATCTCAGAATGAAGGATCGCACATTTAAGATAGAGATCGGGAGGAATTTCTTCTTTTGGAATGTATGCATCTTTGGAATCCTTTATCACAGAGTGCTATTGAAGCCGAATCATTAAGTACATTCCAGGCTGAGATCGACAGATTTTTAATCAATAAGGGGATCAAGAGTCATTGGAAAAAGCCAGGAAAGTGGATTTAAGGATTATGTAGACCAGCCATGAACTCATTGAATGACAAAGCAGACTTTGTGGGCTGAATGGCCTACTTCTGCTACAGCATCTTACTGTCTCTTGTGATCAGAAATGATTCTGCAGTACCTATGGATCATAGATAATTGAGCAGACAAGGGGAACATTAAACAAATTCCATAAGGGTGAGATGCCCATGTGCATAACTAATACATACTATTTTAACTTATCACAGCACAGGGAGCACCAGCTCCTAGCTCAGTGGTTTAACACATGTATATAAGAATAATGATGAATGTGTGGGAAGAGACAGGAGTTAATTACTTTTACCTCACTGCTATCAGCTCTGATGAAGAGTCAATGGCCTCAAAATGTTAACTCTGCATTCTCCCCAAAGATGCCGCCAGACCTGTCGAGTTTTGCCAGTAATTTCTGTTTTTGTTAAAAACAAAGGAGCTGCACAATCCGCAGCTAGAGCAGGCCTTGGGGGAGATACAGACAATGCCTGTAAAGACTGTGGGAAAAGGCAGATAATGTAAAACATTACATTGTAATGATCTGTGTAAAGATGAAGTTATTTTGTTACCCAGTAAATGGAGCTTTACACTTCAAACACAGCCTTCGTACTGAGGGCCAGCCTGTGAAGTATAAAGCTCCCTCTGCTGGATTAGAAAATTGCTGCGTTTGCAGACTGTGACGAGCATGAGTGGTATGGTATGCTCTTGGGAGATACTTGCACTGCACTAACAAATGGTTAGCACTGCAGCCTCACAGTGCCTGGATCCTGGGTTTGATTCCAGCCCCAGGTGACTGTCTGTGCGGATTTTGCACATTGTCTGCGTGGGTTTCCTCCCACAGTCCAAAGATGTGCAGGCTAGGTGGATTGGCCATGCTAAATTGCCCATAGTGTTCAGGGGTGTGTGGGTTATAGGGGGATGGGTCTGGGTGGGATGTTCCAAGGGTCGGTGTGGACTTGTTGCGCCGAAGGGCCTGTTTCCACACTGTAGGGATTCTAATGAAATGACAATTTGGTGAAGTGTTTCAAACCTGCAACTATTTTCTGAGCATGCATGGCTTCACTGGAGATGGGGGGGTGATAGATCGGTGTCCTGGGAGGAGGCAGCTGAGTTGGGACACAGGAAAATAGAGGGGCAGGAGACTGGTGCTCAGGATGAGATGGAGTGGGTAGGATCGGGGCCCTGTGAAAGTGACAGTCCAGGAATAGGAAGATTGTGGGAGGTGGTAGGGAGAAAACTGGGAAGGAGAATGGATCAGGAGAACAGGGTCATGGAGTAGGGGGAGAATAACAGAAGTCCTTGCAATCCCTCACCAGTCTGATTTACCCTGTCCAACCATCACTGATCCCTCTCCTTGATACCTGCCCTGGGTGGCCTTTTCTGCTGAAGAAAACTGTTCCATGCACATGCACTTTATGTATGTGAAATAACTCTACAGAGGCCAGTACTCCATCACCAAGTCACCCTTTATTTATACGTGGAGAGTCCATGATACTGATCCAGCTCCCTCAGAGCCAGCTCTCAGAATGAACAGGATGTCTGACACCCTTGTTTATATCTGTCAGCCAGGGCTCCCTGAGGGGACCAGATGGACAATCCCAATCAGGAACTCATATTCCACAAGGTCTCCTTGGCAGACCTCATTGCAATCACTACAGTATGAAATAAACAATCATTGTCTGTTACCCTGAAGTTCTCTAATGGTTTGTTAAGTTTACCCATTACAGAAGGAAGTAATGTAACTAAGGTCAAGCCTGTGATCGGGGTTCCTATCCTCCAAAGTGTCTTTTCACTAGCCTTTCAATGCTAGTTGTTGATGCACTTGCACTGCAGGTCTGTGTTTCCTAAGCAGCCTGCCAGTCGATCAGAAAGATGCCATGATGGTTGTGAGGGACTGGCAAATGTCAGATGCCAATCAATGTTCCCTCTCAGCTCTGCAGCTGTATGTCTACAAAGCCACTCCAATGTTCCACTTATAGAGACTGGCATCTGGCACATCATCGTTGCATTGATTTCTAATTCTGGAAGGTCCTGCTTGTGCACAAGCCTCAGAAGTCTGCACAGTCGGTGAGAGATGGATGAGAGTCTTTTTTTAATTGCAGGAATATACTGTATTCATAATTTTTTAATCTACATTCGCAGATACTGGGGCAGTTCTGTACAGTGTTTGCTTATCAAGAAAAACAAGCTTTGGAATTTGACATCCCCTGCAAAAACCGAAGGCGTTTCTTATTCATGCAGGATAGTATCTACATACATTGAGACAATGAGAGGGTCTGATAACTGAACAGTAAATCTTTTCTGAACCCTCTCCAATTTAATAATATCCTTCCTATAGCAGGGCAACCAGAAATGTATACAGTTTTCCAAAGGTTGACTCACCAATGTCCCAACTCCTAGACTCAGTGATCTGAGCAATGAAGGCAAGCATGCGAAACACCTTCTTAACCACCCTGTGTACCTGTGATGCAACTTTCAAATAACTATGTATCTGAACTCCTATTTCTCTCTGTTTTGCAACACTCTCTAGGGCCCTACCATTAACTGTATAAATCTTGTCCTTGTTTATTTTACCAAAATGCAATATCTCACATTTATCCAAATTAAACTCCATGTGCCATTCCTCAGCCCATTGGCCCATTTGATCAAAGTCCCTTTGTAATCTTAGATAACCTTCTTCACTGTCAACTATGCCACCAATTTTGGTGTCATCTGCAAACTTACTAACCATGCCTCCTAAATTCTCATCCAAATCGTTTACATAAATTACAAACAACAGTAGATCCATCACCAATCCCTGTGGGACATTGTCAGCCACACGCTTCTAGTCCAAAAAATAACCCTCCGGCACCACCCTACTGTTAAGCCAATTTTGTATCCAATTGACAAGCTCTCCCTGAATCCCATGTAACCTAAATTTACTAGTCAGTTTTCCACGTGGAACCTTGTCAAAGGCCATACTTAAGACCATGTAGACAACATCTATGGTTCTGCCCTCATCAAACTTTTTTTGTTACTTCCTCAAAAAACTCAATCAACTTTGAAAGACACATTTCCCACACACAAAGCCATGTTGACCATCCCTAATCAGTCCTTGTCTCTCCAAATGATGTAAGTCCTATCTGTCAGGATCCCTTCCAATAATTTACCCACCGCTGATTCAGACTCACAGGTCAATAGTTCCCAGGTTTTCTCCTTGCAGCCTTTCTTAAATAAAAGCACAACATTAGCCAAACTCCAGTCCTCTGGCACCTCACTCATGATTGTAGATGATGCAAATATCTCTCCTAGGCGTTCCCCCAGTTCTTCCCTAACTTCCCACAACATCCCAGGATACACTTGATCAGGTGCCAGAGATTTATCAGCCTTCATGTTTTTTAAGACCACCAGCACATCCTCTCCTGTAATGTGGACTGTTTACGAAACATCAATATTTATTTCCCCAAGTCTTCTACCCTCTATTCCTTCCTCCACAATAAAAACATGTGAAAGGTTTGTTTACTATCCTTCCCATCTCCTATGGTTCCACACATAGGCGACCTCATTAATCTTTAATTCTCTCCCTAGTTGGTTTTTGCTCTTAAAGTACTTGTAGAATCTCTTGTTGGATTTTCATTATCCCATCTGCCAAGTTTCTCTTATATCCCTTTTTCGCCCTCCTGATTTCCCTCTTAAGATTGCCCCGACACCCCTTCTACTCTTCAAGAGATTCACTTGATCCCTCTATACGTAATGCATGCTTCCTTCTTAGTCTTGACCACAGCCTCAATATCTTTATTCATCCATTCTCCCCTACTCTTACCTGACTAACCCTTCATTCTAACAGGAACATAATGCCTCTGAACTCTTGTTATCTCACTTTTGAATCTTCTCACTTGCCAGTCGTCCCTTTACCTGCAAACAGTCCACTCCAATCAACTTTTGAAAGTTCCTGTCTCATGCCATCAAAACTTGCCTTACTTCAATTATGACCTTTAACTTTTATACAAGACCTATCCTTTTCAATAAGTATTTTAAATTTGTGGCATTATGATTTCTAGTCCCAAAGTGCTCTCCGGCTAAAATTCCAGTCATGTGACCTGCCTTATTTTCCCAGAGAAGGTCAAATTTTGCTCCTTCTCTACTAGGTACATCTATATATTGATAAAGAAAATTTTCTTGAACATATTTAACAAATTCCTCACTATCCAGGCCCTGCACATAGTGGCAGTCCTAGGCTATGTTTGGAAAGTTAAAATACCCTACTATTATAACCCTATTTTTCTTACATATATCTGAGATCTCTGTATATATTTGCTCCTCAGTTTCCCTGACTGTTCAGGGGCCTATGGTACAATCCCATCAATGTGATAATGCCCATCTTATATCTGAGTACCGCCCATATAACTTCACTGGATGATCCCTCAGAAATATCCTTTCTAAGTTCTGCAGTAAAGTTTTCCTTATTCAAACTGTGGAACTGAGAGTCCTGTGTCATGGACCTGTTCAGGATGCACCGTGACAAAACTTACTCTCCAGACCTTCTTCACCTCGGCACATTGCAAAAGGAGATGTGTCTCTTCAGCAGCACAGCCACTTCGAGGGCAGCGTGCAGTGGCATAAAGAGAGACTGGGTGTACATGAAGGATCTCACAGATAGTGCCCTTCTCATCACCAGCCAAGTCTTGGTGCTTGTTGGAAAGTTCTGGTGATGAGGCATTCTGCTAACTAACTTTGACAGTCTGCTCAGGGAACTTTCTGACAGGATCAACCCTCTCCTATTCCCACAGGATCTCGAGGATGTTGCATTCTGACCACTTCCTGAGAGACTTGTGGTCAAATGTGTTTTTCTTTGCCAATTTCTCCAATAGGGATAGGTGATGCAGAATGGTCCCTCTACTTGGTGCCTTCTGCAGCAACGAGGCCAGTCTCATCCTTCCTGTCACCGGGTATAGGTAGAACCTCAATACGTAGTGACACTTGGTGTTTGTGTACTGAGGGTCTACGCACAGCTTCATGCAGCCACACACAAAGGTGGCCATTAGGATGGGGGCAGCATTGGGTACATCCTTTGCCCCTGTTATCCAGAGCTTTGTACAAGATGTCCCTGCGAACACGATCCGTCTTAGACCTCGAGATGAAGTGGAAGATTGTTCAGGTGAGTGCATTGGTGCAGGTTTAGGGAATAGGCCAGACCTGTGCCACATGCAGCAACACCAAGAGCACATCACACCTAATGACAATGTTTTTATCTGCAAAGAAGAGGGAGCAGTTCACCCATCTGTTCAGTTCCTGCCTCACTTTGATGATACAATCCTCCCAGGTTTTTGAGTACATCCTAGTCCCTCCAAACCATATTCCCAGTACTTTCAGGTAATCTGTCTTGATGGTGAAGGAGACAAAGGATCAGTTGGCCCAGTTCCCAAAGAACATGGCCTTGCTCTTGCCATGATTTACCATGGCTTTCGAGACCAGTTCGACCTGGTCACATATGCTCATGGGTCTGTGCACTGACAATGGAACCTAGCAGAAAACAGAGACATCTTCTAAGTACAGGGAGGCTGTGACATACAGGCTTCCATTGTCTGAAATAGTCACCTCTCTCATGTTTGCATACTTCCTGTTAGACTCAGTAAAAGGCTCTATACAGCATATAAAGAAGGGGCAGGAGAGAATGGGCAGCCTTGCCTGATCAGGAAGCTTTCTAATTCCTACCCATTGCTTGAGACTGCACTAACAATGTTGGTGTAGGGCAGTCGGATCTGTTTTCTAGGGTCAACAGTTGCACATTCAGGTTTCACATTCCCATGCCTGCCCATTGGTTGTTCTGTAGGTGACAATCAGGTCCCAGGAGGCAGTGGTCAGAGAAGAACACTGGCTTGACATATGTGAATCTGACTGAGAATGCTCAGGACATTAACAGGCAATCTATCCTTGAGCGGATAGACCTGTCTGGCCCTGATCAGGTATATCTATGCTGCATTCCATCTGCTGGAGAACTGAAGACATTGTGCAGCTTGGTGTCTTTAATCAGTTCCATCAGGAATCTGGATGTTGTGTCCAATTTGCCGTCAGCCTCTCCAGATCATCCAACCACATCAATGCAGTTGAAGTCTCTGAGCAGAATGACTGGACTGCCCATTGCCAGCAGCACTTGGAGCTGCTGCAGGACGGCCAGCAGCTCACTCTTTACCACTAGAACACACACGTTAATTAGTCTCAGGACAGCAGACAGTGTCTGCTATAAGGAGGAGCCCACCACCTCCTTAACTTCAGAGATGATGAAATTACTTCCTTGCAGCAGAGTACCCAGGACAGAGGAACACCAATCGGTTCCCTCTGACCAAACCCAAGGCCCATCGGTGCATGAGATCGACCATCTCCTGTAGCTTCTGAGGTGCAATATCCCATACTCCTGCAGAAACAGGAAGGCCGCTTTGACGTTGGCCAGGTAAGGCAATGTGGAGACATATCAGGTAGTGGCTTTTATACTGCATACACTTATGCTGCCAATTTTGAAATCAATATTAAGATTTCTTTTTTTTAGGCCACTGTACTGTTCATTAAGATTTTAAACTCATCTTGTCGTTGGGCAATGTCCTGTATCTCCTTTGTATGGGTGAACTGTTGCAGGGCTGAGGGAGCCATCCTGTTCCACCCTGGAGGGGATGGGAACACTGCCCCTTGACAGGGCTGAGGAAACCATCCTGTTCTTCCCTGGGCAGGGACACTGCCCACTGCCCCTTGTTCAGGGCTGAGAAGCCGTCCTGTTCCCTTGGAGGGTGGGGGGTGTTGCCCCAATCAGGTGTCATGGGTGTGGAGACAAAGCCAAGAATGTCCAGTTTCATATTGTGCTCCAAATTGGACGGAGCTGTTGTTGAGTTCTGCTGCTGGCTCAGAGCGTTGCTGCATCAATTCTCCCAGAGCTGTGCTGTGCTGGATACCTTATAGTTTCCAATGTCAGGAGGTGGGTTTTCACTGGCCCCTCACCATGTCCAGCGTTTCCAGGTCACGGGTGGTCTCATCTCCTCCCTCTTCTTGGTGCTTTGCCTCTTCTTTTTATGGTGATCCACTCATATACCTTCGTCAGAAAGAGGTTAGTGGTGTGTTTTTCATACAACTGTATCATTCCACTGCTGCTGGCCCTTGGAGTCCTTGTGTGACTGAAAGAGGTGGGCGAGGGGTGCCAATGGATTGGGCCCTGAGAAGATGTTTGGTTTTGAGGAAGACAGAGTCTCCTCACAGCTAACATCACCAGTTACCCATTCTGACTGCCACATCAAGAATTCTCAATGTCTAGCTTGGTTGGTGTGTTTGATAAGTTATGAAGCTGAAGGTAGGTAAGTTGTAGTGTTAATAAGGGTCTAATGAAACAAGAATTCCCCTTAATTGACAACTCACTGTTACCTGGTGGTTCAGCTAGCCCCACTCCTAACAGTGTTGGGGCCCCACCCCATCTGCTGATTGACAGGAGTGTGTTAGCTCAGAGAGTGGGTTGGTTCAGAGAGTGGGTTGGCTCAGAGAGTGGGTTGGCTCAGAGAGTTGTTCTCGCCACATCCTGAGATCCACACTCAAAGCCATGCATGGCCATATGCACAGCCTCGACATTTCCCTCCATCAG
Source organism: Ginglymostoma cirratum (assembly GCA_024137785.1). Lineage (NCBI taxonomy): Eukaryota > Metazoa > Chordata > Chondrichthyes > Orectolobiformes > Ginglymostomatidae > Ginglymostoma > Ginglymostoma cirratum. Next base: position 2,087,328 of record JAHRHZ010000078.1, read on the forward strand.
CGCGGCCTCATGCTGGCTCCGAGCTGCCTTGTTACCCAGTTCCACATTATCCTCCAGCTCATTCGGCGTTCTAACAAGAAACTTTCTGTACTTCGTACTTAAGATCACTCTGTCCTCAGCAAAGGTCTCAGATTTATTCCTCCACCTCTCCACCTTAATGAATTTCAGGCGTGAAATGACATTGAACTTTCTGTCACCTTCACCTCCATGCCCATTTCTTTGGACAAGTGTCCTGTCTCATAGACCCCTTCACCCACCTCCAACACTCCCCTCTCACCTGAACCTCTGCCTCTGGCCTTTTACCTTCACTCAAACTGTTCTTCAAGAATTGTCGCCACAGTTTCTCTGCCTTCCCCCGACCTTACCCATTCCAATCTATCTCCCTCTGAAATGACTGTACTCTTTACAGAGGCCGAGTGTCACCTCTAAGATACTTCCCCCTATCTCCCCCTGGACCATGACCCCACCACAGAACATCAGGATATAGGGCCCTCAACGGTCACCAACTTTATTTCATCTGGTGATCTCCTTCCGCTCCCCACCCCCCACCCCACTGCCTTCAAGCTGATAGTCCCCTAGTCCCGCACAGCTCGCTTCTACCTCCTTCCTAAAACCAACAAAGAGGGTTTCCTGGACAGACCGATTGTTTCTGCCTGCACCTGCCCCACAGAACTCATCCCTTCCTACCTTGATTTGATATTTTTCTCCACTTGTCCAGTCCCTTCCCACTTACATCCATGATTTCTCTGATGCTTTACGTCAGTTTCAGAATTTCGGGGTCTGCCACCTACTCTTTACCATGGATGTGCAATCCCTTTACACATCCATTCCCATCAGGGTGGTCACAGGGCTCTCTGTTTCTCCCTGGAAAAAAAACGTGAACTGTCTCCATCAACCACCACCCTCAGCCTGGCCAAGCTCGCCCTCATGCTAAACAGCCTCTCTTTAAACTCCTCTCACTTTCTTCAGGTCAAAGGGGTGTCCATGGGTACCTGTTATGTCTGTCTCTTTGTGGGGTATATGGAACATTCCTTCCATTCCTATTCCGGTCCCCATCCACAAATCTTTCTCCATTATAGTGATGACATTACTGGTGCCGCTTCCCCTTTTGTCTGGAAGTGGAAAAGTTTATCTATTTTGCTTCCAATTTCCACCCCCCTCTCAACTTCACCTGGTCCATCCCTGACTCCTCCTTTCCCTTCCTCGACATCTTTATTTCCATTTTTGAGGATAGGCTGGCCACCAATATCCACGAGAAATCCACTGACTCCTTTGACTCCCTTGACTATACATCATCACACCATGCTCCCTGTGAAGACACCATTCCATTCTTTCAGTTTCTCCATCTCTATCGCATCTGTTCTGATGATGCCAACTTTGTCAAGGAGGCCTCCAAAATGTTCACCTCCTTCCTCAAACGAGGATTCCCCAGCACCGTGGTTGACAGGGCCCTCGACCGGGTCTGATCCATCTCCTACACTTCACCGCACCGCCTCTCTTCCTTCCTACAATCGTGATACAGTCCCCTTCATTGTTATGTGCCATCCCACCAGCATCCACATCTAGAGGATTATTAACTACTATTTCCGCCACCTCCAGCAAGATGCCACGACCAGGCACATATTTCCCTCCTCTCCTTTGTCAGCCTTCTGCAGGAACTATTCCCTCTGGGGTGCCCTGGTCCATCCTCCTTCATTCCCAACACATCCCCACATCCCCTCGGCACCTTGCGCTGCAACTGCAGAAGGTGTAACGCCTTCCTGTTTACTTCCTTCCTCCTCACCATTCAAGTGCCCAAATATACCTTCCAGGTGAAGCAGTAATTTACCTTCACTTCACTCAATCTAGTCTACTGCATTCACGGCTCACAATGTTGTTGCCTCTACATCAGGGAAACAAAGTGCAGACTCGGCGACTGTTTTGCAGAACATCTATGTTCTGTCCACGGAAAAACCCCTGAGCTTCCAGTTGCTTGCCATTTCAACACACCACCATGCTCCCTGATCAACATCTCTGTCTCAGGCTTGCTGCAGAGCTCCAGTGAAGCTCAGTGCAAGCTGGAAGAACAGCACCTCATTTTCTGTTTGGGAAAGCTACAGCCTTCTGGACTTGATATTGAGTTTAACAATTTTAGGGGTTGAGCACTGCTGTGAAGTTGGGCAGAGTATTTGTGGATTGGAAGACAGGACCTTAGAATTTGATGTTTGTAAAATGATGAGGGCGGCTGGGGGGGGGTGGGGGGGTGCAAGCAGTGCGTGGTCCCTTTAAAAGATGACGTGCTTTTTCTAAGCTTAGAGATTTAAAAGGGATATCTGAGGGTTTGCAGGTGCACAGAGAGTTCCTGAAATTCAAACATTTGTATCAAAGGCAGTATGGTTATCAATCCAGGCAGCAGTTTTGTTTTGTTAGCAAGACAACCAGTTTGAAAATCAGCCAACTCACTTAAACCAGGCACTTAGAGACTAAAACTCAATTAAATTTAAATCTGAGGTAGCAAGAACTGCAGATGCTGGAGTCAGATATAACAGAGTGTTGGAGCTGGAGGAATACAGCAGGCCGGGCAGCATCAGAGGAACAGGAAACCTGACGTTTCAGGTCGGGACGTTTCTTCAGATGATGGATGAAAGAAACAAAGACAGAAATTGCTGGAAAAGCTCAGCAGGTTTGGCAGGGTTGGCGGAGGGAAATTAGAGTTAAAGTTTCAGGTTCAGTGACCCTTCCTCAGAACTGATGGTAGCTAGGAACAGTTCTGTGGAAGGTTCACTGAACCTGAAACATTACTCTGATTTCTCTCCACCAACGCTGCCAGACCTGCAGACCTTTTCCAGCAATTTCTGCTTTCATATCTGAATTTCAGCATCTGCGGTTCTTTCAGTTTTTTGACGTGTTAACCCCACCCCGATCCTCTCACACACTGAGGGAGGTGTTATCCCCGCTCCTGTCCCTCTGATTGACAGACGGGAAGGGATGGACCCGCACCCAGCCACTGATTGACAGGATGTAGGGGATCTTGTGCTGGACTGGGGTGGAAAAGGTCAAAAGTCACATGACACTAGGCTTTAGTCCAACAGGTTTATTTGAAATGACAAGCTTTTGGGCACTGCCCCTTTGTCAGGTGGAGAATCTGGTGTGTGATTTTGGATACTGATTGACAGGAGATTGTATGCCCAATCCCGACTCAGCTGATTGACAGTTGATTGACGCATGACCGTTAGCCCCGCCCCATTCCTCTGATTGACAGGGCATTCTGGACCAGCCTCCAGTCCGCCAAGTTGGTGGTGTTAGCTCCGCCCCCAGCCCGATAATTGACAGGTGAATGTCAGCACCGCCTAGAGCCCGTTGATAGACAGCTTCCTGGTAGCCCCGCCCTCGGCCCGCCGATCGGCAGGCGGTTGTTAGTCCCGCCCCTGTGCCGCTGATTGACGGGCAGCATGGGTTAACTCGTCTCCGTGCCCAACAGGCTCGGCCGGTGTATGAGGGTGAGGGAGCAGCAGGGAGGTGCAGGCCAGGCAAGTCTGGGAGGGAAAGGGTGGAGTGGCAAGCTTCCGGTGAGTCGTGCCATTCTCGGGAGAGGAAAATGTCAAGAAAGGAGCCGCTGCTCGGCGCCTTGAAGGGTGAGTGCCCTAATGATGGAGTGTGGGGTGGCAAGGGAGTAGCGGGAGGGGTTAGGATTCTGGGGAGGGTCACTAAGGCCTGGGCAGAGTGACTGGGTGAAGGACCAGGAATCGGGGAAGGGGCAGAAGGGCTGGAGCGTGACCAGGAACCAGATGAGAGGCAGAAGAGCCTGGGGCGGGGAGCTAGGGGAGGTGGAGGCCTGGGGTAGATGGAGGGTATTCTTGGAAAGGAGGAGAAGTAGCTAGGATAGAGATGGCAAAATGGGAATAGTAGCTTGGTGCATGTATGGTAAGGCAGTGGAATTTGGTGTTTGAGTCTGGTAGAGAGTATATGGGGTTCTTTAGACATCGCATGTCTTGGAGGGATCTCTGTCCGCCTCAGAGAATTTATATTTGCAGTGTGATGCCTGAATACGTAGAGAATAACTGTATAATTACTGTTGCTATCAGAACGGAATAGGGAGATAATGTGGAGGTGCCTGTGTTGGACTGGGATGGACAAGGTCAAAAATTACATGACACCAGGTTATAGTCCAATGTAAAATGCAAGCTTTCGGAGCTCAGCTCCATCCTCACATGTAGTGTGAGGGAGAGAGCATAAGACACAGAATTTATAAGCAGAAAGGTAACAACCTTAAAACTGACAGCCTCTCGCTGAATCTTTAATCAGTTAGGAAGGAGACTACTGATTAAAATGCAAAATCCAGATTCCTTTCAAGTCATTGTCCTGAGATGATTCAAGTTTTATCGATGTATAAAAAAAGTGACCTCTCAGATCAGACAATATATTTTCAGTGTGAAATCTTGCTTAGAATCTGTCTATGTTTTAAACTGGCGTCAGGTTTTTTTTGAGCAAAACAGAATGCATCTGTAACTACACAAACATCTCAGATGAAGTTGTGTGTGCATGTGAGTGTGAGAGAGAGAGAGTCTGTGTAAGTATGTAAGTGTAGAGTGTATGTGTGTGGGAGTATATAGAGTGATGGGATCACCTGTAGTACAACGTGAAGCCAAGATCACAATTGAGGCTGTCCTCGTGGGTATGGAACTTGGCTATCGGCCTCTCCTCAGCAGTTTTGCGTTGTTGTGTATTTCAAAGTCCACCTAGGAGTATGCTTACCTGAAGTTCGAAGGCTGAATGTCCTTGACCCCTGAAGTGTTCCCCCACTGGGAGGGAACACCCTTGTCCAGTGATCGTTGCAGTGTCTATTTATCCGTTGCATGGTCTCGCTAACATTACATGCCTTGGGGCATCCTTGCCTACATCATATAAGATAGACAATATTGGCTGAGTCACACAAGATATCTGCTGTGTACGTGGTGAGTGGTGTTCCCACGCGTGATGGTAGTACCCATGTTGATGATCTGACATGTCTTGCAGAGGTTGCCATATGAGGGTTGTGTGGTGTTGTGGGTCGATGTTGTCCTGAAGGCGGGGTGGTTTGCTGCGAATAATGGTTTGTATAAGGTTGGGTGGTTGTTTTGAAAGTGAGAAGTGGAGGTGTGGGGAAGATCGTGGTGAGGTACTAATAATTGTTGTCAATAATGTGTTGAAGGCTGTGAAGATCATGGTATAGTTTCTCCACTCCCAGGAAGTACTGGACAACGAAGGGTACTGTATCGGTCAGATCCCATGTCTGTGTTCTGAGGTGGTCATTATGGCTTTTTGCTGTGGCACTATGGAATTTGCAGTTGATGAGTTGAGCATCGTATCCTGTTCTTTATGAGGGCATCCTTCGACACCTTCACCTGTCCATCACGTCACCCCTCATCTGAGCAGATCCTGTGTATGCGTAGGACTTGTCCTTAGGGGATGGCTTTTTTAATATGTTTAAGGTGGAAGCTAGAGAAGTGCAGCATCTTGAGGTTATCCATGGTCTTGTAGTAGAGTGAGGTACTGATACTGTCTGTCCTTGATAATGCATGTGTCTAAGAATGAGACTGATTCTAAAGAGTAGTCCATGGTAAGTCTGGTGGGATGGAACTTGTTGATATTCATACATAGTTGTTTCAGTGATAGTAGGAACTGCCGATGCTGGAGTCTGAGATAACTAAGGTGTGGAGCTGGATGAACACAGCAGGCCAGGCAGCATCAGAGGAGCAGGAAAGTTGACGTTTCGGGTCTGGACCCTTCTTCAGAAATGGGGGAAGGGAACGGGGCTCTGAAATAAATCGAGAGGTGGGGAGGCGGTGCTAGAAGGTGGATGGTAGAGAGAAGATGGACAGGTCAAGGGGGCGGAGATGAAGCTAGTAAAGGTGGGGAGTTGGGATGAGGGTCGGGTCAGTGAGGAGGGAGGGGCGGATAGGTGGGAGAGAAGATGGACAGGTCAAGGAGGCGGGGATGAGGGGTGGGCTGGTCTTGGGATGAGGAGATTTTGAAGCTCGTAAAGTCCACATTGAGACCATTGGGTTGTAGGGTTCCAAGGTGGAATATGAGGTGCTGTTCCTCCAGTTTTCGGGTGGCATCGTTGTGATGCTGGAGGAGGCCCAGGATGGACATATCGTCCAGGGAGTGGGAGGAGGAGTTGATGTGGTTCGCAGCTGGGAGGTATTGTTGTTTGTTGCGAACCGAGTGTAGGTGCTCCACAAAGCAGTCTCCGAGCCTCCACTTGGTCTCCTTGATGTAGAGGAGGCCACCTCGGGAACAGTGGACACAATAGACCGCATTAGTGGACATGCAGGTGAACATCTGTTTAATGTGGAAGGTTTTCTTGGGGCCAGGTGTAGCACCTCCTGTGGTTGCAGAGAAAGGTGCCGTGGGTAGTGGGGCTAGTGGGGAGTGTGGAGTGGACGAGGGAGTCCACATTTGAGGTGTGACGTCTTGCTTAGAATCTGTATGTTTTAAACTGGGGTCATGTCTTTTTTTGAGCAAAACAGAATGCATCTACAAATATACAAACATCTTGAATGAAATAATTCCTCTGCATCTCCCTCCCCCTCTCTCTCTCTCACACACAGGGACGCAATGCCGGAGAGAGTGTGTGTCCGTGCTCGTGAGGGAGTGTGTGTGTGTGTGTGTGTGTGAGAGAGAGGGTCTATGTAAGTGTGCAAATGTTTCAGTGATTACTTGCCTATGAGACCAAAGGAAGAAAATGTCGTCAATCTATCTGGTGCATAGCATTAGTTGGAGGTCCTGCATAACAAAGAAGTTTTGTTTGAATTTCTGCCCGAAAATACTGGCATATTGGGGTGCAGATTGCATCTCCATGGCTGTTCTGGGTGTCTCAATGAAGAACCAGTTTTCAAAGGTGAAGATGTGGTCAAGGATGAAGCAGATGAGTTGCAGGATGGCGTCTGGAAATTGGCAGTTGTTGGTATTGAGTACTGATGCTGTTTGAAGGATGCTGGTGTGGAGTGCCGAAACATCCATTGTAATGAGGAGTGTTTTTGATTCGACTGGTCAGTGGGTGCCGAGTTTCTGTTGGAAATCTGTGGTGTCACGTCAGAAGCTGGGAGTTCTTTGTACTATGGGTTTCAAGATGCCCTCAACATAGCCAGATAGGTTTTCACTCAGGGTCCCATCTTCGGGTAAGCATCTTCCCAAGGTGGACTTTGAGATACACAACAATGCAAAATTGCTGCGCAGAGGCTGATAGCCAAGTTTCATACCCATGAGGACAGCCTCAAGTGTGATCTTGGGTTCATGTCATACTTCAGGTGGCCCCACCACACTACATACTCCCAAACACACAAGCGTGCACACGTACACTGACACGCACTCGCACACTTATGTAGATCATCTCTCCCTCACACATTCCCTCACACTCTCAAGAGCGCGGATGTATACTCTCTCTGACGTTGCGTCTCTGTGTGAGGCGGTGGGGGTGGGGAGATACAGAGGAATTAGTTCATTCAAGATGTTTGTGTAGTTGCATTTGCATTCTGTCTTGCTCAAAAAAAACCTGACGCCAGTTTAAAACATACAGATTCTAAGCAAGACCTCACACCTAAAATGCATTGTCTGACCTGTGTCACCTGTTTTATACATCGATAAAACCTTTAATCATCTCAGGACAATACTTGAAAGGAATCTGGATTTTGAATTTTAATCCGTAGTCTCCTTCCTAACTTTTTAAAGATTCAACAAGAGGTGGCCAGTTTTATGGTTATTAACTTTTCTGCTTATAAATTGTGTCTTATATCCTCTCTCCCATGCTGTGTGAGGAAGGAGCTGAGATTCGAAAGTTTGCATTTTCAAATAAACCTGTTGAACTATAACCTGGTGTCAAGTAACTTTAGGACAGAGTCCAACAGGTATTTCCATATCCACAAGCTGTAATGGGTATCCAGGGAAGGTGGTTGGAAAAGAGAGGAAAAAGATTGAATCGCGTTTGTGTTGTGGTATCCACAGTCGCTGAACTCCTCAAATGTACAGTTGTAAAGTTGGAAACAGACAGTTTGGTTTCAGCAAACTCCCACAAAAAGCAAAATGAGGTTTTATGATGTTGATTCAGGGATACATATTGGCCAGGACACTGAAGATGTCTACCCTGCTTTTCTTTGAAATAGTGCCATGGAATCTTTTATATCCACCAGAACAGGAAAATGGGACTTCCTTTTAATGTTTCCCTGTCTTTCAAACTCAGTGATTGCGGAAAGTACGATATTGTACTGAGGGAGTGCAACGCTGTATGTCCAGACCGTGAATCGTAAACATCTCCCTTATTTGTATTTGCCAGTTTTAATGGTTTTTTTTTAAAAATTCAATCATGGGATGTGTGTATCTCTGGTTAAGCTGGCAATTATTGTCCAACCTTAATTGCCTTGGAGAAGGTAGTGATGAGCTGCCTTTTTAACCACTGCAGTCCTCAGGGTATAACGACACTCAGTGCTACAGTGCTGTTTAAAGAAAATCTTAATTAAGCTCTTGTTTCATTATATTACCCAAAAACCAATGTTTTTAAAATACAGACAAGTAAAATTTATGATTTGTGGATGTTAGTAGATTCAGAATGTAACTGTTTAATATGTCAAGATGCTTCAGTGAGAATGTATATTGCCAGAGCAATAAACTATCCAGCTTTTTGAGTGTCCTGTGAACATCACTGGGTGGATGTCACTGGTTAGGCCAGCATTTATTATCCATCCCTAATTATCCAGAGGACAGTTGAGTCAACAATATTGCTGTAGCTGGAGTACGCATGTAGGCCAGTCCAGATAAGGACGGAAGCTGCCTTCCATTAAGGACATTAGTGAACCAGATGAGTTTTTCTGACATGATCCAGAAATTGTCCCCTCTGGTGGGAGAAACCAGAACAGGACAGTATAATGTCGGAGTTAGGCCACGTTGGACTGAAGTTGGGAATCATCTTTTCAGTAATGCATGGTGGAAATCCAAAACTTTCTTCTGTGGGATATAGACATTGGGGAATAATTGTGATTTTCTAGATCTGAAAATGATGGATTTTTGTTTGGTAAGGGTGCCAAGTGGCATGGACCAAAGACAGGAAAATGGGAAAATGACACAAAGGTGGAGGGATATCATGGTGAGGAAGTGGGGAGGCCGCAGAAGTACTTGGACAGACTAGGAGAATGGGCGAAGAAGTGGCAGATGGAACACAATGTGGGAATATGTGAGGTTATGCACTTTGGATGTGGAGAAGATGTTTCCACTAGTAGGAGAGACTAGGGCCCAAGGGCACAGCCTCGGAGTAGGAAGAAGAGGTGTAGACTATTTTCTAAATGAGAAAAGGTTTCAGAAATCGGAAACAAAGGGAATTGGGAGCCCTTGTTCTGGATTCTAAGCTTAACATCACAGGTAGGAAAGCAAATGTAATGATGTTGTATAAGGCTTTGGTCAGACTGCAATTGGAATATTGTGAGCAGTGTTAGGCTCCTTATCCAAGAAAGAATGTAGTGGAGTTGGAGTTCGAGGAGGTTAACAAGAATGATCCTGGAAATAAAGGGCTTGTTGTATCAGAAGCAGTTGAGGACTCTGGGTTTGTACTCCGAGCTTTACAACATGGAAACAGACCATTTGGTCCAACATGTTCAAGCTGACCAGATATCTGAAATTAGTCCCAATGGCCTAGCATTTGGCCTATATCCCTTTGTCTTGTATCACAGCGTGTATCCAAGCAGTTCTTTTGGATCTGGTCAAACATTAATTAAGAGAAGACTCAACAACAGCAGTTTGCTTGAATACAGATGTTTATTAAGTAATAATAATGATTATAATGGTAATAATAAATGGGGAAAAAAGAAGAGAAAAAGCAACAAGTCTGACACCCTTCTGCCAATTGGGGACCCTCAATCGATGGCTGATCGGGAGGTTTGTTCCTGGCACCGTTCACCATTCCGAGCCAAGGCGAAATCGAGCGACTTGGAACGAAACTCTTTCTCTCTCACATACAGTGTAACAAACAGCCAGGACAAAGGAAACAGATACAACAGACAAAACCACTGTCCTATACAGAAAGCACAGCAACAGAACGACAAACTGCTGGTGCTGTCTTCGGCCTGTAAAGGAATGTTCACAGGACACATTCGAGGTCATGCACCTGTTGAATATCATCATGAACTTTTAGCTCTTCAGCCCATCCTATACACCTTCTAAACCCTTCCTATTCAGATATCCACCCAGATGCCTTTTTAAATGTTGTAATTGTACTGTCCTCCATCACTTCCTCTGGCAGCTCATTCTGTACACCCACCACCCTCTGCGTGAAATTGTTGCCCCTTAGGTCCCTCTTAAATCTTTACCCTCTCACCTTAAACCTATGCCCTCTAGTTTTGGACTCCCCTACCATGAGGAAAAGACCTTGACCATTCACCCTACCTATGTCCCTGATGATTTTATAAACTTCTAAGTGGTCACCTTTCAGCCTCTGCTCCAAGAAAATAGCCCCAACCTATTCAGTCTCTTCCCTATAGCTCAAACCCTCCAACCCTGGCAACATCCTTGTTGATCTTTTCTGAGCTCTTTTTAGTTTCACAACATCTTTCCTATAGCAGGGAGACCCAGAATTAAATGCAATATTCCGGAAATGTCCTAACCAATGTCCTGTCCAGCCACAACATTACTTCCAACTCCAGTACTCAATGCATTCACCAATAAAGGCCAGCATACCAAATGCTTCTTTATTATCTTGTTTACCTGTGATTCCACTTTCAAGGAACTATGAACCTACACTCCAAGGTCCCTTTGTTCAGCAGCACTCCTCAGGACCCTTACATTAAACGTATAAGTCCTGCCATGATTTGCCTTTCCAAAATACTTGATGGATTGTAGAGGGTTGAAGGGCGAGATTTTGTTGAAACTACAGAATACTGAGATAGAGTGGATATGGAGAGGATGTTTCCACTAGTCAGAGACTAGGAACACAGGCCACAGTCTCAGGGTGAAGGGATAACCCTTTAAAACTGGGATGAGGAGGAATTTCTTCAGTCACAGGATGGTTAATCTGTGGAACTCATTGCTGCAAAAAGCTGTGGAGGCCAAGACGTTGAGTGTCTTTAAAACAGAGATAGGTTCTTGATTAATAGGGGGATCAAGAGTTATGGTGAGAAGGTAGGAGAATGAGGTTGATAAACATTTCAGCCATGATTGAATGACAGAGTGGACTCTTTGGGCCCTAATTCTGCTCCTACATCTTATGGGATTAAGGTATAGATCGACCAGAATCTCTGATTTAATGGTGAAATAGGTTAGTGGGATTAAATTACCTCTTCCCAGTCTTATCTTAATTTGCTGTAACCACTAAATAAAGTCCAAGCATTACCACCAGACAAACAAACCAAAGGAAGCAGGTTACAAGTCAAGTCAAGTTCTATTTTTAACAACCTGATAGTCCAGTCGAAGTCAAGAAGGGTGGGGTTACCAAAACAGTCAGTGCTTTAAACAAATAGGGAACATACATTAACTCTTATTTATCTTACTGATGTCTTTGCTATTTTAGCAGCCTAGGTTTCATTTTTCTACCTGGGCTCACAATTAGAGGTGGTAACATAACGTGGCTACATTGCTGCAATTGAAACCCAGAAGCCTAAACTACTAATTCAGAGAACAAGAGTTTAAATCCCACTGTGAATTCAGTGTGAATAAAATCTGGAAATTAAAAAGTGTTTTGAAGGTCTTAATAAAAACCTAACTGGCTCACACATGTCTTTTAGTGGAGGAAATCTACCATCCTTCCACAGTCTGGTCAATCTGTGATTCCAGATCCAGTTCTTCCATCTTACATAGTCTCAGTACCCACTAAATTGGAGCAAACTGCTACAAGAGTGGGTCAAGAAGGTGGCTCACAATCGCCACTTTCTCAAGCGTATTTAGAACAGGTGATTAAATGTCAACATCTTCAGCCACTTAAAAACTTAGAGAGAAAACTAAAATACAGGTAGATTTAAAATTTTGCAAATAATTTTGTGCCTATTAAAGATGGCGCTTTAAACTGCTCCAAGTCTAACTCGTGCAGCCAAATTCTTTGGCCTTACAAGGCTGTCAGTGACATCAGTTTTGTGAGTAAAATATTTGAGGTGAGTAGAATACATTTTGAGATCCATGTATCTTGTTTTCACGAAGAAGGGACTAGCCACAGTAGTCTTACTTTGTTATTCTGATGTCGGTCTTGCTGGCAAGACTATCATTTGTTCCCTATCTGTAATTATCCTTCATGTGATAGCTTTTTTTTTTGTTTTGGACCATTTCAGGGCGTGTGGTGTAGATATGCCTACAATACTGAAACGGTATACAGCCAGAAAGGACTCTTGTTTGCAATCAATCCTCAACAACATCTGCATGCAGAACTTGTTTCACAAAATTAACGGCACTATATGAATATGTTATTGTTGTTCACATGATGGCACTTAGTTCCAGCTGTTCCCTGGATGACACAGTGGATAAAAGTCTGATGAAGTATTGATCCATCCAGACCAGAGGTTTCCAGTGTCTGTTAAATGTCTTACCTGAAAGGTGGCTATTCTTCAGTACCTCTTGCACTATCTGCTGTAACCAGGAATATTTAGTATTTTGGTAGTGTTAGTTTAAGAGAAAATCCATCATATTCATTATAATTGTATATTGTGACAATAAGACTCCCTGCCATTCTGCCCACTGTTTTACAGCTCAAAATGCTTTCTAGATACAGTGCTTAATTTGGATTTAATACAGGGAATGCTGGTGTAACTTGGCAGGTCTGGCAGCATATGCGGAAACAAGTAGAGTTAATATTTTGTGTCTAGTATGACTTCCTCAAAACTGAAAGATGTTGGAAAATAGGCTTTTTAATACTTCTGAAAGAGGCAGATGGTATAGAGGCCCAGATCAAAAGACAAAGGATAATTAATAGCGTAGAAAGAAGAAAATAATGTAAAATTTGTGTAAATTGAGTTGTAAAAGGCTAAGGGCAAAATAATGAGATGCAGACACGAAACACCTCTGGGCTGAGGGGGGAATGAACGTAAAAGAAATGGCAAGCAGATCGAATGCAGTCAGTTTCTGAAATTATTAAATTCAATATTGAAATCTGGAGTCTATAAAATGCCTAAGCGAAGAATGAGGTGTTTCTCGTTGTGCTTACATTGTGCTTTGTTGGAACATTGCAGCAGGCCCAGGTCAGAAATGTTAGCATGAGATCAAGGTAGTTTCCTGAAATGTCAAACCGCTGGGGGGGTGTGTCAGGATCATCCGTAGAGATGGGGGTGCAGTTCAACACGGTCGTCCAGTGTGCATTTGATCTCGCCATTGGAAAGTAGACTGTATTTTGAGCAGCAAATGCAGGAAATGCGATTGAAATAAGTACAGGTGATGCATCTAGGATCTTGGACAATGACTAAGGAGGAGATGAGAGGACAAGTATTATGCCTTTTATGATTATATGGAAGGTGCCATGGGGTGGGGGAGAATAATGGAGAAGTGGACCAAGGTGTCGCAAAGAGAACAATCCTTGGGGAATGCTGACAGCATTTGGTGGTGGTAGCCTGCTGGAGGTGGCGTAAATACTGGGAGAGGATCCTTTCAATGCAGAAACTACTTGGGAGAAAGTAAGGACAAAGGGAACCCAATGTTGTCTGGGAAAGGAGGGGAAGGAGTGAGGGTAGAAGTGTGGGAGATGGGTTGAACACAGCTGAGAGCCTTGACAGCCACATGGATGTGAATCCTCAGTTGAGGGAAAAGGTGTTGGAGCCCGGTGGCAGATGGTTTCATCAGAGCAGATGAGATGGAATAGACATCTTGCAGGAAGCAGGGTGTGAAGAGAAGTAGTCAAGGCAAGTGTGGGAGTCAGTGAGTTTGTAGTGGGAATTGGTATCCTCCAAAATGGCAACAGTCAGAAGGGAAGAGTCAGAAATGAACCAGGTGGTGGTGAGAGAAGGATGGAAATTGGAAACAAAGCCAATTAATTTTTCTAATTCTGGACAAGAGTTGTAAGCAGTTGTAGAGGGATTTCACATCCATGGTAAAAAAGAGGTGATTGGGACCACAAAACTTGGAAATTATGGAACTGACAGAGCATCGGAAGAATCATGAATGTAACTAGCAAAAGACTGGACAAGGGGGACAAAATAGAGTCAAGATGGGAAAAATAAGTTCAGTCTTAATTTGAAATGACTGGGTGTCACATGATGTTTCTATGGCTCAACTATATTTGATGCAAAATTTCATGTTTACCATTGCTTTTTTAAAAATCCTGATGTTGACATTGATGTTGGTCACACGATATTAACAGTAAATGTTGCTTGCATAAAAATGACTGCTTTTTCTGAGTACTGAAAGAACGGTCTGTTGCTTTGTTAATAGTAATAGTGTTGTTGGTCAATCCTAAAATATGAACATTTGGTGAGAAGTTATCGTGGAAACAGTGCTGTGGGTGTGAGTGTGCTGTAGTGGTGGTCGCTCTGTCAAATGCATGTGACTCAGTCATTGATGGCACACAAGCAGCTAGGGTACAGTCAGTCTAGCAGCTGACTAGTTTGTTATTCGTGATTTCATTTTATCTCTTACTTTAACTCTGGAACACCCTAGTAAATTATTTGCCTTGTTTGTTGACCACTCCTTTTAACATTTGGCACTGCATCTATAGCTGCATCAACATCATACAGCTTCTCATTAAAGCTTTGCCTGTTATTACTCCATTTTCTCTGTAACCTCATTGTACTGTGGTTCACCCTGTGACTGGTGTTCCATTGTCTCTGGCATTGTTCTTTCTCGCCTGTTCATCATTCATTTAATCAATTCTAGCATTATTCAATATTGATGTAACTTGGTTTCTGATTTGAATAATAAGGAAAAAAGTCATAATTTGATCATTATTCAACCCTATCCACTTGTGTTGAATCTTTCAATTTACTTTCCTTCAGATCATGCACATCCACAATGCTGATAATCTGCAGCCCTTGAGACAAGCAATGAATATAATTCAGTGTCAAGGTTGGGAGGCAAGTTGAAGTGGAGTTGGGGATGTCTTCTGAAATAAAAATCAGGGTAATTTTAGTTTAAATTTTCAAGATTATTATGGAAATAGGTAAAATTGAACTTCCAGTCAAAATAATCTGTTAGGGCATTAAGATGGAACACACACACACACGTTAGAAAAGTTGTGACAGACTACCTTCTTAACAGGAGTAAATCAGACAGCTATGATTTTACTTCTGTTTGGCCTCCAACTGGTTGGTCCAAACTAAGCAGTATGAGTTTACACCAGCAGTAATGTGGCAGAGACCCTACCTGATAGGCCGTTAGAATGCCAAGGCTGAGCAAATTTCTCAGTATGTTGTCTCAGTAAAATAAACTCACTCTCCTAAGTGGTTCAGAGACATGGACTGTGTACAGTAGGCACCTCAAAATGCTGGAGATTTCTTCTGCAAGATTCTGCAATAAGCATACCAATGTCATCTGGCTCAGGCCAACATCCCTAGCATCAAGGTATTGACCACACACTTGCTCTGTTAGCCAGTCCATATCGTTTGTGTGTCTGATGCAAGACTCCCAAAACAAGTGCTTTACCTGGAGCTTTGATACGACAAGCAGGCCACAGGAGGAGAAAGGAAATACTTCTAGACAACCTCTAAAATTCCTTGAAAATGTGCAATATTTACATTGACATCTGGGGAACTCTGGCCCAAGACTGCCAGAAATGGAGGGAAAGCTGCTGTACACCTAGAGTCTCATCACCAAGAGCTAAAGTCATCCATTGACAGAAAAAAAAGTGTGCATGGCAATCCAGGCATCCCAATCTCCCATTTTCCCCCAACCATCATCTGCTCCACCTGTCAGAGACAGGGGGTCATACATTGAATTTCTTAGTCACTGAGAACTTATTCCTACTGCAAAATCGAGACATCTTTGTTTGAGCAACTGCCAAAGAAGAAGAGAAAATAAATCAAAGTTGAAACAAATCAGGATCGGCCTTGCATTCTTATTGTTGATTCTCCAGAATAAAAACAAAACACAGGAAATAAACAGCAGGTATGGCAACATTTGTACAGAGAGAATCACAGCTAATGTTTCAAGTTGTTGACTTGTCATCGTTTATATTTCATTCTGCTTTTGTGTTCATTCTCTAGAGTTTGGCATCAAACCACATTCTCCTTTTGATAAGAAGTGGATCCCCAAGTTCTCCTTTTGTAACTGCCCCTAAATAGGATTAATATTTGCTCATCAAGGACTAAAATTTACAATCTGCACTAAATCTTGTTCTCCCATCATCTCTGTGATTCAGATATTCAGATCTGGCCACACTTTGATTTCAAAGCTTTAACTGACATTCAGATCCCTTCATAGTCTTTCCCCTTGCTATCTTTAATCGCTTCCAGCTGCCCAACCGTTTGAGACCTCTGCATTCATTCAATTCCAGCCTCTTGTGCATCCCTAATTTTCATTGCTTCCCCATTAGTGTCTATGCCTTTAGCTGGTTAACATAGAACATAGAACAATACAGCGCAGAACAGGCCCTTCGGCCCTCGGATGTTGCGCCGACCTGTGAACTAATCTAAGCCCACCCCCTACACTATCCCATCATCATCCATATGCTTTTCAAGGACTGTTTAAATGCCCCTAATGTGGCTGAGTTAATTACATTGGCAGGCAGGGCATTCCACGCCCTTACCACTCGAACCTGCCTCTGACATCTGTCTTAAATCTATCACCCCTCAATTTGCAGCTATGCCCCCTCGTGCTAGCCGACGTCATCATCCTATGAAAAAGACTCTCACTGTCCACCCTATCTAATCCTCTGATCATCTTGTAGGTCTCTATTAAATCCCCTCTTAGCCTTCTTCTCTCCAATGAGAACAGACCCAAGTCCCTCAACCTTTCCTCATAAGACCTTCGCTCCAGACCAGGCAACACCCTGGTAAATCTCCTCTGCACCTTTTCCAATGCTTCCACATCCTTCCTGTAATGGGGTGACCAGAACTGTACGCAACATTCCAAGTGAGGCCGCACTAGCGTTTTGTACAGTTGCAGCATGACATCACGGCTCCGGAACTCAATCCCTCTACCAATGAAACCTAACACACCGTATGCCTTCTTAACAGCACTATCAACCTGGGTGGCAACTTTCAGGGATCTATGTACCTGGACACCAAGATCCCTCTGCCCATCCACACTACCAAGAATCTTTCCATTGACCCAGTATTCTGCCTCCCTATTATTCTTCCCAAAGTGCATCACCTCACATTTGTCTGTATTGAACTCCATTTGCCACTTTTCAGCCCAATTCTTCAGTTTATCCAAGTCTCCCTGCAACCTGCAACATTCTTCCACACTGTCCACCACTCCACCGACTTTAGTGTCATCTGCAAACTTACTAACCCATCCACCTATGTCTGCGTCCAAGTCATTTATAAAAATGACAAACAGCAGTGGTCTCAAAACAGATCCTTGTGGCACACCACTAGTAACCGGATTCCAAGCTGAATATTTTCCATCAACCACCACTCTTTGCCTTCTTTCAGAAAGCCAGTTTCTAATCCAAACTGCTAAATCTCCCTCAATCCCATGCCTCCGCATTTTCTCCAATAGCCTACCATGTGGAACCTTATCAAAGGCTTTACTGAAGTCCATGTACACCGCGTCAACTGCCCTACCCTCAGCCACATGCTTGGTCACCTTCTCAAAAAACTCAATGAGGTTTGTGAGACACGACCTGCCCTTGACGAATCCATGTTGACTATCTCCAATCAAATTGTTGCTTGCTAGATGATTATAAATCCTATCTCTTATAATCTTTTCCAAAACTTTTCCTACAACAGATGTAAGGCTCACTGGTCTATAATTACCTGGGTCATCTCTACTACCCTTCTTGAACAAGGGCACAACATTTGCAATCCTCCAGTCATCTGGTACTAAACCTGTAGCCAATGATGACTCAAAGATCAAGGCCAAAGGCTCCGCCATCTCCTCCCTAGCTTCCCAGAGAATTCTCGGAAAAATCTCATCCGGCCCAGGGGATTTATCTACCTTCACACCTTCTAGGATTGATAACACCTCCTCCTTACTAACCTCAATCCTTTCAAGTCTAATAGCCCGTATCTCAGTCTTCTCCTCTACAATATTCTCCTTTTCCCGAGTGAAAACAGATGAGAAATATTTGTTTAGCACCTCTCCGATCTTCACAGGGTCCACACACAACTTCCCACTTCTGTCTTTGACTGGCCCTATTCTTACCCGAGTCATCCTTTTATTCTCCACATACCTATAGAAAGCATTAGGGTTTTCCTTTATTCTACCTGCTAATGACTGCTCATGTCCCCTCCTTGCTCTTCTTAACTCTCTCTTTAAATCCTTCCCAGCTAATCTGTAACTCTCCATCACCTCATCTGAACCATCTCGTCTCAATGTCACATAAGCCTCCCTCTTCCGCTTAACAAGAGATACAATTTCTTTTGTAAACCAAGGTTCCCTTACCTTATCACTTCCTCCCTGCCAGGGACATACCTATCAAGGACACGCAATATCTGTTCCTTAAACCAGCTCCACATTTCGATTGTCCCCATCCCCTGCATTTTGCTACCCCATTCTATCCCTCCTAAGTCTTTCCTAATCGCATTTTAATTGCCCTTCCCCCATCTATAACTCTTGCCCAGTGGCATGTTCCTATCCCTTTCCATTGCTAAACTAAACGTAACCAAATTATGGTCACTCTCTCCAAAGTGCTCACCTACCACTAAATCAAACACCTGGCCTGGTTCATTACCAAGTACCAGATCCAGTGTGGCCTCCCCTCTTGTCAGCCCTTCGACATACTGTGTCAGGAAACCCTCCTGCACACATTGGACAAAAACCGATCCATCCGACGTACTAGAGTTAAACTCATAACTCTAGAATTCCCTTCATAAACATCTCCCTGTCTCCCTGTATATCTGAATATAGTTAATAAAATCTGTACCCTTTAAGCAAACTTCAGGATAAAATTTCTTGGGAGCTGACTAGAAGGTAGTTTTGGATGAAGGGATTAGTCTGAGAATAGTTTTTCATCTGTGAAAGCCTGGATTTGTTCCTTCTGGTGAAGTTACAATTCCAAACTTGGTCACTTTTGAAGAATTGAGCTGGTCGTGGATTGACTTTCAAACCTGCCTGAACTAACTCAGCTAATAGAAACAAATGTTCATTCACACTGTTGATTGCCAAAAGGACTTAGTTGAGATATTATAAAGTATTCAAGTCTGGAAAGTTTCTCAAAATGGCTGCCATTCATTTGTGAAATATCATAGGAGCATGGAGTCCTTGTAGCAATCATGTCCTAGTGTAACTTTGGTTTTCAAATGTGAAAGCAAATTGATGCTAATCCGCTTCTGGAAATGATCCAATATCTGTCAGAAATGCCTATGATAGAAGAATGCTTTTTTTATAGAGCAATTGGGATTTTTGACAGAAGAGTGGGTGTTTCACTGAAACATTCAGATTTCCTTTCTCTCTAGTATTTGTTGCAATACAAGAACAATCTTTTCACTAACGTTTTTATCCCCCAGAGAGCTTTTTCACTAGTTACCAGTTTTGGTACATCTGTTGTATAGAATGTGTTTTTTTTTCAAATTCACTCATGGGATATGGACATCACTGGCTGCCCAGCATTTTATTGCCCTGGTTGTCCTAGGGACCTGCTTTCTTGAACCAAAGCAGCCCAATTGCTGTAGGTTGACCCACAATGCCTTTAGGGAAGGAATTTCAGGATTTTGACTCGGTGACAGTGAAGGAACAATGATACGTTTCTAAGTCAGGGTTGTGAGTGGTTTCGAGCTAAACTTGCAGGTGGTAGTATTCTCATGTATCTGCTGCCCTTGTCCTTCTAGATGATAGTGGTCATGGATCTTTGGTGAATTTCTGCAGTGTATCTTGTATATAGTAGTAGTAGTAGTAGCAGCAGTGTGTACAGAGCATCAGTGGTGGAGGGAGTGGGTGCTTGTGGATGTTGCGCTAATCAAGTGGGCTCTTTGACTTGAATGGTGTCAAGCTGTTTTTGTTGTTGAATTTGCACCTATCCAGGCAAGTGAGGAGTATTCCATTGCAGTCCTGACTTGTGCCAGGTGAATAGGCTTTGGGGAGTCAGGAGGTGAATTTTTCACTGCAGTATAGCTAACCTCTGATTTGCTGTTGTAATCACTTTGAGATGAGTCCAGTTGAGTTTCTGGTCAATGGTAACCCCAAGAATGTTGTTAGTGGGGGTTTCAGTGATGGTAACACTATAGAATGTCAAGGGGCAGTGATTAGATTGTGTCTGTTATTGGAGATGTTCGTTGTCGAGCATTTGTGTGGCAAGGATGTTATTTTGCCACTTGTAAACCCAAGCCTGGATATTGTCCACATCTTGTTGCATTTGAACATGGACTGCTTTAGTTCTGAGGAGTCACAGATGGTGCTGAACGTTGTGCAATTATTGGTGAACATCCCCATTTTTGATCTTGTGATGGAGGAAAGGTCGTTGATGAAGCAGCTGAAGATGGTTGGGCCTCGGACATTCTCTGAGGAGCTCCTGCAGAGAGATCCTAGAGCTGAGATGACTGACCCCAAACGACCACAACCATCTTCCTAAGTATGACTCCAAGCAGCAGAAAGTTTGCCCCCTGATTCTCATTGATTCCAGTTTTACTCGGGCTCCTTGATATCATAGTCAGTTGAATGAGGCCTTGATGTCAAGGGGCTGTCACTCTCCTCTCATCTCACCCATGTCTCTTGCCATTTTTGACAGAATCTAAGATCTGCTGCCACGACCAAAGCCAGTGTTTCAACTGCGCATGATTTTTAACAGCTTAATGGATAGCATTTCCACCCAAAGATAATGTGAAACCAGCTGTACCAAAATATCCTTTTAGAAGGATTTACACTTTTTAACATTGCTAGTTTTCATGTTGTTTGATTGACTAAGTGACTTAAACTTCAGTGAGCATATTCCTAGATTTTATTTTTAAATTATTTTAATTGCCCTTAAAACATCCTGTATTGTTCACGAGTAATTCATCACAGTAGTTGACTTCAATATGTGGAAACTAGCATCTGACTCAGTCTGAATGATCAAGCTTCACAATACTCTGTTCTTTAAATATGAAATCGTCTTTCTGTGGGGACCTGGTATAGTTATCTAGGATAGAAACATATTCTCCTAATAAAATTATTGATTTAAAGTTACTCCACATTTACTTTGTGTACAAATCATATATTTAAAAGCCCCTCAAATGAGACTCCCAATTTTAAATTCTGCTTTAATTTTAGTAGTACTGATAGATCAACATGTATTACAGAAATATCTTAAACATTTTCCTTTGCACTACCAGTAAAACATTTCAGAATGTGTTTTTAAATTGAGCGCTGCCACCTGGAAAGACAAAGGCAGCAGATGCATGGGAGCACCATCGCCTACACATTCACCACCAAGTCATGCACTTTCCTTACTTGGAACTGTATTCTTTCATTGTTACTGTATCAAAATACTGCAGCCCCCTCCCTAGCAGCGCTGTGGGTGTGCCTATGCCACATTGACTGACTGCAATGGTTCACAAAGGCAGCTCGTTACCACCTCAAGGGCAACTAGAGATGGGCATCTAATGCTGGTGTAATTAAAAATGCTGACATTCCATGAAAGAATAAATACTTGATGCATTTGTTTTATTTCTTACTTTAGTGGCTTTAGAAATGCAACCGTATCAGAAATGTTTCCCCCTGAAAAGTATGACTCTGCAGGAACGTGTCTTTTATGTCAATTAATGTACACTGTTGACTGATGTGTCCAAAAAGAATAGAAAGATTTTCATGATTACTTTTCCATTTTGTGAAGTTCACACCAATATCTTTATCGCCCATTACTTTCCAAAATCCGGAACAACTAGCCCAGCTTTAGCTTAAAATTCCCAGCTGGAAGTACTTTTTCTCTGTAAAACTACCTTTGTAACAAAGATGGTTACTTCAGAACAAACTCTCTTCAACAGTTCATTTTGTTCTGTCTGTCTTATTAGTTTACCCTTAAATTTATCAATTGGTAGCTGGAAAACTTCATGATGATGGGAATTCTGCTCCTATTTCTGTTGCATTATCTAATCTATTCCAGCTACAGCCTGTGCCTGCATTCTTCTGTTTGGGGTGAGTACTGTGAGAGTGCCCTCTAACTCAATGGGAGAGCCTTTCTCCAGTACATGATTGTCTTCTGAAGTAAGTCACTTTGGACCCACTTCCACTTCTTGCATTGTGCCTTCTTTCTCAGCTCTTTCACCTCATTCTACCAATCCATGGAGCTCATTTCCTGGCCATCATCCTGCATAAGAGTGATTCCCAAACTGAGTCATGAACCCCATTGGGTCTCAATTCAAACGTTTGGGGTCACAAGCTCCAAGCAAAGGCTAACATGGAGATCTGACTAAGTGTACAGCTATGTGCCCCCTTTAATTCATGCCTGCTGTTCAAAAAGAAATGGTCAATTAGCTGTCCTTTGAGGCCTGATTTCCTTTTTATGAAAAGTTCACTGGAATGAAAGGCTATTTTTACTTAAAAGCGCTGCAGCCCATACAGACAATGCCCACTCTCAGAGAAGTCTTCCCTCTTGCTGTCTCAGGTCCCTCCCACTCTCATTGGCTTATTTCTCCCCTGCCAGTGCCTGGCTGTCTTAGATCTCCAATCTTGTCCCTCCTACTCAGTCTCACAGGGCTGTTCTTCATTAATCTCATAGTTCTGAGCCCAAGCAATTTTGAGGCATCAAAATGCTAACACAATGGAAAAGAAAATTGAATAACATGCTGTCAAAATTCAATCAAAATTGTAAGCATCTTCTAAATTTGGTTTTTAAATGTCTCACATTTATCACATCCCTGCATTGACTTAACTGCTGGAATATATATTACCCTAGTGTCCACTCTTGACAGTTGGCCAGTAGTTATGGTACCTTAGTCCTATGCATTATTATCAGTCAGTACAACAGTCCATTCTTGGATCTATTGTATTATGTTCCTCAGGATCTTCATGACAAAATGCCATGAGCAACTGCCTTGTTTCCTTATCTCTTCAGAATCTGAGATCTTAAGCAATTTCAAAAAAAATCATAAGGCAGTTTGCCATGTTGATCTTTTTTTTTTAAACAATCACAAGCTGTTTGTTATAGCAAGCATGGGGCTGGATGAACACAGCAGGTCAAGCAGCATCATAGGAGCAGGAAAACTTGACGTTTCGGGCCTAAACCCTTCATCAGAAATGGGGGAGGGGAAGAGGGTTCTGAAATAAATCGGGAGAGGAGGGAGGCGGATAGAGGAGAGGATAGGTGGAGAGGAGGCAGACAAGTCGAAGAGGCGGTTTGTTGCCTTACCATGGCCTTTCCATTGCCTTTGACTATCTATTTTGTAAAATGCAAAGTCACCTGAATTAATTTGTCTCAGATGGTGGTATGCAATGCCTCAAAGCCTTTCACATTTTCATTGCAGGATCTTAACCATAATTGAAGCCCGTCTCCCTGAATGTAAATAGCTCTGGATCAGGAGGCGCAAACCAAGTTGCACCTGCTGCAGAGATATATAATAATGTCACTGAGCAGGTTGATTGGAAAATATCTACAAAAAGTGCCACAAATAGAAATAATTTGTAGTACCTCCTGAAGCAGGAAGTCTACATTACAGCAAGGAGGGTAATTTGGGATTTTAGAATTATACAGCATGGGAACAGATCCTTCGGTCCAACTCGTCCATGCCGACCAAACCCCAAACTAGTTCCAACTGCCTGCACTTGGCCATATCTCTCCAGACATTTCTTATTCATGCACATATCCAAATGTCTTTTAAATGTTGTAACTGGACCCACATCCATCACTTTCTCTGGAAATTCATTCCACACATGAACCACTCTTTGTTTTTTCAAAAAAAAGGTCCCCATGTCTTCTTTAAATCATACGTCTCTCACCTTAAAAATATGTCCTCTAGTCTTGAAATCCCACACCGTAGGGAACAGACACCTGCTATTCACCTTTATCTATACCCTCATGATGTTATAAACCTCTATTAGGTCACCCCTCAACCTCTTATACTCCAGCGAAGAAAGTCCCAGCGTCTACTTATAACATAAACCCTCCCTGGCAAATTCCTGGTACATCTGTTCTGAACACTTTACAGCTTAATAATATGCTTCCTGTAACAGGATGACCAGTACTCTGGAAGAGGCTTCCCCAAAGTCTTGTACAACCTCAATATAGCATCCCAACTTCTACACTCAAAGATTTGAGCAATGAAGGCAAGCGTGCTGAATGTCTTCTTAACCACCCGTTTACATGTGATGCAAACTTCAAATAATTATATATCTGAACGTCTAGTTATCTCTGTTCTACAAACCTACCCAAAGCCCTACTTTTAATTGTATAAGTTCTGCCCTTGTTTGTTTAATTGATCAAGATCTCTTTGTAATCTTAGAGAACCTTCTTCACTGTCTACTATACCACTAATTTCGGTGTCATCCGCAAACTGACTAACCATGCCATCTATATTCCATCTAAATCATTTATATAAATGACAAACAAAAGTGGACCCAGCACCAATCCCTGTGGAACACTGATGGTCACAGGCCTCCAGTCTGAAAAACAGCCCTCCACCATCACACCCTGTCTCCTACCATTAAGCCAATGTTGTATCCATTGGCAAACTCATCCTGAATCCCATGTGATCTAACTTTATTAGTCAGTCTTATATGCAGAACCTTTTCAAAAGTTTTACTAAAGTCCAAGTAAACAATGTCTACCACTCTTCTCATATTGATCTTCTTGGCTACTTCCTCAAAAAACTCAACCAAATTTCATGAGACATGATTTCCCTGGCACAAAACTATGCTGACTATCTCTAATCATTCATTTTTGACACTAAACTGATTAAGAGCTTTATTCTTCAAACATCTCAAGTGAACTGTTTGCATGAAGTGCCCATCTTTGAGTGATTATCAGCATACAGTCTGGTTGACCTGCTGAAATTTTATGCAGCATTTCAATGATCACCACACAGTTGCTTTTAGAGAGTCCACCACTGAAAGGACCTTTGGCTGTGCTGTTCATTAATATGATGTTTACACATATTTTCATAAGACTTCGAACCTGCCCTTTAAATGAAATGGGGTGGCGGTGGGTGGAATGGAGTGTTTGGGAGAGCGAAATGTAGGCTTACAAACCAAAAGGTTCTGGCAGCTTTTCAGGGAAGCTGTTTTGGTAATGATACCCGTAGTGGGACATGGAGGATACAGACTCCACTAGCAGAAAAACAGCAGCAAATAAAGTCAAAGGGGGAACATTGGTAAAATGGCAAAACTAATGGCTCTTTACTTAAATGCATGTAGCATTCAGAACAAAATAGATGAATTAACAGCGCCAATAGAAGTTAATGAGTATGATCTTCTGGCCATTACATAGACATGTTTACAAGGACATCAAAGCTGGGGAAGTAAATATTCAGGAGTTTGTGAGTTTTTAATAGGGTACAATGTAATAAATGGGATAACAAGAAATGATCTTTGATTGGAAGAAATGGAATCCATATGGTAAAGGTAAGAAATAACAGGGTGAGGAAGACGCTGGTCGAAGTAGTATACGGGCCCCCTAACTGCAGCTATAGTGTAAGATAGACAATCGGGAGATAATGAAGGCATGTTTAAAAAAATGGTATGTTATTCCAGGATGACTTTAATCTTCATGTAGATTGGGAAGAAGAATTCATAGAACGAGTTTAGGACAATTTCCTGGAACAATATGATGCGGATCTAAACACTGAGGCTGTTTTGGAACTGGTAACGTGATATGAAGCCTTGATCTTGGAGCCAAAGATCCCCTAGTGATCATTGACTCTAATATGGTAGAATTTAGCACTCCATTTGAGAGGAAGAAATGGGTTGGAAACAACTGTGCTCAATCAAAATAAGGGTATTTACAAAAATATGAGAACAGAGTTAGCTGAGTGGACAGGGGAGGGTTGCTGAGCAAAAGCAGATGTTTAAGAAAATAGTTCATGACTCCCAAGAAAGAAATATCTATGTGGAGAAAAGATTCTATCAAGACGATAAAGCAACTGTGGTCAACTGAGCAAGTTAAGAATAGTATCAAATTGAAAGCAAAAAAAAAAGTACAATAAACTGGAGGTTTGGGAAAGTTTTAAAAACCAACAAAAGATGACCAAAATTAATAAAGAGGAAGAAATAAACTTTATAGGTGAACTAGCAAGTAATATAAACAAGGATAGTTAGAGCTTCTTTAAAAATATAAAGAAGGAAGGAGAAGCTAAAGCGAACGTAGGTCCCTTGGGGAACAAGGCTGGGGAAATAATAATGGGAGGTAGGAAATGGCAGAGGAGTTGAATAATACTTTGCATCAGTCTATGTGGTAGAAGGCATGAACAACATTCCAAAGATACTAAATAATCAAGGGGTGAAAATGAAGATGCATAAATGCAATAACCATCACTAGAGAAGAAGTACTAGGGAAACTAATGGAGCCAAAGCTCGGTAATACTCAGGACCTAATGGGTTGCATCCTAGGATATTAAGGGAACTACCAGTGAATGTGCTGGTTATATAGCCTAAGAATTCTTAAATTCAGGAAAAGTCCCAGAGGATTAGAAAACTGCCACTCCCAATGCCTCCTGTATTCAAAAAGGGCAGGAGACAAAACTAAATGGGTAACTATAGGTCAGTTAGGTTAACATCTGTCATTGGGAAAGTGTTAGAGTCTTTTATAATTATAGTGTAGGTCCACAATTATTTACAATATATAGGAATGACTTGAATGATAAAAGTGAATATGCTATCTCCAAGTTTGCAGATGACAAGCTGGGTCATTAGGTACATTCAGGCTGATATATAAATTTGAATCAGTAAGGGAATCAAGGAGTATGGGAAAAAGGCCGGAAAGTGGATTTGAGAATTATCAGATTAGCCATGATCTCATTGAATGGCAGATAATACTCAATGAGCCAAATTGCCTATTTCTGCTACTACATGTTATGGCCATTGACAAATTTCTTTCCATTATCTCATACCTTTAGATTGATAGCAAATATGTCATTAAAGTCATGTGCCAGTAGAAGGTTTGCAATATACGTGGTGGTACTTTAGCAGAATATTTAACTTTTGCAGGTAAGATGAGCAAATTGACTTTCACTTTGAGAGGAACAAGACAACTTGCCATTTTCCCTCTCTGATTCTTGTCTCCTGATGCCATTAATATGTGTCTACCCTCTGACTTTCTTAAGGTGATACAATCGTAGAGGAATACAAGAAATAGAAGCAGGAGTTGAGCCAGCCCCAGCCTCGATTTGATTGTGACTGATCTTAGGCTTCAACTCCACTTTTCTGCCCACTCGCAATTTCCCTTGACTCTCTGGAAACCAAAAATGTGTTTCTCTCTGCCATAAATACATTCATGATGGAACATTCACAACCCTCTGGGATAGAGAAATTCACAGATTCAGACCGTTTTGGGTGAAGTAATTTATCCTCATGTAGATCCTAAATGATCAGTCCCTCAGCCTGAAACTTGTCACTTGTGTTTTAAATTCCCTGACCAGGGAAAATAATCTGTCAAAGAACTCTACTACATGTGTCAAACAGGATTTCCCTTGAGTAGAACCACACTGACTTGTTCTAATCATGTTTTGATTTTCCAAGGGCATTGTTAAGACCTCCTTAATAACAGATTCCACAATTTTCCCAATAGTGGTGTTAGGCTAATTAGCCTGTAATTCACTGTATTTTCTTCTACCTTTCTTGAAAAGCAGTGTAACATTTAGTAATTTCCAATCAGTTCCTGAATCTGAGAAATTTTGTGAAATTATAGCTGGTATCTCTACTATTTGTTTTAGAAGTCTTGTCAGATCTTAGTTTCCTAAGTTTCTCCAGTACTTTTTCTCCGACATTAGTTTTCTTAATTTCTTCTGGTATGAGTATTGTGCCTTTCACTGTGAAGACAGACAGATGCAAAACATTTGTTCAATGTCTCTGCCATTTCCTCATTCCCCACAACTATTTCTGCTTCTAAGGGATCATCTTACTTCAGCTACCCTCTTTCTTTGCATATACTTATAAAAGCTCTTATCTGTTTTATGTATCTACCTAGCTCAGTCTCTTTTTATTTTTCTCACATAGACCTTTGCTGATTTCTAAATCACTGTTAGTCTTCACACCTGCTACTGTTCTTTGCAATATTCTAAGCCTGTTCTTTAAATCTAATACAAACTTCCTGAGTAAGTCAGAGATGGATAAACGTTAGTACTAATAGGGACCTATAAACTACACCCGCCAGGTTTTCTGTCTCTAGCACTTATTTTCCACCGGCAGGATTTTACAATTTGCTTGTCTGAGACCAGACCCTTTCTCACTAATGTCCTTTACTATCCAGACTACCCCTCCTCCTTTTCCATTCTGTCTGTCTTTCCAAAATATTGTATATCCTTGATTTATATTCCAGCTTTGATCATTTAATAAACATGCTTCTGTAATGCCAAATGGACCAAATAATTTATCTCTATTTGTGCTATTAATT
The DNA here is from genome assembly GCA_024137785.1 of Ginglymostoma cirratum. Classification (NCBI taxonomy): domain Eukaryota; kingdom Metazoa; phylum Chordata; class Chondrichthyes; order Orectolobiformes; family Ginglymostomatidae; genus Ginglymostoma; species Ginglymostoma cirratum. The sequence continues at coordinate 2,115,859 of JAHRHZ010000078.1, forward strand.
AATCTTTCTTATTACAGTTGCTTTATCCATTTAAGTAAAGAACCTTTAGTTTAATTCCTTTTTTCAGAAGTTTCTACTCATTGCAATGACCGAGTACCTTGATGTACAGTTTTTATTATATTCTCTTGTGCTGTGGATCCTATTCTGTTTGCCCTTTAACCACAGCTCTACACTGTTCCAGTGCCTCAATCATTTTATTTAGATTTCTGAATCTCTCTTCACCTGAACCCTGCCCCATCCCTTCACACCTGTTAGCTTGAAGTCCGACCCAAAGCCCTGTATGATTGGTCAGGATACTGATCATAGCCTGATTAAGATGGGATCCATCTTGTTGGAATAACTTACTTTTCCTTGCATACTGATGTTATTGCCTCATGGATCAAAACCCTTTAATTACACATCACTGTTTAAGCCATGATTTTAATTCTGTTTGTTCCAATACTGATTGGTGCATGGCTCAAGTCACACCCTAGACTCTCTTTGATGTTCTGCATCTTAATTTGGACTCCAAATCCTAAAGTTTTCTTAGCAGATCGTCCTTCTTAGTTCTTCCTCTGTTGTTGGTTCCCATGTGATCCCACTCCAAGTTCCTCTCCAATTGTGAGGAGGTGTTCTTAACCCTGCACCAGGTGGGCAGCACAACCTTGGCAACTCCCGGTCATGACTGAAGAATACAGTTTTTATCCCCGACTATACCTTGCCCTATCACTACACATTTCTTTTTGCTCGCTCCACGAATGGCATCCTACATCATGGTGCCATGGTCAGTCCACTCCTGGACCTTACAATCCTCTTCATCCATACATGTAACAAACACCTTGGAGGCGTTTGACAGTGTCACAGCTAAGGTTTCTCCATCACTATATGCTCATTCCTCCATATAAGTCTGACTGTCAGGGACACTCCTAATCTTAACCGCTGACATCTCAAAAAGGTTCTGCCTAGCCTAAGAGGTATGACTGCATCCTGAAACAAAGTGTTCAGGTAACTTTGCCACTCACTGACGTGTCAGAGTGTCTGCCGTTCAGCCTCCAGTTCAGTGACTGTGAAAAGCACCTCAAACATCATACATTTATTTGTTTGCCCTCATCACACTAGTGTTCAGAAGCTTCTATATTCTGCAGTTGCAGCACATCATCTGCCCTGCCATCTTTATTATGTGATAGGTTGTTTTTAGTTTATATTTAATAAATTGTACTAATCCCAATAAGAGTCCTGAAGAAGGGTAGTACCCTTAGCATTGACTTCTCCTTTCCTCCAGATGCTGACTGGCTTACTGTGTTCTTCCAGCCTCCTATTTGTCTAACTTGGATTCCAGCATCTGCAGTTTACTTGTCTCTAACAAAGCTTTATGACTGCTAGAAACCATACTGATACTAATAAACCTTACAAATACTAATATGTGACCTGAATTTTGAAAGACAAAGGAGTAAGATCATCACCAACCAACCATTTACGTGCTTTCCTGTAATGTCAAATTTTGATTTTTCTCAGAATGTGGTCTGTCCACAAACTCAGGAATCTACCCTTTTAAACTGGGCCCTGCTTTTCTCCCCATTTAAACTGGCTCCTGCTCTTTCCACCTTTTAAACTGGTCCCTGCCTTATTATGCCTTTTAAACTGGCTCCAGCTTTCCATGTCTTTCAAAGTGGCCTCTGGTCTCCATGCCTTTTAAACTTGTCCCTCCTCTCCATGTCTTTTAAATTGGCCCCAGTTCTCTGTTAAACTGGTGGTGAAGTGATAATGTCACTGGGTTAATAATTCAGAGGCCCATAAAATACTATGTGACACATGGGTTCAAATTGCAGTGAAGCAGCAGGTGACACTTAAATTCAAGTAATAAATCTGGAATTGAAAACCAATCCCAATGTTTGATTGTTTTAAACACCCACCTGATTCACTAGTATCATTTAGGGAAGGAAACCTGCCAACCTTACCAGCTCTGGTCTAAATGTGACTCTCGACCCACAACAATGTGGTTGATTCTTTCTGAAATGACCCAGCAAGAACTGGACTAGCTATGTAAACACTGGAAATAAGAGCAGGTCTAAGGGTGTGAACTCTGAAAGGAGTAAGTCACCTCCTGACTCCCCAAAGCCTGTCCATTACCTACAAGGCACAAGTCAGGAGTGTGATGAAATACTCCCCACTTGTCTGAATGGATGCAGCTCCAACAGCACTTAAGAAGCTTGAAACCATCCAGGATAGAACAATAAAGCACCAATCCATAAATATTCACTCCCTCCACCGGTGATGCTCAGTAGCAGCAGTATACAATGTATACAAGATGCACTGTAATAATTCACCAATACTCTTTGCACAGCACTTTTCAGGGAAGCAGATTTATGGGAGCACCACCACTTGCAAGTAATAATAAAGAGCCATAATTTCAAAGCGAAAGGCAGGCGGTGTAGAGGACAATTGAGGAAAACCTTTTTCATCCAGAGAGTAGTGGGCATCTGAAATACACTGCCTGGGAGGGTAGTTGAGGCGGGAACCCTCACAGTCCTTAAAAAACACTTGGATGAGCGCTTGAAGTGTGATAACTTTCAAGGCTATGGATCTAGTGTGGGAGAGTAGGCAAATGTAGATGGCAGTGTGTTCTTGGTGGTACAGACTTGATGGGCCGGAGGGCCTCTTCTGGACTGTATAATTCTATGATTCCTCTCCAAGCCAATCACCATCCAGAGCTCAAAATATATTGCCATTACTTAAGTGTTGCTGGGTCAAAATCTTGGAACTCCCTTCCTCATGGCATTGTTGGTGTCCCTAGGCCAAATGGACTGCTGTAGTCAAGAGGACAGCTCACCACCACCTTCTCAAAGCCAACTAGGGATGGGAAATAAATGTTGGTCTAGTCAGTGACATCCACATCCCATTAATGAACAAAAAAAAACTCAGCTCAAAATCAATTAGGGCAACATGCACATCCCATGAAAGAAAGTTATTCAAGGGCTCTGGCGAAAAGTCCGAATCTTCTTCATTATGCTGCAAACAAGTTTCTTCCAACAAAGTGCTTCACTATTGATTTGACTTGTAGGAAGTAATGAATCCATACCTTGTTTTTCAGAGGGATGTAACCTGTCATCACGTATTCACTTCATTCTTCTACCGGTCTTATGTTTCATGCTTCAAAAACTTTGGAGCATAATAATACCCCAACAGTTTACAATGCTTTGTGTCATTTTGCATAATGGCCACTGGGAGCATAGTTTTCTACCTGAAATTTGTTCTTATTTTCCAGTCAACATCTTGAGGCACTTTCCTCTGCCACTATGCTATATTCCAGAAAGCAGGTTGATGAAGGTTAAAACTAGAAACACAATTATACTCACTCTTAGAAGCAAACAGGATTAAGGAGAATCCCAAGGCTTTTTATACGTATATACAAAGCAAGAGGGTAGCAAAGAGTTTGCATATTCAAGGACAAAAGAGGGAATCTATATGCGGAGCCAGAAGGGGAAGGTGAGATCCCAAATGAATAAAAACTAAAAGAACTGCGGATGCTGTAAATCAGGAACAAAAACAGTTCTGAGGAAGGGTTATCGGACCCGAAACGCTAACTCTGTTTTCTCCTTCACAGATGCTACCAGACCTGTTGAGCTTTTCCAGCAACTTTGTTTTTGTTCCTAAATGAGTACTTGGTGTTGGCATTCACCAAAGAGAAGGCATTGATGGAGGATGGTCTTAGGGAAGGGAGTATCGAGTTTCTAAGCTAAGTTGCTATTAAAAAGGAAGAGGTGTTATACTTAAAAAGTATTAAAGTAGATAAGTCCCTTGGTCCTGAGGGGTGCTAGCCCAGAATATTGAGGGAGGGAAGAGAACAAATTGCTGGAGCATTGACAGATATCTTTGTATCCTCTTTAGCCACAGGTGAGGTCCCAGAGGACTGGATAATAGCCAATGTTGTCCCATTGTTTAAGAAGGGCAGCAGGGATAATCCAGGAAATTACAGGCCTGTGAGTCTCACATCGGTGTTAGAGAAATTATTGGAAAAGATTCTCAGGGACAAGATCTATGTGCATTTAGAGTCTATTAGCGATAGACAGCATGGTTTTGTGCGGGAGCGGTCATGCCTTACTAACTTGATCGAGTTTTTTGAGGAGGTGATGAAAATGATTGATGAGGGAAAAGCGATTGATGTTGTCTACATGGCCTTCAGTGAAGCCTTTAACAAGTTCCCACATGGTAGACTGGTACAGAAGGCGAAGTCACATGATATCGGGTGAGCTGGCAAGATGGATGCAAAACTGGCTTAGTCGTAGGAGACAGATGCTTTTCAGAGTGGAGGGCTGTGACTAGTGGTGTTCCACAGAGATCAGTGCTTCTGATATTTGTGATCTACATAAATGAGTTAGAGGAAAATGTAGCTGGCCTAATTAGTAAGTTTGCAGAAGATACAAAGGTTGGTGGAGTTGCAGATAGTGAGGCAGATTGTCAGAGGATACACCAGGATATAGATCATTTGGAGGCATGGGCAGAAAAATGTGAGGTGATGCATTTTGGAAGATCATGAATGGCAGAACCCTTAGGAACATTGATATGCAGAGGGATCTGGTTGTGCAGGCCCACAGATCACTGAAAGTGGCAGCGCAGGTCAACAAAGTAGTTAAAAAGGCCTCTGGCATGCTTGCCTTCATTTGAAAGAAGCATTGAGTATAAGGATATGTAAACTTTAGTTTGGCCACACTTGGAATGTTGCATACAAGTCTTGTCACCACATTACCAGGAGGATGTGGATGCTTTAGAGAGGATACATGAAACGTTTACCAAGATGTTGCCTGGTATGAGGGATTTTAGCTATGAAGAAAGGTTGGATAGACTGGACTTGTTTTCACTGGAACGCAGGAGGTTAAAGGGCGACCTATTAGAAGTTTATAAGATTGTGAATGGCATGGATAGAGTGGAAAGTACGAGGCTTTTTCACAGGGTGGAGGGGTCAATTACCAGGGGGCATAGGTTCAAAGAGTGAGGGAGGAAATTTAAACAGGATGTGCAGGGCAAGATTTTCACACAAAGGGTAGTGAGTGTCTGGAACATGCTGCCAGAGGAGGTGTTGGAAGCAGACACAATAGCAACGTTCAAGAAGCACCTGGACATATACATGAATAAGAAGGGAATAGAGGGATACAGATCCTGTAAGTGAAGACAGTCTTAGTATGGAAGGGCAAAATATGGCAGCGCAAGCTTGGAAGGCTGAAAGGCCTGTTCCTGTGCTGTATTGTTCTTTATTTGTTCATTTAGCTGCATATTAACTAGCAACTAGAATTCCAGTCTCTTTATTATGTGGGCACAAGGGAATTCCCAGTATATAAATTACCTGTATATATATTAACAATTAATGTAAAATACACATCCTATGGTGAAGGAATGGAAATTGAGGTGCACAAGAGGCCAGAGTTGATGGATCACAGATTCCAAAAATTTGGAGGTGGTGCATTTTGGATGGTCAAGTACAGGTGGAAATTATATAGTGAATGGCAGAACCCTTAGGAGCATTGATATGCGGAGGGGTCTGGTTGTGCAGGTCTACAGATCACTGAAGGTGGCAGCACAGGTAGTCCATCCAGAGTGAGGTAAGTCCATAAAGGGATTTGGAAACAAGATTGAACATTTTAAAATTAAGCATTGCTGTGTCAGGAGACAAAGCATGCCAATAGACATAGGGGTGATGGTGCAAGTTAGCATGGGGTAGTAGAGTTTCACATGTGTTCTAGTTCACAGACAGCTAGCTCGGACATGCAGTAATTTGCTAACTCATCTATGACTGGCAGCCACACTTGGAACCATTTATGTGGTACATTTTGCTGTCAGGCATGGGTTGATTTTCTTGTCCACTGTAACCATCTTTGCTAATATAATAGGAGTCGTTCTGTTCCTTTAACAGCATGCATCCTAAGCCTCCAAGCAGACAAGGATCCCATCACAGATCGTAACCTTCATCTCACCTCTTTGTGTGATATTCTGGAGATTATCCTACGGAAGGGAATCAGGCGTGAGTAACAGTCAGCAAACTCTGATATGGCATTTTGTATTTCAGAATGCTTTATTTCTTCACCAGATTTGTCTTCTCTTTTTCCCCAATGGGTTAGTTGAATGGTGTGAAGAAAAGAGGCTTTCACTTTTGTAGTGACTTTCATAATCTTAAACTGTCCCAAAATGCTTTACATCCAATGAAATATTATTGAGACGTTGTAGGTGTTGGTGTGTTCACCGAGCTGGGAGGTTTGATAGCAGACGTTTCGCCCCATTCCTAGGTGACGTCCTCAGTGCTCTGGAGCCTCCTGTGAAGCGCTGTTGTCCTATGCCGGTTTGAATTATATGGTCCGGGTTTTGCTGCTTCCAGTAGGTGCTGGTTCCAGTTGTGCATTGTACTGGTCGGTATATCGGGTCTAATTCAATGTGTCTGTTGATGGAGGCCGCAGATGAATGCCAAGCCTCCAAGAATTTTCTGGCTGTGTTTGTTGATACAAGCCAAACAGAGGACAGCCAGAAAATTCTTGGAGGCTTGGCATTCATCTGCGGACTCCATCAACAAACACATTGAATTAGACCTGAATTAGACCCAAGCTACGAATCTTCACTCAAACCTTGAATTATTAAGATGTAATCATGGTTGTTGACCTTATGAGACCTGACAGCAACATAGCAAGTTCCCATAAACAGCAGTGTGCTACATGTCCAAATTATAACTTTTTGGTGACCTGGTTGAAGGACATATATTAGCCAGCACAGTAGTAACAACTCCCCTTCCCTTTGAATAGTGTCATGGAATTTGTGTATTCAGCTGAGAAGTCAGTTAGACTTTAATGTCCATACAATGCGCACCACCTCCAGCTGACAAGCAGGAGATCCTATGGGTAATCACCGATCTGTGCTAGGTTAGCTCATTTCATGGTGGTGGAGCTGTTATAATTCCAGCATGCTCCCATCCCTCATCATCCCAGACCCCAACCCCCGCCCATCCTCTGATTAGTTGATTTATTTATTTATTGTCACGTGTATTGAAATACAGTGAAAAGCTTTGTTTACAAGCAGTACAGGCGGATCATAGCGAAGGATGTACAGATCAAAAAGACTTAGAGGCATACAGGTTACATTGCACAGGGTGTGCGCTAGGCAAGATCAATCACAGCAAGATCAGCGTTATTTGAGGCTAGAGAGTCCATTCATCAGTCTGATTAAGGCCAGGAAGAAGCTGTTCTTGAACCTGCTCGTGTGTGTTCAGCTTTCTGTATGTCCTGCCTGATGGAAGAGGTTATAGGTGGTCATTACCGGAGTGTAATAGATTTTTAATAATGTTGGCAGCCTTTCCATGGTAGCGAGTGTGTAAATGGAGTCTGTGGATGGAAGGTTGGCTTCCGTGATGATCTGGGCTGTGCACACCACCTTCAGTAGTTTCTTACGGTCCTGGGCAGAGCAGTTGCCATACCAGACCATTGCACCCGGACAGTATGGTTTCAATGGTGCATCTGTAGAAGTTGGTGAGGGACCTTATGGATATGCCAAATTTCCTGAGCCGCCTGAGGAAGAAGAGGCATTGCTGTGCCTTCTTGACTGTTGCATTTACGTGGGAAGTCCAGGACAGATTGAGGTTGTTGACATGCTCACTGAGCTGGTTTGTTTTTGTTCAGACATTTCGTCACCATGCTAGGTAACATCATCAGTGAGACCTGCGATGAAGTGATGTTGTTCAACTCCGCTTGGAATTTATACTGTCTGGTCTGTTATGGTGAGTTGTGTCATTTCTGGTTTTGTTCCGTATGGGTTTGTATTTGGGGTCCAATTCTGTATGTTTGTTGATTGCCTTATGCGTTGAGAACCACGTCTCTGGGAATTCCCATGCATGTCCGTGTTTGGCTTGGACTACTATGGTTACCTTGTCCCAGTTAAACTGATGGCCTTCATTGTCTGAGTGTACTGTAATTAGGGAAAGTACATCATGTCGTTTTGCTGCTAGGTCATGTTTGTGCACAAGCCCACAGCCACGCTACGACAAACATTCGCAGGGATTAAAGACCCCATTCTCACAACATGCAGAACCAACGTGGTCTACAAAATACCATGCGATGACTGCCACAAACATTACATGGGACTGACAGGAAGGAAACTAGCCATCAGAATACACGAACATCAGCTAGCAGCAAAACGGCGCAATGAGCTTCCTTAATATCAGTACGCTAGGACAATGAAGGCCCAAGGGTTTAACTGGGACAAAGTAACCATAGTAGCCCAAGCCAAGTATGGACATGCATGGGAATGCTCAGAGGCATGGTTCTCAACCCATAATGCAATCAACAAACACATAGAATTGGACCCCAAATACAAACCCATACAGATCAAAACTGGAAATGACACTACTCACCATAACTGACCAGAAAGTATAAATTCTGAGCAGAATAGAACAACATTGCTTCATTGGAGGTCTCACTGATGATGTTACCTAGCATGGTGATGAAATTTCTGAACGAAAACAAGCCAGCTCGGCGAGCAAGTCAGCAACCTCACCCACGACCCGAGCTATAAACCTTTGCTGAAACCTTAAAAATGCAGGACAGGTTGTCAGTTATCGTCACTCCAAGGATCTTGATGCTCTTCACTCTCAACCCCAGTTCCATTAATGTAAATGGAGATGTGTTCTCCTCCTTTCTTTCTGCAGTCAATGATCAGTTCTTTAGATTTACCAACATTGAGAGACAGATTGTTTTCATTGCACCACATCACCAAGCCCTCTATCTCTCTTCTGTCGTTTGACTTGTGGTTGTTAGATATCTATCCCACTACTGTGGTGTCGTCAGGGAACTCCTTACAAGAAGTGTTTACCCTAAATTCCTGTTCCCGATTGCTGTCCAGTAGTCAAAGTAATGCATCCATGTGGCCATTGGGTAAGGATTGGATTGGGCTATGTCACAGTTCTTCTGCAATTGAATGGCAAATTGACATCACATACAGGAAGACTTCCTGGATTGTGTTGTCAGAGACTTTTCAAGCCTTCGGAACTGGACCCCAGCAGTAGTCAGCTCTAGGACCAAGGGGAAAATCCAAGTGTGTGAAGGCACTCATCAGTTCAAGGGAAAGCTGTTAGCGGTATACCATCTGTGTGGGGTTTACTGTAATTTAATGAAAATATGCATATTTATGATGTATGTCATCATATTCTTGGACCATCCCATATTGCTTCCAAACATAGCAACATTAATGAAGTGTACTCATTGTTACTCTGTGGGTAAACAAATGTTGAAATCCCATTTTGTTACATGCTACAGTGGATTTTTTTTACTGCTATCTTGGGCTCCAGTTTCTGCACCTCTCTGTCCATTTGACCACAAAAGCTGTGAATGAGTGGCTTTCATTATTTGTGCAAATATTTTACCTCTATATGCTGTTTAACCTCTCAAGTTTCTGAAGCCTGGGGTGCACAGCAAGCTCGGAGGTGACATGTCATTGGTGAGAAATAGGTCTCCGGTGTTTAAGAGTAATGAATATGGACGATTGTCAGGTATGACAGCATTTATGAATGTTCTTGAGTTTCTGGAGCATTTCTCTAGTTTAGCAGTACAAATACAGGGGTGAAGTGTGATATTTGTTTATGAGACAATTCTTGGGTTTGAGAGTATTTCGAGAGGATTTTCAGGCATAACAGTACTGCAGAGTTAGGCTGTGGGTTTAATCAGCATAAGGGCTAAGTATCAAGTGCCTCTGTACTAGGTAGGAAGTCACAGCAATATATAGGGAACAGGAAAATCCTAGCCTGTTAAAATGTAAGATTGGGACTGGGGAGATGACAGTGTGTTGGCAGTTGGCGGAGAGGATGTGGGGCCCCCGGACTTGGCAGAATTTAAGAGTCTACAATAATCCAGAAGAATTGGAATCCTATGCATCAGGGAGCAATGAATGAAGTGGTTGTGGAAATGTGTTTTACTGTGAGAGAGGTGCGCAATAAGAGAATGACAGGATCAGAGGGCATATTCCTACTGTAGGTTGTTTCCTCCAAATTCCTAGTTGTCAGCCAATAAATCTGCTGTCACTCTTACCTGCCTACAGTCAGTGTGTCTAGTGAGCATGAGAAGCATTGTGGTGTTCAATGTTAGTGTGCATGGTTAGTTTGCAGCATACAGTGTCATTTTAAAGTCAACATGTCGTCAGTGTGCAGTCAGCATACTCAGTCTGTGTATACACTTGTATATGTTGGTTTCTGCCAGAACCATCAAGGATATCTTGGGTAGATTTGTATCCATTAATCCGTCTTTTTGATGTTCGTCAAAGCTACTGATATCGTGTTGGTAAGAATGCCCACTTGACATCTTAGACAGAAGATAAGTGAATCTTGATGAACAGTAAGTAGGTTTATGACATAGTACTTAATAACTAATTACAATACAGCTGAGGTAAATGATCTTGGCTTGACTTAACAGTAAGTACAAGTTAGTTTTAGCTACTTTTTTTTAAACCGTAAGAAGGGTCATTGAAGCACTGGTTAGCTCTTTCCAGGAACTTTTGATGAGTGAACCTTATGTTGTGATGTCAGTTAATCCCTTCAGATACCAATACCTTAAATGACAACACCCAGTCAGGACATAGTTAACTTGTACAGTCAACTAATGCATTATTTCCATATTAAACGCTGGTTCTAGGTCAGGATTTGAACGGACTACATTAGACCTGACTTAGGGCAGGGTGGAGCCTGATAGGCGAGAATAGGCAGGGCTGTGGGAGGAGGACCATTGGGAAGGACCAACAATTGGGAATGCCTCTGTGGAAGGTCTATTAACTGTCATGCTCTCTGTTTTTCTTTCTCTTTCTCTGTCTCCTTCTCTCCTTATCTCCCCAAGCCATTCCCTCTCCCGTCACTATCTTTCTCTTCTTTCCTGTTCTCTGTCACGCATTCAAATAATGTTCCCTCTAAGTTGTGTGTCTTCTCAGCAACATGAAATTCATCACGCAGGCTGCATGCACGTTAACTCCGTTAAGTTAACACTTGTGTGCATTCCCACAACAAGATGTATAAGGGCTATGCACACAAAGAAATATTAGAGGGAACATTGCACTCAGATATTCCCTGTTACTGTATCTCTTTTAACTAGAACTATACATGTTTTTTTTTCTTACTGTCTGACTGTGTGTTTCTCATTTCTCTCAAAGAGGTTGCAGAGATTGGTTGGAGTGAGGTCGTGGAGTGAAATGAAGATGATGAGGAAGATTTTGAACTAAATGTACCAAGGGACAGGTAACCAATGTAGGGGATAAGAAATAGATGAATAGGATAGGAAGAGTGAAATGTTATGTAAGGTAGACCTGAAGCTGAAGTAGAGAAGAGGGAGTGAGAGAACAAAATGGAGGAAATGCAACTCCTGTTTCTAATGATGCTGTTGTCTTATTACAGAACCAGTCCTAGGCCTGAGAAAGAGAGACTACTGGCACTGGTTGGAGCAACTTCCACAGCTGGATCCATGTGGCGGGTAATACATGAATTACTATTTTAATGGAGTTTTACTGTGCAGCAGGAGACCATTTAACCTATCATGCCTCAGCTGGTTCAGAGAGAGTCCAAATAGTCTCCCTGCCCTGCTCTTTCCCCTTTATTCAATTCCTTTCTACTGCTATTCTTAAATCTATTTATGTCACCCTTTCTGGTACATGTGCATTAGTTTGGTTGGAATACACAATCAAAGAACCTAGTGAGAATGTTGGATGTCGCTCATGGTTTGTCAGACCATCCAATAACATAAACCTGGTGGTTACAGCCTTGAATAAAATTAGAAAACGGCAGACAATGGCCGAATGGGACATGAGCTGTTTGTAAGTGATATTAGACATGACAGTTACAACTGAGAAAGAGGGGTAATGCTGAGTTGGTTGTATGTTTTGATTGAAGGTTGGTGGATTGTCTGTGATTTTGGTTATTCTACACCTCCAGAAAACAAGGAAGCAACTCCCATTTCATTGTGACCTCAGCATGTTACAGTCACATAACAGCCAATGGATTACTTTTCTTGTTATTTGACCATAATTGGCTGTGGCTGGGCATTGAACGTTTTCTGCTGCAGGTTAGATTCTCCCTTAAACAGATTTTTAAAATGTCTGAGCTAGGAAACAGAACAGTAAGACTAATGTGAATAAAGCAAGTAACCTATGTACCTCCTTAATCAATCAGATTAAAGGATTATAAAGCAACAGCAAAAACTGGAGGAAGCTTAGATCAAAAGAGAGAAGAAAGACAAAGTCATTTTTTTTAATAAACTGCATTTAAAATTTGAAAATCTCCAACGGTAAATCATTTATGCAGTAATTAATTTTCAGTTCCAAAGAAGTTTACCAGCACTAACGATCATTTAATGTGTAGATAGGCTAAATTAATAAGCCTCAACTTTCTATGTTATGTGCAATAATTTTATGCTATTCAGTGAATTTCACACTTAAAACAGGCAGTAACATTCTATTTCTGCAAAGCATTACAGTGGAGCAACATGACATTAACAATTTTTGGACATTTGGATTTAGCCACATACCTGCCTTTGCCTGTAGTAGCGATAGTTTTAATGTATAAATTTGTGTGTACCTTTTCTATTCCCTCAGGTTGATTCAGGTGTCAATGGCCTTGGAGAAAACTATGGCCTGCAAAAAGCTGCTGACAGCGCAAGGCCGGGGACGGCATTATATCCGACAGGCCCTGAACCGAAAGATTCTGGCAATTACAGTACAGCACCTTCGCCACACACCAAGATTCGTAGAGGTGACTGCACCTGTTCACTCTTTCCTACATGCCTTCTTACACATTTCTTCACAAAATCTGTAAAATACCCTTCTGACAAATTTTTAGTGCTTTCTTCATGTATTGTTCCATCAGTTCCACATATATCTCTTTATTCTGCCTTTACAAATGACCCTCTGCGTCCAATCCTCCAGTGTTAGATGCCACTCAGTGGGTAGCTCTCACCTCTGAATCAGAGGATTGTGGGTTTAAGTTCAACTCCAGGATTTAAGCACAAAAATCAAAGCCAATGCTCCTGTGCAGTAATGAGGGAGTACTTTCCTGTCAGAGGTGCCATCTTTCAGATAGGAGAACTTTATCATAGTGGTCATGTTAGTGGTCATGTTTTACTTAGAGGACAGCACTGATCCTCTGAAGGCATGAATTCAAACCTCACCATTGCAGCCTGGGGATATTTAAATTTAATTAACGAGTTCAAAATTTTTTATTGAAACCTCATGTCGGTTATCTTGATCATGAAATTATCGGACTGTTGTAACAACTTATTGGATTCACTAATATCCACCAGGGAAAAAAGTCTACCACTTCCAACCTGTCTGGCACACACATGACTCCATACCCACGCAGGATGGACTATCTTGACCTAGTCACCAGAAATGGTAAAGACGCGATGTGTCCGGTTACCTCCTTGCTAACGCATGGGAGCTTGTGCCAAAATGGAGAAAGCAGTCCAACAAATGAGTCAAACCATAGCCTAACATGGTAACCAACAGCAGCAGAATTGTATTCAAGCTACAATCTGTAATCTCACAGTACAGCATATCTCCTACTCTAACATTACCATCAAGTCAAGGCAGCAACCCTGGTTCAATGAAAGTCTAAGACAGCAGGACAGGAGCAACTCTAGGCAGAACAAAAATATTTCGGTAAAATTTGGACTCAGAGCTGCTAACAAGCTGAACAGTGGAAGCAGCATATATATACAAAGATAAATAATTTCTTAAGCAACAGATCAGATCAAAAATCTGCTAACCTACCTCCTAAGACCATAAGACATAGGAGTGGAAGTAAGGCCATTCGGCCCATCGAGTCCACTCCGCCATTTAATCATGGCTGATGGGCATTTCAACTCCACTTACCCGCACTCTCCCCGTAGCCCTTGATTCCTTGCGAGATCAAGAATTTATCAATCCCTGCCTTGAAGACATTCAACGTCCCGGCCTCCACTGTGCACCGTGGCAATGAATTCCACAGGCCCACCACTCTCTGGCTGAAGAAATGTCTCCTCATTTCCCTTCTAAATTGACCCCCTCTAATTCTAAGGCTGTGCCCACGGGTCCTAGTATCCCCACCTAACGGAAACAACTTCCCAGCTTCCACCCTTTCTAAGCCATGCATTATCTTGTAAGTTTCTATTAGATCTCCCCTCAACCTTCTAAACTGTAATGAATACAATCCCAGGATCCTCAGCCGTTCATCGTATGTTAGGCCTACCATTCCAGGGATCATCCGTGTGAATCTCCGCTGGACACGCTCCAATGCCAGTATGTCCTTCCTGAGGTGTGGGACCCAAAATTGGACACAGTATTCTAAATGGGGCCTAACTAGAGCTTTATAAAGTCTCAGAAGCACATCACTGCTTTTGTATTCCAACCCTCTTGAGATAAATGACAACATTCCATTCGCTTTCTTAATCACAGACTCAACCTGCAAGTTAACCTTTAGAGAATCCTGTACTAGCACTCCCAGATCCCTTTGTACTTCGGCTTTATGAATTTTCTCACCGTTCAGAAAATAGTCCATGCCTGTATTCTTTTTTCCAAGGTGCAAGACCTCGCATTTGCTCATGTTGAATTTCAGCAGCCATTTCCTGGACCACTCTCCTAAACTGTCTAAATCATTCTGCAGCCTCCCCACCTCCTCCGTACTACCTGCCTGTCCGCCCAACTTCGTATCATCAGCAAACTTCACCAGAATGCCCCCAGTCCCTTCATCCAGATCATTAATATATAAGGTGAACAACTGCGGCCCCAACACTGAACCCTGCGGGACACCACTTGTCACTGGTTGCCATTCCGAAAAAGAGTCTTTTATCCCAACTCTCTGCCTTCTGTCAGACAGCCAATCCTCAATCCATGCCAGTAACTCACCTCGAACACCATGGGCCCTCACCTTACTCAGCAATGAATCCAGTCATGAATGGTGGTGGACAATTGAAGAACTAAGAAAGGGAAGAGGCTCCATGTCCATCCTCATCCTTAATGATGGGGGATCTTCACAGGCCAGATTCAGCTGGTAGTGAGAATGGAATGATCCACCTTAGCCTTATCCTGAGGTCCCCAGCATCTCAAATACCAGTTTGATTCACATCACATGATAAGGGTATTTGGGATATTATAAGGCAAGATTTAGTAAATATAACTATGTCTGACTATTCAGGGAATAGTCAATGAGACACCATCCTGTTTTATTGTTCTTTGATTTTCCTGAATAGTTTGATATAACCGAGCAGCTTGCTGGGCCATTTCAGAGGGCAGTTGCCTTAGGTCTGGAGACGCTTGGCTAGACCAGGTAATGTCATGGGCACCATCACTGAAACTAGCATTTTATTCCGGATTCGTTGAACTAATTGAATTTAAATTTCCCCAGCTGCCCTGGTGAGACTTGAACTTGTGCCTGCAGAGCATTATTCTAGGCCTCTGGATGACTAGTCCAGTAACATGACAACAATTCCCATAGTGCTGAGAGAAATAAAATTATCATAAAATCAAGTTTTTGATGGCTACATTACATGTTCATGGGGAAGTCCCATAGAGATCTTGAGTTTATAAATAAAAGAGCCTGTGCTAATCTTTTAGAACTTCCCTTGGCCTATGTTGAATTTATCTGAGGGTGATTGTTCATAAGAACACAAGAACAACGAGCATAAGTAGGCACTTCAACCCCTTAAACATGCTTCACCATTTAATATGTTCGCAATTGATCTCATCTCAACCCTAATCCACTTTCCTGTCTGATTCCCAAAGCCCTTTAACTCGTTACTAATTAAAAATCTGTCTCCTTAAGTTTATGCAGTGTTGGTATCCACTGCAGTCAAGGTAATGAATTCCACAGATTCATGACCCTATGAGACAAGTAATTCCCCTCCTCATCTCTGTTTTAACTCTGTCACCCCTTGACCTAAAACTGTGACTCCATTCTAGATTGCCCACAAGGGGAAAAATCCACTCAAAGCTGTTTTGTAGCTAATCCCTCCCTTTTCTTGTTCCAGTGGTATGACTCTGAGAGCTCTATCCTTGCCAAAGAGTGCTTTGCAGGTAAGTCATCTAGCTGTTTGGCATTCTTTTGAAGCAGGATTTTCTGGGGTTAGGGGAGGGATGATTAATGGATGGAGTGAGAGGTTTATGGGAGGAAGTGAAGGGTTTGAGGAATGGGTGATGAGAGGAGTTTATGGTCAAGGTGATCATGAGTTGATGGTAAAGCATGTCTTGAAAGAACAGTCAACACTCTTATTTTCCTTCAAAGGCAACGAGAGTCCAAGGAACCCCTTTAAGGAGGGGTTAATTTAAATAATTAAGATTATTCAAAAGCTGCCCTTCAGAATATTGATTGGTTTGTGAGAAACATGGACGATATGAGCTGCATGTTAAGTCTGTGCCATCACTGGTGGAGTAATTTATGAACATCCCTGTATGTGATTGTACAAGCTTATCCTACGAATTATACATTCCTTACTCAAGAATGTAAGGATTTCCATTGTACACTTCCTACCAAGAGGTCACTCAAGGTGTAAGTTTAGCTTATATTAAATGCCTCCAGTTCTGGGTCAAAGGCATATCAGCACTAGGTCTGATCCAGTACAACTCAATTTTCATCTTTCTTCCTGTTTCTTTTCATACAGAACCATTCCTTTCACTGCTGCTGGTCTTGTCACAGATGAATTTCACTCTTGACTTGCAGGTTAGTGTCTGTTTTCCTCCTCTTCTTGAGTTCACTGCTCAAAGGCAAATCTGACCCACAGTACCATGACCTCCATCACAGATAGGACAAGGAGGTGGGTCTGCTTGCCAGAAGACAGAACTAAAGTGGTTGTTTAATTGCTCTGTCATTTCCTTTCTCTACTTTTATCAATTTTCCCATTTCAGACTGTAAGGGACCTGTATTTGTCTGCAGTCTCTTTTCACGTACTTACCAAAGATGTTGCAGTTTGCTTTTATGTTTCTTACAAGTTTACTCCCATATTCTATTTTTCCCCTTTCAGTCAATCTCCTGCCCTTCCATTGCTGAACACTAAACTGCTACCAGTCCTCAACCTTGCTACTTTTTCTAGCAACTTCCCTTTGGAACTAATACCATCCTTATTTTATTATTTGCTGCAACTGGACACTTTTCCTGTTGTGTTCTTTTACCCCAAAGAAATATGTAACTGTTGTATTAGTTCCTTAAATATAGTTATTATCATGTCTTTTAATGACATTAGTAAGTCTATTGCAGCCAACTCACTCACCATCATACCTTGGAGATAGTAAAAACTGCCGATGCTGGAGTCAGAGATAACCCAGTGTGGAGCTGGAGGAACACAGCAGGTCAGGCACCATCAGAGGAGTAGGAAAGTTGATATTCTCTAAGAAGGGTCCCGACCTGAAATGTCAACATTCCTGCTCCTCTGATGCTGCCTGACCTGCTGTGTTCATCCAGCTCCACACTGTGTTATCACCATTGTACCTTCATTGTTTCAGATTGGATTCCTTCACCTTCCATTCCATTGAAGAATTCTGTTATGTAATGATCACTTTTTCCTAACTGACCCCTTGCAACAAAATTATTAATTAACCTCTTTGTTAAAAATCTTATATACACTCCAGGAATTGATTCACCACAGTATTATTGCTTGCCCAGTCTATATGTAGACTAAACTCACCCATGATTACTGTAGCACCCTTGTTGCATTCACTTCTAATTTCCTGTTTAATCCACCTCTCACCTCTCCACTCCTCCTGTCTAGAGGCCTATACAGGCAGTCCTGAGTTATAAGAGGGTTCCATTTCTGAGTATGTACATAAGTCAATTTATATACAATTTTGAACACAACACAGTACAATATAGAATAGTCATTTGTAAATACAAGCAACTGTTCGCATATCGATCCTTAAAATTATTATTAATATGGGATCTCCTTTGTAAGTACAAGTGTTTGTAAATTGGGGACAGTATGTAATCAACCCCCTCTAATGTTTCTGGTCATTGTTGCTTCTTGGCTCCACCCAAAGTGGTTCCAGCGTCAATATCCTTTCTCAGTACTGCATTGATTTAATCTTTCACTAAAAGTGTTACCAAACCACCACTACCTTTTTGCTTAGACCATAAGACATAGGAGTGGAAGTAAGGCCATTCGGCCCATCAAGTCCACTCCGCCATTTAATCATGGCTGATGGGCATTTCAACTCCACTTACCCGCACTGTCCCCGTAGCCCTTGATTCCTTGCGAGATCAAGAATTTATCAATCTCTGCCTTGAGGATACAGAAAACATCCCCGCCATAACTCTATGACTCTAAATCAGGATGTGGAATGAAAAGAGGAACTTGGTGAAGTTACAATCATCAAGGAAATGGTACGAAGGAAACTTATGGTCCAGGACCCAGATACTGATAGACTTAGAGTCTCAGAGATCTACAGCACAGAAAAAGGCCCTTTGGCCCTTCGCATTCCTGACGGTCAAAAACAACCACATAAGAATTCTAATCCCATTTTCCAGCATTTGGCCCATAACCTTGTATGACTTGGCATTGCACATGTTCATTAAATATTTCTTAAATGTTATGAGAGTTTCTGCCTCCACCACCCCTACGGGCAATGAGTTCCAGATTGGCAGCACCCTCTGGGTGAAAACATTTTCTCTCATTTCTCCTCTAAACATTCTTCTTTACCTTAAATCTATGCCACTGATCCCCCCATCAAGGGGAAATATTTCTTCCTGCCTTCCTTATCTAAGCCCCTCATAATTTTGTACATATGAATCATGGCCCCTCTCTATCTCCTCTGCTGTTAGGAAAACAACCTCAGTGTATTCAAACTGTTTTCATGACAGAAATTCTCCTGCCCAGGCAACATCCTGGTAAATCTCTTCTGTGCCCTCTCCAGTGCTATCACATCCTTTCTATAATTTGGATTCCAGAACTGCACAGAGTACTCTAGCTGTGGCCTAACTAATGTTTTATACAGTTCCACAAAAACATCCCTGCTCTTAAACTCTGTGCCTTGGCTAATAAAGGCAAGCATACCATATACCTTCTTAACCACTTTATCATCATGTTCTAACATTTTAAAGGAACAGTGTACATGCATACCAAAGGTCCCTTTGATCCTTGGCCCAGGGTCCTACGGTTCATCATTTATTCCCTTGACTTGTTTGTCCTTCCCAAGAACATCACCTCACATTTGTCCTTGGGTCTTAAAAGAGGTTGCCCATGATGTAGTAGATGAGTTGGTATTAATTTCCCAAAATGCATTAAATTCTGGAAGGTACCATCAGATTAGAAAT
The DNA here is from genome assembly GCA_024137785.1 of Ginglymostoma cirratum. Taxonomy (NCBI): domain Eukaryota; kingdom Metazoa; phylum Chordata; class Chondrichthyes; order Orectolobiformes; family Ginglymostomatidae; genus Ginglymostoma; species Ginglymostoma cirratum. The sequence goes on from JAHRHZ010000078.1 coordinate 2,135,114, forward strand.
ATAATCCATCTATTCAAGAAGGGAGAGGTAGAGAACAAGAAACTATAGGCCAGTTAGCTTGACGTCTGTCATGGGGAAGGTTGTGGAATTGATCAATTGATAGGTCACAGATAAGAACTTCGAAAAATTTAAGTTAATCAGGAAGCGTCAGCATGGTTTTGTCAAAGGAAAATTGTGTTTAGCCAAAACAGAGAACTACTGCATAAATCTGATATGCAGAGGAATCTGCGTGTTCACTTGCATGAATCACAAAAAGTTAGTGTGCAAATGACTCTAGGTGCAGTGAGTAATTAAGAAGGCTACTGGATTGCTATTCTTTATTCTGAAAGGAATTGAATATAAAAGGGATAACATCAGAGGGCAGTGGTTGGATTGTCTCTTATTGGAGATGGTCATTGCCTGGCATTTCTGTGGCACAAATGTTACTTGCCATTTGTCATCCCACACCTGGATATTGTCCAGATCTTGTTGCATTTGATCATGGACTCTTTTAGTATCTGAGGAGTCACGAATGATGCTTAACATTGTGCAGTCATTGGCAAACATCCCATTTCTGATGGACGGGGGGTCATTGATGAAGCAGCTGAAGATGGCTGGGCCTAGGACACTACCCCGAGGAACTCCTGCAGAGATGTCCTGGAGCTGAGGTGACTGATTTCCAACAACCACCGCCATCTTCCAACCAGCTCAGAATTTGGCCTCTGATACCCATTTATTCCAGTTTTGTTAGGGCTCCTTTATGCCATACTTGGTCAAATGCAGCCTTAATGTCACCTCACCTCTGGAATTCATCTCTTTTGTCCATGTTTGAACCAAGGTTGTAATGACGTCAGTAGCTGAGTGGCCCTGGTGGAACCCAACCTGGGCATCACTGAGCAGGTTATTGCTGAGCAGTTGCTGCTTGATAGCACTGTTACTGACACCTTCCGTCACTTTACTGATAATCAAGAGTAGAGTGATGGGGTGTTAATTGACTGGGTTAGATTTGTCCAGCATTTTGTACACCGGACATACCTGAGCAATTTTCCATACTGTCGGATAGATGCCAGTGTGGTAGCTGGACTGGAAAAGCTTGGCTAGGGCAACGGCAAGTCCTGGAGCACAAGTCTTCAGGGCTATTGCCAGAATGTTATCATAGCCCATTACCTTTGCAGTATGCAGTGTCTCCAACCATTTCTTCACATCTCATGGAGTAAATTGACTCAGCTGAAGACTTGTGACTACATCCGTGATGCTGGTGGCCATTGAGGAAGCTGAGATGGATCATCCACTCAGCACTAATGACTGAAGATTGCTGCGAATGCTTCAGCCTTATCTCTTGCACTGATATGTTGGGCTGTTGAATCCTAGAAGATGGGGATATTTGTGGAGCCTTCTCCTCTGGTTTAATTGTGCACAATCATTCACGACTAGACATGGCAGGACTGTGGAGCTTAGGTCTGATCTCTTCGTTGTGGGATCACTTACCTCTGTCTATCACTTACTGCTTATTCGGTTTGGCATGTAAGCAGTCCTGCTTAGTGGCTTCACCAGATTGACACCTCATTTTTAGGTATACCTGGTACTGCTCCTGGCATGTCCTCCTTCAGTCTCCGTTGAACCAGGGTTGATTCCCTGGCTTGATGGTAATGGTTAAGTGGGGGATGAGGTTACAGATTGTGCTGGAGTATAATTCTGCTGTTGTTGATGGCCCAGAGTGCCTCATAGATGAGTCTTGACTTGTTAGATCTGTTTGAAGTCTGTCCCATTTAGCACATTGATAGTGTCAAACAACATGATGGATGGTATTCACAATGTGAAGGTGGGACTTTGTCTCCAGGCAGAATATGAGGTGGTCAATCTTACCAATACTATCATGGACAGATGCATCTGCAGCAGGCAGTTAGGTAGGGTTGAAGCAAAGTATGTTTCTCCCTCTTGTTGGTTCCTTTACCACGTTTAGGACCCAACCAGCTTGATCAGTAATGCTGCTGCTGAGGACATTGAAATTCCCCATCCAGGGTATATTTTGCACTCTTGCCACCCTCAGTGCTTTCTCCAAGTATTGTTCAGCATTGAAGAGCACCTATTCATCAGCTGAAGGAGGACAGTACATGGTAATCAGCAAGAGGTTTTCTTGCCCATGTTTAACCTGAAGCTATGAGACCTCTTGAGATCCAGAGTCAAAGCTGAGGTCTCCCAGGGCAACTCTATCCTGACTGTATATCACTGTGCTGCCGCCTCTGCTGGGTTTGTTCTGCTGGTGGGACAGAACATGTGTAGGAATGTTGATAGTGGTGTTGGAACATTGTCAGCTATGATTCCATGAGTATGACTGTTAGTCTGTTGCACGACAAGTCTGTGAGACAGCTCTCCCAGTTTTGGCACTAGACTCCAGATGTTAGTAAGGAGGACTTTGCATGGTCAATAGGGCTATTTCTCCCATTGTCTTTTCCAGTGCCTAGGTTGATGCCAGATGGTCTGTTTGGTTTCATTTCTTTGTTGAGACTTCATAGCGATTACTACAACTGAGTGGCTCGCTAGGCCATTTCAAAGGGCAGTTGAGAGTTAACCAGATTGCTGTTGGTCTGAAGTCAAATGTAGGCCAGACCAGGTGAGGATGGCAGATTTTCTTCCCTGAAGTACATTAGTGAACCAGATGGGTTTTTCCTAACAATTGATAATGGTTTCATGATCATCGATAGATTCTTAATCCAGATTTGTTTTATTGAATTCAAATTCCAGCATCTGCCTTGGCAGGATTCAAACTCGGAACTTTAGCTAATTAACAGACCAGCGATAATACCACAAGGCCATCACCTCTTTGAACATTTTGAAGATGGAAGTAGTTAGATACTTTTAAGGCAAGGAAATCAAAGTTTATTGGGGGTAGATAGAAATGTGGAATTTGGAACAGAAACAGATCAGCCATGATCTTATGCGGAGCAGGCTTGAGGGATCAGATAGGTCCTAATTCATACACTTGAGGGTGTTTAAAAGTTTTGAATGGATTTCATGAAAGAGATTTTTCAGTGTTAGGCGTATCTGAGGGAGAACTCTCTTAGATTTTTAGAAATTGATTTTTTAAAAATCTTTGCGTGGTTCCTGAGATGTTCCCATAATGGATACTGGGTGAGTGACTGTGGAGGTTCCCTGTAGAATATGGAGGATATGCATTTATGCGACAGCAAAGAAATTGTATGGGGTGTGTGGCTGGGGGACTGAAGGCATGAAAGCCTCGCAGTCTTTTTGTGCGAATAGGCTGAAGCCACTTAGAGCAAAAATCTTGCATGCGGCGTTCAGTTCAGGATATTTTCCAACAGAAGCTTCTTGCATTGATGGTGAAAATGTGCTCCTTCATAAACAGCATTAAACAATCCTGGATAACAAGCATGGGGCTGGATGAACACAGCAGGTCAAGCAGCATCATAGGAGCAGGAAAACTTGACGTTTCGGGCCTAAACCCTTCATCAGAAATGGGGGAGGGGAAGAGGGTTCTGAAATAAATAGGGAGAGAGGGGGAGGTGGATAGAGGATGGATAGAGCAGAGGATAGGTGGAGAGGAGGCAGACAAGTCGAAGAGGCGGGGATGGAGCCAGTAAAGGTGAGTGTAGGTAGGGGGGTGAGGAGGAGATAGGTCAGTCCAGGGAGGACGAACAGGTCAAGGGGGCGGGATGATGTTAGTAGATAGGAGATGGGGGTGTGGCTTGAGGTGAGAGGAAAAACAGGTTAGGGAGGTGGAGATGAGCTGGGCTGGTTTTGGGATGCGGTTGTGGGAGGGGAGATTTTGAAGCGTGTGAAATCCACATTGATGCCATTGGGCTGCAGGGTTCCCAGGCTGAATATGATTTGCTGTTCCTGCAGCCTTCGGGTGGCATCACTGTGGCATTGCAGGAGACCCAGGATGGACATGTCGTCTGAGGAATGGGAGGGGGAGTTGAAATGGTTCGCGACTGGGAGGTGCCGTTGTTTGTTGCGAACTGAGCGCAGGTGTTCTGCAAAGCGGTCCCCAAGCCTCCGCTTGGTTTCCCCGATGTAGAGGTAGCCACAACGGGTACAGCGGATGCAGTATACCACATTGGCAGATGTGCAGGTGAACATCTGCCTGATGTGGAAAGTCTTCTTGGGGCCTGGGATTGGGGTGAGGGAGGAGGTGTGGGGACAGGTGTAGCACTTCCTGCGGTTACAAGGAAAAGTGCCGGGTGTGGTGGGGCTGGAGGGGAGTGTGGAGCGGACAAGGGAGTCGCGGAGGGAGTGGTCCCTCCGGAAGGCAGATAAGGGTGGGGAGGGAAAAATGTCTTTGGTGGTGGGGTCTGATTGCAGATGGCGGAAGTGTCGGAGGATGATGCGTTGGATCCGGAGGTTGGTGGGGTGGTATGTGAGGACGAGGTTGATTCTTTTTTGGTTATTATTGCGGGGACGGGGCGTGAGGGATGTGTTCCAGGAAATGCGGGAGACACGGTCGAGGGCGTTCTCGACCACTGTGGGGGGGACGTTGCGGTCCTTGAAGAATGAGGACATTTGAGATGTAC
>JAHRHZ010000078.1:2144624-2186497 GCA_024137785.1 Ginglymostoma cirratum
CTCCTATCTACTAACATCATCCCGCCCCCTTGACCTGTCCGTCCTCCTTGGACTGACCTATCTCCTCCTCACCCCCCTACCTACACTCACCTTTACTAGCTCCATCCCCGCCTCTTCGACTTGTCTGCCTCCTCTCCACCTATCCTCTGCTCTATCCATCCTCTATCCACCTCCCCCTCTCTCCCTATTTATTTCAGAACCCTCTTCCCCTCCCCCATTTCTGATGAAGGGTTTAGGCCCGAAACGTCAAGTTTTCCTGCTCCTATGATGCTGCTTGACCTGCTGTGTTCATCCAGCCCCATGCTTGTTATCTCGGATTCTCCAGCATCTGCAGTACCTTTTATCTCTGAACTGAGAGGAAGTTTGTTGGACGTGCTCCTTCATTCCTTATTACTTCAAATGTTTATGTTGTTGTGTTTTCTATAACTTTGTTCAGTTTTGTATGGTTTGATTGTACTGTATACTTCTTTTTATATTAGTTGTGCCCTGAAAGGGAAATTCTTCTCTGACAGCCCTGGGATAACTCCATGTCTTTCTTATTAGCTCATTAAAATGGTTCTGAATGCACTTTCTGATCAGTTTCTTCTTCACATTGTAGTAGATTGTCCTGACCTATAGCTGGGTATAGTGAGGATCCTCTTCCCATGGTGAGACAGCTAATAATTGCTTCTTTTAAACCAGGTCTGTGAGACATATGACACAGTCCCCTGCCGGGAGCTGGGAATGGTGCTCAGGTAAGATCCAGCTGCCTCATGTTAGAAACAACAGCTGCCGATATACAGTACTTGGCTTGGATATTTTCTAAGGAGCTATCTGAAGTGTGAACACATGCAGCATTCGCAACAAGATCAATTGTCAAAAGGTGCAAATGGTTATGATGTAATTACCTTGCAGAAACATGGCTGCATGATGACCAGGACTAGGAATTCAAATTGCAAGGATATTCAATATTTTGAGAAGACAGACAAGAAGTAAAACAAGTAAGACGAGATAGGATTACATTAGTAAAGTTGGTTCTCAGATCAGAAGAACACTGTGTCAAATCTTTTTGTTTGGAAACAGGAAAGAGCAAGGGACAGCAGACGTTGGCTGGAAGTATTCATAGCCCAAATACTAGTAGGACCGTGGGACATGGAGATCAGAGAATCAAGAGATAAGAGAATATGGGCAACACAGTAATCGTGGGTGACATTACCTACGTACAGACTGGTAAACCAACTGAGCACTAAAACTATGGAGGATGGGTTTCTGGAATGTCTTGGGAATGGTTTTCTCGGGCCGTGTGGTGAAGAACCAATTGGAGGACAGGCCGTTTTAGATCTAATAAGATGAAATAAAAAGGGCTATTTAATAACCTTTATTGTAAAAGAACCTTTAGAGATGAGTAACCACAATATGATAAAAGTTTTACGTTATGTTTGAAAGTGAGGCAATTCAATCTGAAGTAAATGTGTTAAATTTGAATAAAGGAAATTATGAAAACATGACGTGGAAGTTGGCTGAGGTGGTTTAGTAAAATACATTAAAAGATATGGCTGTACATAGGCAATGGACAGCCTTTAAAGAACACAGTGGCTCAGTGGTTAGAACTGATGCCTCATAGCACCAGGGACCCAGGTTTGATTCCACCCTTGGGCAACTGTCTGAGTGGGTGCTGTGGTTTCCTCCCACAATCCAAAGATGTGCAGGTTCAGTGGATTGGCCATGCTAAATTGCCCATAGAGTTCAGGGATGTGCAGGCTCGGTGGATTCACCATGGGAAATGCAAGGTTACAGAGACAGGGTAGGGGATGAGTCTGGATGGGATGTTCTTTGGAGGGTCAGTGTGGACTTAGTGGGCCAAACGGCCTGCTTCCATAACCGTAGAGATTCTGTGATGAACTGTTACATGGCTCATAACAAATATACATTCTTTCAAGGTGCAAAACTCACAAAAGGTCAGTCAACCATGTATGATAGAGGAAGTTAAGCATTGTATAAGATTAAAAGAAAAGGCTTAAAAAGTAGTCAGAAATAGTAATGAATCTGAGGATGGGAAGATTTTAGAATACAGAAAAGAAGGACCAAGAAAGTGAAAATGGTGAGGAAGAACAGAATACAAATGCAATCTAGAGAAAACAAAACAAAATTATTTTGTAAAAGCTTCTACAGATACTTAAAAAGGAAACATTTGGTTTGGATGTATGTGGGTCCATTAAGCAGAATGTCGAGAATAAATAATGAGAAATAGAGAAATGACAAAAGCTAAGTGATTACTTTGCATCTATTTTCAATAGGAAGATACAAGAAATCTATCAGAATAAGAAATCCACATAATTAAGGAGTAGCTATTTATCAGACCCCATACTTACCTCACACACCCTTAACTACAGATACCCCAATCCCCTTGCACCCCTCAGACCTTGATTCGATATACCTTCCCCCACCCTGGGAGGATGACCAATCACCTGCTCCCACATCCCACCATACTAGACTGGAGCTGAACACCCTCTCTCTGCTAGTCCCAACCTGACACCATCAAACTCCACTCAACCAGCCCCTTTCCACACCCCCTGACCCAGTGGATGCAACCCCACCCCACCCAATCCCTGCTGCTAGACCTGACCCAACTCCCCACCATACCAGAACCCCTGACATCCTGTCTCCCCAGACCCGAATTCTCCCACCCATCCCAACCTACTCTTAACACTGCATCATTTACCTCACACCCTGGCACCTTATCCCTTTCCCACTTATCGTTCAACCTATCTGCCACCCCTACTTACCTGGTACTATACCTGCTACTGCTCTGGCATCTTACCCTCCTGCACGACTGCCTCCCTAGCTGACCCCTACTAACCTGGCACCCTACACCCAATTCATAAGAGTTTTCTACAGTTGTGAAAAAGACCCTTTGGTCCATCGGTGCAAGTTGTCAATCACATCACTATTCACCTGGCATCCTTCCCAGCTGACATCCTACCCATTTGGCACCCTACTTATCTGGCAGCCTATCCCCTCTACCCATCTGGCAATGAAACCCCTCCCCCCCCCCCCACCCCCCCACCCCGGGCACCTCCCCAGAACCCTAACACCTCATTTACCTTACGTACTAATGGTTTAATAGGAGTTGTCAACATGGCTGTCAGGATTATTAAATTTTAGAATCTAGCAGCTGACTGCTGTGAAAATGAATCAATATTTGCCTTCGCCTGACAGTTCTGCACTACAACCAACTGTCAGAATGGTAGTATGGCTCTGCATTTATTATTCCTAATATATAGTTGGAGGAAACGTCTGTTCCACCAAGCAATTGACTCTCTAGTGATCTGGATATTTTGAAAGGGATCTGTAATGGGACATTAGGCTGTAAAATTAGACTTTCTGACAGTTGGCCTTTTCTTTCAGATACACTGATAGGCGTATTTTTGTATCGGAGGTGATTGCAGGAAGTCAAGCTGAAGCAGATGAATGTGTCCATGTTGGGGACATTATTGATGGAATCAATGGGATTTCATTGCGAAATGCTCAAAGAGGAGAGGTAAAGTACCAGTGTACTCACTGGCAACAAAGAGTCAGATCTTGTACTCAACACAGCCTTTACTTATGTGTGATAGGGCCATTGAACTTAACAGGAGTAGGCCATTCGGCCTTTCCAACCTGCTGTGCCAGCCAGTAGGGTCATTGTTAGTCTGATTGTGACCTCAACCCCACTGTCCTCATGACCTTTGACTCTCTTATGTATTTTTATTTAACCCTCGGTTGAACAAATATAAGACCCCAGCCTCCGCTACTTTCAAGAGAAGAGCGATCCACAAACCAACAACCTTCTGACAGAAGAAATTGCTCCTCATCTCCGTCTTAAAAGGGAGACCTTTTGTTCTTAAACTATGCCCCTAATTCCAGTATTCTCTGCAAGAGGAAACTGCTTACCAAATACATGGCTACTCCACCCAACCACGAATATTGCTGGACATTATGGGCAATTTAGCATGGCCAGTGCACTTAACCTGAGGAAACCTGACTACCCGGAGAAAACCTATGTAGACTCTGGGAGAATGTGCAAACTCCACACAGACGGTTGCCTGAGGCTGGAATCAAACCCAGGTACTTGGCGCTGTGAGGCAGCAGTACTAACCCACTGAGCCACTGTGCCGCCCTATGGGACCAACCTGTTTAACATTTCTTCATAAGATAATCCTCTCACCCTTGGAATAAAGTCATATGAATCCTTTCTGAACAGCTTTGAGTGCATCTATATCCTTTTCTCAAAACAGGAGACCAAAAATGTATATAATACTCCAGATGTGGCCTCACCAGAGTTTCAGTAAAACTTCTCTATTTTGATATTCCACTCCCTTTGTAATTATGCCAACAAATTATTTGTCTTCCTCATAATGTGCTGTACCTGCATGTACCTTTTTGCTGATTCATGTACCAACACGCTCTGATCCTTTGCACCTTTGTGTAATCTCTCTCCTTTTAAATTAAATGCTGCTTTTCTACTCCTGCTGCCAAAGTGAACAAGTTCACATTTTCCCATATCACACGCAATCTATCGATATCTCTTTGCAAACTTTCTAGCTCCTCTTGACAATTTACTTTCTGACCTGTCGTCATCAGTAAATTGACCTATTATACATATAGCCTGTCCATTCATGTCATTGATATAGTTTGTAAATAGTTAAGGTTTCAACCGTGATCTGTATGGCACTTCACTAGTTACGGCTTGCTTCTTACTCAAAAAAGACCCAAACTAGAAATTATTGGAGAAACTCAACAGGTCTGGCAGCATCTGTGGAAAGAAAAGAGTTAACATTTCAAATCTGTGACCATTCTTCAGTTTAGTAGATTGTTCAATGAAAACATGAAACGTGAGTGAAAATTGTCCTCATTTTCTCACCACATCTTTTGCACCTCCTTTTTGTGTTTGGCTCCAGGCACAAACAGTTTTGCAGAAACTTCGAGGAAAACCTTTAAGTTTTCATATGATTCGTTGGAAGTGGCACGATGGTACAGTGTATGGACCCATGCTGCCTCATCTGCAACTGATGCAAAAAGAGATCCCTAACTTCCAGCTCCGATGTGATAACAAATCAAATGAAGAGATGAAAGAAGATGGTTTGCGGGAAGACAGGTGAGAAACTTGGCAAGTTACAGACTCACACCCCAACCTATGCCCTTCTTACCAGCCATGATGTGCAACCCAGGTTGCAAGCTGTGTCATACCTGGGTGTGCACCTAGCCTGATTAATTACCCTGTAATCCCACCCTGATCTGGTTTGATCAACTGAATTAATATGTATTATTAAGGTATAATTGATAGCCTCTTATCACCCTCATCCTGATAGCCACATTGGTGTGTAGCTGCATCAAGTTTTGTGTGTGAACCCTCAGTACCAGTACTGGTATTATGAAGAACGGGTTTGGTTAGATTGCCATGGAATACTTCAAGTAGTTGGACTGTACCGTATTATCTAGCCTTTGGGGAAAGGCCTGTACAGAAAAACATCTTTGACCACAAGTCCTTCAGGCAGTGGTCTGCATGCAATTTTCTCGAGGCTGTGTGGGAAGAGAAGATGTTGGATCCTGTCAGGTGGTTCACTGAGCAAAATATCAAAATCATTTGGCAGAATCCCTAATGACCAGCACTTTCAAACAGGCTCCAAGGAGTAGCTGGGCTGATGGCGAGAAGGGCACTCCCCGTCAGATCATTTATGCTCACCTGGACTTACTGTGTCACCACACGCTGCCCTCAATTCAGCTGCGATGATGAAGAGACCATTGCATACCTCCTTCTGGAATGTGCCATTATAGAGAAGGCCTGAGGTAGAGGCAGTGGGAGGGGATCGTTCTGAGCAACTCTGTGACTGTGCGCTCTACAGGCTGTTCCCAGGGATGCACAGCAAGGCAAACATCAACTGTGCCTAGAGGACCATCACCTCAGTGAAAAGAAACTCTTTGGTGAAAGATGTTGTCCTTGACAGACTGTTGCAGACTGGCACACTCCAACGTTCAGAGCAATTGGCTGAGGGATGCGCCGAAATTTGGGGCAGCCACCCCAAAAGTGCATTGATGAAAGGTCACTGTCTAAGACCTTGTGGGTCATGGTACACCAGCGAGCTGGTACCTAATAGACCCCTTAGGCTACATGTTTGTCATTGAATGTATATTGTAAATGTCGCATGTATTACATTTGAATTGAGGCACATGCGTAACATGCTCAATAGAGAAAAGTTTTCTTTTATTGCATATTACATAATGTCCAATTTGAAATGTAATTTTAAATATTTTACAAATAAGTATCCTTTTGCAAAGAAAAGCTGATCCCCTTGTCCCATCCAGTACCTCTTCCTATTCTAGAATCATCCTGGAGAGCAAGGAGAGAAGGCCAGCTCCTTCACTTAGCAGCAGATTGCTGACCCCACCTTCACCAACTGTGAGCAGCTTACGTTTTTCCCCTTGATATTGAAATCTTCCATTCACTTCCTGATTATCCAAACTAGCCCACCACCCCCTGTACAGGCTCCCTCTAAATAATTTGGATAAGCACTGGCCTGAAGTTAATTACAAAACAAATCTGTTTAATTAGAAAGAAGCACAGCCCTGTGTTTGCTAGTTTGAATGTGTTTATTAGTTTTAGTTGCTGAATGATGAGAGAGTGATCAGCAATTATCTGATACAGAAACAAAACTTTAAACATTAACATGAGTAAATACAGTTAAATGATGAAGGGTCCCAACTTGAAATGTTGACTTTCCTGCTCCTTGGATGCTGTCTGACCTGCTGTGCTCATCCAGCTCCACATTTTATCGACAGTTAAATGCTTTTAGGTTTGATGATACAACGCTAAGGATCTCTCTTCTCCAACAGGCTGCTGTATTCACTCCGATTCTTGGGCAAGGTGAACATTGGAATGGTAAACACAGTTTTCCAGACTCCACTCTGGTAATGTTGTGATCATGATGCTGAACAAAGGAGAGTGAATGCATATTCAAACTTTCTTTGATCCACAAGTTTAGAAAAACACAGAGTTTTCACCTTGGCTTTATGAACCAAATGAAAGAAGATTGTCTCAACAAATCTCAGCTGCATCAATGTATGGCAGGATAGTAGAGGGAGCTTTTCCAAACTTTTCTCATACCTTAAGTGCCTCATCCCTGCAAAAATTCTCGCAAACCTCTTCTGCACTCTATCCAATGTGTTCACGTTCTTTCTGTAATGTGTCACCCAGAACTGTACACAATACTCTAGCGGAGGTCTAACTAGTGTCCTATATAAGTTCATCCTAATTGCAATTGTTTTTGTCTTAAGGTATGACACATGCCCAATTTACCTGGCTTTCAGACCAAGGTTGCTAGAAAGCATGGATCAGGTTTCTGCACTAAACAAAAATTATCATATCTTGTACATAATCAGACAGCAGCTATTGCTAAACAGACATAAAGCATTGGCATATAACGCTATTTACTAAAAGCTCTAACTCTGTCATAAACCCCCCCACCCCCTCTTACACACACACGCATGCATGTGCATACACATGTGCACAAAAAATAGATAACTGGTGAAGGGTAAAAAAAATTGCAAAGTCAGTTCAAAGATCTTTGGTTCCCAATTCTGATATTGAGATGATCCAACTTTAGCTAGCCAGGTCCTTGGTGTTCAGTTAACTTTCTGTAGAAGCTTCTGGTTTATTAAAGGTACAAAGTGACTGATTCATTTAGAAACTGTCTCTGATTTATCAATTCAAAAGTCAGCTCATGGCAATTGCTGCAGGAAAGGTAACTTTTCAAGTTTTCTGCAGAGAACAGGCAGCTTTTGCTGGGGATGACAATAGCACACATTTTGGTGTCTTTCTCTTTCTCTGTGTGACTGTGTCTCTGTAACATGTTACCAGTTCCAATCTGCTCAGTTAGCTGAGAACTAATTAGCTTCACTTGTGAACAATTCCTACGCTCCTGACCATTTGCATATTGCAGGAACCATAGTCTTGAAAAACGAGTTCACAATAGGTTCACAGTTGAATTCCTTGCTGTGAAGTTATACAGACATCCTGGTAAATCCCAGTTTTATACAGAACATTTTTTTCTCCTTGTAGTCCACAGTTTTCAAAGATACCAAAATAAAAAGACTCATTTCTTACACTGATTGAGGTACAATATCACAGGCAGCAATTTAACACAAAGCATGAAGCAGTTTGGTCAAATCGGGCGCACAGGAATTTAGACCTACATGGACTCAGTATTACTGTAAAGTATAACGTACTGTGAGGGCTGAGCATATGACTGTACACTAAGTATTGTTTAGGTTATCTGTGTCGCTCACTTTAATGCATGTTAAGTGTTGCACAATAGTAGTGTATTTGGCTTTCTGAAGTTTAACAAATTAAAACAAAACTTTAAACAAAGGACCTCTGCTGGTCATCTGAAAACAAACAAAGACAGAAATCGCTGGAGAGACTCAGCTCTGAAGAACAGTCACTGGATTCAAAACATTAACTTTACTTTCTCTCCACAGATGCTGTCAGACCTGCTGAATGTTTCCAGCAATTTCTGTTTGTCTCTGAATTTTAACAATACTAGTCTAACTACAGTTTAACAGTTCTCTGTTTTAAAAAAAAAATGCCAATGCTGTATGGATTGGGGTACAATGACTCTAAATGCTTTTTTTTTTGTCTGTATAGAAGAGACTGGGGGGTGAGGGACAGAGTGCAGAAATAACTGACTAAATTTGATCTTACAGTATGGTGGAAAGGAGGTGTTGGATGTGGGCATTGAGAAAGTCCTGCAGCAAAATCTGCCCCCACAGGTGAGATTACGCAGGGATTCATGCTTTTATCATTACAAGGTGTGGGATTGGTATCATACCCATATTCTGCCAGACGCAACAGTAATAACATCATTTGTATACTATCTTAGCAGATTGGAAGGACAAGGGTAGCAAATGCATGGAAACATTTTCACTACCTAATTTAGTACCAACGCACACGATCCTGGCCTGGAAATGTATCACCACTCCATGTTGCTGCATTAAAATCCTGGAGCTCCCTGCTGAGCCCTGTGAATGTACCTACATTGTGTGGTTTGCAGTGGTTCCAGAACAATCACCAGCACCTTCTTGAGGGTGACCAAGAATGCTGATACCCACATTATGTGCAAGGTGCAATTCTTTAAATGGCCAAGGTGCTTCACAGCAAGGGGGATAAAATGTAAGTTATCAGTGGACTATGAGCAGCTTTAGAGGAGGTAACTGAGGGTGGGAGTAAAGTGGATTTGGAGGAGGTTTTTGAAAGCCAGGAAAGATGTCAGCAGAGAGCTGAAATGGTTCTACTGCTGATTAGAGGATTGGATGGTCAGAATTGTGCAGCTGTTTGTTGAGAGATAGCTGTGGAACTAGGTAGAGCAGTTCATGTAGAGAGTTTTAAGTAAGGACAGACAAGAGGAGAAATCTATGGAGAACAACAGAAAGATGGGACAGCTGGATTTTTGGACAGGTAGGAGTTTGTATTGTGAAGCTTGGTAGGTTCTCTGCAGAGGCACAACACTAATGTTACATCAGTGTCAGACAATGACCATCTTGACTAAGGGAAAAAGTAAGTAAACGCTGCTGCCCTCACTGCTGCCACCACCACCAAGTTTCTCACTATCACGTTGCTGGGTATCACCAAGTAAAACTTTACCATGACTAAAAGTGGAGGGAAGAGGCATTGATGCAGCAATGTGGAATGTTGCTCAGGGATATTCAGAATGTGGTACAAATCCAGTCCAACCAATTGTACCCTGTTATTCTAACCTCAATTGTCAGTAATGGAAGAGATTGGCACTTGCTTACCAATAAGCAACTTGCTGACATTCAGCTTGGGTTCAGCCAGGGCCATGCAGCTCCAGGTATCATTACAGCCTTAGCTCAAACATGGAAAAAAGAGCTGAATTCTCGAGCTTGGATGAGAATGATCGCCCTTGACGTCAGGTTGCATTTGACCATGCATTTAGGAGCCGTTGCAAAACTGGAGTGAATGGGAATCAGGGAAAGCTCTCCATTGGTTGGAGTCATTTCTGGCGTATAAGAAAATGGTTGTGTAATTTGAAGGGCAATCAGCTCAGCTCCAGGACATCTCTGCAGGAGTTTCTCAGGGTAGTGTTCTAGGCCCAACCATTTTAAGCTGCTTCATCAATGACCTTCCCTCCATCACAAGGTCAGAGTGGGGATTTTTGTTGATGTTCAGCACAAGAGAGAATCTAATCATATGTGGGTGTACCTACACCAAGTGGACTGCAGGAGTTCAAGAAGGCAGCTCTCCACCACCTTCTCAAGGACAACTCGGGAGAAATATTGGCCTAGTCAGCAATGTTCACATTTTGTGATCAAATTTAAAAAAAAAAAACAAAATCCCCTTGACGTTCAGATTCATTGAATTCAGTCAACCTCCTGGGAATTACAGAAACTGACAAAATTCCCCTTCAAGCTACAAACCATCCTGACCTAGTACTAAATTATCATTTTTAACTCTGTTGCTGGGTCAAATTCCGGGAAGCCCCTCCCTAACTGATCTGTTGGTGTCCTGACACATGAACTGCAGTAGTTTGAAAAGGTAGCGCGTCAACACCACCACCTTGACAATTAGCAATAGGCACTAAGTTCTGGTTTAGCCAGCAATGCTTAACCTGGTGAACGATTATTTTTAGAAGACCTGTTCCATTTTCAATTATCAGTCATTGGAATACAATCAGCTCCAAATCAGACACCACATTCATCTGGATGTATGTCAATGTTCTTTCATCACTGCTCGACCAATATCGTGGAATCCTTTCCCTAAAGCCACAATGGGAGCACACCCAGCACAAGATTGCAACGTTTCAAAAAAATGGCCTCCCATTGCTTTTTCAGGGCGACTGGTGATGGACAATAAAGCATGTCTTGACAAAGTTGGCCATTAATTTAAAAAATTACATCATTTAAAGCACCAGGGGAATTCAATAAACTTCTCAAATCAGATGTGTTCAGTGTGTGTAAGATTGTTTAATTGGTGGGGTCTGGTGTTGCAGTGGTCATGTCCTTTGTTCTGGGCCAGAAGGCACAGGTTCAAGTTCTACATCAGGATATGATGGCCAGGGAATTGTGTCATAGCATGTCCAATAGGTTGATTAAAAAGTTTATGCATTACCATGGTAGGAACCATGGTGCAAACCAGCTTCTTGGAGCCTGTCCAGCCAAACACAATGACTCAGTTGGAACCTGATTCCACATATCAAACATATTCTGACCCAGCCAAATCTACCTTTCCCAAACCAACCTGACCTTATGGTCTGCAACTCAGCTCAACCCAACTCATTCAACTTGGTCCAACTCAATCCAACTGAACTCATTCCAACTCAAAACAGCCCAATCTAGCCTAAACTGTTCAGTAAAGACAACCCTATTCTAACAGATTGAATGGACAGCATTGTCTTTATTATTTAATCTAACAACAGCTTCGGAGGTCAAACTGGCAGGGTTTCAGCTGCCTTTAGATATCAAAAACATAATGAGTTACACTTCTCTACACAGATAACTGCACTGTCAGCAATTTAAACCAATCTTACAGAAGACAGTGGATGAATCCTTTGAACAAGGAACAGCAGCTTTCATTTCTATTTAAAGAAATCTGGAAAATGTTAGAAATTTCTGAATGAATAGTATCTTCTGTGGCATGTTGTATTAATACTAAATAAGTTTAACTTTGTCCTCCCTGTTTGTCTTTGTTAGGAGGTGTTGTTCGATGTAAAAGAAACCGAAGTGATCTGCTTAAAGAACAACTCAACACAGGTAATTGCTGCTCTATTTTTGTCTGCCTAAGTCAAAAATTGTGGTTGTTTAAGATAAAATATCAATTAGGTACACAGTAGAGTAAGGGATGTTATTGCTCTGAGCATCACATACTCCTAGGATGGGTACAACGAATGTTTAAGAGTAAGTCCCTCTGCAATATCCCATTGAATATACAACACGCGTTAGAAACACACTCACACACTCTGTCTCTTTCTGTTACTCTCACATACACACTCTTCTCATGCACTCTTTCTTTCACACACACACAGACACACTGTTCTCACACACTTTCTTTCTCTCATACTCTCACACACTGTCTCTCTCATATACACACACTCTGTCTCTCTCACACACAGTCTCCTCTCTTGCAAACACATACCCTCTCTCATTTATGCAAAAACATTCATGCAGAATCTGCGGGTACTGATTAGGCCACTGCTGCCAAGAGCTGTATACCACCTATTCCAATTTCATGTCAAGTTGCACTTTAAACCAGCAGTACAAACGCAAGCAATATTTGACTATTGCTTTGTTTTATTCCAGTAAGACTATTACAGCAACTTCAGGAACCCTGATGATGTTATTGTTTCTTTTTCAGGTCCTCTTTCATCATCACTTCCCTGAGATCTCTTCAGTGGGACACCAGTTAAACAGGCGGACCCTCTTTGCTTACTGTGTGGCGTAAGTGGAACAAATCACACAAATATATGGCTACAAGTAGATTTGATCCTTGGCCTGGGCATTGAGACTATTGCTCTGACGGCAGGCAGCTGCTTCCTAAATTATGAAGTGTGAGGTCTGCACCTCATCTGAAGAATCTAAATGGAGAGTTTGAGGGGTGGAACCTGGGCACAAGCATTCATTCAGATCATTATGGTCTCCAGTTAGTGGATCATTACGATCTTCAATCAATACAGCATGGAGTTGGAGGAACACAGCAGGTCAGGCAGCATCAGAGGAGTAGGAGAGTTGACGTTTTTGGTCGGGACCCTTCATCAGGATCTCCAGTTAGCCACTGCTCTGTAAAGTAGCTGTCATGACTGTGTACAACACGGTTCACTTTGGAACAGGACATATCAGGGAAAGCTCTTTAAAGGTAAAGAGTGCCATTATCCGACATTATTCCACTGCCCCTGCCCCTTCATTGAGTGCCTAGTACAGAATAAGCTTCTGCTGGTAGTTGTGGCTCAGTGGGTGTGTCACTTTTACATGTGGATTGAAATCTCATGCCAAAGTCTTAAGCACATAATCCATGCTCAGACTCCGGTAGAAAATCTCAAATAATTTATATATAATTCAATTATTTTAAGAAGTATTGGCAAAGTATTAAGTATTAGACCTCCTCTGTGGTTTTATGCATCACAAACACCAGCCTTCAGCCAACTCGATTCATTTCACGTGATATCAAGAAACGGTTGGAGGCACTGGATGCAGTAAAGGCTATGGGCCATGATAACATTCTGGCAATAGTTCTAAAGACTTGTGTTTCAGAACTTGCCACTCGCCCAGCCAAGCTGTTCCAGTCCAACTACCACACTGGCATCTATCCGACAATATGGAAAATTGCCCAGGTATGTCCTGTGTACAAAATGCGGGTCAAATCTAACCCAACCATATAACACCCCGTCAGTCTACTCTTGATTATCGGTAAAGTGATGGAATATGTTATTAACAATGCTATCAAGCAGCACTCAACCTCATTGCAGCTTTGGTTCAAACATGGACAAAAGAGCTGAATTCCAGAGGTGGGGTGAGAGAGACGGTCCTTGGCATCAAGGCCATATTTGACTAAGTCTACCAACAAGGAGATCTAGCAAGACTGAAGTGCATGGGAATGGGTTGGGGGGAGGAACAATTCTCTGCTAGTTGGAGTGATACCTGACACAGAAGAAGATGGTTGTGATTGTTGGTGGTTAGTCACCTCAGCTCCAGGACATCTTTGAAGGAGTTCCTCAGGGTAGTGTCCTAGGCCCAAACACCTTCACCTACTTCATCAATGACGTTCCATCATAAGATCAGAAGTGGGGATGTTCGCTGATGATTGCATAATATTCAGCATTATTTGCAACTCCTCAGATACTGAAGCAGTCCATATCCAAATGCAGCAAGACTTGCACAATGTCCAGGCTTTGACTGAAAAGTGCCAAGTAACATTCATGTCACATAAATGCCAGGTAATAACCATGTGCAACAAGAGACAATCTAGCCTTCACCCCTTGACATTCAACACCATTACCATTACTGAATTCCCCCCACTGCCAACGTCCTGAGGGTTACCAGTATCCAGAAATTGAACTGGACTAGTCATATAAATACAGAGGCTATAACAGCAGGTCAGAAGCTAGGAATACTCCAGTGAGAAGTCACATCCTGACTTCTCAAAGCCTGTCCACCCTCTGCAAGACACAAGTCAGGAGTGTGATGGAATATTCCCCACTTGTATGGATGAAAGCAGCTTCAATAACATTCAAGAAGCTTGACACCATCCAGGAAAAATAGGACTAGGTCATAAGTTCTTAGCAAAATTTTATAGCTCAGGTTGTGGATGTGGTTGGTCGTTAGCTCACAGAGCCAATTGTTCTGTGGTCTGCAGACGTTTTGTTACCATTCTAGGCAACATCATCAGTGCGACCTCGAATTGAAGCGTTGCTGTTGTGCTCCATTCCGAATTTGTATGATCCTCTGGGTTCTGGTTCTGGTTCTGTTTTTTTTGGCAGTGGTCTATTTCTACGTGTTTGTTAATGGAGTCCTGCGTTGAGAACTAGGCCTCCAGAAACTCCCTTGCATGTTTGTTGTTCGCTTGTCCCAGTATAGTCACTCTGTCCCAGTCAAACTGATGGCCCTCATTGTCTCTGTGTATTGAGACAAATGAATATTGGTCGTGGCTTTTTACCACCAGCTGGTGTGTGCATGTATCCTGGGTTTCAGTTTCCTCCCCGTTTGTCCAATGGGATCCCATGCAGCGAGTGCAATAAACATTACATTGGACAAATGGGGAGGAAACCAATGACCAGGATACACAAACACCAGCTGGCTGTAAAAAGACACGACCAATATTCACTTGTCTCAGTACACACAGACAATGAGGGCCATCAGTTTGCCCGAGACAAGGTGACCATACTTGGACAAGTGAACACCAGACATGCAAGGGAATTCCTGGAAGTCTCGTTCTCAAAAGGGGACTCCATTAACAAACACATAGAAATAGACCCCGTATACAGACCGTTGCTAAAATAACAGAACCAGAGTGACAAGACCCAACGTAGCAGAGGATCATATAAATTCAGAACAGAGCAAGAACGCCAACACTTCAATTAGGGGTTGCACTGATGATGTTGCCTAGAATGGTAACAAAACGTCTGCACACCACGGAACAACTGGCTCAGTGAGCAAATGAACAATTGAAGCTAGTTCAGTTTAGGAAAGCTGATCGTGATGGACGAGTTGTGCCGAAGGGCCTGTTTCTGTGCTGTGTGACTCTATGACAAAGCAGCCCACTTGATTGGTCCCACATCCACAAGCATCCATTCCCTCCACCACCAACACTCAGTAGCATAAGAATGTACTATCTGCAAGATACGCTGCAGAAATTCACCAAGACTCCTTAGACAGTACCTTTTAAACCTTCCATGTAGAATCAGTTCCCACGAACCATCTGGCATCCTGACAGGCCAATTTGAAGCATTTTTAGTGGAGGCTACAGGTTGCAGCACTCCTTGTTGTAAAAGACTGTCAATCACCTTGGCTACCTCCCCCTCTGCCTGTCTGGGGAAACCGTGTTGTCTTTGCAGTTTCGAGTCTGGTCCCTCGATTATCACCTCTTCCTGTATATGCCCACAGCCATGTTTATGCTGGGCAAATACCTCTTTGTGTTTCATAATCACTTCTTGCATAGCCAGATCCTTGGTCATCGTTAGGGGATTGAGCCAAAACTCTCCTATTGTACTGATGCAATTAACATAATTTCCTGTTGAGCTGATGGGTGGCGCCTTGCTAATTGGGGGCATCTTCCAAATGCAGGCATTTACGGGATCAACAGCAAGGTTACACCTAGTCATGAAATTGACACCGAGGATGTGTTCTGTGTCTGGGGGAAGGTTAGCTAAGATAGCATGGATGGTGGCATGTAATGTCGCCTAATTTAATTTCCATAGGTTCAGTACTGTACCCCTCCCGTGTATGACCAGTAAATCCATTAAAACAATAGTTCCTGTTGTCTGCCAGGGCAGTTCATTAAACTTCGAGGTGTTTATGGTTTATGTGCGGGAACTTCCGGTATCCCAAAGAAATTGTACAGGGCAGCCTCCTACCTCGTCATTGACTAGTTGTCTACCTACACTGTCCCACTTTGTGTCGCAGACCCATACTGGGGAGGCAGGGGCCTGACATCATCATGCAGATGCCTTGTAGTTTGGGCATGGGGATTGGCTAGTGTCCCTGGCATGGAGCGCAGCCTGCAGAATTGAACCTTCTGATGGGAGTTGGTGCCTCCCTCTATGACTCCTTGTTCCTGTCATGTTCGGCGGTCTCTGTGGTTGCAGTTGCGACTGTGCAGGGGCTCTACATTCTCACACATAGTGTCCTGGGCACCCGCAGTGGTGGCACCGTGCTGGCTGTCATGTGTTCCTCTGCTGTACCGCTCTACCTCTCCCTGTAGCTGTGTGAGGTGGAGCTGGGTTCCTTTGATAAGGATTAACTTCTGTTCCTTCATTCCTTCATACTGGACCCTGGTTGGAGGCTTGGAAAGGAAGTATTTTCCCTCCTTTCTTTGTTTTGTGAATGTTTAGTTCCCGTGCCCAGGACATTTTCCACAGAACCCATGCCTCATTGTGAGTTAGCTCTACAGGATTGAAGTTCTCACATGTCTTCCTACTCTCTTTGATGGTGTGTGAAACTAAAGTCCTAGCCCGCTTAGCTGTGTTAGCCTTGGATAACTGACCTCTGTCTAAATCTCCATAGACTCCTGTACAATGTACCCACAAACGACTGACGAAGGTAGTCGGGAGTTCTCCCTTCTTTTGCCTACGCTGTTTAAGTCCGTCTACGGGGTCTCTTCTATTGTACCCAACTGCTGTTAGCATTGCCTATCGGCTAAGGCGTCTTCCCCTATATTTAGAGGGCCTGGGATTGCAGACTGCACTGACAGGTTCAAACATGTCACAGTGAGCTTTACCTCCTCTCTCTCATCGAGCCCATGCAAAACCTTTTGTTGTCTGATCCTACCGAAGAATGCGTATGGGTTTGTTGATGGCTCAAAATCTGGGATCTTTTTGGCAATTTCTACTAATTGAGCTCCTGTAAATGGAATAGAACAATATGTTACTGCTGGGGCATCAGCGCCAACCCTACGCCCCCCCCCCCGACCACCACCACTCCTCTCTCAGTGGTAATCGAGTTCATCACAGCATGGGGTGTCTGTGGGAGGTGCTGAAGGGGCTGATTCCTCTGGGAAGGATGGTGGCAAATCCCAGTCCTCCGTGCACATGGCGTACTGCTGTGCTTCTTCCCTGAGCTCATCCCAGTCTACCTCCTGTTCTTCTTCTCTTATAGTATCCCCATATGCACATATTATTCCGTTGTGGATTGAGAGTTAGGATTTTAACTTCTCAATCTCCTGCAGGCACTTAGTGCGGTCTGTGGCTGCCTGTTTCTTTTCCTTATTGGATTGGCGCATTTCCCCTTACTGCTGCTTGTAGATCTACTCATTTAGTTTTTACCTGGCATACTTCACACTCAGCAGCCTCTTTAATTGATACTGCGTGCTGGACATCTTGGTACGCTTTCTCACATTGGGTTTGGAATCGCCCCATGTGTAATAGGTTGGCCTGATTTCTTTGGTCCTGCACTGCGCTTTTCCGTTGTAAGTCTGCTATTTCTTTCTTCATGTCCTCTAATTCTTTACGAACCTTTTTCAATTCCCACTCAGTTCCTAACAATTATCCCAGACAGCATGTTATTGCTGTGGGTTTGTCAAGTTGAAAGCCCACTTCCAGTGATTATTTCATAGAATCCCTAGTGTGGAAACAGGCCCCTCGGCCCCACAAGCCCACCCTGACCCTCACAGGGTCTCACCCAGACCCATTCCCCAAACCCACCTAATCTACACATCCCTGGACACTATGGGCAGTTTAGCCTGACCAACCCACCTAGCTTATATGTTTTTGGACTATGGGAGGAAACCGGAGCATCCGGAGGAAATCCACACAGACACAGGGAGAATGTGCAAACTCCACACAGACATTGCCTCAGGGGGAATTGAATCCAGGCCCCTGGCGCTGTGAGGCAGCAGTGCTAACCACTGAGCCACGGTGCTGTCCCTTGAATTTTCCTCAAATCCTCCCAATATTATTGTCCTAGGGATCCTAGTCCTGTTTTATCATTACAGCAAAATTCTATCCATGTTGGCCACTTTTTCTTACTGATGTAGTGTCTTAGCTTCTTTTCCCATACTGAACAATCTCCAAGTCTGGCACCTTTTCCTGCCAGTTCTGATTAAACTAAGGGGTATATAGGGTGGATCACACTGAAGGCACGGCTTTTGCTATGTTCCAGTCCTAATCTCAATGGGTCAGTACCAACTTGCGGTGTTTTACCCTACCTATCCCAGTAAGGAGCACGTGCATGTGCGCGCACACACATACATATTTGCTTGACTAGTAGTTAAACACATGTTGGCTTTATTCTTTAAAGAACAGTCTAATGTAGACCCTTGATTTACTTGAATTCCTGGCTGTCACATGGGACTTTGTCCTCTTAAATCAGGCTCAGGCAAAATTTCAGGGAATATCAGGTTCTGTGGCATTCGATCTTGGAATGACAAAGTCACTTCTCATCAAGTCCCACCAGAGTCACTAATTTGTTGCGCTCGCCACACAGTGTGGTAGCTTATATATCCCACAAAAGACTGTGAGTTGACTCTTAATAGTAATAGGAAATGTTCTTTATTGATTATAACACATATATTAACGATTATGCTACAAACTAACACTATAACTCTGATAATTAATGCTGTAAATCTCAGTCAGTATCTTGTACTTTAACTTAACGTGGAATGATCAAACATCACCACACGAGACCTTGGCCTTGATCCATGTGGTGATGATCGTCTGGTCTTCCTCTCCTGGTGGTCCCAGGGGCGCCTCTTCTTACGGTGGGTGCTGTTGCGGCGATTCCTATCCTTGGAAGCTTCAACACACCTTTAGGAGGATCTTCGATTCCCACTAATGGATCAATCAGGATTCGAACCCCCCCAGTTGACTGGACCCATTCAGGCAGCCATGTGGATGGTGGGGTGGTCTTTGGTCCTCCATCTCTGAAAATGCACATAAGCCAGGCTTCCCAGATAAGAGTGTGAGGTGTCCCTTTGTTCCAGAAACAGCTCGGTGTTTCCTATTGTCCTGGTAAATAGGCTTAGTCAATTGTGCATTGTGCTGTCTGCAGCTGCAGCTTTTCTGTCTGGGTCTGCAGCTTGTTTATTTCAATATCTTTTGTCTGGATATTTTGGCCAGTGCTTGGCTCAATCTCCCAGCATGCTTTATTATCCAATTCTGCTATTTTGAGCAGTCCATCCAGCTACACCAATGTAAATTTTTAAAAAAATACATGTGGAACCCAGGAACATTTCTTAATCCCAAATAATGTTAAACCTGATTTAATGTTTTATTTCAACTCACTACAGTATTGGAAATCCTTGTGTGAGCTTCTTGTTGTTAAGAGAGGATTGCTTCATTTTAGGAACTCCCCAGAAACGCCTCAGACAACATCTTTCGACTGCTTGGTGTATGAATCCAACGTTGTTGAGGAGGCCAATGAAATTATCCTGAGGATAGGTAAGTGTTTTGGGGATTTGTGCACATACAGCAAAAACAAATCACTCTTCATTCTTCACAGATGCAGAAAACAGCATTTGATCTTAGTAGTGTCAGTTACCCAGAACATTGCTAAAGAGTGCATGCTTACAGAATGCTAAAGTTAGGAATATGGTCTAAGTGGGTTTTCACCTTGAATACTTGTAGCAGATACTTGACAGTACTTAACATGTTTGTTTCCTGCTGCAAGTTGAGTTGTTGCAAAAGAAAAGAAAACAAAGTAAAGCCTATAAATATTAATTAGACTGAGAGCAGTTCATGTGAGTTTTTGGACAGTGAGACTGTCCTGAGTAAACACAACTGCAGTCGATGTTTCCATCTTGAATTTCTCTGGCTCAGAAGTCTTTGACTGGAGTATGAGATGAAGACAGTCAGGCACATAAGAAATGGCGAGAAATGCCCAGACAGTTTGCTATAGACTTCAGTCCATCTTGTGGTTCTGAGTGGTATTGGTGTGACTATAGTGTACAGAGTAAGAGGAACTCAGCTGAAATGGGGAATGTTGAAACTAATCCCATTCCGGTAAATATAATGTACTTGGTACCAGTGGGGATAAAATGTTAAACTATCAGAAGGACAGCCAGAAATTCATCTGTGGCTCCTTGGAACAGGATGCAGGAAGCCGTCCGAAATGGAGAGGTGGAAAAGGAGGAAGAAAACAGGAGCACAATATGGTGTGTATATAAGAAATTAAATAAGTAGGAGTGTGGTTAGTATGTTTTCTTAGCAAGGTTGTGAGTCCCAAACAGTTTGTATGCTACCTAATGCCAGTTTAAGACACTTGTCAAACGGTTTGAAAAGTTATTGGAGAGAGGAGAGGGAAGTCCACTCATCGTGACCCGTTGTGAGATCAGCAAGGGGGTCTTGTAGACAAAGATGAGAGTGGTCCTAAGGGAAGAATACTAAACTGGGCCAAGGCCAATTATATCAAAATTCGGCAGGAGCTGGGAAATGTGGATTGGGGACAGCTATTTGAAAGGAAGTCCACATTTGATATGTGGGAGGCTTTCAAAGATAGGTTGAAGATCGTGCAGGATAGGCATGTCCCTTTGAAAACAAGGGATAGGAAAGGAAAGATTCGTGAACCGTGGATGACAGGAGAAATCGTGCGACTAGCCAAGAGGAAAAGGGAAGCGTACATAAGGTCCAGGCAGCTAAGAACAGAACGGTCCTTGGAGGAATATCGGGAGAGTAGGACCAATCTTAAACGAGGAATCAAGCGGGCTAAAAGGGGTCATGAAATAACTTTAGCGAACAGAATTAAGTAGAATCCCAAGGCCTTTTATTCATATATAAGAAGCAGGAGGGTAACTAGAGAAAGGGTTGGTCCACTAAAGGATAAGGAAGGAAGGTTTTTCTCGAACCTGAGAAAATGGGTGAGAGTCTCAATGATTACTTTGCATCAGTGTTCACTGAGGAGAGGGACATGATGAATGTTGAGATTAGAGATAGAAGTTTGTTTACTCTGGATCACGTTGACATAAGGAGGGAAGATGTGTTGGGTAGGCTAAAGGATATTAAGGTGGACAGATCCCCAGGACCGGATGGGATCTATCCCAGGATGCTGAGGGAGACGAGAGAGGAAATAGCTGGGGCCCTGACAGATATCTTTCTAGCTTCCTTAAACACAGGTGAAGTGCCGGAGGACTGGAGAGTTGCTAATGTTGTCCCCCTGTACAAGAAGGGTAGTATAGGGATATTCCAGGTAACTACTGACCAGTAAGCCTGACGTCAGTGGTGGGAAAGTTGCTGGAGAAGGTACTGAGGGATAGAATCTATTTATATTTGGAAAAGAATGGGCTTATCAGTGATAGGCAACATGGTTTTGTGCAGGGGAGATCATGCCTTACTAACTTAATAGAGTTCTTTGAGGAAGTGACCAAGTTGATAGATGAAGGAAGGGCTGTAGATGTCATCTACATGGACTTTAGTAAGGCGTTTGATAAGGTTCCCCATCGTAAACTAATGGAGAAAGTGAAGTCACATGGTGTACAGGGTGTTCTAGCTAGGTGGATAAAGAACTGGTTGAGCAACAGGAGACAGAGAGTAGTAGTTGAAGGAAGTTTCTCGAAATGGAGAAAGGTGACCAGTGGTGTTCCACAGGGATCAGTGCTGGGGCCACTGTTGTTTGTGATATACATAAATGATCTGGAAGAAGGCATAAGTGGTCTGATCAGTAAGTTTGCAGATGACACGAAGATTGGGGGAGTAGCAGAAAGCATAGGGGATTGTCAAAGAATACAGGAGAATATAGATAGACTGGAGAGTTGGGCGGAGAAGTGGCAGATGGAGTTCAATCCGGGCAAGTGATGTGAGGTGATGCATTTTGGGAGGTCTAATTCTAGAGCGAACTATACTGTAAACGGAAGAGCCTTGGGAAAAGTTGATGAGCAGAGAGATCTGGGAGTTCAGGTCCATTGTACCCTGAAGGTGGCTGCACAGGTGGATAGAGTGGTCAAGAAGGCCTATGGTATGCTTGCCTTCATCGGACGGGGTATTGAGTATAAGAGCTGGCAGGTCATGTTAAAATTGTACAAGACTTTGGTTCGGCCTCATTTAGAATACTGTGTACAGTTCTGGTCGCCACATTAGCAAAAGGATGTGGAAGCTTTGGAGAGGGTACAGAGAAGGTTTACGAGGATGTTGCCTGGTATGGAAGGTGCTAGCTATGAAGAGAGGTTGAGTAGGTTAGGATTGTTTTCATTAGAAAAAAGGAGATTGAGGGGGGACCTGATTGAGGTCTTCAAAATCATGAAGGGTATAGACAGGGTTGATAGAGATATGCTTTTTCCCAGGGTGAGGGATTCAATAACGAGGGGTCACGCGTTCAAGGTGAGAGGAGAAAAGTTTAAGGGGGATACACGCGGAAAGTACTTTACACAGAGGGTGGTAGGTGCCTGGAACACGTTGCCAGCAGAGGTAGTAGAAGCAGGCACGGTAGATTCATTTAAGGTGCGTCTGGACAGATGCATGAGTAGGTGGGGAGCAGAGGGATACAGATCCTTAGGAATTGGGTGATAGGTTTAGACAGTGGATTTGGATCGGCACAGGCTTGGAGGGCCGAAGGGCCTGTTCCTGGGCTGTAAGTTTTCTTTGTTCTTTGTTCTTTTGTTTGGTAGTACAGTAACACTGAGCTAAATGACAGAACAGGACCTCAGGAATTCTAACTCTAGATCATTACCCAAGTCTTGTGTAAATCAGCACTGGGATAATCAGAGTAGGGAGAGGGTTGAAGTGAAAGAGAGGTTCCATTTCAAGGACACTGGAACCAGTATTGGAGCAGCTTATTCATCTACGAGGGACTTTCTCACTGTGATGGCCTCCATCAGGGATCTGGGTCCTAGCAGAATGAATCATTATGGTGGTTCTTTCCTGGAACAGGTTTCTGACCTATTGCAGAATAGGGTGTTTACAAGGAGTTTGAACTAGTAGGTGGCGATGATGACCGAATGGGGGAAAAGATAGTTTAGATGATTGTTTTAGAAAACACAAAAACATAGAAAATAGGAGCAGGAGGAAGCCATTTAGCCCCTTTGAGCCTGCTTCGCCATCGTTATGATCATGGCTGATCATCCAGTTCAGTAGCCTGTTCCTGTCTTTCCTCATATCCTTTGATCCCTTTAGATTTAGTAATGAGCCCGCTTTTGCTAACAGCCTAATGGGACATAAACATCTGTTTTTAGAATTAGAATCCCTACAGTGTGGATACAGGCCCTTCGGCCCAACAAGTCCACACCGACCCTTGGAGCATCCCACCCAGACCCATCCCCCTTTAACCCACACACCCCTGAACACCATGGGCAATTTAGCATAGCCAATCCACCTCGCCTGCACATCTTTGGACTGTGGGAGGAAACCCACACAGACACGGGGAGAATGTGCAAACTCCACACAGACAGTCACCTGAGGCTGGAATCGAACCCAGGTCCCTGGCGCTGTGAGGCTGCAGTGCTAATCACTGAGCCACTGTGTTTAATAACGATCATAATATGATTGAGTTCAATGTTGTGTATGAAAGACAGAAATGCAGAACAGTTACTAAGATGCTAAATTTTAATAAGGCCATCTTCACTGGAACAAGACAAAAACTGTCCACAGTAAACTGGGCAACTCTTAATGGGCAATCAGAGGTGTGTTCAGAAATGTAGTTGCCATAACATAGAACCATTGATATCCTGAAAAGATGAGCATTCTACTGGCCAAAAGTATGGCTATGGACAATTAAGTAGTAAGAGACAAGATAAGACTAAAATAACATGTGAAAATGCAAAAACAGGAAAGGGAGTATCAAAGAAACTTACAAAGATGTCAGAATCAACAAAATTATTACAATTATGTCAGGAAAAAATGGTGATGAGAAGAAGTGAGCCCTTGAAAATTGATATGGCGAGATTGTAAATGATAAAATAATGGCAGTCATGATGAACGATTACTTTGTGTCCATATTTACAGGGTAGTTAACAGTCAGTGTGTCAGATATACCAAGGAAATGAATGTTGAATCAAATTCACAAAGTTAGGCAGGAATGCAAGTTTTGTAGGGGCTCTTTGGTTTCACAGGTCAGCGCAACATCGAGGGCCGAAGGGCCTGTACTGCGCTGTAATGTTCTATGTTCTAAGAGCCTGCAAAGGGATACAGTTAGGTGAAGTGAGTGGGCAAATACTTGGCAGACGGAGTATAATATTGGGAATATGAGCTTGTCCTCTTAGGGAGGAAGAATATAAAAACATAATATGTTTAAAGTAAGAGAGACTGCAGACATTTGCAGTACTGAGGGATCTGGATATCCTATGCATGAATAACATCAAATTAATGTGCTGGTACAGCAAGTAATTAGGAAAGTAAATGACGTGTTGATCTTTACTGTAAGGGTAATGAAGTATTAAAGTAAGGAATTGTTGCTCCAACTCCACAGAGACTTAATGAGATTGTACCTGGTGTACTGTGTTCTGGTTTCCATATTTATAGAAGGATATAACGGCATTGTAAATAGTTTGAAGAAGGTTCACTCGACTGAAGCCTGTGTCAAAGGTGTAATCTTGTGAGGAAAGTTTAAGCAGGTCTAGTCCTGAAACGTCCGCTTTCCTGCTCCTCTGATGCTGCTTGGCCTGCTGTGTTCATTTAGCTCTACACCTTGTATTCTTGTATCTATATATATATTGGAGCTTAGAGCAATGGGTTGAATCTCATTGAAATGTATCAAATCCTGAGGGAATGTGACAGGGTGAATGATGAGAGGATGTTTCCCTCCTTGGTGAGGACATAGTTTAAAGTAAACTGCCTCTCATGTAAGATTGAGATGAGTAGGATTTTATTTCTTGCTCAGAAATTTGTTAATCTTTGGGATTTGCTTCTTCAGAGAGGAGTGGAGGCTGACTCAACGAATATACTCAAACCTGAATTAGACAGCTTGTTGGCCTACGAGGGAGTTGAGAAACATGGGGACAGGAAGGAAAGTCAGAGTCAAAGCTACAATTGGATTGGCTATGATCTTTTGGAATACTGAGCAGGCTTGAGGGGCTGAATGGCCTGTTCCTGCTGCTGATTTTAATGATCTCATGAAACAAGATGAATAGAAGCTTGGTTATGGTACTGGAGGAATTACTGGCACTAAAGAGCAACACATCCCCAGATGGTTTCTATCCACGACTGACTTAACCACTATGCTGCTGTCTGGAGCAGCAAGATGTGGAGGAGGGGGCAAAAAAATGAAGGCTTTTTGAGAAAATTTGTCCTGAAACCCTGCATTTTAAACAAATCACTCCATAAAATCATCATCAATACACCCAAGAGGGAAGAAGCTCCCACCAAAATGAGCCATTGCCACGCTGTGACACTACATCCAGGGAAGCATGCCGAATCAAATTAAAACCTCCTTAGACCCGAGAAAAAAGTTAGGACATCAATTGGCTGGGGTTTTGGGGAGCTGCGAAGCGATGTGTAGGGTTTGAATTCCATTAACAAATTGGGCATGAGCAGCAAATGTTAGCCTGAGTTTGAAGGGGTCAAGCAGGGGGTTTTGGTTACTTATGAATAAGTCAGTTATTTGTTTTTCATTAACAGAAATAAACATAACTACATCTGAATAAAATTTATTAGGGTCAAGGTAAACATCATTTAACGTTTCACGTGTACACTGGTGTAACTCGTGGTGAGAGCTTCCACAATTCAACATCATTTGCCAACATTATGTGGGAGCTGGACTACAGCGTATCAGTAAAAGCAGTGTGTTGTTCATTGCAAGCATTTTGTTGATGTTGGTGGTTCCCTTGTTAAATTTGACTTCGCAATATGTATCATTTCAATTTTATTCAAAATGTACAGAAGATTTTGCATGATTAAAGGTAAATGTTGTATTGCTTTCAATTTATTCTGTTTATGGAATGTTGGCCAGCATTTATTGTCCTTACCTAATTGCCCTTTCAACCAGTGCTTCATCTTGCCTGATTGAAAGCACACAACACCAGGTTATAGCCCAACAGGTTTATTTGAAAACACAAACTTTCTGAGAGTCAGTCCTCCTTCAGGTGTTAGTAAAAGAGGTAGTATCAGACACAGAATTTAAAAGTAAAAGATCAAAGTGTCACACCAATGATGAGGATGTACCAAACAAACCTAAGATGCTGTTAAATCTTTAATCAGTTAGAAGGTTTTAATTGATTAATATGTATATGTAAATCCCCAAATTCCTTTCAAATTCCTGTCCTGTAATCTTCCCCATGCCTCCACTTCTCGCCTTCAAACAATCTCAAACCGTAAACAGAACATTGTTCACAGCAAACTACCCAGTCTTCAGGACAACATCAACCGCAACACGATACAATCCTGTAATTGGCAACGTCTGCAAGACATGTCAGATCATCGATGTGGACGCTACCATCACACGTGGGACACAACCCACCATGTGCATGGCAGGTACTCATGTGACTCGGCCAATGTTGTCTATTTCATACGCTGCCGGCAAGGATGCCCCGAGGCATGGTATATTGGTGGAACCATGCAGACACTACGACAACGGATGAATAGAGACCATGCAATATTCGCCAGACAGGAGTGTTCCCTCCCAGTGGGGAACACTTCAGCGATCAAGGATATTCGGTCTCGGATCTTTGGGTAAATGTCTTCCAAAGCGGACTTTGGGATACACGACAACGCAGAGCCGCCGAACACAGGCTGATAGCCAAGTTCGGTACCCAAGGTGGCCTCAACTGGGATCTTGGGTTCATGTTGCACTACAGGTGACCCCACCACACTATATACTCTCACACATGCATACATACACATACACTCACTCACTCTCTCTCTCTCTGTCTCTCTCTCTCACTCACTCACTCTCTCTCTCTCTCTCACACACACACACACACAACACGAATCTATGGGGTGAATTTGTATTTGCAGATATATTTTATTTTGTTCAAAAAGCACACAATTTATAGACAGTCAGTCAATATGGTGTTTTATAAATTCCTACTTTAGAAATAAAACAGTCTGACTCCAAACCAAACTAAAACACAAACAGATTCTAAACAAGGCCTCACACTTAACATACATTGTCTGACCTAAAATGTCACCTCTTCTTTACACTGATAAAACCTTTAGTTCTCTCAGGACCATGACTTGAAAGGAATTTGGGGAAGTACATATACATAATAATCAATTAAAACCTTCTAACTGATTAAAGATTTAACAGCATCTTAGGTTTGTTTACTACATCCTTATCAATGGTGTGAACCTTTGATCCCTTACTTATAAATTCAGTATCTGATACTACCTCTCTCACTGATGCCTGAAGAAGGACTGAAGCTCCAAAAGCTTGTTTTCAAATAAACCTGTTGGACTATAACCTGGTGTCATGTGGTTTCTGGCCTTGTTCAACCCAGTACAACACCGGCACCTCTACGTCCTGATTGAAAGTGACTCTGTAAATTCTGGCAGTGTGAAACAGTGTGGAACAGTTAGCCGAATGTGTTGCCTGGAAATCGCTGTCATTTCTTTCATTAAGGATAGAGTGGCTGATCACCTTAATTTACAGGTGATCAGAGAAAGCCAGCATGAATTTGTAAAAGGGAGGTCATGCCTGATGAATCTGATTGAATTCTTTTGAATAGGTGATTAAAGTACCAGACAGGGTTCTTTTGTTTGGCTTGCTGAAGGCACTTGATAGAGTGTCTCATAAGAGATTGTTAAAGTTAAATCTCATGGAATTGAATGACTGATCTGGTTTAGACATTGGCTGAATGACAGAAACTGGAGAATAGAGGTAAGGAGCATGTTTTCTAATAGTCAGGGTGTGATATGGTGTCCTACAAGGATCTGTGTTTCAGCCTCAACTATTCACTGCATTTACTAACGGTTTAGATGATGGAATAGGAAATCACATGATCAAATTTGTGATGGCAGCATAAAATTACAAAGCTATCAACAAATTAAATGAACAGGCAAAAATGGAAATCAATGTAGGCAATCATGAGATGGATCACTTCGGACCAAAATCTAGAAAATAAGTCACTTGAAACAGTCACCTAATCTGTTCTGAGGAAGGGTCGCCGGACCTGAAACGTTAACTCTTGTTTTTTCCTTTACAGATGCTGCCAGACCTGCTGAGCTTTTCCAGCAACTTTGTTTTTGCACTTAATCTGTTTTTGGTCTCCCCAGTGTAGAGACCACATTGTTCACACATGGTTCGCAATGCAATCTCCTCTACATTGAGGAGACCAAATAAGGACTGGGTAACACCTCCATTCAGACTACAAGCACAAACCAAAGCTTCTATTGGCCTATCATTTAATTCTTGTCTTGCTCTGACGTTGACATCTCTGTCTTTGGCCTCCTGCACTGTTCCAGTCATTATTCAATATATACATGAGGAACAGTAGCAGCTCATCTTTCAGTGGGGTACTTTACAGTCTTCCACACTTAGCACTGAGTTCAACGATTCCAGATCACAAACTTTAACTCCAAAATTGTTGATTTTGCTCCCTTGAATTTTTAAAACTTTCCCTGCAGTCAGCAGCTCAGCAGGCACATCTTTTGCTTCTTTGTTTCTTTTCATGCCTGTTTCCACTCCTTTTGAATAAAAACAGCATCCAATGGCTCCTCTTTTGGAAATTACACCTGAAGAGGTTTCTGGGAAGAGGTGAATTCGCCGTGTTCCCTGCATATCAATACAATTGATCTTTTCTTGATATAAACCCTGTCCTTCTGATCTTTCAGCTGCAGGATTCCGACACACTGAGTGGTTCGTGTGACACGCTAATGGAGGTGGCCAGCTGGGTCTGTCACCTTGTTGTATGTTACTTCATCTGATTTGATTTATGCTGCAAAGACTGCCTGGACGTGCTGTGGTAAGAGAGGGACTCCTCGAAATCAACATCGAACATCACCAACAAAGGCTGCATCTGACTCGGAAGAACCATTGCCATACAGCAAGTGTGAATATGAGAGAGCGAAGGGCAGGACTCATTAGTGTCTCTACATATTTCCTACATACAATGGAGCCATCACTGCTGATGTGACAGGATTCTCTGAGTAAGGAGAAATAACTGCAGATTTTAAATACAAAGCAGAAGGTTATCGAAACTGTTTCTTGTAGCCAGTGGAGTATGTGCATTGAAATTACTAGAACATCGTTCTCTTGCTCTACCTCAGGACAGTGGCTAGGAAACCAATTTGCACTATTCCCACCTCCACTCTTACAGTAAGGATTACTTGCTGTATTAATACTGTCACATGATGTCCTTAACCTGTCTCCTCAACTTGCAGTCCTTTGGACCAGTAAGACATGTAGCTGTCAATATTGTCTCTGGTTGTAACATAATATAGTCTACCATCTGACACCCTTGTGGCAGAGTCTGTGGTGTTTGGTTTCTAGTCACATCTCAGTTGGCCACAGTATGAAAACTTCACATACCTACTGTAAAATGATTCATTTTCGGGTAGGGTGTGGGGCCTACTTCTGATGTTTGGTGTGGGGGTTAGTTATAATGTTTCATTGGTTTGGGGTGGACTTTTTTGAGGGTAATTATAATGTTTCACTGTTTTGGTGGGTGGGAGTGTTATAGAAAAACAATGCTCAGGGGCACCCTGGGAGCTGTGAGGAAAGCAGTACTTCACACCCATGTACTGAAACCTGAGTGGGCCTCCAGAGTGAAGAGGATGTGGTGATAATGCGAAAAGGGAGCCTGCATCCCCTGCACTTTTCTTCAGTGCACAGGGGCCAAGTGGCAACAGCTGAACCTACAGTGAAAAATTACATAGAAAGTAATCAAGGTATGGTGGTGCAGCGGTAGCACCCTACCCCTGGACTATGAGGTCTGTGTTCAACTCCCACCACCTCCAGAGGTGTGTTATAGCATCGCTGAACAGGTTGATTAGGAAAATAGGTTAATTTTTTTAAAAAGTAATCAGGGGGCCCCCTTGTGGTACTGAGGTAGAGTTCCTACCCCTGGACCCTGGAAGCCCAGGTTCAAGTCTTACCTGCTCCAGGGGTGTGTAATAACATCTCTGTACAGGTTGATTAGGAAAAATAGGTTAAACAAACAAAATAAAAATAAAATAATCAATTTGAGCTCAGACTGAGGACACAGTGAATAAAGGCATTGCTGGTTCCTAGGACTCAACCACTCATTTGTAATGAGTTATATGATCTCTATATTTTTTTCCTTATTCTCACATTAGATGCAGGTGTCGCTGGCAAGATCAACACTTGTTATCCATTCCTAAATGCCCTTGAACTGTTTGGGTATCCAGACCATATCAGAGGGCATTGTTGTGGGTCTGGGGTCACATGTAAGCGACACCAGGTCATGATAGCAGATTTTCTTAAAGGACATTAAGTGAACCAGATAGCCACTGTTGTAAAAAATCTAAGTGGTCACTGTGAGAGAAACTATTTTTTTGAATTCCAGATTTTCACTAAGGTATGGCATTTGTCTTTCTTAAAACCAGTACAAAAAAAACTGATGGGATATTCGTCATTATCTTAAAGGAGTCAGCATATGAAGGAATGGAGGTTATGCTTCATCTATACAGAGCTCTGGTAGATGTCGCTACGGTCAGTTGTGGACACTATAATTCTGAAAAGATATACTAACCTCAGAGAGGTTACTGAGCAGAATCAGCAGAAGGACATGGGACATTAAAGAGTTAACTTACCAGGACAGTTTGCTTGAGTACAGGAGATCACAGGGTGATTTAATTTAATAAATGTTTAACATGATTAAAGAATTTTATGAGGTAGATGGAAACTACTCCCTCTGGTGAAGGAATTCAAAATAAGGGGACATAATCTAAAGTTAGAGCCAGGTCACTCAGAGCTGATATCAGGAAGCAAATGGAAATCTGGAACTTTCCTCCAAAAAAGCTACTGAGGCTGAGGATCAATTTAAATTGTCAGAACTGAGATTGATAGATTTTGTTGGGCAAGGGGCTTTGGCACCAAAGGCAAATAACTGGAGTTTGGATGCATTTGAGGTTCCTGGCTTGTGAAAACAACAAGTAATTGCTATTTCAAAAGACTGTGTTTGTGACCACTGTGCCTGGTATAATAGGCTCCTGCAGGCAGGGCCTCATTTGGAATATTCCCAGCGATCTCATTTGCCTTAATGGAGTGTCTAGATTGAAAATTTGTCACACTGGGAATATTACAATAAATACTTGATTTTTATTATAAAACAGTTTGAGTAAGACGTAACAAATGTCAAATGTAACCAAATCTTATGGCATCAGTATGTTACAGTAACAGTCTCTGAAGTTTCAGCTGTAAAATGTACTGTACAATATCACAAAAGGCCATCAGTGATTGTTGTATTTTGTATGTCAGTATTTGTGGTGTCTGTGGTACACTGAAAGAAGCAGGATTCGACCCATCACTGAGGTTGTTTGTGCATGGTCATGAAATGGCAGACCATGTTTGGAAAACACAGTCCAATTCCAAGTAACACAAACACATTCTCCCAGTATCTTTGTGGGTTTCGTCTGGGTGCTCTGGTTTCCTCCCAGTCTAAAGATGTGCTGGCAAGGTGAATCTGCCTCGGAAAATGCAGGGTTACAGGGATAGGTTAAGGGGTGGGTCTGTGTGGGATGCCCTTTGGAGGGCTGGTGGGCTGAATGGCATGCTTCCTCACTGTAGGATTTCTATAATTCTATTCTATGATTCTAAGACTACAGGACAGATTTGTTGTGAGCTGATGTTGTGATGGAATAGGGACAACGGGCTGCATATTCTGTTCCCGGTTAGGGTTTGCGCATAATGGTAAAAGGATCATGGGGTGGCACAGCAGCTCAGTGCCTAGCACTGCTACCTCACGGTGCCAGGGACCCAGGATTGATTCCAGCCTTGGGTGACTGTCCATGTGGAGTTTGCACATTCATCTGCCTGGGTTTCCTCTAGATTCTTCGGTTCCCTCCCACAGTCCAAAGTGTGCAGGTTAGGTGGATTGGCTATACTAAATTGCCCATAGTGCCTAACATAGGGGGTGGATCTGGGCAGGAAGCTGTTTGGAGGGTCTGTGTGGACTCAATGGGCCAAATGACCTGCTTCCACACTGTGGGAAGTCTGTGGTCTTATGATCAGGCTAAACTGTGATGAATTATTTAGTCAAATAGTAAGTTTCTGTCTTCTGTGCTTTTCAGTCTGTGCATATCTATTCATGAGAGTGCACGGGCTTGGGTGTCATTGCAGTCAGCAGCCATTGTCTGTCGAACTATCTTCTGCTAAGTTTTTGCACATTTGCGTGTGGAGGGGAGAAAATTGATACAATGAGTCATGTTACTCACCCATGATAACTTGCAATGCTGTTCTTTTGAATGTCACTGAACAAATTTCTCTTGTCTCTGTAAGGGGTGAAGGGGAGGTGAGGCGAAGATCATTTTGTGCCATAAATATGTTTATTTGTGTGCTTCTGTTAGTAAAAGTCTCTGGGTAAGGGAAAGTAAAAGAGAATTCAAAAAAGAATTAAGTAATTAACAGAAGAGAAAAAACTTTGAAAGTTTACAGGGAAAGGTGGGGAAGTGGGACCAGATGAGATGCTGCTAGAAAGAGCTTGAACACACAAGACAAGCTGAATGAGGTTCTTTGTTGTAACAATTCGTGATTCTAAGTATGAAGACTTTGTTGCATAATGTACAGTTTTGTGTTGTAATTGCAGGCAGCTAGCCGAAATGATCTTCAATAAAGGATGGAAAAAGGAAAACGTGTTTGCATTTAATAATATCTTGAATTTATGATACCATTCACAACTTCAGCAGCAATTCACACTGCAGCCACTAACATACTTTTAATGAGTCATAATAGTCGTACTGCATTCAACACAAGAAAGTGTGTCACAGTAATTCTCCCACAAACAACAGGGAGACAATGTGCTTTAGTGATGTTAGTTAAGAGATAAATATTTTAATGACTGATGCAGCAGCTCTGACTCAAGAATTTTTTTTAATGAAATATCAAGTGTTTCCATTATGACAAAAACCCAATTTTTAAAAAATGTACCAAAACAACCGCCATGATACTTAAGTTGTTCAAACAGATTTTGAGAATTTGAAATGGCAATCAGCATTATTACAGGAAAGCTCAAGCAGGTTTGACAAGTACTGGATGACAGGATATGGTGGATCATGTGCTTAACCAGTCATCTCTGCAGTACCAAGACCGATGATAATTGAGACTTGTATTTCCCTGGGTTTATTCCACTAAGAGTAGGAGATAATTGCTGCTGTCCTGCGAGAAAGCTGTCAAACAATCTCTATGTCATGGATTTCATCATCTCTGATATTAACTTGAGTCTGGAGCCAAGTAAGGAGATTGCCAGGCATCCTGCAACTGTGATGTAATTAAGCATGGTAGGCACCCAAACAAGTTGAAGAATTTTCACATGGCAAAACCAGAAAGTAAATATCCTATATTTTTTAAAACTTTTACTGATGGTACATAAAGATTATGCTGTTATATAAATTTGTTTTCTAAAATAAACTGCATATCCAGTTTCTCCTGCAAAAAATAAATGTTCCTGCTAGATGTCAATGGTTGTTTTGATTCATAATCTCCATCGTGTTGTGTGCTTCATTCAGGAGTAAGTTCTCGGGTTTTCTTGTTTTCCATAAACATTTTCAGAACATGTAGTTACCTACTTTACCCAAAGACAGATCTAACTACCTTCCTGTCTATTACGTTAGATTTCAAGTAACTCAATGTTTCTGCCATCTGGCACCCCTACCCTGCTCCTTAACCTTTTGGAATTCCCCCCAACACCCCAATGTAATTTAGTGTAACACATCACCTGCCACAGTAAATTGATAGAATACAGTACCCTGCTTTAAGATCAACTATCATTACAGGGTCACTACTCAGTTATAAATCTAGTAAATTTGTTTCTCATGAATTCTGATGTGCAAGATATAATAATATTCAGAAAGATTTCATGACTTTTCGTTCAAAACATTACTAATCTGAAACAGGTCATTGAAGAGAAAGGATCTTGGCTCAGATCAGAAAGTTTGTCATAGAATCCCTAAAGTGTGGAAGCAGGCCCTTCGGCCCAACAAGTGCACACCGTCCCTCTTAAGACCATCCCATCCAGACCCATTCCCCTAATTTCCTTTGTCTAACCCACCCAACCTAAACATCCCTGGATACTATGGGCAATTTAGCATAGCCAATCCAGCTACCCTGCACATCTTTGGATTGTGGGAGGAAACCCACGCAGACACCAGGAGAATGTGCAAACTCCACACAGACTGTCATCCAGCCAAGATCCTTTCTCTTCAATGACCTGAATGTTTTGAAGGAAAAGTCATGAAATCTTGCAGAATAAGTCTGAAATTGTTGGTGGGAAATAATTCATTAGTCACCTACCAGTGGTCATATCATTCATTAACCAAGAAAAGATTTGCAGCTTGCAGCAAATGGAATGTAATAATGGTGGAGTTTTAAAATCTTTTTATTGACTAGATCAATCCAATTAGCAAATATGATTTTGAAGAATGCTTATGTGAGATCTTCCTGGAACATTGTGCAAATAATTAGGCATAAAGCTAATTTAGATCTAGAATTGCACAATGGTGCAGGATAAATTAGTAATCAGAAAGTAAAGGATCATCAGGAGAAAGGGGACCTTAATACAATTTAAGTATAAAAGCAACATATTCTAGGCTACAAGATGTTAAATTAAACAAAGCCAGAAGAACATGTGAAAAGGATGTAGTCAGCATCAACTGGGAAAGTAGACAAAAGGATGATGTGGAGGTAGTGCCAGATAGGAGAATGGAGAAAGGAGATTAGTCAGCAGTTATAAGTAAAGCAATAATTAACAACAGATGCTTAATTAATTTAGTAACATTGTTAATTAACTCAAACTGATTGGTTAGTGAATATCACTGCTTAGGGATTGATGCTAAACCCCTGGGAGTTTGAAAAACAAAGATTAACTAATAAATTGTGAAAAGTGAGTAGTTGCTTTGTCTTGTGGTTTTTGGAAAAGCTTTGTTGGCATAGGTAACATTAGAAACAGTAAGTTTAATTAGCAGTATCAAGGTTATTAATTTTGAATAGAACAGCCAGCTTGCTCCATCCTTGGGAGTACGTTCTGTGTGCGTGCCCTAGATGTCCATTTGTGCTGAAAGAGTTGTCATGTGCAGCAGCTTGAGCTCCAGCTTCAAAACCTAAGCAGCAGCTGGTGTCACAGTGGTGCATTCATGAGGTTTAGAGTGATGTGGCAGCTTAAATGTATGCCAGGAGAGAGGGAATGGATGCCCATCATAGAATCCCTACAGTGTGGAAGCAGGCCATTTATCCCAAGTCTGCACCAATCCACTGAAGAGCATCCCGACCTCACCTACCTCATCCCCACATTTTCCATTGCTAACCCACCTAAACCAACACACCCCTGGACATTATGGGCAATTTAGCATCGTCAATTCCCTGAACCAGCACATCTTTCAAATGTG
Organism: Ginglymostoma cirratum; assembly: GCA_024137785.1. NCBI lineage: Eukaryota > Metazoa > Chordata > Chondrichthyes > Orectolobiformes > Ginglymostomatidae > Ginglymostoma > Ginglymostoma cirratum. The sequence continues at coordinate 2,180,222 of JAHRHZ010000078.1, forward strand.
GGAGGAAACTGAAGCACCCAGAGGAATCCCAAACAGACACGAGGAAGAACGTACAAACTCCACATGTTCAGTGGCCCGAGGGTGCACATCAGTCAGAGAAGTACTACAGTAATCCCCTGAAGGTATCCGACTTTCCAGTCAGCATTCAGTTCTGAAAACCGATGGTTTGTCTCGGGAGCACAGCCAGAGCCAAACCTACAGAACAAGGCATAACTTTATATGATATCACAAAGAAGGCTAGAAAAGCCATAAAGATAAGATCTGAGTTAGGGGAATACATGGATGATTTTGCTGCTGCAGACTTGAATCAAAGATGATGTGTTGCCTCCCTGGAGACAAGGTCAAGGATGTCACAGCTGCAGACCACTCTCAAGATGAAGAGGATGAAGCAGTCATTTTGGTACAAAGGACAGGGAGGTCAGGTCCAGCAGGCAGAATTCAGGGAGCTAGGTAGGAAGTTAGCATGATCAACCTCAAGATTAGAATTTTCCAGGTGACTCTTAAAAGAAAATCATATTTGAGTAACTTGGGAGATTTTTGAAAAGGTAATGGGGGTTGGTCATGGCAATAATGTTAGTAACGTATACATGGACATCCAAAAGGCAATTGCTACTACACAACAGACATATAAAGGTAAAGCTCATGGAATAAAAGGGTCAGCAGTAACATGGATGCAAAATTGGCTATGACAAGAAATAGTGTTTTTTTTCCAGCTGAGAACCGTGTTGTTCAACCAACCCAGGATTAACATTGAGATTTTTGTATTTCACTGCTATAAATTAAAAATAAAGATCTTGGTGTACAGGGTACAATTTTAAAAAATGTAGATGCTACAATACTTGCAAGTACTGTTAGCTGAGCATAATGTAGAAATTAAAAGGATAGACATGTTGATTGGTTGGATAGCAGCTAACGTTCAATGCACGTGTGAGGTGATACATTTTAGTAGGAAGAACATGGAGACACCATACAACTCTAAAAACAGTGCAGCAGCAGACAGCTGTGGTTGTGGTTTGTGCCATAAAGGTTGAGAGTTGTTATTAAAACCATAAGATATAGGAACAGTAGGCCATTCAGCCACTCACGCTTGATCCTCCATTCAATGGATAATGGATGGCTGATCTGATATTCATGCCTACTTTGCTACCCTTTTCCCAGAACCCTTGATTTCCCTACTGATCAAGGATCTCTCAGCCTTAACCAGGCACAAGGTCTTCCGCCGCCACCACCCCTAGCACTCTGTGGCAAGGAGTTTCAAAGACTCTCGATCCTCAGGAAGTCATTCCTCATTTCATTAATCAGACTATCTTCTCATTTGTTTTCCCTGCTAGCATTATCTGTTCAATAAATCACCAAGTCTTTTCAGATGCAAAACTGGTGTTGAGAAATTAATTATTCATTAAGTCTGGAATTGGTCATTTAAAAAGTCTCATTAGGAACCATTGGAATTGGTCTCAATGATTTAACTTTAGTGTTGCGAATAGAGGTAGAAAGGTTGATTTGGTTTGGCTGTCTTCATGTTGTAATAACTCCTAACCTGTTTAACCTTTGCTCCTAAGAAAACCCCTCCATACTAAGGATCATCTTCCTGAACCTTTTCTAAACTGCCTCCACTGAAATATTTCCTTAAGGGGACCAAAACTGCTCTCAGTACTCCAGATGTGGTCTCACCAGCAGTTTGTACAGTTGCAATAAGACTTCCCTATTCAATCCTTTTGAAATAAAGGTCAACATCCCATTAGCATTCCTGATTACCTATTGCACCTGTGGTAGCTTTGTGCCCATTGCACAATTATCCCCATTCCCAAGTGTTACAGCTTTCCTTCATTTAAATAACTTTTGGTCTCCCTTCCAAAATGAACTTCAAGTTTTCCCACCTTATACTCCATTTGGCAATGCAAGTTTATGGCTCAGCTTCTAAAGATGAGGAATTTCAGTTATGAAAATATACTGAAGAGTTTGGGACAATTCCATAAGTTGGCAAAGAAATTTAAATATTCAAAATCAAGAGACACCGACACAGAACAGGGAGATAATGAAGGAGGCAGATTCAATTGAGGCATTTGAAAGGGAACAAGATAGTTGTTGAGAAGGAATGATATTGGAAAGAGCATTAAATGAGCTACTCATCTGGAGTCAGCACAGACACACTGGGCTGAACAGTTCTGCCTTAGCTTTGCCTTATAAAAAATCTAAAATGCTTGAAAAATTTAAATGCTTAACAGATGAAGCACAACCAGGTATTCAGTGCAAAGACAATGTACAAAAATGGTTTTGGAATCAACTATTTATCATGATCACAGACACACACACCAAGCAGCATCCACACTATCAGTTGGTAACGAGATCCCAACAAGGCAGCTCAATCTCAGAATCCAGACTGCTGACTCCATTGCCAATGTATATCTGATCTATCTGTACATGATACTGTACATGTGGATCCTGGATGTTGTGAAAACCGAACAGCCACCGAGCTATGCTTTCTTTATACAGTTTTCAGTTTTGGTCATTTATTGCATTTAAAATACAGTACATTTTTACTAACAGTACAGCATTACAGCAAGTCAATAGGTTGTGGTTTTCATGTACTTTTAATGTAATAATTTTACAATTTTACACCAGCTCTTGTATTGAGTGTAGAACAGCATGTGATCCTTTTACCACTGTGTGCCTCTTTCTGACTTCCTAATGTCATTAACAAGACATGGAAAGCCATGCAAGGAGACATCCTCCAACACCAATGGCCCTAATAACAGAACGCTGACAGCCATCACAAATGCTGTGACAGAATGAACTTACCCATTCCTATCAAGCTAATTAATCCCCCCATCAAAACAAGTGGAACAGACTATTCCTTGCTCTGTGGAGACAGTGATAACTGCACCAATCCTCCTGCCTTCTTTTACTGTAGAGACAAGAGCACCAAATGCCATGGCAGCCGATGATCCATTTGTTCATCTCAGCACAATACTTATATCAGATTATAAACATTCTTCAGGGCATGTTAGACTTCCAGAGCACCTTCTTTGTCAAAGTGTTCTGGATGACCCAATGATCCAATAGGAACCAATGCAGCACCATTATGTTCTTTCTTGGATAAGACTAGTCTAGAAAATACGTGACATGGGAATATATATGCCTGCAACACGAACAGTTTTCGTACCGATGTTTGCCAGAGATTTACATTGGGTGGCCCAATCCCAAATCTTAAAATATCAAGCTAAATTAGAACTCCAATTCAGCCTCCTTGACACCACGAAGGTGAAAAAGCCTCCTGGGGAGGTAAACAACATTACTGCTGTGGTTGCAATGTCAGGAGAGCAGAATAGCATAAACCTAGATTTGCTGAACTCAATCCTGTGGAACTAGTCTGGGTAAAACTATTGGCATTATCTGCTTAAATCTAATAGCAAACGCTCATTGTTGCTACCTGGCTACCATGATGCCTCCTATCAAACAGCATTGTCAGTAACACAAAGGACAGATGAATATACCTTTGGACACCTAAACAATACTACTGCAATACACCTGTGAGCGAGTCTGTGGCAACAAAACAGGCAGCTGCATTGTTGCAATCAAAGCAAGGCCCATGGGATATCACCAAGAACTTACTATAATTCCCATATGTACAATCAGCCCCCAGTCTAGGCAGGAAAACATCACAAAGGAGCAGCACTTCACCGTCTCCAACAATGAATGCAATTCAGCAAACTAACAGCTAAACATTCAGTTATGAGAACTGCACAGACTAGCTACTCAATCCAGAATTCAACCTAGCCCGCCCCTCATCTGCATTACCCCAATGTAAAACCACTTGTTTGCATGAGAACAAAAAGCAACAAGTTTATAAACAATTTAATAAAAGATGAATCAATAACTTCCCCCCTCCCCGAAAAAACAGATCAATAATGTGAAAAACAATGCATAAATAGGTACATAGCTGCCAAGCTGTACACTCCAGCTTGATGTACAAAAGATCAATGCAATTTACTCGATGTAAGACTGCATCAATTCCTCCTGAGTTACCAACGGAATGACACAATATTTAGGAAGCATTTTTCCCAGTACATTCCCTTCAGTTGACTAGTACAAAATGCTCTCGGTAATAGTCTGATAGAAAACCCAAGTATAATACAAAACAAAAACTTAAGTGCTTGAGGAGCAATGGGTACCTTCCACTTGCACCTCATGCGAATAACAAGTGGAAACGCATGTGTTCCAATTTAGCTACGGTGTATTTATTTGAAGATAACAGTAAGGGCTCCCCTCCCAATTTTAACCACCCACCCTATTAAACTTTAGAAAATTGAATAAAAACAGTGAATACCACATATTCCATTTGCACATTTTCACTCCTTAAAAGTCCGTATCCTGACAATATCTGTAAAATCTGCAATATTAAAAAAGGTCCCGCTGTCCATTTCTGATGGAACGAGCATGCTCCAATTAAGCTCTTTCGCCACGTATCCTCCGAGCTAGTTGAATATCCTTTGGCATGATGGTTACTCGCTTGGCATGGATGGCGCACAAGTTTGTGTCCTCAAACAGACCAACCAGATATGCTTCACTCGCCTCCTGTTAAACACAAGGTTAGAAGTTAGACAGTAAAAGGATTCACCTTAACAGTGTGGTAAATCAAAATCGCCTTTCCCATGTTCTCAAGTGTTAGCCCTACACACACACTCTGAATGTGACCATGTTAGACACTCTTTTCACACAAGTAGTAATTAACTTCTGTCACCGACATACCATCATAATTTGAACTGATGTTTTCCATCCAAACTCTTATTTTAACCCTTGTCAATTTCCCATAGATTATGCAAAGGATGAACATCTCATATTGAGACAAATAGGCCAATGCTATATAGTTTACCCATACATGCATGTGGCAAGCATTACATCTTTTTGGCAATTTTTGCTTCAGGTCTGTTAAAAGAATACTTATAAAAATCACTGTTGCATTGGTAATCTCCAGTAGAAAAGGAACTCTTGACAATGTAGGTCAACGACCAAGAGCATTTGGAGATTTTAAACTCAGAAATTCAATAAAGACCACAGAAAACTTGACAGACACTGTAACACTCCGATTAATGTCAAACTTCCTGCACATAACCCTAAAGTACATTCACACCACTCACTGCAGTAACAATAATATTGACTGTACACACCTGCAGGGCACCAATTGCAGCACTCTGAAATCTCAGATCAGTCTTGAAATCCTGTGCTATCTCACGCACCAGACGCTGGAAGGGTAGTTTGCGAATCAGCAACTCTGTTGATTTCTGGTATCGTCGAATTTCTCTTAGAGCAACAGTACCAGGTCTGAGACAAGAAAGATTATGAAATCAGACAATGAACCAATGACCCTCAGGATCCTTGATATAATTCTCTAAATCAAAGGCAGATCACTGAAATTTCAGTACTCACAACTGTTTGGAGTGGTTACATTTCAAATCAAGGCTGAAACTGCACAAGACATGCTACTCTACTCCTAGTATCACCTTTGTGGATGATGCTCCACAGCTAAGTGCCAAACTGACTCATCTCAATTCAAAAAAGTTGACCTCAAACCTATCTTTATGGATAGCCCCAGACTAAAGCAGGCATAGAAGAAAAACATCTCAGACATCTGTGTTTGCATTTTGACTCTCTGACTCCCATCAACAGGATTATACAGCTGAAAGGGAAAAATGGTGTGTAACACCATGAACACAGCAAGGCTCTGAAAGAACTAATAATCTGATTTGCCAGGAGAAACAGCACAATACAACTCAAATCCCAAAAAAACCACCTCAAAAAAAAGATTAGTAACAACACTCTGAATTGATTGCTGACTTAGATTACACACATCTCAATACCTGTAGCGATGGGGTTTCTTCACACCACCAGTAGATGGTGCACTCTTTCTTGCTGCTTTAGTTGCCAGCTGTTTCCTGGGCGCTTTGCCTCCTGTGGACTTACGGGCTGTCTGTTTTGTTCGAGCCATCTTGTGTTAAGCTGGGACTGATACAGTAAGAAACACATTAGAACAGTCCACCGTCTTCATCTGTCCTCAGGCAAATTATCACATAAGCAGGATAAATATGTAACAGAGGAAACTGGAGGAGAAAGAGTTGAAGATTAGGAAGAAATAGGCAGGGGTGGCAGCAAGGGAAATAGAGGTGGGGGAAGGCAGCGAGGGCAGCAGAGGTGGGGGATGGGGGGAGGGAAGCGGGGGACGGAAGCAGAGGGAAACGGGGGGGTGAGAAGCAGAAGGAAACGGGGGGGTGAGAAGCA
>JAHRHZ010000078.1:2186897-2212796 GCA_024137785.1 Ginglymostoma cirratum
ACGGGGGGGGGAAGCAGAGGGAAACGGGGAGGGGGAGCAGAGGGAAACGGGGGATGAGCAGGGGAAACAGAGGATGATGAAAAGGGAAGTGAGAGGAGAACGGAGGTGAGGGAAGAAAGGAACCGCAAGGGTATTACATGGACAGAATGGGTCGAGATATTGTCGGTGGGCAAGGAGAAAGCTCTGCTACTCCGTGCCGCCGTTACCTTTGTCCCCGAGCGCTTTCGGACAAAGGCTGTCACTTCCCCCCCCGCCCCCCCACCGCACTCGTCCGCGGCCATTTTGTGGCAGCCACACTGCAGCTAGCCTGGCCGAAAACCCCTGGCCACAAACCGCGCATTAACCCGACAACCGTAACCCACTCCTCCTACCCACCCAACCTCTCCCATCCCTGCCGATTACCAACGATCGGAAACACATACAAACAGGCAAGCGAATGATTCGCTCCTGGGCAGCCTGCCAGCCCGGCCTTCCCCATGTAATACTCACCGTCCTCTCCCAAACTACTCTCTTCTCCCGGCACTCGCTATAGTCCGCGAGCGGCCGCCCACACCACCATTTATATCACCACGTGCCGACGCGCTGACGTCATCTCCCCACCCCCTTACTCCCTCGGGGAATCACCCGTCTCTGATTGGTCACAACCCCTGCTGCTGATTGGTCCTTAACCTCGCCATCCTATAGGCTTATTCTCTCAGAACGAACCAATCAACTGTATGAGTAACACTGCGTTTCTATTGGTTCATTTCATGCGAATTTCGATCCTCTGGCTGGCATCAAGGTCGGGCACAGAGAGAGCGGGAAGACGCGGTCGCTGCCAGCTAGCCTAGGCCTGGCACTTATTGCGGGTGAGAATAATTTACTAAGATTTATCAACACTGCCTCGGATTTGCATTTAGTCAGCATTTAACTAAGCATGGAGGCTCATATTCACTCCTACAGCCCTATAAACCAGTTATGCTCCCCTCCTTTGCCAGTTTAATCTTATTATCCTCTCATATCCCAGTACAAACCTCACTCCTTGTTCAAAACTCATTATAACCCCGCTCTTTTCTCCAATCCCAGTTTAATCTCATTGCTCCCTGAAAACCCAGTATGATCCCCACTCCTCCTCCAAACTCAGCATAAACCTACTGACCCCTTTACCCAGTATAATACCACTGCTCCCTATATCTCAGTATTTGATATGTTATACTCTTATTCAAAAAAGGAAGAAGACAAAAATGCCATTGAGAATATTTAGCATCCATAGGATTTAATAGTAGATCATTTGGAAATACATAGTATAATCAAGCAGAGGCAAAGTGGCTTCATGAAGGGGAAATCTTGCCTAACAAATTTATTAAAACTCTTTTGAAGAGGTAAAAAGCAGGATAAAAGGGAGCCTGTAGGTGCAATGTTTCCAAATAAGTTACCACACATAAGGCTACTGAATAACAAAAGAGCCAATGGTATGACGGTAGCATATTAGCATGGATGGAGGATTGGCTAACTAACAGATGATGAACAGTTGGGATAAAGGGAGCATTTTCAGGCATGGCAACCTGCAACTAGCAGTGCTATGGGGATCAGTGCTGGAACCACAATTATTTACAACATATTAATGACATGGATGATGGAAGTATTTTTACCAAAATCGCAGATGACACAAAAATGGTGGGAAGTAGAGAATGACACAAAGAGTCCACAGATGGTTATAGACAGATTAAGTGAGTGGGCAAAAACTGGGCAGATGATGTGAGCTGCTGCACTTTGACAGGAAGAGTATAAAAGCTAAACATTATTTAAACAAGGAAAAACTCCAGGAATCATAAAAAGCTAACATTAAAGTTCAGCAAGGGATGGTAAATAGACTGTTGGTCTTTATTTCAAGGCAAATGGAGCATAAAAATAGGGAAATCTTGCTTAAAGTCTGCCAGACAGTAGCCAGACCACTTCTTTGAACAGTTTTGATTCCCTTATCTAAGGAAACATAAAGTAGAATTGGTTGATCCAGGGTATTTTCTTATGAGGAGAGGTCAAGTAGGTTGTTTTTGTATACACTGGAGTTCACAAGAATGAGAGATGACCTTATTGAAACGTAGAAGGTTTGAGAGGCTACATACTGGGAAGTTGCTTTCCCTTGTGACAAAGTCTAGGACTGGAGTCTAGGGCTGTGTATAGGTCTTTAAACTAAATACAGGGTAGGGGTAGGGTTTCGCTTGCATGGAAGATTATGAAAAAGATTTAAAGAGGGTGCAGCAGAGGCTACTAAAGTTTCCAGAACAAGTAATAGGACAGTGTGTAATGGAAAAACTCAGGAGTCTAACGTCAGCCATAGCAGATAAAGGGACAACTATGAGATCGGGGTAGTCGATGCAGGACTGAGAGTGTTGTACTTACATACACGTAATGTGTGAAACAAGCCAAATGAGCTTGTAGCATAGGTTGAAATTAGTGGCTATGATGTTCTGTTATAGAGATGTGGTTGCAAGGAATCAGTGCTGGGAATGACAAGGATGTTGATTGAATATCAAGGGGATCAGTGCTACAAACCCCAAGGATGTTAATTGAATATCAAGAGGCAATGGTTAGATTGGAGATGGTCATTGCCTGGCATTTGTGTGGCGTAAATTTTATTTGCCACTTGTCAGTCCAAGCCTGGACATTGTCCAGATCTCGTTGCATTCGAACTTGGACTGTTTCAGTTCTGAGGAAAGAGTTTGAACTATATGGAGAGGCTGGATAGGCTTGGGCTATTTTGCCTGTAGTGTCGGAGGCTGCGGGGTGACCTGATAGACATTTATAAAATTGTGAGGGTTATGGATGGAGTAACTAGGCAAGGTCTTTTCCCTGTGATGGGCGGAGTCCAAAGCCAGAGGGCTTAGGTTTGGGGTGAGAGGGCAACGATATAAAAGGGACCTAAGAGGCAACTTTTTCATGCAGTGGGTGGTGCATGTATGGAATGAGCTGCCAGAGGAAGTGGTGGAGGCTGGTACAATTACAACATTTAAAAGGCATCTGGATTGGTATATGAATAGGAAGGGTTTAGAGGCAAATGGGACCAGATTTATACAGGATACCTCGTTGGTATGGGCGAGTTGGACCACGGAGGTTTGTATCTGTGCTGTATTACCCAATGACTCTGAGTCATAAATGGTACTGAACATAGTGCAATCATCGGTAAATATTCCCACTTCTGACCTTATGATACAGGGAAGGATATTGATGAAGCAGCTGAAGATCAGAGACAAAAAACTGCAGGTGCTGGAATCCAAGGTAGTCAACTTTTCGGGTAATACTTGAAACATTGACTTCACCTTTCCTCCTGATGCTGCCTGGTTTGCTGTGTTCTTCCAGTCTCCTGTTTGTCTACCAGCTGAGGATTGTTGGGCTAGGACACTACCCTGAGGAATTCCTGCAGAGATGTCCTGGACCTGTGATGATTGACCTTCAACTGCTCAGTTAAAATGCTAGAATTCTCTCCCTGATGTAATTGTGGGTCAATCACAGCAGGTGGTCTGCAGGGATTTAAGAAGGCAGCTCACCATCACCTTCTCAGTAAATGCTGGCCAGCCAGCAATGCCCACAGTCTCAGAATGAATAATAAAAAAAAAACCACAACCATCTTCCTATGTGCCAGATATGACTTCAACCACTGATGAGTTCGCCCTCTGATTCCCATTGATTCAAGTTTTGCTAGGGCCCTTGATGCCATCCTTGGTCAAATGCAGCCTTGATATCAAGGGTTTTCACTCTCACCTCACCTCATCCCTGGACTTGAGCTCTTTTTGTCCATGTTAGAACCAAGGCTGTAATGAAGTCAGGAGTGAGTGGCGTGGTGCATGACTCCTTCCATCACTTTACAGGTGATCGAGAGAAGACTGATGGGTGGAAATTGGCTGAATTGACTTTGTCCTGTTTTTACCTGGGCAATTTTCCACTTTGTCACGTAGATGCCAATGTTGTGACTGTCCTGGAACAGCTCAGTTATGGGTCCTATTGAAAGGACAGGCACGTGGGCAGAGTGGGCGCAGATGATTTTTTTTTTAGTAAGAAATGAAATTAGATTGATAGAAAGAGATAATATAGAAGGCGTGGAATCTGTGAGGGTAGAGTTGAGGAACCGCAAAAGACAAAAGAGCCTAGCAGTAGACAAATAAAGATAAATCAGTAGATTGTAAAGGCATGTAAGAAAGGTGTTATTGCAACGATCATGGGGATTTCAATATTTAGGTGGACTGGGAAATTCAGGTTGGTAGTGGATCCTAAGGAATTTGTGGAATTCCTGCAAGATAATTTTTTTAGCATAGCTTGTGGTAGAGCCCACTAGAAATTAGACAACTCTGGATTTGGTGAGAGATGGTAAGAACTGCCAATGCTGGAGTCAGAGATAACACAGTGTGGAGCTGATGGAACACTGCAGGCCAGGCAGCATCAGAGGAACAGGAAAGCTGACGTTTCGGGTCCTCTGATGCTGCCTGGCCTGCTGTGTTCCTCCAGCTCCACACTGCGTATTCTGGACTAGGTGATGTGTAATGAGGCAGACTTGATTAGGGAGCTAAAGATGAGGAATCCCTAGGGGCAGTGACCATGATATGACAGAATTCACCCAGCAGTTTGAGAGGGAAAAACTTGAACCAGATGTAGTGCCGTTACAATTGAGTAAAGGAGATAAGGGAGGAGCTGGCCAAAGTTAGTTGGAAGGGGAGCCTAGCAGGGAAGGCTGTAATTCGGGAGGCACAGCAGAAATTCATCCCAAGGATAAAGAAATAAGCCAAGGGGACAACAAGGTGACTATAGCTGACAAGGCAAGTCAGCAAAAGAAAAAGTATACAATATGATAAAGATTAGTGGGAGGCCAAAGGATTGGGAAGCCTTTAAAAACCAGCAGAGGACAATTAAAAATGTAATAAGGGGGAGAAGATAAAATGTGTGAAAGCTACCTAGTAAATAAAAGAAGATTGCAAGAATTTAAGATATATAAAATGTAAGAGCAAGGCGAGAGTGGACACTGGTCACTGGAAAATGAGGCTGGAGAAGTGGTAATGGGGAACAAAGAAATGGGTGAGGAACCGAATAGGTACTTTTCATCAGACTTCACGGTGGAAGATACCTGTAGTGTATCAGAACTTCAAGAGAGTCAGAGGGCAGAGGTTAGCACAGTGGACATCACTGACAAGTTGCTGAGGAAGCTGAAAAGTCTTAAGGTGGAAGAATCACCGGGACACAACAGACTACACTCCAGAGTGAAGGAGATGGCTGAGGAGATCATGGAAGCATTGGTAGCGTCTTTCAGGAATCACTGGAGTCAGGCTGAAAACAGCTTGTGTAATACCCCTGTTTAAAAAGCAGAAGGCAGGAAATTATAGGCCGATTAGCCTGACCTGAGTTGATGGTAAGATTTGAGTGTCCATTTTTAATGGATTAAATTGTGGAATACCAGGAAGTGCACAGTAAGATGAGGCTGAATCAGCACAGCTTTGTCAAAAGGAAATCATGCCTGACAAATCTATCAAGAAGTCTTTGAAGAGGTAACAAATAAGTTAGATAAAGGACAGCCAGTGGACACAATGTTTTTGGATTTCCAGAATGCCTTTGACATGGTGCTACGCAAGAGGCTGCTAAATAAAACAAGTGTTAGGGGCAAGGTACTGGCATGGATAGAGGAATGGCTGACTGGCAGAAGACAGAGATTGGGATAAGGAGGTCTTTTTCAGGATGGCAGCCGGTGACTAGTGGAGTCCCACAGGGGCAGTGTTGGGATCACAACTATTTATGCTATGCATTAACGATCTGGACAAAGGAAATGAGGGGCAATTTTGCCAAGTTTGCAGATGACACAAAGATATGTGGAGGGACAGGTAGTGTCGAGAAAGCAGGGAGGATGCAGAGGACATGAACAGGTTAGAAGAGTGGGCAAAGAAGTGACAGATGGACTACAATGTGAGAAAGTGTGAGGTTATGTATTTTGCTAGGAAGAATAGAAGCATAGACTATTTTCTAAATGGGGAAAGGCTTCAGAAATCTGAAGCACAAAGAGACTTAGGATTTGAGTTCAAGTTTCTCGAGTTCATTTGGCAGTTAGGAAGGCAAATGCAATGTTAGCTTTCATTTTGAGAGGGCTAGAATGCAACAGCAGAGTTATACTGCTGAGGCTGTATTGGGCTGTGGTCAGACCGTATTTGGAATATTGTGAAGAGTTTCGGGCCCTGTGTCTAGGCAAGGATGTGCTGGCCTAGGAGGTGGTCCAGAAGTGGTTTACAAGAATGATCCTGGAGATAAAAGGGCTTGTCATTTGAGGGGCAATTGAGAACTCTGGGTTTGTACTCGATGGAGTTTAGAAGGATGAGGCAGGGATCTCATTGAAACTTACAGAAAACTGAGTAACCTGGATAGGGTGATCGTAGAGAAAATGTTTCCCCTATTAGGGGAGACAAGGACCCAAGGGCACAGCCTCAGGGTGAAGGGACAATCCTTTAGAACTGAGATGAGGAGGAATTTCTTCAGCCAGAGGGTGGTGAATCCTGGGAACTCATTGCCACAGAAGGCTGTGGAGGTCAAGTAATTTAGTGTATTTAAGACAGAGATGGATAGGTTCTTGTTGAGTGAGAGGATCAAGGGTAATAGAGAAAAGGCAGGAGAATTAGATTGAGAAATATCAGCCATGCTTAATTGGTGGAGCAGACTCATTGGGCCAATGCTCCCATATTTTATGGTCCTTCAGAGTTTGCAGATATAGTGGCGGAGGGGCTGCCCTAAAGACAGACAAGCATTTATAATACTGGCGAACACGAGAACTAGGTGGGGAAGGTGGGTGCTTAGCAGTTTAGTAGATATAGGGTCAAGGGACCAGGATGTGGATCTCATGGCAAAGGTCAGTGTACAAAGAAGAGGATGAGACAAAAAGCGTCAAAGATACATGTTCTGGCCAGTGAGGGGTGCTTTACAAGGAGCTTGCTCAGATGGGTTCATGGAAGAGGCAGACGCTGTGTCGATTGGATGGCTTTAGTCTTGATGACAAAGCTCCATAAGCTCCTCACTTTAATTTTTGGAGAAAAGGGTGGCGAGAAGGCAGAAAGATGGATTTCAAAAGATGGTTTGTGGTGGAGATAAAAAGCCAGGAGTCATCTTTGAGTTCCAGATTATCCCAGAACAGTAAACAATTTTAGCAGATGAGAGCAGGATAGAAGTCCAACTACATGTGGTGGTGAATGCATAAACCAGTTAGCCTAATTCCTCTGTCACTTGGTTCCCATCATGCAGCATCTTGCAAATATTCAGTTAACATAGCATACAGATCAATGACAGAAAGGTAGATCCACTTTACCCCTACCACATGATAATCAGGAATTAGTTTAGAAGGCTTTCTCTGCATTGGAAGGAGGCTAATTTCATCCTCATCTTTGAAAAAGATGACAACCTGGATCTGGGTAATTATATGTCTATTAATTTGACATCAGTCATCGGAAAAATGCTTGACAGAAGCATTAAGGATGCAAACAGGGCTTTGAAAGCTTAAGTATGTGAGGAACGCATCCACGCCGACCAGATTTCGTATATGGAATAGTCCCATTTGCCGGCAATAAGCCCACATCCCTCTAAACCTTTCCTATCCATGCACCTGTCCAATTGTGTTTTAAATGTTGTAACCATACCCTCCCTTACCACTTCCTATGGCACCTCATTCCACATATATGCACCATCCTGTGTGTGAAAAGGTTCCCCCTCAGGTCCGTTTTAAATCTTTCCCCTCCCACCTTAAACTTATGCCTTTTAGTTTTGGACTATCCTACCGTGGGGAAAAGACCTTGGCTATTCACCTTATCAATGCCCCTCATGATTTTGTGAATGTCTTTAAAAAGTCACCCCTCAGTCTCCTACGCTCCAGGGAAAAAAGTCCTGGCCTATTCAGCCTCTCCTTATAATTCAAACCTTCCAGTTTCAGTAACATTCTTGTAAATTTTTTGTACCCTTCCTAAGTTTAATAACATCCTTCCTATAGCAAGGCAACCAGAACTGTATGCAGTACTCCAAATGTGGCCCATTTCCATGCTGTATGACTCCAATTAAGAACTGGGCACAGTATTCTAAGTGAGTCTTATAATCAGTGAATGCACCCACTACGCTACATGAACGAGAACAGCCACTAACTTCAGCATTTGCCCTGGCCGCACAAAATGCACACTTGCAAATTAAATATCATCATTTACCAGTCAGAGATCAATCCCCAAAACACAAACATGTTAAACTCAGCTTGTAGCACTTCAGCTCTGTACGCAATGTTAACACTCACACAGATCTTTGCATCATCTGTAAATTTGCAGATTCTGCCACCAACACTTACCTCTACATCATTATTAAAGCAACAGCCCAAACACTGATCCTTCAGTGACACCACTGATGATCCATCATGATCTGAATCCATCCATCACCACTATGCCCTCCCAGCCAGTTCCCAATCCAGGTCAATTTGTAAATCTTGACTTTTTCTTACGATGCATATTTGGTGTCTGTTAGGTTCGTTTAAGCAGATAAAGAGCATTAATTTATAGCGAATATAGAAATCAATGGGATGTTATCCCAATAACATCTCATCTCCAGCTAGGCAACCACTTATTGCAGCTCTAATGATTCTTAAATATTTTTCTGATAACTGATGTCAAACTAATAGAACTATAGTTACTCAGGTTCAGATTGTCACCTTTAAGATATTAGTCCCTTTTCCGTGCTTGGGAACCAGCACTGTGGGCAGTGGTAAAGTAAAGGCAAAGAGCTGGAATAGAATATGTTGAACTTCCCGGAGAGCTGTTGGGTGGATATCATTATTTCAGCAACTGTCAAGTGTAACTCAGGAACAATACGGCTGAGTCACAGCAACTGGAGTGAGAACAAATACGCCAGAAAGCACAGAGATAAAGAAGATGCAGAGATTTAATTGCTAAAAATTCCAATTTACTCAAATTTTGTAGTTGGCACAAGAAGAATTTTAACTGAGGTATGTGTCTTATTTGAGAAATAAAATATTTTTGTCAGTGATATTAATCCATCCCTAATGCCTTAGACAAAGACTGTCCAAGTCTATTGGTCAGATGGCTTTAGAGGGCCATTTTGAGAACCTAGAGTCCCAACAGGGAGCCTCAGCACTAGCAGTATCTGTGTAGAAATCACAACATATTCTCCACAATATCTTGTTTTCCAGATGAGCATGGATTACTCAGAGCACATATTCATAAAGTCAACCCTAATGCATAAATAGAACTCCTACAATATGGTACACTTTGAAAACCTTCCTGCCCCTTTCAGAGTTGTCTCATACAATTTTGCACACAGAAGGGTCCAACAAATAGTAATGAGATACAGACAGATTTGCATTTATGTAACAGCTGTCATGATCCAGAATGTCTGAAAGTGATTTACAGTCACTGAAATACTTTTCAAACATAGTCACTGCTGCAAAGTTGGACAGGTAACAGTTAATTCGCACGCAAGATCCCACATTCCAACAAAATAAGCAGATAATCTGTTTTCAGTGTTGGTCAAGGGATAAATATTAGCCAGGAAACCAGGGAGAACTCGTGGTCAGCAAGTGCTTTGGGAGTTTTCACATTTTGTATGAAGTATAACACTGCCAGTATTGCAGCAATCCCTAAGCATCACTGAAATTCAGCCTGAAGCCATGTCCTCAAGGAGGGCATGGATTTCACTCAAGGCCAAGCCTATATAAAGTCTGAAAACCTGGAGGCAAACACAAATCTTGCATTAAATAAAATGACAAAAACACAAACTAAACACGCATGTTTGGCTGAAGACACTGGTAGTCTATTGAGCTCCAAAACGGCACCACTAAATATTGAATCAGTGAAAGATGTCATCTTGATTGATTTCAGTCTGCTCTGCGTATGTCCAGCTGGCCTTCACTCTGCACATGAATGCCCTCAACACTGTGGAGTCCAGTACAAGGATCCGTGCATGCACACTTCAGGTGCCATTTCAGAGATCACAACACAAAAACAAGTGCAGACAATCCCAATTTTCACTCCAGGAGTCTGAGAAATTGAAAGGAACAGCGCAAGACAAAAAAAAAAATTCAAGGAGCTTTCAGGGAAGAAACCAATAGCATGAGGCCCCAAAAATAGCCAGTGAGAATCTCATGGCAGGACTTGTCTTCACTAACACAGCAAGACAGGTGGGGAGATGGGCTGACTTGATCCCAGACCTTCATACACACATAATGGTAAACCACACATGCTGCTCACAACTTTCCATTAAAGCCTAATGCTGGGTGTGGGGTATTAGTCAGTCTCAAGCACTTGTGTGTCAGTGTTACAGAATGAAGGAGAGGAGGTGCCTGAAAGTCCAGTGTTTCGGATTTCTTCCAGTGTTAGGACTGGAGGTTGCAGCAATTTTTATCTTTCCTTTGACTTCCTTTCCCGTTGTCTTCGTATTTTGACAAATGCCTGAGCATCTCTATCTCCTTTTCGTGCCTCTAATAACTTCAGTATGTTGTCTTCTGTCAAGAAAACAAATGCCAGAGACGTCTCACAGTTACAAGTTAGTTAAAAGTATTAGTAAATGTAGTGTGTATACTTTTCTCTCCCAAGTTTCATTCCACATTCCATAAAAGCACTTTGTATGACCCTGTTCCCTGAAGCCGCACATCATTGTTCATGTGTCATCTTCGACATATAGAGATCCTGGGTGTGTTTGATGAGGACAGTATATGAGGAGCTTCGATTTCAGTTTAAAAAGGAGTAGAGTGTGTCATTTTTGGTTTGGGAGAGTCCTGGGAGTTTTGGTTTTGGTTTGGAAGAGGAGAGAAAGCTTTAAAAAGATAAAGATAATTATTACTTTCATTTTAAAAAAACAGGGGCCTTTATTCTGTACCTAACCCAGTGTTATATCTGTCTTGAGAGTGTTTGATGAGGTCAGTGTAGAAGATGCTTTACATTCACTTTAAATGAGTGGACAGAGCTTTATTTTCAGTTTAAAAGATTACAGGGAGCTTTACTGTGCATTTAACTCTGTTATACCGGCCCTGGGAATGCTTGATGGGGCAATGTAAAGGGTGCTTTACTTTCAGGTTAAAAGAATAGATAGAGCTTTACTTTCAATTTAAAAGAGAGGAGGAAGCATTACACTGTATCTAACCCTGAGCTGTCCCTGTCCTGGGAATATTTGATGGAGTAGAGAAGCTGTACCTTCAGCTTAAAAGAGTAGACGGAGCTTTCCTATCTATCTAACTCCATGCTGTACCTCTTAGGTCTCTTTTAAATTTCCCTCTTCTCACCTTAAAAATGTAGTCTTGAAATCCTCCATCCTAGGGAAAAAGACAACTACCATTAACTCTATCTATACCTTTCCTTATTTAATAAACTTCTATTGGTCACCTCTCAGCCTCCTACACTCGAGTGAAAAAGTCCCAGCCTATCCAGCCTTTCTTTATAACTCAAAACTTCAAAACCCAGCAACATCCTGGTAAATCTCTTCTGAACCCTCTCCAGCTTGATAATATCCTTCATACCTACTGTGTACAGAACGCTCCCAAAATATTGAAAGAAGTGAAGGATGGATTGCCTCGATAGAGCAGGGCAGCAAGGAAAATGCTACCATTTGCAAATTCCCTCAAACTCTCACATTATCCTGACTGTAAATATATCACCAATCCTTCACTAGATAAAGTCCTAGAATACCTCCCTAACTCTATCCACATCACACGACTGCAACAGTTCAAGAAGGCAGCTCACTATCCTCTTGTTCTGGGCAGCTGGGAATGGGTATTAAATACTGGCCTAGCAATGACATCCATATTGATAAAAATAACTCAACAAATGCCTGGCAAATATAAGAAAGTGATGATAACAGTTTTGTCTTACCATTTGGTTTTGGATGGCTGAGTGTCAATCGGCTCTGAGGAACTTTGCTGATATTGAGAGGTTCCTCAGTGCTGTCCAGTCCTGGGATGTCTTGCAAAGAGAAGTAAGCTTCCCCTTCTAGATCATCACTGAGCAAAGTATCATGATCAAACACAGTAATAAGTAGGCAGGCCCCCTCTCTCCGACACTGCTCCGAAGTAACATTGCTAAAAACAAATCACAAAAAAACAAAAAATTACCCCCTGCTCAGGCCTCTTACACGCTAGTTTAACATTTTTGCCTGTAAATAATTCTGTGCGTCTAGGATTCTGTAAATGTTCTAATTCAGAACAAGAACTTAAAGAATAGCTGGTTATGCATCAAGCCATCCCGGAGTGAGTATGTGTGTGTGCTGTCAAAGGTTGTGCTTCTGGACTTACAGTTCAAGCTGTCAACAATACTGTCAGTATTGCACCTTTCGTGCAGCCCATAATCAAACGCGTGCTTGACTTAGCCCTCACAATCAAGCTACTGATGGTTAATTTTAGCTGTGCAACAGTGGAGGATGACTGATAATGAATAGTCTCAAATCTCTCCTGATCTTTACTTTCGTAGGTTGAAGTGTACATGCCATGATGGCCACAGGCTTAGTCCTGTCCTGTGCTCTAACCCATCACAGTTATCCTTTTCACCCTTGGGTTAGAGAGCAGGCATTCAACCAGTGTTGCTGCTCCTGATCGTCAGTCAACACAGCCTTTTGGAGAAGTGTATAAATGGACATCATTTAAAGAACAGATCAGCGTGGCTTTTCACAGAATCTCAAAAGTGTGGAAGCAGGCCATTCAGCCCATCGAGTCTACACTGACCCTCCGAACAGCGTCGCTCCCAGACCCACCTGCCCCCACCCTATCCCTTTAACCTTACATTCCCCATGGCTAATCCACCTTGCTTGTACATTTCTGGACACTATGGGCAATTTAGCATGGCTAATCAACCTAATCTGCACAATTTTGGACTGTGGGAGGAAACCCAAGCAGACACAGAGTGTGTTAAAACTCCACACAGACGTGTCCCTGGAACTATGAGGCAGCAGTGCTAACCACTGTGCCACCATGTGATACACTGTGACCAAATAGTCCATCATGAGAACTGGGTGACTGACAAGAAGGAAACTGTGGAACCATATCTGGCAGAATATAGGTATGAAACAATAACAATTTATATGGCACCTTTAAAGTAGTAAAATAGTTGCAGTTCTTCCAAGGGTATTATTAAACAAATAATGGGTGAGCAAAAACTTGGTAAGTTTAAGTACTGTCTTTGAGGAGGACAAAAAGGGTTAGGGAGAGAATCCCAATGTTTATAGCCTATGCAGCTGAAGGCATGGCTGCCTATGTTAGAGCAAATTCATCAGCATACACCAGAGGTGGACACGTCTCAGAGGACTTTAGTTGGAGAAGATTACAGAGGTAAGGGTAAAGTCATGGGCATGTTTGAAAACATGCATCAGAATTTTATAAACCAAAATGAGAGCAAATGGAGGGTTAGCGAGCTTGCGGATCTTGGTTGAACAGGACTTACTGCAAGTTAGGACATAAAGAGCAGAGTTTAGATGAGCTCAGATTTATGGGAGGTGAAAGTGAGGTTGGCTAAGACACAGGTTAAAAGTTAGAGCCTAGAGATAACAAAGGCACAGACAAGAAACAAGTAGTGATAGCATTTATTCTATTTAATTAAGTGAGAGCCAATTTCAATGGGGATGAGAACAGACTTAGCCCAGTTATACTGGAATCTTTGAATCCTGTTAGACACAGTGGTGGTGCCAAAAGATTGGAATATTGTAAATGTTGTACTCTTGTTCAAGAAAGGATGCAAAGGATTTGTCCAGCAACTACAGGCCAATAAGCTTAATGCTGGTGATGGGAAAGCCTTTCAAAACAATGATCTGAGACACCTTCAGCAGTTACTTCAAATGTGGACTCATTTGGGTAAGCCAGGGCTGTTGAGGGCAATGTGGTTGATGTGGTGTACATGGACTTCCATAATATATTTGGTAGCGTCTTGACAGGCCTCAATCAAGTTAAATAAAAGGGTCAACTGCAGTTCTGGCTGATTGGTAGAAGGCAGAGTACTGTTAGACGGTAATTTTTGGAGGAAAAGACAATATCAAGTGGTGTTCCCAGGAATCCCAGTATTGGGATCAGTTTTTCCTTTACACATATTACATTAATGCTGTAGACATGAGTAGGGCACAATTTCAAAATTTGCAAAAGACACAAGTTAGAAGTATTTTGAACTGTGAGGATGACAGCGATAGAGAATATAGGAATATTAGTGGAATGGATGGACACATGGCAGATGAAAAATAATGCAGAGAAGTCTGAAGTGTTTCACTTTGGAAGCAAGAACAATAGGAGACAATAAAGGGTACAATTCTAAGAAAGGGGTGCAAGTACAGCAGGGTCTGGATGTTTATATTCATGAATCATTGGAAGTGGCTGAGAAAACAGCTACTAAGGCTAGTAAGAATCCTTAGCTTTATATAGAGGCAAAGAGTTAATAAAAACAAGGAAGGTATGGGGATGAATTCTCCCATTTGTAGCTAATTGTGATGGCAAGTGGGTTTCCTGGTGCCTGGTCCACTGTGGCCCAGGACAAATTGTTTCAAACGATCTTCTGCTTTTCACCTCATTAATTAAGCAACCAAACTGTTGGGCACATTTCTCAAGGAATCATGCGGCCAGAGAGGTGCAAGTGCTTGTCACTGCCAGAACATTCTAGCTTCCATTTCTCTGGTGTCATATTTAAAACCCAGCTGCACGTCACTTCAGATTCTGCAAGCCAGGAACTGGTCCTCACACTGCAGTTGTCAACTCTTCAAATATTGTAGATGAAAGGCAAGCTGGCTCCCCACTGCATGGGCAGGGATCTGGAGGGACTGGTGGATGGGGTGGTGAAGAGGAGGGGAAACCTTTTACAGGTTGGCCAAAGGAGGCCATGCCAACAAACTGAGCCAGCCTGGATAGAAATTGCAGCACAGGCCAGTGGTGCATCCTGCATTTAAAAGGGACTCCCAACAGTGCTCCTGCACTTCTCTATGATAAGTGTCACCATCTTCTCTCAGCTCCTTTACACCCACAGGGTCACACTGACTCCAACTCTGCCACTGCACACACATCTTGCTAAGGCTGATAGACTACAATCTTTGGTATTGCATGCATCATGTTTACTCAATGGCTCTCAATGACCTCTTTCTCACAAACAACTAAACCTTCCTTGCCTTCACTTCCTAATCACTCACTGGGGACACCTCACCTTTTCTCCTGCTCAACTGTTGCCATTAACAGCTTTCATCCATTTCATCATACTTAATCCAAGATAGATTAAAAAAGGATTAATGTATCTAAAGCACCCAGACAACCAACTTGTAATCCCTGGACTGTCTGAACACGTTCGGCAGCACTGACCATGGCCAAATCCCTAGAGTCTATTTGGCCAAACCCCTTGACTGACTGTGGCTGTATCCTCCGAGTATAGTCCGTCTTCATCTTTCTGACTTTCACACATTACTAATTAGAGTCATTATGTCATAGAGTCAAACAGCACAGAAACAGAGCTCTCAGCCCAACTCGTCCATGCCAACCCGGTTTCCTAAACTGAATCAGTCTCATTTACCTGCATTTGGCCCATATCCCTCTATATCTTTCCTATCCATGTACCTATCCAAATGTCTTTTAAATGTTGTAATTGTACTCCTCTCTACCACTTTTGGCAGCTCATTCCATATATGTACCACTCTCTGTTTGAAAGAATTATCCCTCAGGTCCCTTTTAGAGCTTTCCCCTATCACCTTAAATGCCCTCCATTTTTGGACTCCACTACCCTGGGAAAAAGACCTTGGCTAGTCACCTTATCTATGCCACATAGAAGTGAATGAATATAGAAACATGAGTAGGCCATTCAGCCCCTTAAGCCTGTTCAACCATTCAATGAGACTATGGCTGATCTGTGGCTTAAATCCATTGATCTGCATTTTGCCTACATTCCTTCATACCTTTGCTTAACAGAAATTATTTATTACAGATTTAAAATTAACAACTGATCAGGCTCCCTGTTAATAGCTTGAAGACTTTGGTCAGATCAACCCTTAACTTTCTACGTTCTAGAGAAAACAGGCCTACTTTGTACAATCTCTCTTCATCACTCCTGAAGTCTAGGTATTGTTCTTTTTAACATACATTGTAGTTCCTCCAAGGTCAATATATCTTTCCTAAAGTGTGATGCCCAGATGTACTTACAGTACTCCATGTGAGGCTAACCAAGGTTTTATATAATTTCATCCATTTATTTCAGATATAAAGACCAGCATTTCATTAGATTTCTTCCTTACTTTCTGTGTCTGTTCAAGACATTTTAAAGATCTATGCACCTGAACCCCAAGTCTCTTTGGATATCCCCTGCAATTAACATCACACCATCTAGAAAATATTCTTATCTATCCTTTTACGGTCCAAAATGGATAACCTCACACTTGCTTACACTGAACTCCATCTATCACCATTTGTCCATTCCCTTAGTCAGTCGATATCCTTTTGCAATTTAATGCTATCATCTACAATACTTCCTAACTTTGTGTCATCAGCAAAAACTGGAAAGTGTGCAGAAAAGATTTACATGGATGTTACTGAGACTAGAAGGTTTGAGTTAACAGGAGACCTGGATAAACTGGGACTCTTTTCCCTTGGAGCATAGGAAGCTTAGGGGTGACCTTACAGAGGTTTATAAAATCATGAAGGGCATAACTAAGGTGAATACTAGGCTTCCAGTACTAGAGGGCATAGGTTTAGGTGCGAGGGAAAGATTCAAAAGGGACCTGAGGGGCAGTGTTTTCATGCATAGGGTGGTGTGTATATGGAATGAACTGCCAGCAGAAGCAAGTACAATTACAACATTTAAAAAACATTTGGACAGATAGATGGATAGGAAAGGCTTAGAGGGATATGGATGAAACACGGGCAAATGGGACTAATTCAGTTTAGGAAACCTAGTATGTATGGAAAAATTGGGTCAAAGGGCCTGTTTTCAGGCTGTATGATTCTGCGGCTTACAGGACAACAGGGAAAATGTAGGACAATGGGACAAGCTGAGTTGTCAGAGAAATGGCTTGGACACAATTGTCTGAAGGCTTCATTCTGTGCTATAACTGACCAATAACTGTATGTACCCGAACTCAAAAGCCTCATCGAAGAGTGGGTTGAGGTCATTATCAATCCGTCTCGTTGTTTTGCTCTCTACCAGTGGGAAAGTATGTTTAGGCTCCAGAGTCAGTTCCACAAAAGGATCACTGGTACCTGCATGGAGAGAGATAAGATGCGAATAAGGAAGATTCAGAAAGTGTAATGCGAAAAGAAACATCTCTTCAGCCAGTAACGCCACTTTCTTTCTTACCATTAGAATCCAGTGGCATGAGGTTAACAGCATTTAGGATTTCCACATGGAGCCTTTTCCCTTCATTGTCGTACCAGGCTTTTATAGTCACGGCACCATACTTGGAACATTCATCAGCAGTCTTCAAACAAAAATGTGGAGGAGCCATTAGGGGGAAATGTGTAATTTATTATTTTGTTGTTCAACAGAAGGAACATTAAAGAAGGGGGAAAAAATCTTTGATGTAGCACCATTCAGGTTCTTAGGATTTTTTTTTTATTAATTCATGGGATGTGCCAGCATTTATTACCCATCCCTAATTGCTCAGAGGCAGTTAAGAGTTACCCACATTGCTGTGGCTCTGGAGTCACATGTAGGCCAGACCAGATAAGGATGGCAGTTTCCTTCCCTAAAGAACATTAGTGAACCAGACGGGTTTTTCCAACAACTGACAATGGATTCATGGTCATCGTTAGATACTTAATTTCAGATTTTTATTGAATTCAAATTCCACCATCTGCAATGGCAGGATTTGAACCTGGGTCCCCAGAACATTTCCTGGATTAACGGCTCAGCGATAAAATCACCAGGCCATTGCCTCCCCACAATGTCCAAAAGTGCTTCACAGAAAATTAATTATTTTAGAACATACCATTATGAAATAAAGCAAGTGGGGAAGCCAATTTGTGCACAGTGAGCACCCACCAACTACAGTCAAGGATATATAAATGTTAACCACCATATCAGGAGTACTCCCTGCATTTTTCGATGAGGTCTACATTATAATGAGGTCAGATGGATCTCAATTTAACACCTCCTTTAAGAAATGACAGCTCAGACAGTGTAGCACTCTACTACTGCACCAGAATGTCAGCCTGGATAATGTTCCAAGTATCTGGAATGAGATTTGAACACATATCCTTCAGAGGAAATTCGATACAGTATCAAGCAGCCCCAAACATCTGCTATCCTTTGAGTTTGTTCAATTTCAAAGTCTTAAAGATTCACAGGACAGAAAAGAGCCCTTAGGCCCATTGGGTGTGCACCAGAAATAACCACCTAACTAAGATTAATTAACTAATCTTTTCCAGCACTTGGCCCATAGCCTTGGCATTGCAAGTACACATAGAACATAGAACAGTACAGCACAGGACAGGCCCTTCAGCCCTTGATGTTGGGCCGAACTTTTACCCTAATCCTAAGGTCTATCTAACCTCCACCCCTACCTTATACTATCGTCCACAGTATCTATACTATCTAATAGCCGCTTAAATGCCCCTAATGAGGCCAACTCCATTACCCTCTCCGGCAATGCATTCCACACCCCTACCACTCGGAGTAAAGAACCTACTTCTGACGTCTCCCCTATATCTACCTCCACTCACTTTAAAACTATGGCCCCTCGTAATAGCTACCTCCACCCTCGGAAAAAGTCTCTGGCTGTCTACTCTATCCATACCTCTGATCATTTTGTACATCTCTATCAAGTCACCTCTCATCCTTCATTGTTCTAAGGAGAAGAGCCCTAGCTCTCTCAACCTTTCCTTGTAAGACCTTCCTCCATTCCAGGCAACATCCTGGTAAAAAAGATAGCAAAGTGTAGAGCCGGATGAACACAGCAGGCCCAGCAGCATCAGAGGAACAGGAAAGCTGATGTTTCGGGTCTAGACCCTGCTTCAGAAATGGAGGAGGGGAAGAGGATTCTGAAATAAATAGGGAGAGAGGGGGAGGCGGATAGAAGATGGATAAAGGAGAAGATTGGTGGAGAGGAGACAGACAGGTCAAAGAGGCGGGGGTGGAGCCAGTAAAGGTGAGTGTAGGTGGGGAGTTAGAGGGGGATAGGTCAGTCCAGGGAGGACGGACAGGTCAAGGGGGCGGGGATGAGGCTAGTAGGTAGGAAGTGGGGTTGGGGCTTGAGGTGGGAGGAGGGACAGGTTAGGAAGGTGGGGTCGAGCTGGGCTGGTTTTGGGATGCAGTTAGGGGAGGGGAGATTTTGAAGCTTGTGAAGTCCACATTGATACCATTGGGCTGCAGGGTTCCCAAGTGAAATATGAGTTGCTGTTCCTGCAACCTTTTGGTGGCATCATTGTGGATGGTCCATCCCCAGGATGGACATGTCATCTAAGGAGTGGGAGGGGGAGTTGAAATGGTTCGCGACTGGGAGGTTTGTTGCAAACCGAGTGTAGGTGTTCCATAAAGCGGTCCCCAAGCCTCCGCTTGGTTTCCCTGATGTAGAGGAGGCCACATCGGGTTTGTTGCGAACCGAGCGAACATCCTGGTAAGTCTCCTCTGCACCTTTTCCAACGCTTCCACATCTTTCCTGTAATGAGGCGACCAGAACTGGACACAATACTCCAGATGAGGCCGAACCAGGCTTTTGTATAGGTGGAACATAACTTTACGGCTCTTGAACTCAATCCCTCTATTAATGAAGGCTAACACACCATACGCCTTCTTAACAACTCTATCTACCTGGGTGGCAGCTTTCAGGGAACTGTGGACATGAACCTCAAGATCCCTCTGCTCCTCCACACTGCCAAGAATCTTTCCGTTAACCCTGTATTCTGCTTTCAAGTTTGTCCTCCCAAAATGAATCATCTCACACTTTTCAGGGTTAAACTCCATCTGCCACTTCTCAGCCCAGCTCTGCATCCTATCAATGTCCCTTTGTAACCTAGAACAGCCCTCTGCACTGTCCACAACGTGCCCCACCTAAATACTTCCTAAATTTTATGAGGATTTCTGCCAGTACAACCCTTACAGGGAGTGATTTCCAGATTCCAACCTCCCTCTGGGTGGAACCTTTTCCTCAAATTTCCTCTCAGCCTCCTGCTCCTTACTTTAAATCTTTGCCACCTGGTCAATGATCCTCCACCAAGGGGAAACGTTTCTTTCAGTGTACCCTCTCCTTGCTCCTTAATTTTATAGATCTCAATCATGTCCCCTCTCAGCTTATGAAAAACAACCTAATCTGTCCAATCTCTCTTCATAAAAAACTCTCCAGTTCAGGAAACATCTTGGTAAGTCTCCTCTGCATATTCCACCCCCCCCCCCAGTGCTAGTCGTATCACACCTAAAGTGTGGATTCCAGAATGGCACACAATTTTCTAGTTGTAGCCTAACCAACATTTTATTCAGTTTCAACATAACCTCCCTGCTCTTAAACTCATGCACAACAAGGTCCCTCTGAGCGATAGTAGGAATTGCCAATGCTGGAGTCTGAGATAACAAGTTGTGGAGCTGGATGAACATAGCAGGCCAGACAGCATCAGAGGTCCGTCTTATCTTGGTACTTCCCAGGGTCCTACCATTCATCATGTATTCCCTTTCCTTGTTTATCCTGCCCAAATGCATCACCTCACATTTATCCAGATTGAATTCAATTTGCCACTGATCAGCCCATCTGACCAGCCCATCTATATCTTCCTATAATCTAAGGCTATTTTCCTCACAACTTACCACCCCATCAATTTTTGTATCATCTGCCAACTTACTAATCAACCTCCCCCAACATTCAAGTCCAAATCATTTATATAAACCACAAACAGCAGGGGCCTCAATACTGACCCTTGTGAAACAAAAACAAAGTTGCTGGAAAAGCTCAGCAGGTCTGGCAGCATCTATGAAGGAACAAACAGAGTTAACGTTTCGGGTCTGGTGAGCCTTCCTCATAACTGAATTTCCTCAGTATTCATTAGAATGATTAGAATCCCTACAGTGTGGAAACAGGCCCTTCGACCCAACAAGTCCACACCGACCCTTGGAACATCCCACCCAGACCCATCCCCTATAACCCACACACCCCTGCACACTATGGGCAATTTAGCATGGCCAATCCACCTAGCCTGCACATCTTTGAAGGGGTATTTGATTAATTTCTACATCCTTGTATTTGAATTCCTCCATGAACTAGCACCTCACCTCTATATAGTCTTTTCCAGCTTGACAGCATGCCCTGAAACCTTCGTTCCTCTGGTGCTCCTACCTATTTGCCATTGGCAGCCACACTTTGAACCTACTTGACTCCATGTTCTGGAATTCCTGCCCTAAACCTCTCCACCTCAACATCTCCCACCTAATCTTTTAAGGTCCTCATTATAAACCATTTCCATGTCCAAATCTGTGGTTCCCTTTCCTTTTGAGATAGTAAGAACTGCTGATGCTGGAGTCAGATAACACAGTGTGGAGCTGGAGGAGCACAGCGGGCCAGGCAGCATCAGAGAAGCAGGAAAGTTGACGTCCCGACCCAAAATGTCAACTTTCCTGCTCCTCTGATGCTGCCTGGCCTGCTGCGCTCCTCCAGCTCCACATTGTATTATCCCTTTCCTTTTATCTGCTTTTGATTAACATCCATTTTCCTTCTGCTCCTGTCTCTGAAGTATTTTCAAACATTAATGTTGCAATATCAATGCAAATCATTGCTTGATTGTGATTAATGACAGTCAGTGTATAAATATACAAAACCAGAGTGCATCAACTGAACCTACTCTCAGAGCTTGCATAGTTCCTGCTGCACATCAATAATATTGTGCTGAGATCAACAGGACCAACAATATATATGACCATTCCTAATCTCATTCCAGGGGCTGGCCAGTTTTGCAGAGGACAGTTTTTGATCCCTGCACTCTTGAAGGAGCCATCCAATCAGGCTCGGTAGCAGTGTTGTTTATGACACTGAAGGTCTTTAGAATATGATATTCTTGTCATCTTTCAGCTTCCTGACAACATGGAGCAGTTTAACCACCTAGAGGTGGGCGCCCAGTGAAGAACAGTTGTGGGTAAAGCTAAAAGACACATTGTTGAGGGATTATAGGTACTGCAGATGCTGGAGAATCCGAGATAACAAGGTGTGGAGCTGGATGAACACAGCAGGCCAAGCAGCATCATAGGAGCAGGAAAGCTTGACGTTTCAGGCCTAGACTCTGCCAGCTCACCCACCAGCCCTCAACAACCCTAGCTCAATTCCCCAACTACCCTGTCCTTGGTCCCAATCCTCCATTCCCAATTCCCTGCATTACCTCCACACCTTGCCCATCGGAACAGCATGGACCTGGATACATCTGCTGCTTTTAAAATCATGCTTAAAAAGGCCAATGAGAGGGGATCTCTAAGTTATCCGGCTGCTCCTTTCAAGGCTGATGATTTTCCTTTAGCACCTATAATTGGACAGGGATTTTTTTTTCATGTCAATTAAGGGAGTACTTCCATGAGAATCCCATCAATAATCGCTCCTCATGGGGGCAAGTTCACAATCTGGAAGTTGTCCTGCTCCTGTTTCCCAGTCCCAAAAACTCATCTCATTGTGTTTGATTACTGATCTTTAATGTCCTTTAGAACGTGGAACATAGAACATTACAGCGCAGTACAGGCCCTTCGGCCCTCGATGTTGCGCCAACCTGTGAAACCAATCTGAAGCCCATCTAACTTACACTATTCCATTATCATCCATATGTTTATGGAATGACCATTTAAATGCTCTTAAAGTTGGTGAGTCTACTACTGTTGCAGGCAGAGCATTCCACGCCTTTACTACTTTGAGTAAAGAACCTACCTCTGACATCTGTCCTATATCTATCACCCCTCAATTTAAAGCTATGTCCCCTCGTGCTAGCCGTCACCATCCCAGGAAAAGGGCCCGCACAGTCCACCCTATCCAATCCTCTGATCATCTTGTATGTCTCTATTAAGTCACCTCTTAACCTTCTTCTCTCTAACGAAAACAGCCTCAAGTCCCTCAGCCTTTCCTCATAAGACCTTCCCTCCACACCAGGCAACATCCTGGTAAATGTCCTCTGCACCCTTCCCAGTGCTTCCACATCCTTCCTATAATGTGGCGACCAGAACTGTATGCAATACTCCAAGTGCAGCCGCACCAGAGTTTTGTACAGCTGCAACATGACCTCATGGCTCCGAAACTCAATCCCTCTACCAATAAAACCTAACACATCGTATGCCTTCTTAACAACTCTATCAACCTGGGTGGCAACTTTCAGGGATGTATGCACATGGACACTGAGATCTCTCTGCTCGTCCACACTACCAAGAATCTTACCATTAGCCCAGTACTCTGGATTCCTGTTACTCCTTCCAAAGTGAATCACCTCACACTTTTCCACGTTAAGCTCCATTTGCCACCTCTCAGCGCAGCTCTGCAGCTTATCTATGTCCCTCTGTAACCTGCAACATCCTTCCGCACTATCCACAACTCCACCGACCTTAGTGTCATCTGCAAATTTACTGACCCATCCTTCTACGCCCTCATCCAAGTCATTTATAAAAATGACAAACAGCAGTGGCCCCAAAACAGATCCTTGCGGTACACCACTAGTAACTGAACTCCAGGATGAACATTTCCCATCAACCACCACCCTCTGTCTTCTTCCAGCTAGCCAATTTCTGATCCAAACCGCTAAATCACCCTCAATCCCATGCCTCCATATTTTCTGCAATAGCCTACCATGGGGAACCTTATCAAATGCTTTACTGAAATCCATATACACCACATCAACCGCTTTACCCTCATCCACCTGTTTGGTCACCTTCTCAATAAGATTTGTGAGGCATGACCCACCCTTCACAAAACTGTGTTTACTATCCCTAATCAAATTATTCCTTTCTCGAGGATTATAAATTCTCTCTCTTATAATCCTTTCCAACACTTTACCCACAACCAAAGTAAGGCTCACTGGTCTATAATTACTAGGGTTGTCTCTACTCCCCTTCTTGAACAAGGGGACAGCATTTGCTATTCTCCAGTCTTCTGACACTATTGCTGTAGACAATGACGACATAAAGATCAAAGCCAAAGGCTCTGCAATCTCATCCCTAGCTTTCCAGAGAATCCCAGGCTAAATCCCATCCGGCCTAGGGGACTTATCTATTTTCACACTTTCCAGAATTGCTAACACCTCCTCCTTATGAACCTCAATCCCGTCTAGTCTAATAGCCTGTATCTCAGCATTCTCCTTGACAACATTGTCTTCTTCATGTGTGAATACTGACGAAAAATATTCATTTAGTGCCTCTCCTATCTCTTCGGACTCCACGCACAACTTCCCACTACTGTCCTTGACTGGCCCTAGTCTAACTCTAGTCATTCTTTTATTCCTGATATACCTATAGAAAGCTTTAGGGTTTTCCTTGATCCTACCTGCCAAAGACTTCTCATGTCCCCTCCTGGCTATTCTTAGCTCTCTCTTTAGGTCCTTCCTGGCTAACTTGTAACTCTCAAGCACCCTAACTGAGCCTTCATGCCTCATCTTTACATAAGCCTCCTTCTTTCTCTTGACAAGAGATTCAACTTCTTTAGTAAACCACAGGTTCCCTCGCTCGACCACTTCCTCCCTGCCTCACAGGTACATATTTATCAAGGACATGCAGTAGCTGTTCCTTGAAGAAGCTCCACATTTCAATTGTGCCCTGCCTTGCAGTTTCCTTCCCCATCCTATGCATCCTAAATCTTGCCTAATCGCCTCATAATTGCCTTTCCCCCAGCTATAATTCTTGCCCTGAGTTATATACCTTTCCATCGCTAAAGTAAACGTAATGGAATTAAACCTATCTTTGCTTTCCTAGAGATACCTCTGCTTCATCAGTTCGACTTTCACACCTCAAATAGTATTGCATTAGATGACAGTCCACATTGCAGACCTGTTGTTGGATTTTCTTTGTATAAAACTTCTGGATTAGCTCATGAGTGCTTGCTGCATTCAGAGACAGGTGAGCCTTCAGATCCTGAAATAAATTATTGTAAATTTACATTAAATTATAGCAACACAAACAACTCAAAATGAGACGTGCAATGAATTGCAAATAATGAAAATTTGAAATTAATATTAAAATTGAACATGAAACAGGAAACAGATGATTAAATACTCAGCAAGTGTAGCAGAATGTGCAACATTAACTTTTAAGGCCACAGAAATAGCTGGAGAAACTCAGCAGGTCTGGCAGCATTTGTGGAAAGAAAGCAGAGTTCACATTTTGGGTCCAGTGACCCTTCTTCAGAACATTTTTCAAATTCAGCCAGGAAGTAGATGATACTTTGGAACAGACCAAAAGGAAATTGGTTTCCAAAGTGTTCAGTCGTTACTTCTCCTTTCCCCACACCCCACTATCCCAGAAAAGGGAAACATTATCTGCCCAAATACAGGGATATTCATTCTCTATCTGGAGAACTGTGAATGCTTAATCATTCAAAACTAAGACTGATAGACTTTTTGACACTGAAGAAATTATAGGTTTTGGGGACATGCAGGAAATTGGATTTGAGATGTATACTGGCCAGAGAAGCACCACATTCATTAATCAATTAACAATCTCAAGCTCCTGGTGCTAGTTGGAGATTTAGGACCAATTGATTATCCTGAACAACCCTTTGGGTGCAGCTGTCCTCTGAGAATATAGGAATAGAGTGAGCATTGATAGGGGGCTTATGGGGCTAAATTTTATACATATGCGGTGGCTCAGCCCTGGCTAAAATGTTCTGTGCAAGCCCAGCTCCAAGTGACCAGGAAGCTCCAAACCAATTTTACAGTCCTTGGGTGATTCATTGGTTCTAGGCTATATCTCCATTTGGGACAAAGTCCTACCCTCAAGAGGCTATTGACCAATCAGATGGCTGTGAGTTCTGTAGTCC
>JAHRHZ010000078.1:2217796-2233074 GCA_024137785.1 Ginglymostoma cirratum
ATGAAGGGTGTAAACCCGAAACGTCAACTTTCCTGCTCCTCTGATGCTGCCTGACCTACTGTGTTCCTCCAGCTCCACACAGTATTGACTCTGACTCCAGCATCTGTAGTTCTTGCAATCTCTTAACCTGAGTAATAGTCTCAGGCTTTGGAAGATGTAAAATCACACTGAAAGTTTGGTAATGAAGGAAAGCCAGCATAGATTTATCAAGGACAAAATGTTTAATTAACTTGATTGAGCTTCTTAATGAGATAACAGAGACGGCCGATGTGGTGCTCATGGATGTTCAGAAGACACATGATTAAATGGCACATGATGGGTTTGTCAGCCAAGTTAAAGCCCAAGGAATGAAACAGATAGCTAGAGGATGGTTACAAATTTAATTCAGTGACAGAAAACAGAATCGTGGAGAATGCTTATTTTTCAGATTATAGGCAGGTATACATTAAGGTTCCCCAGGGCTCAGGATAGAAACCAGTGCTTTTCTTAATACGTTTTAATGACTTATGCTTGAGGTTATAGGGTACAATTTCAAAATTAAAGGCTCTTGTGGCACAATTGTAGCGTCCGAGCTTTGTGCCTGTAGTTCTGGGTTCAAGTCTCACCTGTTGCAGAGGTGTATAATACGTCTCTGAACAAATTGATTGATTGAAAAAGATCCATAAATTCAAAAATTACAGGTGACCCAAACATAGAAGTATTGTAGAGGATAGTGATAGCCTGCAAGTCAGCATAGACAGTCTATTGGAATGGGCAGATAAGTGGAAAATGAAATATGATGTGGGGAAGTGACTATTCTGGTAGGAAGAATGAGAGAAACAATATAAAATTTGGGTGCAGTTCTAAGTAGGGAACTGAGAAATAGGTGTGATTGTAAATGGATCTTTGAAGGTGGCATGCAGGTAAGAAAGCAGCTAAAAGGGCATGTCAGATATTCCTCTTTATAAAGAGACATTGTATACAAAAGTGAAGAAGTTATGACAAATCTTTATGGTTTGATTTCAATCAGAGTACCTGCAGTTCTGGACACTGCACTTTAGGAAGGATGCAAAGGCAATGGACAGACTGTGGAAAGAATTGACCAGAATGGTTCTGGCTGTAGTGATGAGGGATATTAGTTATGTGATCAGATTGAAGAAACTGGGATTATTCTCCTTAGTGAAGGAAAGGCTGAGAAGAGATTTGATCATGGCATTAACTGTAGTTAGGGAAACACTTGCCAGTGGGGGACGAATTGAGAATTAGAGATGAATGGCAGAAGAATAAATGGTGACATGAAGAAAAACCAATAAATGCCTGAAAGTGTGGAGCAAGCAATTTTGATTGTGACTTTTAAAACAGCATTGAACAAGTACCTGCAGAGAAAAGAAAACTGTAAGGCTAGGTAGAAAGGACAGGTGAGTTGGCAAAGCTGAATGGTCTTGCAGAGATTCTGAATGGGCTGAATGGCCTCCTGTGCTGTAACCCATTCTATGATATTCTTAGAATACCAGCCTATTAGAATGCCTTCAGATACGTTAAGGAAATTTGTACCTGCTCATGTAGATGGCCTGTTCATCTGAACTGATGCTAAACGGCAAAGATTAGGCATTGAGTAAATCCTATAAAAATCATCAAGTAGGGAAACTACATTATACTTGTTATTATCTGATAAATTGATAGCTAATGGCATTGACATGTCATGCATGTTTTCTAGAATTGGATTGCTTTAGACTGTTCATTGAAATATTTGAGCTGGATCATCATGCACTGAGGAAAGACCAAAAGCAAAAATCACCAGCTTTGCCTTTCTGTTGGAAGGATACACCAACAGACTTGACAATAATAAGGAGAATTTTAAAAGCTGAACCAGGTCAATAATTCACAAGGACAAGGGTGCATACTTAAAACAGCAAAGTATCTGGGCAAAGAGGGGAATTGGAAGAATTTTATCAGCCAAAATAACAACAACAGGTTGGTCATCATTGATCATAGAATCCCTACAGTGTGGAAACAGGCCCTTTGGCCCACACTGACCCTCGGAGCATCCCATCCAGACCCATTCCCCTATAACTCACCAAAGCTACATACTCCTGAACACTACGGGCAATTTAGCATGGCCAATCCACTACACATCATTGGACTATGGGAGGAAGCCGGAGCACCTGGAGGAAACCAAAACAGATATAGGGAGAATGTGCAAACTCCACACAGACAGTCGCCCAAGGATGGAATCGAACCCAGGTCCCTGGCACTGTGAGATAGCAGTGCTAACCACTGAGCCACCATGCCACCTGTCATCTTTAGAACCAGGTAAGACTGGAGACAAATACAACAGAAAGTGCTGGGGAAATTCCACATTTCTGGCTGCAGCTTAGAGAGAGGAACAAAGTAAATATTTTGTGTCTAATGACCCTTCAGAACTGAAGTGAGAGGTGGAAAAGTAAGTAATGCTGTAGAGAAAGGTGGGGAGGAGCAAGTGAAACAGAGGGTAAGGTTGAGTAGGTTTAGAGGTACAGGTCTCAGTGCAAAAGGCATGGAAAACTTCCCTGGGAACAGATTTAGGTCCAGAGTCAATGGTAATGTTAGAATATAGGTCAGCTCTGCTGTAAGACAAAACAAGAAAGCCAGACACTGGGGCAAAGTTGGGAGAAACAAAATGAAGGACAGAGTTCATGGTCTGAAATTGTGGAACTCAATGTTGAACCCAGAAGGTTATAAAGTGCTGAAACAGAAATGAGGTGCTGTTCCTCCAGTTTGCACTGGGCTTCGCTGGAGCACTGTAGCAGGCCCTGGACAGTAACATAAGCATGTGAACAGGATGCTGTACTAAAAATGGGAGGTGACCATGTGGTCAGGGTCGTGCTTGCTGACTGAGTGTAAGTGTTTGGAAAAGTTGTCATACAGTCTATATTTGGTCTCTCCACCATAGTGGAAACTGCAGATCTCCGGAGGGAATGAGGAGGAACCTTTTAAAACAATAAGGAATAATTCTACAAACCGTCATTCCCAGCAGGGCATTGCCAACCAGGAGCAGATGATTTGATTTGATTTGATTTGATTTATTATTGAAAAGTATTGTTTTGTGTGCTAACCAGACAAATCATACCTTACATAAGTACTAGAGTAGAATGCAGAATATAGTGTTACACAGAAGGTGCAGAGAAAAATTCCACTCTAATATACGAGAGGTCTGTTTGTAAGTCTGATAATAGTAGGGAAGAAGCTGTTCTTAAATCTGTTGGATGTGTTTTCAAACTTTTGTATATTCTGCCTAATGGAAGAGGGTGGTAGAGATTATGACCAAGATGGGAGGGGTCTTTGATTATGTTGCTTTCCCGAGGCAATGGGAAGTGTAGATGGAGTCAATAGATGGAAGGCTGGTTTTTTTGAGTTGGACTGGACAGTACTCACAACTCAATTCTTGCAGTCTTGGGCAGAGCAGTTGCCATATCAAACTGTGCATCCAGATAGAAAGCTTTCATGGTGCATCAATCAAAATTGGTAAGGGTCCTTGTAGACTTGCTGAGTTTCGTTAGCCTCATGAGGAAGTAGAGGTGTTGATTTCTTGACTGTAGCGTCAATGTGGATGGAGCAGGACAGATTGCTGGTGATATTTACTCCTAGGAACTTAAGCTTTCGACCACTTCCATCTCACTACCATTGATGCAGAAAGGGGTGCATCCTCCACTCCCTTCTAAAGTTGATGACCAGCTCTTTTGTTTTTCTGACATTGAGGTAGAGATTGTTGTCTTTACAACAATGTCTCTCATCGTTTGATAATAGGGTATAGCTGAGCCGCATCAGGCTTTGGTTTTAGGACAGTGGAGCTGGTGTAGTGGTAAAAACACTGGACTAATACTCCAGAGATCCAGGATATAGGCTCACATCCCACCACAGTAGCTGGTGGAATTTAAAGGGAAGAAAGCAGGAGCACAGCATTGAAATAGAGGATCAGCAATGACCATGCTAAATGGAGTAGCAACTTGAATGGCCAAGTGGCCTCCTCCTGCTCCTACTTTCTATGCTTGAAATTCCAGCACCACTCTCTCAGCAAGTTTTAAAATCAGCATAATGGGCAGATTTCTGCGTCTATTCCGAAAGAACAGGCCTCCCCATCATGAGCACGATCTTGTAAAATTACTTCCTCAGTCCTTTAACTCATGGTGGGGGGGCAAAGTCACCAATTAAGTCAATATAAAATATGACAACAGCTGCTCTATATTGGGAAGGAATCTGCAGCTTTGGGCACTAGGCTTCACGTTTCTAAGTAATCTCACCTCCAAAGCATGGTTTAGCTTCAAATAAAACCTCCGAGAAACACCACCTTGACGTGAAGTTGAGTAGATGATGTCAATTATATCCGTCCAAAGGTAACCTAGAAGGCTGTGAGAACAGGTAGAAAGTCAGAGAATGGCTAATACTTCACCGTATATGCCTTTCAAATCTAGGATCTGGGTTGGGATCAAACCTGAAATATTGGATAATAGAATCTGAAATGCTGGAAATTTGGAACACTCTCCCCAAGAAAGCCAGCCAGCCTAGATTAACAGAACATTTCAAAACAACATTAATTTTTCAGGTATATTAAGGGTGATGGAACCACATTGTCTGTGATTTAAATGAATGGCACAAGAGGCTGAAGTTGCTGAATGGCCTGTTGCTTCTATAAGGATCCAATGTCAATAGGTCTGATCAGTGTCATCCATAAAGGGCACATGGGTGATGGCTGAAGGAACATAATTTACACTGGTGTAGGTAGGAGGTCTTCCTCTAAATGAGGGTTAAGGAATCATGTTGGAGCAGAGCAAGGAAGAGAACTAAGTTATATTAACATTGAGAGGGAAAGATCAAACATCTTGTTCAGCATTCAGATTAATATTTCTGTTGAGGAAGAAGTTATCCCTAACCTGCAGCAAAGCCTCGGCCGAGGTAGAGGGTAACACCAAGCGGTTCACTTTACTCTCCCCAACCCTCACAAATTAAAGCCCCACCAATAAGACAAGGAAAAGAAGGTGAAATTAGACAACATCATATCACTGCCAGCAACAACATTGAGATTTAATATAAAAACATAGAAAACAGGAAGAGAAGCCCAAGATAGTAGGAACTGCAGATGCTGGAGAATCTGATATAACAGGGTGTAGAGCTGGATGAACACAGCAGGCCAAGCAGCATCAGAGGATATATTCTGAAGAAGGGTCTAGGCCCGAAACGTCAGCCTTCCTGCTCCTCTGATGCTGCTTGGCCAGCTGTGTTCATCCAGCTCTACACCTTGTTATCTTAGGAAGAGTAGGCCATTTGATTCTACTCCTCCACCATTCAACATAGTCATGACAGATCATCCAACTCAGCCCCCTGTTCCTGCTTTTGCCATATGTCCTTTGATTCTTTCGGCTTCAAGAACTGTATCTATCTCTAACATATGATCTTTGGTACAATAAAATGTAGCACATCAATTCACAGTGACAAGCCAAATTTGACAGAAAGTCAGATGAAAAAATAGAGGGAGAGGTAACCGAAAGCTTCATCAAAAAGAGAGATTTTTAAAAGGAGCGTCTTAAAGGAGGAGAGTAGCAGAAAGGCTAGGAGTTTTAGGAAGGAAATTCCAGAGCACTGAACCTTGGCAGAAAGTTTGGCTGCCCATGTTTGAACTAGGCCAATCGGGGATAATCAGAGGCCAGAATGGAAGAAAGAGTCCTGATATCTTCGGGGGTTGTAGGATAGAGGAGATTACAGAGAGATTTTGAGGAGGATTTTGAAAACTAGGTAGCTTGGCACCAAACACTACCAGCTGGACTAGCTATGAATCCAATATTAACTAAATTAGTTGAATTTTGGCCAGATAAAAAGCTGTCACCAAATTAATACCCATGCATTCATGGAGTCATACAGCACAGAAACAGACCCTTCGGTCCACCTAGTCT
Organism: Ginglymostoma cirratum; assembly: GCA_024137785.1. Lineage (NCBI taxonomy): Eukaryota > Metazoa > Chordata > Chondrichthyes > Orectolobiformes > Ginglymostomatidae > Ginglymostoma > Ginglymostoma cirratum. The sequence goes on from JAHRHZ010000078.1 coordinate 2,223,703, forward strand.
GTGCTGACTAGACATCCCAATCTGACCTACTCCTATTTGCTAGCATTTGGCCCATATCCCTCTAAACCTTTCCTATTGATATACTCCATTAAAACCAAAATGAACATAGTCATGACAGATTATCCAACTCAGACCCCTGTTCCTGCTTTTGCCATATGTCCTTTGATTCTTTCAGCTTCAAGAACTGTATCTATCTCTAACATAACCCTCGTCCACAATTACAGCAAGAACAGAATATAGAGATAGTAGGAACTGCCGATGCTGGATGCTGAGATAACAACGTGTAGAGCTGGATGAAATCTGAAGAAGGGTCCAGGCCCAAAATATCAGCTTTCCTGCTCCTCTGATGCTGCTTGGCCTGCTGTGTTCATCCAGCTGTACACCTCGTTATCTAAGAACAGAACATACTCTGGTTTCCCAAAGTACAGAATGAGACAGTCAACTGGATGCTGTTTTGATGCTAGCTCTCAGCTTTCCACAAGTTTTGTATTCACAGCACATCACACTTGGAATGTGTTTTTTAACCAGAACTGAAGACTAATTGATCTTTCTCTCCGCATGGTGACACTGCATCCTTAAAACCTGAACACCACCTTTCATGTCCTTTATCCACTCCCAAACCCCAGGCCCTATCATGACATGGGCTGCTTTCAGCAAAACTCACCCATTATCACTCACTCATTATCCCCTTATCAGCTTTTCTCCCTCCCTGGTTTACTACCCACCATCCCTTTGTCTGCCTAACTTTCTTTCTCCCTCTCTCTGTCTGTCCATTTCTCTTTCTCTGGGCTGTCTCCAACTTACCATTTACTGTTTTACCCCAATCCTCCATCATGTGCATACATACTACCTTTTCCTAGCTCCAATGAACTCTTGAAGAAGGGTCGCCGGACGCAATGTCAACTCTGCTTTCTCTCCACAGATGCTGCCAGATCTGCTGAGTTTCACTAGCAGTTTCTATTTTTTTTATGATCTTTCATTTTGTATTTCCAATCAAGTTACACACCAAATTGAAAAAGTCTTTTCTCCTTCCAAATACCATTGTGTGTTTCCAATATAGTTTACTGAATTACTGACCTTTGAAAATTTTCTTGCACTAGGTTGGTGTCCATGTATGCAAACTCAGTTTCCAGGAAGTTCATTAAAGGAACAATCATCTAAAGTAGTATGAAGAAATTTGTGTAAGTTAGTATAGGGCATCTAGGATGACAAAGGTACACATTTTAAAGCTAAAATTACCCTTAAACATTGCCTAGCACGTTTTTCATTCTTCTCTCATCTGTCTGGGGGTCAGACAGCGCAGACTGCTGTAACTCTCAGCTGCACTCGGCAACATTGAGAGCAGCTTGGATTTTTGTCCAGGAGTCATGTGCACAGAGTTGGGAGAAACCCCAGCTCTGCGAACCCAACTTTTAAAAATGGCTGCTCCTGGATACCAGATTTTCAGTCCTGGAAGTGCAGGCTAGGGGTGGGTGACCTCAGAATTATTACGGAGAATCTGGATTAAGAGACAAGCTGGTGAGAAGCCCTACCGCAGGGCTCCAGAACTGTGTTCACTTTTTGAAAGGAAGAATAAAACAAAACCACATCCCTCCAGCGTTTTTGGTCCTTCACCTCCCACATATTGCCCATGCCAATCTATGATCCTTCATACCCTATTCCAACTCATCATAACTCCCATATCTTCTAAATCCAAAGTACACCCCTGTGCCACCTCCATAATCCCTCATACTGTCACTTCCAAGCCATGCCCCTGTACATACAGCCATGACCCATTATAGCCTACACGCCAACTTGGCGTTAACTCATGGCAACCCATGAAATCCACCCATCGCTGTTTTCTCATATCTATGCTGACTCACTGAGTATCAACCACGGGTCATGGTCAGGAATTATGCAGAGGGCCAACATGTTCCCATAAAGATGAAGGGTGGGACTAACAAGCCCACAGACTCCTGTTTGTCAAAGGCTGTAATGTTTGGATAAGGAATAAAAGGTAAGCTTTTAGCAGACTCCAAGGGTCCAAACAGCTGAAGTCCAAGAGGAGTAGAAACTCCAGGATGTTACTTAAAACAAAAACTAGAAGAGTGACGGGAGAATGAGAAAACACTGGTGGATAAAGAAAAGGAAAATTCAAAAAGGTATTTTATAAAAATATTTGGTGCAAGAGCATTAGGACCATTAGAGACCAAAGTAGCAATGTGTGTGGTGCCCCAAGATGTAGGTGAGGTTTTAAATGTGTACTTTGCGTCTGTAATTGTTATAGAGAAGGACAATATAGGATTTTAATCAGGGAGGGGGGACTGTGATACATTTAAACAAATCAGCATTACGAGGGAGGAGGTATTAGCAATTTTACCAGACTTGAAAGTGGATAAATCCCCAGACCCACATGAAATGTATTCAAAGCTGCTGTGGGAGGCAAGAGAGGAGATTACAGGTGCTCTGACAATTTTTTAAAGCCTCTCCGTGCATAGGACTGGAGGGCAGTTAATGTGGTAGCATTATTCAATAAGTGTACTAGGAAAAACTTGAAAACTACAGGCCATGAGTCTAACATCAGAAGTATGGAAACTATTGGAAAACATTGAAGGACAGCATTATTCTCCACTTGGATGGGAAGCATTAAATCAAGGATAATCAGCATATCTATCTAAAAAAAGTTGAATTTTCAAAGCAGCTAGTTGTATAGATTCAAGTAGTGCAGTTGATGTACTCGTCATGGACTTCAGTAAGACTTTTGACATGGTCTCACATGGCAGACTGGTGAAGAAGGAAAAGCCCTTGGATCCAGGACAATTTGGCAAATTAGATCCAAAATTGGCTTAGTTGCAGGAAGCAGAGGTGGATAGTTAAAGGGTGTTATTATGGCTGAAAGCCTGTGTTCTGGGTTCAGTGCTGGGTCCCTTGCTGTTTGTAGCGAATATTAATAATTTAGACATGACTGTAGCAGGTATGATCAGTAAGTTCACAAAGAAAACAAAAATTGGTGGTGTGGTATACAGTGAAGAGCAAAGCTTTAGACAGAAGATATAGACAGGTTGGACAGATGGGCGGAACAATAATCCTGAAAAGTGCAAGGTGATGTATTTTTGGGAGGACTGACAATGCAAGGGAGTACATGATGAACAGTAGGATCCTAGGAAGTACAGAGAATCAGAGAGACTTCTGCGTGCGTGTCCACAGATCCTTGAATGCAACAAGACGAGTCGATAATGTCGTTAAGGTGGTATACGGGATACTTCTGACAGCAACAAACGCTGGATATCACAGCAGGTCAGACAGTGTCCAGAAAGCAAGCAAACGTTTTGAGTCTAGATGACTCTTCATCAGAGATGATCTGATGCTTCGTTAGTTGAGGCACTGAGTACAAAAGCAGGGAGATCATGATATAGCTTTATATAATGCTAATTAGGCCACAACTGGAGTACTGTGGTCATCACACAATAGGAAGGTTGGGACTGTACAAAAGAGGGTGCAGGGAGATTCACTAGGATATTGCCTGGGCTGGAGAGTTTGGGCAGAGGGGTTGTTTTCCTTGGAGCCGAGAAGCCAGAGGGGAATCTGATTGAGATGCAAAGAATTGAGAGGCATTGATAACGTAAATGGGAAGAAACATTTCTTCATATACAGTCATAGAGGTCTGTAGCACAGAAAAAAGGCCGTTTGGCCTGTTCTGTCCATGCCAGTCGAAAACAGTCCATTAACGATTCCAATTCCATTTTCCAACACTTGGCCATTAGCTTTATATGCCTTAATTAAACCTGACTCCGTCACATTTCCAGGTAGTATATTCCAGATTCAAATATTCATTCTGGGAAAAAGCTTTCTCCTCACCTTCCATTTGATTATTTTGCAAAATATTTTGAATCTGTTCTTGTTAATGCTCAATCCTCTTACAAGTGGGAACAGTTTCTCTTTATCTACTCTGCCCAGACCCCTCATGATTTTGGAAACTTCAAGCAAATCTTCCCTTGACCTTCTCCTTTGAGGAGACTTTCTCCAGTCTAAATAACTGAAGTTTCTTATCCCTGGGACCATTCTTGTAAACCATCTGCACTCTCTCCAATGCCTTCATTCAATGCCTATAGTGTGGCTGCTAGGCTTTACACTTCAGCTGAGCTCTAAATAGTATCCTTAATAAATTCACCTTACTCTCCCTGCTCTGGTCTCCTATGCCCCTATAATACTGTCAACCTTTTAAATGCACCCTCTACCTGTTCTATCATTTTTAATGACATGTACAGCAACACCTCTTCCTGCTCCTGCACATCCTTTAGAATAGTACCCCTCATTTTATACTGTCTCCCATGCTCTTTTCACCAAAGTGTATCACCTCTCGCACTGAGCCTCCTACCCACCCACTCCTTGAACTTGTCAACATCTTTTTGAAGTTTAACACCATTCTTCTCAGTTGAGAATTCCTCAAAGTTTTGTCGTCACAAATTATGAAATTGTCCCCTGCACACAGAGATCTAGATCATTAGTATATATCAGGAAAAGAAAGGCTCCCAAAATTGGAAAAAAAACAAATGTTCCATTAACTATTACATGACTTCTGTCTCTAGTCAGCTTTGTATTCATGTTGCTACTCCTTTTATTCCATAAGGTATAACTTTTCTCAAATCTGTATTGAATACCTTCTGGAAGTCCATGTAAACTACATCTACAACCTTGCCCTCACCAACCCTCTGTTACCATTTCAAAAATCTCCAACAAGCTAGTTATCAACCTATGTGGTTGTGTCAAACGATGCTATATAATAGTACTGTTCAATGCTTGGTGGTGTTTTGCTGCAATAAAGGCACCATAGTTTCTTGTTAGTTTCCTTTATTTGCCCATCAGTCCTTCCTTCCATCCTCTCTACCTTTCACATTTTCCTCCCTTCCTTCTCTTCCAAATTACACAAGCTTATAAATTCAATACCAATCAACACGTCAGTCTGATGATAATTAACCATTTGGGCAATCTGCTGATGTACATAAAACAGTATAGCCAGATATAGGCCCTTCATCCCTCCATGTCTGTGCGAACCGTGATGTCACTCTAAACTAATCCCAATTGTGTACACATGGTCTGTCTGCCTTTATTCCCTGCCCATTCATGTTTCTGTCTACATAGCTCTTAAACATGATGGTTAATATTCCATATGGTGTCCTTGATATTTCAAGTATTCGCTCTACTCATGAATGTTGTAACCCCTCCCCACTATTATTTCTCCTGTTTTCTACACACATTGAGCACCCTCTGATAACTGATCCAAGCCAGCCTTTCTAGGTGAGCCTTGACAAGAAATAACACCAGAACATTGAACTGTCTTGCAGTGCACGATCCTATAACTGCCTGATGCAATGTACCTTCCAGCAGGTTTCACCAAATTAGTCGGAACCCTTAACTGACCTTTACTTCTCTTTAAAAGATGGGGACTGGAAGTTTATTACAACATCCAAGTATATTGTACCTTTCAGGACTTCAGAAAGTCTCAGTACTTTTGTAGTCTCTGGCATATTGTGGAAAATGCCATAGTCAATTTGCACGTAACCAGCTTCCACAAATGGTGATAAGATAGTGACCAGATAACTTGTGTGCTGATATTGGTCGAGGCCAAAATATAGGTATAGATATTGGCCAGGACGCTGGGGTACACCACTGCTTTTCTTTAAAATTGTGCTGCAGAATCTTTTGCCTCCAGAGATGATTCACAGGGCCATTAGTTTAATATCTCAGCCAAAAAGATGGTAATTCCAATCATGCAGCACATCCGCAGTACTGCAGTGGGAACGCCTCACTTTAAGTTTTGCATTCAACTGTGGGACTTGAACTCACAATCTTCTGATGTGCAGAAACAAGAAGTGCTACAACTGAGCCGTAGCTCATGCTTGAACTACAGCTCACTATAGACCAGGATCATATCCAGGATCTTTAAGTTTGCTGATCCATTTAAGAACCAAGCCACTGAGGAGCTCTCTTTTAATAGCAGTCAGAGAATGTCCTGGCAAAACAAATCAAGTTTTGGTTTTCAGTAACTGACTTCTTTGGGTGGTGTTATTGATGTAATACTTACATCATCCAATGGAACGGCGTCACTGGATGCGGACAGGTTGTGGATGTGAATCTTTATGTCGGCTTGCAACTGATAAAATCAAGACAAGAATATATTTAGACTTGACTAAGTTCTTTAATCATGTACTTGCATCAGTTAGACATCTTCAAGCATTAATTATCTTATATTTCAGACTCCAAATCTCAGACTAAAATGGCAATATGAAAGAATCCACTATAACACTATAACAAATAACAAGTGAATAAATCATAACTGCATCAGCTGGACATACAAGGAAGTGAACCCAAGCCACAAGGAAAACCAAGAAATGTCCTTTCTGTATGCCCAAAGATATCTGTAGAACTGACCACAGTTAGTCAATCATGAAGCTAAATATCACGTCCTTGGGTTTTATGGCTCAGTCAACCTACACCAAGGAGATTAATCTGCTGTTAAACTTGATACTATTCCAAGAGGTATCTTACATTGGTCTCTCCCACAGATACACCAGTGGAAGTAATGTCAGGAATGGCCATTTCACAGCTGATTCTGCTTGTCTTCAACCACAGCAAATGAAGAAATATGGGAACAACCACACAGAAATTGTGTGTGTGGGTGGTTAGCCATCAGTTATAAATAGAACAGTGACAAAAATCAAACGTAATCATTTCGTTTTGCTATAATCCCTCCTCTGAACAGGTCATACCTACTAATCTCCACAACAAAAATAAGTATGGCTCAGTTTGAAGAATGAGGAAAATTTCCTCAGTCATTATTTTCTAAACAAAAACAGCACCTTTCCTCTAGGCTATCATTGGGAATTTAGAAAAAAATAGTGCTGAAGTATTGCTGGTCGGGAGCTTAACTTCACTTGAAAGCTCAACATCTGCTGTTTGGTCAAGCTCACAAAAGGGCATGTCAGAGAACATAGGCACAAACACTGCTGGACTTTTATAAAAACTTAAACTCGTTCAGCAGTGACCTTCACAGAAGAGATTCTGTCATGTCCGTCTGATCTAGTCTATACTTGGCACTGTGTAATGCTGTGGTGCTGCACATGTTTCTGCTGCTTTGTTCCGTTGTTTGGGTTCAAGAAGCACTTGCTTCTCAAGAGCCCCTATGTCTAGGTAACCAGACAAGTGTTAAAAAGGAAATGATCTGTTTTTACACAGTGAAATATACGCTCTCATTCAATGAGCTATTCCCGCTTAATTCAGTCTCTAGTCATTGATTATCTAGTAGTGAGAATATTTTCCCCATGGCAGACATGCCTAAGGCCAGAGGGCTTAAATTTAAGGTGAGGAGTCAGTGGTTTAGAGAGGATCTGAGGAAAATGTTTTTAATTCAGAGGATGGCAGAAAGTTGGGATCTGTTGGTCGTCATAGACATGGGTGGGCCAAAGACCTTTTTCTATACTATATGACTCTTACTCTATGATAATTTGGAGGATGTAGCTACCTGCTTGACAACTAGAACAAAAGGAATAACTCAAACTGTGACTGTGGATGTACAAGTTGAACCATCACCCACAAAGTGAACTCCCACATATTGAAAAAAATGGTCGGAGAATAGTGTAGCTTTTACATCTGCTTCTGCATTGGAGGTTTCTCCTGTAATTTTTCTGTTTTTCTAGAGCAGAAGCAAGAAGAATTCCATTTAAAATTATTCTTGGAACTTTTATTGTCCAATTTTTTTTAAAAAAGTGAGGAATGAGAGATTGAGTTATTTGTGGGACAGGCCTGTTCATGTGTTTGTTGAGGTGTCGATGGCTCCTTTTGTGTTCATGGATCTTGGAAGATTGACCTTTTCAACTTGTTTGTCAAGTGTTCGTTAGTGGTGGTTTAAATTATGATGGGGAGCAGGATTCCTGGATCCATTATTTTTGAAGAGCTGAATTCAGCAGTTGGAGGGAATCAACCTAACTTTACTCAGAGTTAGAGACAGAGATCTAAGGAGATGGTGGTTTTTGGTTGCTGGGAGTTTAAGCTAAGTGTTGGATTTTAAGAAATTAAATTTTTTTTCTCTTTTGTATGCTTAAAATTGGGAACTGTGGGTAAGGGAAGGGAGGATTTTTCTTAAAAAATGGTTGTATTTAGAGCTAACAAAGTATAGAGCTGGAGGAATGCAAGCCAGGCAGCATCAGAGTAACAGGGAAGCTAACGTTTCGGGTCGGGATCCTTCTCAATTCTCAGCTCCACACTTAGTTATCTCTGATTCCAGCATCTGCAGTTCTTGCTATCTCAGTGTTTTTAGAGCTTCTTCTTTTAGGCCTTTTGGAATATAGGCTTTAAGTTCTTCCAGCATAGTGTGTCAGCAGCAATCAGTCCACAGACACTGGATTTGAGAAAAGTGTGGGTCTTTTTAAACAAGCCTATGTTAGCAAATGATTAAGGGGCAATTCTGGCAGTCAATAGAGTGGCATATTCTCCTGAGGGATGTGGGAGATTAGAGAGCTGTTGACTGTCCCTGGAGACTATGACTGCAAGAGGTGTGTTTGGATCCGTCTCATATCAGACTGCTTGAATCGGCTGGAGAAGCAGTTGGAGTCACTGAGGAGCATACAGGTGGCACGGTATGTGATGGTTAATAGATTTAGAGAGGTGGTCACTCCGTGGGTTCATTTAGATAGATGGGTGACTGTCAGGAGAGGTAGGAAGTTAGTGCAGGAGTCTCCTGTGGCTATTCTTCTCTCAAATAGATATACCACTTTGGCTACTGTTTGGGGTGGGGTGAGAAAACAGTCTCTCAGAGAAAAATAGAAGTGGCAGCCAGATCTTGTGCACCAAGAATGAATCTTATATGAAACAGAGTTTGTCAAGGTTCAAAAGATTAATTATTGTAGGGGACTTTCCTGTCAGGGGCACAGAAGATTCAGTGGCCATGAGTGACAATTCAGGATGGTATGTTGCCTCCCTGGTGCTAGGATGAAGGATGTATCAAAAGGTTGCAGCATATTGTCAAATAGGAGAGTGAAGAGCCAGAGTTGCCGCATACATTGGTAAGGATGACATATTTAAAGAAAAGATTGAGGCTTTGCAGAGTGAGTACAAGAAGTTAGATAGAAGATTAAAATGCACAACCTCAGAAAGGTAGTAATCTCTGAATTACTCCTAATGCCCTGGGCAAGAGACATTTGGAATAGGAAGATATGGCAGATAAATCGGTGGCTGAGGAGCTGGTACGGGGGCAAGGATTCAGATTTTTGGATCATTGGGATCTCTTCTGGGGCAAAACAGACCTGTTCAAAGGGGATGGGATGAATTGGAAGGGTAACACTACCCTAGCAAGATTTGCTAGTGCTATTTGTGAGCCTTTAAACTAGTGGGGTT
>JAHRHZ010000078.1:2233474-2264605 GCA_024137785.1 Ginglymostoma cirratum
TAGGCCCGAAACGTCAAGTTTTCCTGCTCCTATGATGCTGCTTGACCTGCTGTGTTCATCTAGCCCCATGCTTGTTATCTCGGATTCTCCAGCATCTGCAGTACCTTTTATCTCTGATACAGTCTTACAGGTAAGTAAGGTGAACTCAGGGCATATATGGAAACATGGAACTGGAACATCATAGTCATTACAGAAACATGACTGAGAGAGGGGCAGGACTAGCAGCTCAATGTTCCAGCACTTAGATCCTATAAAAAGAATAGAAAGGGAAGAGAGGAGTAGGAGTGCATTATTGATTAGGGAATCCATTACTGTTGTACTTAGAAAGGATATTTCTGAGGGATCATCCAGTGAAGCTACATGGATGGAACTCAGGAATAAGGAGGGGATGAACACCTTGATGGGTTTGTACTATTGGACCCCCAATAGTCAGAGGGAAACTGAGGAGCAAATACGTACAGAGATCTCAGATATATGTAAGAATAATAGGACTGTAGGGACTAGGACTGCCATAGTGTTAAGGGCTTGGATGGTGAGGAATTTGTTAAATGTGTTCAAGAAAATTTTCTATCATATGTAGATGTGTGGAGTTTGTACATTCTCCTTGTGGGTTTCCTCCCATGGTCCAAAGATGTGCAGGTTAGGTGGATTGGCCATACTAAATTACCCATGTGTCAAGGGACGTGCAGGCTATATGGATTAGCCATGAGAAATGCAGGGATTGGTAGGGATGTGGATCTGGGTGGGATGCTCTTCAGAGGGTCAGTGTGGACTCGATGGGCTGAATAGTCTGCTTCCACACTGTAGGGATCTATGATTCTACCTACTACAGACGGAGCAGAATTTGACCTTCCCTTGGGAAATAAGGCAGGGCAAGTGACTGAAATGTTTGTGGGAAGCACTTTGGGGCCAGTGATCATAATTCTATTAGTTTTAAAATAGCTATGGAAAACGATAGGCCTTGTTTAAAAGTTAAAGTTCTTAATTGGAGTAGGCAAATTTTGACAGGTATGAGACAGGTACTTTCAAAAGTTGATTGGTTTGCAGGTAAAGGGAGGCTTTCAAAAATGGGATAACAAGAGATTAGAAGCATTATGTTCCTGTTTGAGTGAAGGGTAAGGCTGGTAAGAGTAAGGAACAATGGATGAATAAAGTATTAAGTATAGACAACAGGGATCAAGTGAATCTCTTGAAGAATAAAAGGGGTGCAGGGGCATTCTTAAGAAGGAAGTCAGGAGGGCAAAAAAGGAATATAAAATAACCTTGGCAGATTAGGTTAAGGATAATCCAAAGAGATTTGATAAGCACATTAAGCATAAGGAGCAATTGGGGAAAGAATAAGATAACCTCGTTGATCTTTGAGGGGTCCTATGAAACCACAGGAAATGGGAGAGATACTGAATGAATATTTCATGTCAGTTTTTAACTGTGGAGGAAGACATGAAGGCTGGGCACTTGAGGAAATAAATAGTGATGTCTTGAAAACAGTTCACATTTACAGAAAAGGAGGTGCTGGTGGTCTTAGCAAACAAAGCTGGATAAATCTCTGCGACCTGATCAAGTGTATCCCAGGACAGTGTGGGAAGTTATTGCGGGGCCCCAAGCACACATATTTGTATCTTCTATAGCCACAGATGAAGTTCCGGAAGGCTGGAGAGTGGCTAATATTGTCCCTTTATTTAAGTAAGTCTGTAATGAGAAGCCTGGGAACTATAGACTGGTAAGTCTAACAGTGGTGGGTAAGTTGTTGAAGCAGGTTCTGATAGAACAAGCATTAGAGAGGCAAGTAATGATTAGGGATCGTCAGCATGGCTTTGAGCGTGGGAAATCATGTCTCACAAACTTGATTGGGTTTTTTGAGGGCGTAACCAAAAGGATTGAGGGCAGAGCAGTAGGCATTGTCTACATGGACTTTAGAAAAGCATTTGACAAAGTTCTGCATGGTAGACTGATTAGTAAAGTTAGATCACATGGGATTCAGGGAGAGTTTGCCACTTGGATACAAAATTGGCTTGATGGTAGGAGACAGAGGGTTGTAATCGGCAGGAAGCTGTCAGAGGGCGGAGGAGCAGCAGCACACAGTGAGTATAAACCTACCGGGGCTCGGGGCACATTGTAGCTGCAAAAAGAACCTAGAGTGACATCACAGGGAGGCTGTGACCTGATTGGCTGGTAGGCAATCTGCCCTCAATTTGAAAAAGAACACAGCAAAGAAGTATCAATAAATTTAATTAACTCAATAAATTAATTAATTAAGTAGAAATGGCTGGACAGGTGTGTTGTAGCTGTATGACGTGGGAACTGGCTGATCCCATTGCGAACTGCAGTGACCACATCTGCAGCAAGTGTTGGTTGCTCGAGAAACTTCAGCTCAAAGCTGATGAGCTGGAATCTAAGCTTCAAACACTGCAGCACATCTGGGAGGGGAAGAGTTACCTGGATGCTGTGTTTCAGGAGGCAGTCACACCTGATAGATTAAGTACTTCAAATTTGGTCAGTGGCCAGGGACAGCAGGGGATGACTGCAAGTGAGACAGATAGAGGGATCCTGCATTCAGGAACAGAGGAGCCTTAGCTCTTGACCTTGTCCAACAGGTACGAGGTACTTGCTTCCTGTGTGAATGAGGAAAAGGGCTATAGGGAGGATGAGCCAGCGAACCACTGCACCGTGGTACGGGAGGACATTCATGAGGAAGGTGCAAAAAGACATGTGGTAGTTGTGGGGATTCTGTATTCAGGGGAATAGATAGTATCTTTGTAAGCAGGATCGAGAGTCCCGTATGGTATATTGCCAGCCCAATCATCTCTGACCGGCTTGAAAGGATATTGAAGAGAGAGGGGGAAGATCCAGTTGTTGTGGTCCACGTCGGAACAAACAACATAGGCAAGACTAGGAAAGAGGATATGTTCGGGGATTATCAGGAGCTAGGAATGAAATTAAAGAACAGGCCCCAAGGATTATAATCTCCGGATTACTGTCTGAGCCATGTGCAAATTGGCATAGGGACGCGATAAAAAGGGAAGTAAACACATGGCTAAAAGAGTGATGTGGGAAAGAGGGGGTTCCTTTTCATGGGACACTGGCATCAGTATTGGAACAGGAGGGATCAGTACTGGTGGGACAGTTTCCACCTGAACTGAGCTGGGACCGATGTTTTAGCGAAAAAGGTAAATAGGCTGGTCAACAGGACTTTAAAATAGAAAGCTGGGGGGAAGGGAATGGTGAAACTTGCCTCAGTGTGGAACAAAGCAACAGGCTAACATCAGTAGGGGTAGATTCAAACGCGTGGAAAAATATGAAAAAATGACAGGAAAGGACAACACAGGAGAGGTTATTAAAGTCTCCAGCACAGACAAATAGGACAGAATGTTTGGGAATGGTTAGGATTCATTCTTCAAGCACACTGGATAAACGAATGACAATGAGAAGAAGGATGGTTAATACAGGACTGAAGGTGTTATCTCTGAATGCACGCAGTATAAGGAACAAGGTAAATGAGTTTGTGGCGCAGATAGAAATTGGCAGATATGACGCGATGAGCGTCACAGAGACATGGCTGCAAGGGGATCAGGATTTGGAGCTGAATACCCAAGGCATGTAGGCAGAGGGGATGCGGGTGCCTTATTAATAAGAAATGAAATTAAATCAATAGTAAGAAACAAAGTGGGGTCAGATGGTGTAGAATCTGTGTTGGTAGAGCTGAGGAACTGCAAAGGTGAAAAAATACCATAGTTGGAGTTATGTACAGGCTCCAAACAGTAATCAGGAGCTAGGACACAAGATACACACCTTTTCTATCTCCTGGTGTAGGAAAGGCAAAGTTGCAGCGATCATGAGGGATTTCAATATGCGGGCGGACTGGGAAAATCAGGTTGGCAGTGGATTATAAGAAATGGAATTTGTGGAATGTCTACGAGATGGCTTTTTGGAGCAGCTTATGGTGGAGCCCACTAGGGAACAGGCAATACTGAATGTAGTGTTACGCAATGAGGCAGGCTCGATCAGGGACCTTAAGGTGAAGAAACCCTTGGAAGGCAGTAATCATAATATGATTGAATTTACTCTGCAATTCGAGGGGGAAAAGATAGAATCAGAGGTAACGGTACTACAGCTGAATAAAGGTGACTACAGAGCTATGAGGGAGGAGGTGGGCAGAATTGACTGGGAGAGGAGCCTAGCAGGAAAGAGAGTGGAACAGCAATGGCAGGAGTTACTAGGAGTAATCCAGGAGACACAGTGAAAATTCATCCCTAGGAAAAAAGAAGCATGGTACAGGGAAGATGAGGCAGCTTTGGCTGACTAGGGAAGTCAAGGACAGTATATAAGCAAAAGAGAAAGCATATAATGTGGCAAAGGGCAGTGGAAACCAGAGTAGTGGGAAGCGTACAAAGACCAACAGAGGGCATTTAAAAAAAAGAGGGAGAAGATGAAATATGAGGGCAAGCTAGCCAGTAATATAAAGGAAGACTGTAAGAGTTTCTTTAAATTTGTGATGGATGAAAGAGAGGCAAAAGTGGACATTGGACCACTGGAAAATGATGCTGGAGAGATAGTAGTGGGGAACAAGGAAATAAATGAGGAACTGAATAATTACTTTGCGTCAGTCTCCACAGTGGAAGACATAAGTAATATCCTAAAAATTTGAGAATGTCGGGGGCAGAGCTGAGTATGGTAACCATCACCAAGGAGAAGGTACTAGAAAAACTGAATGGCCAGGAGGTGGATAAATTACCTGGACCAGATGGACTATACCCCAGAGTTCTTAAATAGAAAGCTGAAGAGATAGTGGAAGTGTTAATGGTGATCTTTCAGGAATCACTAGAGTCAGGGAGGGTCCCAGAGGACTGGAAAAATCACAAATGTGACACCCCTGTTTAAAAGGCAAGTAAGTCAAAAGGAAAATTACAGGTCGATTAGCCTAAACTCGATCATGGGTAAGATTTTGGAGTCCATTGTGAAGGATGAGATTTCTGAATACTTGGAAGTGCATGGTAAAAGAGGGCTGGGTCAGCATGGTTTCATCAAGGGGAGGTCATGCCTGACAAATCTGTTAGAACTCTTTGAGGAAGTAAGGAGCAGGTTAGATCAAGGAGAGCCGACGGATGTTATCTACGTGGGCTTCAAGAAGGCCTTTGACATGGTGCTGCACAGGAGGCTATTGAGTAAGATAATGGCCCATAATGTCAGAGGCAAGGTGCTAACATGGATAGAAGATTGGCTGTCTGGCAGAAGGCAGAGAGTGGGGATAAAAGGGTCTGTCTCAGGTTGACAGTTGGTGACAAATGGTGTTCCGCAAGGGTCAGTGTCCGGGCCACAACTTTTCACTTTATGCATTAATAATCTAGATGAAGGAACTGTAAGCACTCCGGCTAAGTTTGCAGATGATACAAAGATAGGTAGAGGGACAGGTAGTGTTGAGGAGGTGGGGAGGCTGCAGAAGGATTTGGACAGGTTAGGAGAGTGGGCAAAGGAGTGGTAGATGGAGAACACAGTAGGAAAGTGTGAAGCCATGCATTTTGGTAAGAAGAATAGAAGCATGGGCTGTTTTCTAAATGGGGAGAAAATTCAGAAGTCTGAAGTGCAAAGAGACTTGGGAGTTCTAGTCCAGGATTCTCTCAAGGTAAACTTACAGGTTCAGTCAGTAGTTAGGGAGGCAAATGCAGTGTTGGCATTTATTTTGAAAGAATTTGAATATAAAAGCAGGAATGTACTTCTGAGGCTCTATAAGGCTCTGGTCAGGCCACACTTGGAGTATTGTGCACAGTTTTGGGCCCCATATCTCAAGAAGGATGTACTAGCCCTGGCAGGGACATGAATAGGAAAGATTTAGAGCAATATGGGCCAAACTCAGGCAAGTGAACTAGTTTAATTTGGGAAACTTGGTCGGCATGGACGAGTTAGACTGGAGGGTCTGTTTCCGTGACGTGTGACTGTATGACTCTTTCCTCTGATAAAATAGAGTGAGTACTGCTCATCCCCCAGATCCATTGATGATCCCCATCCTAGTTTTTGATGTCTCATTTTACTGCTGATCACCTGCTAGTAAAACAGTGATTGTTGGAAGTTAGAGTCCACTTTAAAACTGAATCCCGTCTAGTATTTCACATTTGGTGTTTTGTGCAGCCTGAGTGTTACAGCAGTAACCAGCCTTCTGCAAATATTAACAGATTTTCAGCATATGAAAGGTCATAAGTATCACTGTTAAAGATTTATGTATCCACTACAAACCCACTGACTCCCATAGCTATCTGGACTATACATTCTCACACCTCACTTCCTGTAAATACACCATCCCATTCTCTCAGTTCCTCTGTCTCCGTCGTATATGTTCAGATGAGGCCAATTTCGACAAGGGAGCCTCCAAAATGTCCAACTTCTTCTTCACCCGAAGATTCCCCAGCTCCGTGGTTGACAGGGCCCTCAACCAGGTGTGACCCATCTCCCGCACTTCCGTCCTCACCCCTTCTCTTCCCTCCTGCAACAGCGATAGGGTTCCCCTTGTCCTTACCTACCACCCCACCAGCATCCACATCCAGATTATCATCAGGCGCCAGTTCCGTCACCTCCAGCAAGATGCCACCGCCAGACATATTCCATCCCCTCCCTTGTCCGCCTCCCGCAGGGACTGTTCCCTCCGGGACATCCTGGTCCACACGTCCTTCACCCCCAACACTTCTCCACAGCCCTACAGCACCCGCCGCTGTAACCGGTGAATGTGCAACACCTGCCCATTTACCTCCTCCCTCCCCACTATCCAAGGGCCCAAACATACCTTCCAGGTGAAGCAACACTTCACCTGCACTTCCCAGAATCTAATCTACTGCATTCGCTCCTCACAATGTGATCTCCTTTATATTGGGGAAAACAAAGCATGGACTAGGTGACTGCTTCGCAGAACATCTATGTTCTGCTCACAAAGAAGACCCTGAACTACCCGTTGCCTGCCACTTTAATGCACCCCCCTGCTCCCTGACCAATATGTCTGTCTCTGGCTTGCTGCAGTGTTCTAGTGAAGCTCAACGCAAGCTGGAGGAACAACACCTCACTTTCCGCCTGGGGACGTTACAACCCTCCAGACTCAAAATATTGAGTTCAATAATTTTAGGGCCTAAACTCTCCCATGTCCCAGCACCCCCCCACCCCATACACCCCCTTGTTACCACATAGCTTGCCATTACACACCCGCTGTTGTTAGTCACTAATAGTCCCCATTAACAACTATTCACCCTCCCAGCGTCATCGTTGTCAACTCTGTCTGTTCAACTGCTCTTTTCTCTCTCTTTAGGCTCTATCCTATCATTTACTCCCTACACCATTCCCCTCCCATTTTTTCTGCATATAACCTGACGTTTTCCCAGCCACCATCAGTTCTGAGGAAGGGTCACCAGACCAGAAACATTAATTCTGTTTTTTTCCTTCACAGATGCTGCCAGACCTGCTGAGCTTTTCCAGCAACTTTGTTTTTGTCCCTGATTTACAGCATCCGCAGTTCTTTTGGTTTTTACTGATACTGGGTGCTGCACTACACTATTAGGAATATCATTGGAGAAAATACAAGCTTTTGTTCTTAGTAAATGGTAAAGTAATCATCAGATGATGCCAGGATGCCTGCTGCCCCTTTGCCCACCTTCATCTGATGGTTAGTTTACCATTTACTAAGAACAAAAGCTTGTAATTTTCACCCACAGTCATTAGCTGAGAAGATTTAAACAGGTGATTGACACAGCAGAGATGGCCTGAGCCCAAATGAGAGAGATTAACAGGGATAGGCAAGGAGAGAGGAGAGAGACAATCCAGGGGAACAAGCTGCTGCCTTCTTGGGAGGAGACTAGGTGTTCCCCTACATCAGCTTTAGGGAAGAACAAACACAGCTATGACAAAAGATTACCCTGAAAGACAATGTTACAAAAGGGATGAACACTCCACCACTCCACAACCACTGCCCTGCTCCTCCACGCTACAGAATGGCTTTGGGAATGGAGAAGCATTCTTATCTGTCATGAGCCGCGTATTTCCTTTTTTTTAAAATTAGAATAATCTCTCATTAGTAGCATATTGTATTTAAACTGCTGTTTTTTAACAACATCCTGAACATTGCTTACAAATGGTCAAATGGGTAACTGTGATCACAAACTCCCCAAAATTCAACAGTACCTCGAGATGCATCTATTGTGGACAAACTGGTTACATTGAATGATTTCCATACCTTCTGTGCGAGGGTTTGGATCACCCCCTTGATCTTGTTGTTGATTGAACTATTGAACGTTTCCAGTTGAGTATGCAGTGTGCTTTGGATCTGATCCTCTGGAATCATGTCGGCTGTGTCTTCCTTCAGGCCTTGCCAATCCAGTTCATCTGGAAGCTTGGAGATAATCTCACACAGCTGCTTCATGTTATTGAGTACCACGCATAATTGTAGTGACCTCACTCCATGGATGTCTGACTGCAGAAGGTGGTATTGGACATTTACATCAATGGAACATTTCTAGCCATTCCTTCAGCTACCATTAACACTCCAAAATTGAGAAACTACCGTAATGGACCAAGATTAACACAATTGAAAAGAGTAAAGATAAGACATGTTGAGTGATATGGCTTTCAACCTCTCCTCTCCTGTCTCTATCCAAAGCCCTTCAACCCACATTTCGAGTAAGAGTTCTATGAGACTTGGATCTCTGGGGCTGGTATTCCTCTAGGTCACATCCAACCTGACGTGGACAAATGATCACCATCCCTTCCTCATTGCTCTTGGAATTCCCAATCTGAAAACGTTGTGAAAGTACCATCACCACTAGTCCTATAGTAGGTCTGGAAGAACATCTACTACTTTGAGGCCAGTTTAGGTACAGATAAATCAATCTTGGCATTGCCAGTGATGCCACATCTGGGAAAAAAAATGATTTTAACTGACAAGTATATCCAATTGTTTCTATCAACAGCTATCTGCTAGTGAACATCAATATCATTCTGTTCACATGAACACTTAATAAAATGTTGATCAATGTCTACTACTGATGGTACATTGCCTTGAGGAGTTGCGGATGCTGAAGTTTTGAATGACATGTTTACTCATGCGGATCCAGTTGTGTTACAGTCAACACTCACATCACTTGCGTTTACTTGATAGTGCTTGACTGATAGCTCTTTTGCCCTCGCTTCAATTAGCCGACAGTACATTAATGCAATCTTGCACATGTCCTGCAACATAAAGAATGCATGAGGACTGTCAATTTTACAGATATGTGTGCAATCAAACAGAACAGACAGAGCTTCAGAGTTGCAGCAATGTTTACACAGTTTCACTGTTCAGATTACCCTAAAAACTGGTGAATTTTCACTTTCTATCACTGATATTCAATGAGGTTTTAAGATTTGACACAGGATTATGATTACGCTGAAAGAGATATTCTACAGGGGAGTAATGGCACAGAGGAATTCTACAAGAACTACAGCTGTGCTTTTATTTTATCAATAAGTTTTTAAATTTTTTTTCTTGGATTTGTTCAAATCTTGTGGCTTTGAAACCCATGGGGACTAGTTTGAGAGGGAGTGCAACGTGGTTTAACACTATTATATGAGCCCCTATTATGGACCCCGAGCTACATGAATGGTCCTGAGGGCACTAAATGCACTGAAGATACAACTAGGGCACCTCTCTGTAAGGATTCTATGTTCTGTAGTTAAAATGCCTACATCAAGGTTGAACGTTGGAGACTATCAAACATCTGAGAAATCTGTAGCTCCCTCACTTCTCTTTAAAAGAAATCAATTATAGAAAGTAAACTGGACCATATGTATCTTCGGGTGACTCGTACCCAGACCTGCTGGCAATCTCCTTTCCCTGCTCAGTACAGCTATTTTCACCATGTGTCGCACAACCAAAGTTACTCCAGGTCATTTGTATTTTCTGAAACGGTGAAGAAACCTCATGAGGAACAAGCCTGGAAGTGGCATGGCGCACCTCTGAATGTAGCACCTCCCATTTTCACAGGGACTATATTTTGTGCTTGTACAGTTTGTGGAGGAGGCTGACCATTTATACCAGCTCTCTTCACTCAAGTTGGATTGTGGTAGTTCAGGATTGTGAAACCCAAAGTGTACAGCATAGATCCAGTCAGAACAAGTCTGAACTTTTTGTTTGGATAGCTGGGCTACTCCATTAGAGAGTTAAGGTTCCCTTGGATATTGCTGTAGAACACTTTTGGGGAAAGTAAGGACCCTTTAGAAATATTGTCAGGCAGCACGGTAGCTCAGTGGTTAGCGCTGCTGCCTCACAGCATCAGGGACCTGGGTTCGATTCCAGCCTCGGGCGTCTGTCTGTGTGGAGTTTGCACATTCTCCCAGTGTCTGCGTGGGTTTCCTCCGGGTGCTCCGGTTTCCTTCCACAGTCCAAAGATGTGCAGGTTAGGTGGACTGGCCAAGCTAAATTGCCCGTAGTGTTCAGGGAGGTGTAGGTTAGGTGGGTTGTTGGTGGGGATGGGTCTGGGTGGGATGCTGTGAGGTTTGGTGTGGACTTGTTGGGCCAAAGGGCCTGTTTCCACACTGTAGGGATTCTAATTAAAAGCAGGGATGAATGTGTGTAAAAAGTAAAAAAAAAACTCATTAGCAGTCAAGCTCATTTAATTTGTCAACAGACCTGAAAAAGTCGATTGTCAAAACTATAAAAACTGTCAAGAGGACATTGTCAGAAGTGTCCAGATGAGCTGTTAAAGGAACATCAAGATATCAAGAAGACATTTGAAAAGCAAGTGTCAAAGCTGTCAAGACATTTACAAGTCCTGTCCATTAAATGCTTGAAAATAATGCCTGTTTTCTGAAAAACAAAAATACTGATTGCTATTTCTGTCATACCTTTCTATTACTGGATTACAGCTACATGACTAATTTTGCAACCATCCATTATCAAATCAAGGTGCCTGCCGTTTCACAGTTTGATTGACCACTACAAATGACTATAGACACTTTGAAATTAACTATAATTCCACTTTAATGCTTTCAGTTATAAGGGTTTATGCACTTAAGTCAAATATTTGTTGTTATCAGACTTTATTAGTTGAAAGAACATAAATTTAACAAATGGGTTTCATGATAGAGATTTTATAATATAGCAAAGTCTGTAAGACAATTATCCCCTCCCTGCAGGTGATAAAATGGGTGGCATGCAGTGGATATAATTAGGCAAGTAGGCCCTGGAGAGATAATCGTCCTTTAAACAAATAAATGCTGGGCAAGAAGGTTCATTGACTTGCCAGCCTCAAGTGGTCAATACTGTCCAGGGTAAAGAAGTGGTTGAGCTCCTCAAAGGATAACCACGGCAACATGTCTACTGTATTTGGTGGTCGTGGTGGTGGTTGGATCATCTTCTATTACCAGGTTCTGGAGTTATTGGAGTCACACAAGGTGGAGGAGTAAGAATTTGGCCTCGGAAAACCAACTCCACTCTTGCTTCTGACCCCTCTCCCCACAATCCCCAGAGCACAAGAAACAAAAGAAAAAGACTCGCCTTCTCATCATTGTATTCCCTGAACTTCAGTCCTTGGCCGACAATCTTTAGGACCCAGAAGCTGCCAACCTTTGACTAGTTGGCAGCTTCTGGTGAGCCAGGATGTTACTCTCAAGACCTTGATAGACCAAGAAGCTTGTCAGTCAGATCTGAAACTGATTGGTGTGTGACAGTGAGTTTCCCCAGTGCTGTGGGTAGTAGTCAACACCTAACATTCCTGTCCCCACGTTTAATCTCAAAAGGGGAAAATCTCAGCCTCATTTTATCTCATTTCTGCATGGATCCTGTGATCTGTTCACAAGGTGAGCTTGCTTGGTAGATGCAAGGGCAAAGGATGGTGGGTGGGAAGCATGGGTCAGCACTGTTGGCATAGGGGCTAAGAGGGCTATTTGGGTGTCGTAGTGGTGCATTTGTTAACATGAAGGGTATACGGGACCATGGGTTTTGGTACAGGGGCATAAGATGGCATGCAGGGTAGATGGTTCTACCATGGTAAGTATTTGGCATGAGTTGGATTGGGTTGGCAATGGATAGAGCACAGAGGGGTAAGGGCTGTTTTATGTTTTGGTGCATTGATTTGATTTATTGTCACATGCACCTAAGTACATGTGAAAAGCCTTGTCTACGAGCAGTATAGGCAGATCACAGTAAGCAACGACATACGGATCATAGGGTGAAAAAAACATGGACAGAGTGAGGCATAGAGGTTACATCACACAGGACGTGTGTGAGACAAGATTAACATTATTTGAAGTTCTTTGAGGCAGCAAAGGAACAGACCAGCAAAAAAGCTCCTTTCCTCACCACCATGTTCTCAACCAAAATCAAAACACCCGAGCCACCATTTTCAAAAGTCATGGAGCAAGGAATTCTAATGACTTTTTGGGCTTGACTCATGATGAAAGTCCAAACCAAAGTGTCAAAACAAAATTCTACTGAGTAGAGAGGTAACAAGGGGTGCCTTACCATGGTAAACCCAATAATGAGAGTGAAGTGTGCTTAATGACCTAGCCCTGCTGCTTCACAAGGCTCCAGCTCACCTCTGTTAGCTTGACCATGATGACAAAAGCTTCCTCAGGTTCTGGCCAACTCAGCTCGGTCCAAGTGTGTTTGATCTTGGCAAAACAGGTTCCAATATCCACAACAGAGGTACTGTGTTTATTCTTTTCCCCCATAGACTCCAGCTGTAGAAATAATACTGAGAGTTAACATTCAAACAGAAACTGTAACTATTTAGAATCTCCTCAGGGTTACTTAGTGTGACTGATACAGTTTATCCTCTA
The DNA here is from genome assembly GCA_024137785.1 of Ginglymostoma cirratum. Taxonomy (NCBI): domain Eukaryota; kingdom Metazoa; phylum Chordata; class Chondrichthyes; order Orectolobiformes; family Ginglymostomatidae; genus Ginglymostoma; species Ginglymostoma cirratum. Next base: position 2,246,261 of record JAHRHZ010000078.1, read on the forward strand.
CATCAATGACTGTCATAGATTAATAGAATCCCTACAGTGTGGAAGTAGGCCATTCAGTCCACCTTCATACCTAAGACAGTACCGTGTTTGGCAACATTATACACTTTTCACTGTACTCCTGTACTTGAGGATATGTGACAAAAAAAACTTAAATCAAGTCAAGAGTCCACACCGACCCTCTGAAAAGCATCCCACCCAGACCCTCTACCCTACCCCTATAACCCTGCATTTCCCATAGGTATCCATCTAGACTGCATATCCATGAACACTACGGGCAATTTGACGTGGCCAATCCATCTAACCTGCACATCTTTGGACTGGGAGGAAACCGGAGCACGCAGAGGAAACCCACGCAGACACGGGGAGAATGTGCAAGCTCCACGTAGACAGTGCCGGAGGCTGAAATCAAACCTGGGTGCCTGGCTCTGTGAGGCAGCAGTGTTAACCATGGAGCCACCACACCATGTCAAACAATAATCTTGAAGTATGCTGTTGGTATGATATTTGGGAGTCTTATCAGGAATAACAATTAAAACTAGGAATTCTGTGGAGATGTTGTAAAAAGGTGCAATTACAATTCTGTCAAATTGTAAGCCATAACCCATAAGGCCATTACTCATAGGAGCAGAAGTAGGCCAATTGGCCCATCAAGTGTGCTCCACCTATTCAATGAGATCACAGCTGATCTGATAATCCTCAACTCCACTTTCCTGCCTCCCCCCTCCATAATCCTTGAATCATTTACTAATTAAAAGTCTGTCAGTCCTAAATATACTAAATGACATGGTCTTGACAGTCCTCTGTGATAAAGAATTCCACAGATTCACCATCTTCTGAGAGAAGAAATTCCTCTTTATTGGCATAAATGTGAGACTCCTTATTCTGAGACTACGCCCTCTGGTTTCAGACTCTCCCGTAAAAGGGGAACAACCTTTTTGCATTGGCCCTGAAAAGTCCCTTAAGAATCTTGTTTGATTCAGTGATGTCGCCTTTCATGCTTCTAAATTCCAACAAGTACAGGCCTAACCTACCCAACCTCTCTTCATAAGAGAGACCCCCATACCTGGTATCAGCCTAATAAACAGTCTCTGGACTGCCTCCAAAGTTATTACATTTTTCCTTAGATAATGGGCCCAGAACTGTTCACAGTATTCTAGCTGTGCTCTAGCACGTGCTTTGTAGATTGACAGCGAAATTTCTCTACTTTTATACTCCATTTCCTTTGAAATGAACACCAACATTTCATTTGCTTTCCCTACTACCTGCTAGCCTTTTGTGATTCATGGATGAGGATTTCCAAATCCCTTTGTTGTAGCCTTCTGCAGTCTATCCCACTTAAATTAATATTCAGCTCTTCTATTCTTACTGCCAAAGTCTATAGCCATTCATTTTTCAACAATACATTCCATCTGCCAAGTTTATGCCCACTTGTTTAACCTGCCCTTATCTTCTGTAGACTATGTGCCATCCTCAAGTTGCCTTCCCACATATTTTTGTCATCCACAAACCTGCTATAGTACTTTCATATATCCCTTCCAAGTCATTGATATATATTGTAAATAACTGTGGCTGCAGCATTGATCTCTGTGGCAGTCCACTAGTTACAGGTCATGATCCTGAAAATGCCCTCCTTATCCCAACTATCTATCTTCTATTAGTTAGCCAATTCTCTATCCATGTTCAGAAGTTGAACAACGCCAGGTTATAGTCCAAATATAGTTATTTGAAATCACAAGCTTTCGGACCGGTGCTCCTTCATCAAGATGAAGACTTCTGATGAAGGAACAGAGCTCTGGACATTTGTGGCATCTCCACATCATGGCTTCTGTCTAGGCTAATATACTACGTCCAACATCATGGGCTTATCTTTGAATGAGAGCAAGAAAACAGAACTAGTTATAGACTTAAGGAAAATGCCAGTTAATTACACTGCTCCTGTGAAAATCCACGATATAGACATTAAAATTGTTAATAACCACAAGTAACTAGGTGTCAAGGTGCATGATAGGTTGAATCAGAGTTATCAATGCACAGATGTGTGCATTATATACATGATTAAACTCAGGAATTTAAAATTTTTTTGAGTAGATCCTACAATCGCAAAACTCTATGCTGTATGCCGTAGGTGAGCTTGTTATTTTTTTTTCAATGCTTTGGCTTGGTATGGCTGTCTTGGGAATGCAAACTCTTTTAGGATATGGAGATTACTGAACCAGGAAGGAAGGGGATTTGATGAGCTGATCTGCCTTGACGAAATCTGCTCGTGAGAATTGTGATGAAAGACTGTCCCAAGCAATGAGAATCGCCCATTTCCTAAGGATTACTGTTACACGCATTCGTGGAAGAGGCTACAATCCTGCCAATGGAGGATAAATCAGCCCAAAAGCTCATCGTGCCCTTTATTCGTTAGGAAGACTAACCGGAGCTGATCGATGAATGAGGATTTATACTCAGGGTGGATTCACTGACTGGTTACGCTAATTACACTGGAATAGTTTTCATACATATTTTAATTAAAGTCAAATATCTGAGATAGAGGATATTTTTGTCTTATTGTTACTATTTGGTTTATTTTACCATATGAGTAACATTCCCAAAATGTATTTCCATATGGAATTTTCTCTGATGACAATAAAGTGGAAGTGAAGCAAAGTGTCATATTGCCTCAGAGAAAAGCCTGTACAGTGTGGGATAAACAAAGTTGACCTGACCCAACCCTCATTTCATTGGGTTCCTCTCTGATGCTGAATGTTCTGTACACAGCAAAGGTCTTAGCTTTATTCCTCTGCATCCCCATCTTAACAAATTTCGGGCACGACATGACATTGAAATCTTCTTCCCCTGTCTTCGCCTTCATGCCCACTTCTTTCGACAAGAGTCGTCTCCCCATCTCAAAAACCCCTTCGCCGATTTCCAACACTCTCCCTCCACCTAGACCCCTCCCTCTGGCCTTTCAGTTGCACTCAATCTGTTCGTTGAGAACTGTCAATGTGATATTGGTCACCTCAATTTCTCTGCACCTACCCGCCCCCCCCCTCACCAAATCCAACCTATCTCCTCCTGAACTGACTGCACTCTGTGCACTTAGATCTAACCCTGACTTTGTTATTGAACCTGCCGATGAGGGTGGTGCTGTTGTCGTCTAGCGTAGCTCTACATTGCAGGGGCTAAGCACCAGCTCTCATACCTCCTCCTATCTTCCCCATGGACAATGACACATCAGGCCATTGTATCACCTACGGGCATGACCTCATTTATTTAGTGATTTCTCTGCCACTGCCAAACTGTTAGTCCCCTACCCCTGCACTCCTTGCTTCTACCTCCTTCCAAAAATCCACAAACAGGACTGTCCGGGCAGAACTATTGTTTCATCCTGTTCCTGCCCCACAGAACTCACCTTTTCCTACCCTGACTCAGAGTTCTCTCCCTGGTCCAGTCCCTGCCCACGTACATCCGTGATTCCTCTGACGCTTTATGCCAATTTCAGAACTTCCAGTTTGCAGGCTCCAGCTGCCTCCTCTTTACCATGGACATGTCTATTCCCCACCAGGAGGGTCTTAGGGCTCTCCGCTTCTTCCTGGAGCAAAGGCCTGAACACACCACCCTCTTCTGTGGCCAACATCTGTCTCTGGCTTGCTGCCATACTCCATCGAAGTTTAGCGCAAGCTGGAAGAATAGCACCTCGCTTTCCACTTCAGGACCCTGCAGCTGTCAGGACTTAATATCGAGTTCAATAATTTTAGGGCCTAAACTCTCCTATGTTCTACCCCCTAGCCCACACACCTTGTTATCACATAGCCTGCCATTACACACCCCCTATAGTTAGTCACTAACAGTCCCCATTAACAGCTATTCACCCTCCTAGCCAGATCATTACCAACTCCTTTGTCTATCCAACTGCTCTTTTCTCTCTCTATGGGCTTGATCCTTTATCCTATTGTTTACTTTCTAATCCACCCCCCACCATATCTTCTGCATATTAAATCGACCATTGCCTAGCTACCATCAGTTCTGAGGAAGGACCCGAAATGTTAATCTGATTTTTTTCTTCAAGAATGTTGCCAGACATGCTGAGCTTTTCCAGCAACTTCTGTTTTTGTTCCTCCTTTCATAGGTTGGCTTGTGCCTACATGACCCCAGTTGGGCTGAATGGCCTGTTTCTCTGTGGCAGATTGAGTACAGAAAACCCCATGGGCAAGTGCCCACAAGACAACCCATATCAATCTCACACAGACGCTTACAGCCAGCCAGCAAACACAGCAGTTTACCTTCCCATTTTTAGAGCAGTCAAACCTGATTCTCAAAACAAAAAGCCCACCAACCCATTCAGTCCCCTTCCTCTTGTTGCTTTTCTGAAGTAGACGACAGAAACATGCTAACCATATAGTCCTGACTGGCACACACCGCATACAGAAAGTGATAAACCCATGTCATTCACTCCAGAGGTGTAATACCTGATCTTTCCACACAGCCCGCTGAACCATCTCCACCGAATTCTCATACACCATCTGCAACCACTTCGGTAAAGATTCGCTGAACCATTTGTGGAAGCCATCCAATGGAAGAGGACAGTCACTGAAAAACACAGGGAATCAATCTTCAAACTATTTGAAACACATGCAGGGGCTAAAGCTCAGAAACAGGAGATTTTGTCATAAGTCAGGAGATTTGATGGATTTAGCAAGTCTGTGCTGGAGAGAGAAGACTATGGCAGTCCAGGGATAATTGCATATGATCCTAAAGCTAGTGGATACTTAGCAGGTCTAGATACAGCTGTGGAGAGTGACAGATTTAATATTTCAGGTTGATAATCTTGCATCTGAACTGGGAAAATCAGGAGATGCAACAAGTTTTGAGTACAGAGACAGGGCAAAGGAGGGAAAAGAAAAAAATGAAATGGAAGAAATTAAATGAAATTAAGGATGACAGTGCCAAAGTAAAAGGAGGGGATAAAGGAGATGTGAAGAAACAGAAGCTAAGTCTGGGGAAGGTGCAGCAGAATCATTACTAGCAGTGGTCAACTAGAAGAACAGAGGCTGGATTTATGATCTGAAAGTCTTGAACTGCATGTTTAGGCTAGAAGACTAGGAAGTGCCTATTCTTGGTCTGGTTCCTTAGGCATATGAGCTTTATGGAAACAATGTTGAAAGCCGAAGAAAATTAGGTTGGATTGGGACAGGGTTGGAAAATTAAAATGACTAGCTTGAGAAGCTCAGGATCGTACTTGCAGACTGAATGAACGTGTTCTGCAAAGTAGTTGTCCATTGGTCTCCCAGTGAACAGCACCGAATACAACAAACTGAATTGAAAGAAGCACAAAAAGAAATATTTTGGGACTCAAACACGGATAAGGAAAAAGTACATGCACAGTACACCTCCTATACTTGCGTGGGGTTGACTCTATCCCATGGCACATTTCCACTACAAGTGCAGGAGAAGTAATATGAGTCCTTTTACGTCTTTGCTTCCCGCTATCTACAGCCCAGTATAACAATTGCATTTCTTTCATCTAGTTACTGTATTCACTGCTCACAATGTGGTTTGCATGGCTTGGGTGACCACTTTGAGCTCCACAAGCATAACTCTGAGTTTCCGGTTATCTGTCATTTTAATTCTCCACTTCACTTCCACACTGACTATTCTGTCCTCAACCTCTGTTCCACTGAAGCTCAAAGAAACAATGTCTCATCTTTTGATTAGGAAAGTTATAGCCACCTGGATTTGACAGAGAATTCATAACCAACACACCATCTTTTCTCCCCCAAGAAGCTGGTAGTCATGATTCTGCTACCTGTAGTTACCATCTCAGAATCACCTTCTGTTTCTTTTCTTCTCCCATTACCCTCTCTTTCCATCCTGCACTAGAATCTGTTTTATTATTCAAGCTCTCCTATCACAGACTTTCCCTTTTGTTCTTTGTTGATCCTTTTGTGCATTGGCTTCAAACCTGTTATACTGACAACTTCACATTGTTTCCAACTGGTACCGGCAAATTGTTTTCAGATTTTTAAATGTATTGGTGGAATGTGAACTCTTGTCCTCTGACTTATGATTCCAGGAACAAAATCATTAGAGCACTATAAGGATAGGTACAATACATCTACAAGAATCTACATTAATAGCATGTACATGTCAGATGTACCCAGTAGAAAAATGCATGTTAACAATGAACTATTTTAATATATGTTACAGAGGTATAGTAATGAATGTGTGTTGGACATGTACTCTGTGAGTACATGAGTATTTTGTGCACCATCAATAAATATTGTATTGCTGGCATGCACTTTGTGACCAGAGATGTATTGGAAGTACATTGCATAAAAGTACAAGTGACAGAGGTTGACTGTGTTGAGTACATGTGAATCGGTACACTAACTGAGTAGATAAATCTGGATTGTTGGCAGTCGAGTTGCTTGTATCCACTGTGATATACATATATACGTTCAGAGATGGACTGTGGCACTTACTTTGGTACTAAGTAAATCCGTTGATGCTGTAGCTGTTTGAGCTTCTGAAAGAGCAGGAATAGACCCTCAACAGTTGCCTTGGACTTGCCGGATCCGATATTTATCACTTGTTCCTGCAGATCCTCAGCAACCTAGCAATAAGCAGATGATATTCGTGATTAAGGTGAGGCACACCTAAATCCTTTGGTCTGGATGATTTAGGTCAACATCAAGCAATAGTTTTTAGTCTTAGATGACAGGGCAATCATTCAGTCCTTCAAATCTGTGGCAACATTCACTTAACTCATGGCTGAGCAATATCACAACTCTATGTGCCTGACTAGAAGAGGAATGCTATGAGTGGTGGCAGTGCAGGTAGGTGTGAAGAGACACCATTTTATGCAGAATGAGAAGAGGGTGCTGATTGGCTGGGCAATGATTAGCATGGCGATGTAGCAAGAACAGTTAATATTTGACCTATTGAGCGCCAGTACCATTCTGGTGCATCTATAAATCGATAGACTATTGTGCAAATAATCAGATAGTGACTCTCTGCTCATTAATAAGCAATGCATAAAAGTACTGTGCAAAACTTCAAATCATTTGTTCTGAGTTTTGCTAATTGGATGTTCTACACTCCTGTTTATAACTAAAGAAAAGCTTTGTGATGAGTTGTAGTTGTGGCTGTATTGAAAAAAAAGTAAAACATTTCCTAGACTGAAATCTGAGTTTATTGAATTGCCCAAGTGGGCCGCACAGTGGCGGATATCTTGGGCAAATAGAGTTAAGGAAAACCAAAGAGATTCCATAAGGACATTAGGGACTAAAGAGTAACTGGGAAAAGAATAGGGCCCCTTAAAGATCAACAAGGCTGTCTATGTGTGGAACCACAGGAGATGGTCAAGATACTAAACATGTATTTCAGGTCAGTATTTACTGTGGAGAAGGATATAAAAGCCAGAGATCAAGAAGAAACAAATGGTGATATCTTCAAAAGTCTCCATATTACAGAAGAGGAGATACTGGATGTCTTAAAATGCATCAGGTGGATACATATTGGGGACCTGATCAGCTGTATCCCAAAACTTTGTGAGAAGCTAGGGAAGAGATTTTTGGGTGCCTTGCCTGAGACATTACCATCATCGATAGCCACAGGTGAGGTTCCAGAAGACTAGAGGATGGCTAATGTGACGCCATCATTTAAGAAAGGTGGTAAGGAAAAGGCAGGTAATTATAGACCAGTGAGCCTGACCTCAGTGGTGGGTAAGTTGTTGGAGGTAATTTTGAGGGACAGGATTTACACGCATTTGGAAAGGCAAGGACTGATTAGGGATAGTCAGCATGGGTTTGTGTTTGGGAAATTGCATATCACTAATTTGAGTTTTTTTGAAGAAGTGACAGAGAACATCGATGAAGGCAGAGCAGTACACATTGTCTACAGCAAGGTGTTCAACAAGGTTCTGCATGGTAGACTGATTAGCAAGGTTAGATCATGAGAAATCCAGGGAGAGCTAGCAATTGGATGTAAATTGGCTTGACAGTAGGAGACAGTGGGTGGTGGTACAGGTTGTTTTTCAGATTGGAGGCCTGTGACCAGTGGTGTACTGCAAGGATTGATGCTGGGTCCACGGCTTTTCATCATTTATGTGAGCATAGGAAGTATGGTTTGCAGGTGACACCAAAATTAGTGGTGTAGTAGACAGTGAAGAGAGTTATCTCAGAGTACTAAGGGTCCTTGATCAGATTGGCTAATGGGCCAAGGAGTGGCAGATGGAGTTTAATTTCGATTTTAAATATGAGGTGTTGCGTTTGGTAAAGCAAATGAGAGCAGGACTTATACAGTTAATGGAAGGGCCCTGGGAAGTGTTGCCAAACAAAGGGTCCTAGGGGTGCAGGTGCATAGTTCCTTGAAAACGGAGTCACAGGTAGACAAGGTGGTGAACAAGGTATTTGGTTTGCTTGCCTTTATTGGTCAGTGCATTGAGTATAGGAGTTGGGAGATCATGTTGTGGCTGCACAGGACATTAGTCATGCCACTTTTAAAATACTGCATTCAATTTTAGCCTCCCTGCTATAGGAAAGATGTTGTTAAACTTGAAAGGGTTCAGAAAAGATTTACAAGGATGTTGCCTGGATTGGAGGGTTTGAGCTGTAGGGAAGAGACTGAATAGGGTGGGGCTTTTTTTGCTTGGAGCATCAGAGACTGAATGGTGATGTTATAGAGGTTTATAAAATTATGCGGGCCATAGGTAGGGTGAATAGCCATGATTTTTTTTTCTACAGGGTAAGGGAGTCCAAAACTAGGGGGCATAGGTTTAAGAAGACAGGAGAAAGATTTAAAGGGAGCTAGGGGGCAACGTTTTCATGCAGAGGATGGTGCGTGTATGGAACGAGCTGCCAGAGGAGGTGGTGAAGGCTGGTATGATTACAACATTTAAAAAGCATCTGGATGGACACATGAATAGGAAGGGTTTAGAGGGATTTAGTTGAAATGCTGGCAAATGGGAATAGACCAGTTTAGAATATCTGGTCAGCAGGGACAAGTTGGACCAAAGGGTCTGTTTCTGCGCCATATAACTATGACTCTGGATTTACTAAATCTTGTAATTTATATCCTATCTCCTCATGTCCTGTCTTACTTAATTTCCTGAGTACTTGTGTATGTGGATGCGGTAGCAAAGCAATTTCCCCATATTTTGAAGGGCTATTAACATCATATATCTTTGATTTTAACTTAAAGGTTTTTGCTGTGGGTTTATTTCAAACCTTGAAATCCAAAAAAATAAGGTTTGGGGACACCTTTCTGCTTACCTCAATAAGGGAAAGGAGTAAATCAAACAGTACCTCACTGTTCCAGGCCTAAGAGTGGAAAGGCAGTCTTAATGTAATTTCACCCCTTTGTCCATGACAGCTGTCTTCACAAATAATGTTTACTCAATGTTGTTCCTAGTTTGCTTGTCATAATAAAAGTACTTAAGACATAAAATCTTCTATCACTCTTTCAGCTATTAACTAAAAGTTGAAATCTATTTTTAAAATTAATTTGCCTCTATGGTGATTATGAAAATATGGATTTTCAAAAAGCATTTAACAGATTATTTGGAAAATAGAAGCTCATGTAATAAAAAGGTACAGTAGGAACTTGGGTACACAGTCAGCTTGGTACAAGGTTGATTGTTTTCCTTGTTATGTGAAAATGACACGGACTTGGGTATACAAAGTAGAAACTTTACAAGTTGTGTAACTAGTTCAGAGAACTGTAGCAAACATCAGGAGGCAAAGTAATTTGTTCATCTTAGATAGATTTTATGAGGCAAATTTTCATCCCAAAGAAGATGTGGTTTGAAGGCGCGCACTTTCTCTAGCCAGGCACGCATGTCTGTAGCATGTTCTCACTTTGGTCTAGTGTGTAGACACAGATCTCTGTAAACAGAGGGAGGGGCACCTCCAACAAAGTCATCCTTCAGCCTTTGACAGGACAGGGAAAAACAGAAAGGGAGAGAAGGTTGCAGGTGTTCGAATAACATTATCCTAGACAGTTACAAGCAGAGGCAAGCGTGCTGTATGGTTCTGTGAATTTCCCTGAGAGGGAGGGAAGTGAAATTTAAGTCCAGATACAGCGGCCAGAACAGAAGATAAATATAGCCAGGGATATATGGCACTTCAACAGAGGGAGGATCATCACCCTGAAGGTACACCACTGTTCCAAAGGAAGCCAAGGCATGAAGGTCAGTTACACCAGGCTGAGGTCAATTAAATTCTCGAAGCACGACTAACTATGGACTACAATCTCTGAACAGATTGAATATCTTTGAAGTTGTCAATCCACGTTAAATTCTCAAAATTAATCTCACCAATTTACATCAATTTCAAATAATATTCCTACTCATAAAGTTATAATCAGCAAGTACATTAATGCTGACTATTACTGTGACACAGCCACTATGCCATTGCAACTTTAGATGGTCTTACTCTTCTTTTATTCTTGCTGCTAAATTACTTGCACAGCTATCTTTCGGATTTATACACTGATAACTGTTGGTCCACTACCATCAATAATTCGATACAAAAGAATATATTCATTAACCCAGTGGTTTGTGGATGTGCTCATGGGAGGTTAGTTATCTATGATATAAATGAATCAAATTGATTGATATAAGAATGTCCACCTAACCAGATTTAGGCACCATTCTTCCCACGTGAGGATTGGTTTGTAATTACAAAATAGTCCTTGATGTCTAAGAGATTAAGGTTTCAATGGATCCCAGTGAATCACATCCCCTGTCAGGGTGTTGATCCCACTGAACGTCACAATGTTGATCACAGTGACCCATGTCAGGGTGTTGATCCCAGTGAACAATGTTCCTGTCAGCGTGTTGATCCCAGTATTCTTACATTTGCCTACAGTCTCTAAAAAAGAGCATTATCAGAGATGATCACAGTCTAATTTATAAAACTACACCTGGTTTGGTGTAACTGAATTGATACTTACCAATTCCTGGAACTGCAAGTAGGTGATATTGAACAGATTCACTTTGATAGTGCTAAGAAGAGAGAAATATAACAGTCAGTAGACTTTTGGCAAAACTGAGAGTTAGAACATGGTCTGAAGACAAGTCCAGTTAATTTCCATTCATCATTCTAACTTTCTCAGCTTTTGATTTTCTCATAGTCAGCTCTCTTCATTCAACCTCACAACAGCACGGGGGCATATACAATCTAATTTACTAAAGCACTGACAGAGAGCAATAATAAGGTTTTTTTGGTAATAGGTAACTATTGGAAATCACTAACAGAAATAACAGGTTAATTATTCTTGAGCACCAAGAATAATAATGGATTAATTATACAAGAGGATAGAGATTGTTGTTGGGTTATTTACACAGACAGTACTAAGAGCATTAACGGGTTAGCTACACAGGTGACCTAGACCCCAAAACAGTTAATTACACAAGTCAGAGTTGTAACTCTCTTGCCCCAATTCCTAGCTAACAGCTGAGACCAGTGATATTCCATATCAGAAATGGGGCCTTACATTCGTAGCCTTTGGAGGAAAACTGGAGTTAGACAATGAGGTGCCTGTGTGGTTATGAGTGCAGAGTGTACAGGGCCCTACCCCATGAAAATCTTCATCCGTTTTTTCCGGTCGTTCAACAGATCATTATTTAGGTGTTCTATGAGTGTCACCAGCGATTTCACAATTTCTTCCTCAGTCTGTGAAGATGGTAAATGATGAAGGTCAAAGCAGAAAATGATCATTCATAACACACTTGGATAAAAGTAGTCTGAGATCCAAAGGATGTATGTGAGCTTTATAATCACTGCAGACATGCTGAAAAAGGTGGAAAGTGATTGGGCCATTGAATGATAAATCAGCTCTGTTCTGAGTTGACTCATCACAACTGGGATGATGGTATAAATGAACATTTCCTTGTTCATTACAAATTCCAATTCTCCATGCTATATTTTCTATCACATTTCTGCACACATCCTAACAGAACAAAACAAAGCATTCCCAGCCTTCACCCTAAGCAAGAAATGCTGCATATGAACAAACAGCAGGAGTAGGCCACTCAGCCCTTTGAGCCTGCTCTGACATTCAATAAGATCATGGCTGATCTGATTTTAACATCAACTCTGCATTCCTGCATGTCCGTGATAATCTTATATCCCCTTGGTAATCAAGTATCTATCTATCTATCTATGACTTAAGAATATTTAAAGATTCTGTATCTACTGCCTTTTGAGGAAGGGAATTCCAAAGACTGTCAACCCTCTAAGAGAAAAAAATTTCCTCCTCTCTGATTTAAATGGACCACTCCTTATTTTTAAACTATGATGCCGAGTTCTAGATTTTCCTGCCTGTGTAGTCTTTTCTAATAAGGCTTATTCGCGCATTTGTAATAAGGTGGATGAATTAACTCTGCAGACAGTTATTAATGGATATGACATGATTAAGATCACGGAGACCTGGCTCCAGGGTAGTCAAGGATGGCAACTCAACATCCAGGGTTATTCAACCTTCAGGAAAGATAGACAGAAAGGAAAGGGAGATGGGATAGTGTTGCTGATTGAGGAGGAGATTAACACAATAGTAAGGGAGGACATTAGCCTGGATGATGTGGAATCTATATGGGTGGAGCTGTGGAACACCAAAGGGAGTTGTGTACACAACACCAAACAGTAGTTGTGAGGTTGGGAATGGCATGATGCATGCAGTAGGGGACAGCAGTTATTTTGGGTAACTTCAATCTACATATTAATTAGATTAACCAAACTAGTAGCAGTGCAATGGAGGAGGATTTCCTGGAATGTATGAGGGGTGGTTTCCTCAACCAATATGTCGAGGAACAAACTTTTTTTTGTTCTTTATTCATTCATGGGATGAAGACTTCGATGCTTAGGCCAGCATTTATTGCCCATGCCTAATTGCCCAGAGGGCAGTTAAGAGTCAACCACATTGCTGTGGGTCTGGAGTCACATGTAGACCAGACCAAGTAAGGATGGCAGTTTTTTTTCCTAAAGGACATTAGTGAAACAGATGGGTTTTTCCAACAACTGACACTGGAGTCATGGCCATTAGATTCAAGATTCAAGATTTTTAAAAACTGAATTCAAATTCTACCATCTGGCGTGGCAGGATTCAAACCTGGGTCCCCAGAACATTATTTGGGTCTCTGGATTAGCAGACCAGCAATAATACCACTAAGTCATCACCTCCCCCCTAGACAGCAAGCCATCTTAGACTGGGTTTTGTGTAACGAGAGAGGATTAATTAGCAATTTTGTGGTGTGAGATCCTTTGGGGAAGAGTGACCATAATATGGTAGAATTCTTCAATAAGATGGAGATGACAAAGTTAAATCTGAGTCTAGGGTCCTGAACTTAAAGAAAGCTAACTTTGATGGTATGAGGCATGCATTGTTTAGGATAAGCTGGTCAATGATACTCAAGGGGTTGATGATGAATAGGCAACAGCAGCATTTAAAGAACACATGGATGAACTTCAAGAATTGTACATCTCTGTCCCGTGTAAGAGTAAAACAGAGAAGGTAGTTCAACCATGGCTAACAAGGGAAATCAGGGCTAGTGTTAAAGCCAAAGAGTAGGCATATAAATTGGCAGAGAAAGCTGCAAACCTGAGGACTGGGAGAAATCTAAACTTCAGCAGAGGAGGACAAAGGGTTTAATTTGGAAGGGGAAAACAGAATATGAAAGTAAGCTTGCGGAAAAAATAAAAACTGATTGCAAAAGCTTCCGTAGTTATGTGAATAGAAAAAAATTGGTGAAGAAAAATATAGGTCCCTTGCAGTTAGAGTTGGGTGAATTCGTAATGGACAACAAAGAGATGGCAGACCAGTTGAACAAATACTTTGGATCTGTCTTCACTAAAGAGGACACAGATCACTTTCCAGAAATACCAGGGGACAGCGGGTCAAAAGAATGAAGGAGGAACTGAAAGAAATTCTTAATTGTCAGGAGATTGTATTGGGGAAATTCATGGGATTAAAACACAATGCCAAGTCCCCAGTGCCTGACGCTCTACATCCCAGAGTACTTAAGGAAGTGGCCCTAGAAATAATGGACACATTGGTGATCATTTTCCAGCATTCTATAGACTCTGGAAGAGTTCTAATGGACTGAAGGGTAGCTAATGTAACGCCAGTTTTTTTTTAAAAAAAGAGGGAGAGAGAAAACAGGGAACTATAGGCCAGTTGGCCTGACATTGGTGGTGGGGAAAATGCTGGAGTCAATTATTAAGAATGTAATAACTGAGCATTTGGAAAGTAGTGACAGAATTGGTCCTAGTCAGCATGGATTCACTAAAGGGAAATCGTGCTTGACAAATCTTCTGGAATTTTTTGAGGATGTGACCAGTAGAGTAGACAAGGGTGAATCAGCAGGTGTTGTGCATCTGGACTTTCAAAAGGCTTTTGACGAAGGAACTGAATGCAATATCTCCAAATTTGCAGACGATGCTAAGCTGGGTGACAGTGTGTGCTGTGAGGAGGATGCTAAGAGGCTGCAGGGTGACGTGTACCGACTGGCTGAGTGAGCATATACTTGGCAAATGCAATAAAATGTAGATAAACGTGAGGTTATCCACTTTGTTCTCAAAAACAGGAAGGCAGATTATTATCTGAATGGTGGCAGTTTAGGAAAAGGTGAGGTGCAGTGAGACCTAGGTGACATGGTGGAACAATCACTGAAGTTTGACATGCAGGTGCAGCAGGCAGTGAGGAAAGCCGATGGCATGCTGGCTTTCATAGTGAGAGGATTCGAGTGTAGGATTGGGGATGTCTTGCTGCAGTTATACAGTGCTTTGGTGAGGCCAAACTTTAAGTATCACGTGCAATTTTGGTCTCATAGTCTGAGGAAGGACATTCTTTTGATCTAGGGAGTCCATGAAGGATCACTAGACTGATTCCCGGGATAGCAGGACTGACATATGAAGAAAGATCGGACCGACTGGGATTGTACTCACTGGAGTTTGGAAGAATGAGGGGGGCATCGCGTAGAAACATATGAAATCCTGGTGGGACTGGATAGACTGGACGTGGGAAGAATGTTCTGACGTGACTTCACTTGATGAGGGAGCAGCACTTATGAAAGCTTGGGATTTCAAATAAACCTGTTGGACTATAACCTGGTGTCATGTGCCTTCTGACTCTGTGGCATAGATTACAAGAGCAGGGAGATTATGTTGGAGCTGTGCAGGACTTTGATTAGGCCCCACCTGGAGTACTGTGTGTAGTTCTGGTCACTACACTATAGGAAGGATGTGATTGTATTGGACAGGGTGCAAAGTAAATTCACCAGATTACCCTGGGATGAAGCAGTTTATCTATGAATAGAGGCTGGATAAGCTCAGTTTGCTTTTCTTAGAGCAGAGAAGGCTGAGGAAAAGAAACCCTGGTTGCATGTATAAGGTTATGAGGGGAATGGTCAGGGTAGATAGGAAGCAACCATTCCCCTTAGTTGAAGGGTCAATACAAGAGGACATCATTTTGAGGTGAAAGGCAGGAGGTTTAGAGGGGATTTGAGGAAAAGTGTTTTCACCCAGAAGGTGGTGGGAATCTGGAATACACAGGGAGGATAGTCGAGGCAGGAAACCTCAAAACCTGTAAAGACTACATCAATGAACACTTGAAGTATCATAATAATCAAAGCAATGGGCTAAGTGGTAATTAATGGGACAAGTGTAGATTTAGAGTAGTTTTTGTTGGTGCAGACCTGATGGGTTAAAGGGCTTCTTCTCTACTATATGATTCTATAAATTCTCTGAACGGTTTCCAACACATTAACTGTAAGCACAGTGACCAGAACTTTACATAGTAATTCAGATGTGGTCTTACCAATGCTCTCTATAACGGAGCATAACATCCCTAACACTTGGAGTAAAACATGACATCAGCTTTCCCGATTATTTGCTGTACCTGCACACGAACCTTCTGTGATTCATGTATGGGGACACCCAGATCTCTTTGCATCTCAGAGCTCTGCAACTCCTTACCATTTAGATAATCGGCTTCATTTTTAAATTCCTACTTTCCCACATAGTACTCTATTTGCCAGATCTTTGCCCACTTAACTTATCTATATCCCTTTGTAGGTTCTTTAGATCTTCTTTCCAACTCACTTTACCTATTTTAGTATCATTAGGAAATTTAGCTATCATACATTTGATCCCTTCATCCAAATCATTTCTATAAATTGTAAAGAGTTGAGGCCCCATAACCAACCCCTGTGGTACATCACTCATGACATCTTGCCAGTCTGGAAAAAGACCCATTTATTCCTGTGATAGCAAGGTGTAGAGCTGGCTGAGCACAGCAGGCCAAGCAGCATCAGAGGTGCAGGAAAGCTGACGTTTCGGGTCTGGACCCTTCTTCAGAAATGGGGACCCAAAATATCAGCTTTCCTGCACCTCTGATGCCTCTTGGCCTGCTGTGCTCATCCAGCTCTACACCTTGCTATCTCGGATTCTCCAGCATCGGCAGTTCCTACTATCCAATTTATTCCTGTTCTCTGCTTCCTGTTAGGCTGCCAATCTTCTATCCATACCAATCTGTTACCCACTAAACAAAGAGCATTTATTTTCTGCAATATCCTTTAATGTGGCACCTTATAAAATGCCTTCTAGAAATATAAATACAACACATCCACTGGTTCCCCTTTATCTACAGGACACATTACATCTTCAAAGAACTCCAACAAATTAGTTTAAATGAGTTTGTTTTGACAGAATCATGTTGATTCTGCCAGATTACCTTGAGATTTTATCTAAGTGCCCCATAATAATGCTTTTAATAATAGCTTCTAACATCTTCCCTATGATAGATGTTAAGCTAACGTACCTATGGTTTCCTGCTTTCTGTCTCCCACCCTTTTTGAATAAAGGGATTTAGCTATTTTTCAATCTAAAGCAACCATCCCCAATTTTAAAAAAAACAATCAGCTATCTCACTGGGTACTTCTTTTAAGTCCCTAGGTTGAAATCCATCAGGGACCTGGGGTGGCACAGTGCTTAGTGGTTAGCACTGCTGCCTCACTGCCTCCACCAGGAACCCAGGTACGATTCAACCTTCGGGTGACTGTGTGGAGTTTGCACATTCTCCCCATGTCTGCATGGGTTTCCTCCAACAGTCCAAAGGGTACAGGTTAGTTGGATTGGCCATGGTAAATGCAGGTTCACAGGGATAGGGTCGGGGGGGAGGTGGGTCTGGGTAGGAGTGTCCTCGGAGGTTTGGTGTGGACTCAATGGACCGAATGGCCTGCTTCCACACTGTAGGGATTGTATGATTCTAGGACCTGGCAACTTGTCAACTTGTAGTTCCAACAATTTACTTAGTACCACTTTCAAGTTATAATTTTCCTGAGTTCATCCCTGCCTTTCAATTCCTATTTACAGTTATTTATGGGATGCTACTTGTATCATCTCGAGTAAAAATGACACAAAATATCTGTTAAATTCACCTGCAATCCCTTTATTTGTCGCTACCTAATTCCTTAGTCTAATTTTCAATAGCACCAATATTTACTTTGCCATGGCTTTTTAAATATCTGAAAAATGTATCCTGCCTGATTTTACATTTTCTCTTTCGGTTGTACTCCAATTTTTCTCTACCTATTAATCTTTTAGTAATTCTTTGGTTTTTTTTAATATTCTGTCCAATCTTCTGACCTGCCATCCATTTTTGCACAATTATGTCTATTTTGAATCTGATACTATCTTGGACACTTTTTAGTTAACAACAGGCATCAGGTCCATCCCTTAGAATTTATATTATTTGTTGGAATGTATCTATTCTGTGTTTTCTGGAATATCCCCTTAAATGTTTGTAAAAGCATCTCTATTGACCTATCCCTTAATCTAAATTGTCAGTTCACCTTAATTAGCTCTGCATTTATGCCATCATAATTACCCATGTTTAAATTTAAAATAGTAGTCTTAGACCCACATTGCTCTCCCTTAAGCTCTATGTAAAATTCGATCATATTATGGTTGCTGCTACCCAGGGCGCTTTCATTATGGGGTCAGAAATTAATCCCATATCATTGGTCAAACCAGTTCTGATACAGCCTGCTTGGTGGTTGGTACCATAACATCCTGGTTTAGGAAACCATCCCAAAAACATTCAATGAATTCTTCATCTAGACAATTCTTTCCTCATCTGATCTTTCTAGTCTACATGTATGGGCTAGAAATTACCAAGATAATTTTGCCAAGTTCCCATTATTTCTTCCTTGTACCCTTTAGTTACTGGTAGGAGGCATGTTCACAACTCCAGCAAATGACCTAAGATAACAAGGCGTAGAGCTGGATGAACACAGCAGGCCGAGCAGCATCATAGGAGCAGGAAAGCTGACGTTTCAGGCCTAAACCCTTCTTCAGAAAT
>JAHRHZ010000078.1:2265005-2312758 GCA_024137785.1 Ginglymostoma cirratum
GTAAATCTCCTCTGCACCTTTTCCAATGCTTCCACATCCTTCCTGTAATGGGGCGACCAGAACTGTACGCAATATTCCAAGTGAGGCCGCACTAGCGTTTTGTACAGTTGCAGCATGACATCACGGCTCCGGAACTCAATCCCTCTACCAACGAAACCTAACACACCGTATGCCTTCTTAACAGCACTATCAACCTGGGTGGCAACTTTCAGGGATCTATGTACCTGGACACCAAGATCCCTCTGCACATCCACACTACCAAGAATCTTTCCATTGACCCAGTATTCTGCCTTCCTATTATTCTTCCCAAAGTGCATCACCTCACATTTATCTGCATTGAACTCCATTTGCCACCTTTCAGCCCAATTCTGCAGTTTATCCAAGTCTCCCTGCAACCTGCAACATTCTTCCACACTGTCCACCACTCCACCGACTTTAGTGTCATCTGCAAACTTACTAACCCATCCACCTATGTCTGCGTCCAAGTCATTTATAAAAATGACAAACAGCAGTGGTCCCAAAACAGATCCTTGTGGCACATCACTAGTAACCAGTTTCATAACAGTATTCGTAACAGCGCAAAACCGGTATTCATAACAGAATACACAAAACATACAATCCAATTTTACAATTCCTCCACAACCCAATCTCCCATTCACAACACAATCCATCTTTCAAATTGCTACACAATGCAAACTCCCAGATAATACACAATCCAATCACTCATTCACTACACACACTAATCTCGCAATCATGGCACAAACCAATCTCCCAGTCATAACACAATCCAATCTCACATTCATCATACAATCCAATTCCTGAGTCAATATACAGTGCAACCTCCCAGTCATGGCAGTATCCAATCCTCCATTAACTACACAATCAAAACTCCAATTCACTGAACAAACCAATCTTCCAATCCTACGCAATTCAATCTCCCAATCACATTACAATTTAATCTCCCATTCCCTGTATAATCAAATCTACCATCCCGGAAACAATCTAATCTCTCATTCACTACACAAAACAAACTCATATTCATGACAAAATTCAACTTCCCATTCACAACACAATCCAATTGCCCAATCACAATAAATCAATCTTGCAATCACAACATATTCCAATCTCCCAGTCACTTTACAGTCTTGACTCCCAACTACTAAACAAGTTAATCTCTCATTTAATACATAATCCAAACGCCCAGTCACAACACAGTCCAATCTCACATCCATGATACAATCTAATCAATGGATCAATATATAGTGCAATCTCCCAGTCATTACACCAACCAATTTCCCATTAACTACACAATCAAATCTCCCATTTATTACACAATCTAGTGTCTGCATAATCCAACCTCCCAATCACTGCACAATCCAGTCCCACAAATGTTACACAATCTAATCTCCATTTCCTGCACAATCCAGTCTCCCAGCCATGCCACAATCCAGTCTTATATTTGTAACAGAATCAAACCTCCCTTCACCACAGCATTCAATTGCCGAGAACATTTTTAAAGATGTAGTCATACACCTATGAGCAGCTTTTAGGATTACTGTGAAGCAAGTACTATGTTTGCATTAAACCATGTTACAGTGCCATTACAGAAGCCACAAAAGTATCCTTGTGAGGTGAACTGTACCTTAATTGCTTCCACAACTCTGTCATGGAGATCTGGAACTGAAGGGCAGAGTTTCAGGAAAGCCTTCATCTTACAGATCTGTACCAGCACCCTGTTTTTATGAAAGAAAGTCAGAGGTATATATCGCATTAACAAGAATATCACACAGTGCAGATGACGGTCAATTCCTATCATTCACCATGGTAATTTGGACTACATAGCTGTTCTTTCACTGTTACTGGGTCAAAATCCTGGAACTCTATTCCTAATAACTCTGAGTGTGTTTCACCACAAGGACTACAGTGGTTGCAGAAAGCAACTCACCAGGGCATTAATGATATCCAACACCTAGAGTCATAGAGTCACAGAAACAGAACTTTTGGTCCAACCAGTCCATGCTGAACATAATCCCAAACTAAACTAGTCCCACCTGCCAGCTCCATACTGACACTGCCATTGCTGCACACATTCCAGTTACCATGGTCACTACATTTCTCCACTAACCTCTTGTGCCCTTCTAATCCAACCACCTCCAATCTGATCTTCAATGTAGACACAATCTCCACTTCAATAATTAGCCTTGAAATAATATGTTTCTTCTGCTCTCTGTTCTGAATCGTGAATCTATGATAACTCCTAATAAAAAACAAATAGAAACAGATTGCTTCTAGCCACACTGGCCAAGCCTTTCTTCATTTTAAACATTCCCATCATAATGCCCTGTACAGTAATTCCTCACTTAAGGTTATGGTTGCATTTCTGAACATTGTGACTTAATGCAAAATGACTTTAAGAGAATCATGGGTTCCCATGGAATCAATGCTAAAGCTACAGCTAGGTTCCTTCAGACATTCCTCACCCAGAAAAAAACAAGTACAAGTACACGTTGAAACACTGCACCACAGATGTGCAGCATTATGCATTCTTAGCAGAAATAACTTGCAAATTAAAATATATTACCAAATATAAAATTACTATTATATAATTATTATAATTGCACTGAAAATGGATTATCAATACTCAAAAGTCATGGTTTGATTTTAATACCTGAGATTTCCATGGGCATGACTGACCTAAAATAGCTGTTGTGATCACTGACGTACTTACATAGAATACATGAAGGTGGCTACTTCAGAATGACCAGTTTACCCAAGAGGCATTGAAATTCAGTGAGGTATCAAGACATTTGCGTCACTTGTTTCATTCACACATGGATGATAAATGCAAATAATTGAAAGGTGAAAGTTACTTACAATTTTCCAGCTTGGAATGAAACAATGATACAAATGCCAGAATCCATTAAAGGAATGGTTTATCAACAGCAGCCTTTGAACAGGAAAGGAGTGAGAAAACAACATGGACTGATAACAGCTGAATCTTTCACTCCCTCTGTCTTTCAACCTCTTTCAAAATGCAATAATTTGCTTACCACTCCTGAGAAAGGAGGACAATGGCTGCGATAGGGGGATAATGGCTAAAATGTTGGGACTCAGCTTTCACTCTAAAAACTTTAAACTGCAACTAGCTGCTCCTCCCTGTCTGCATAGACATCCTCCTTCCCCATCTTACTTTTAATTTTATTACTTGTGTTGTGTGCATGCGTTATATGTTCCATTTTCTTATATTTCTTCAGTTTAAAAGAAGAAAATTTCAGTCTCTCTCATTGAAGAAAGTGTTGGAATTGGCTCTCCTGTATTTTTGGTCTGGTTAACTAGGTTTCATTGAAGTGTGATAGCTGTGCACTTAAGAAAAAATAAAAATATTTGTTGTGACTGATCAAGAGATATTAAAAAGGGAATCAACCACCTCCTTTCACTTGGTCAAAATACAATACAACATACACTCACCACACTGTTTACCTTGAACAGGCTTCATCTAGTGGTAGATGTTTGTCAGTGCAGCTAATAGCTGGGACTACCAACAGTCCCCAGCTTCTGCCATTAGATGGAGCTGAGGACAATTTCATGAGTTCAGGTATGAAGCAAAGAACAAGAGAAGAGCTCCAGGGCTAATTTAAGAACAGAGGGCAGGTGGTAATGCCAAAGGCAGAGACAAAGCCAGGGAGCAATGCCTGAAGGAGAGGCAAAGCCAGAGAATGAAAAACATGAATCGACATTCACCTGGGTGACCTAAAGTGAAGACGTATTTGAAATAACTCCACAGAGGCTGGGGGGTAACACTTCACCAAGTCAGCCTTTATTTACCCGTGAAGAGTCCTTGACATTGATCCAGCTCTCACAGCGAACAGGATGTCTGACATAACAAGGTGTAGAGCTGGATGAACACAGCAGGCCAAGCAGCATTAGAAGAGCAGGAAGGCTGACGTTTCAGGCCTAGACCCTTCTTCAGATGTCTGACACTCCTGTTCTTAACTTTTTTTTTAAAGTCTATTTTTTTACTCAACCTGTTCAGAGATGTTACTCCACACCTATCGAGCAGGTGGGACTTGAATGTGGATCTCTTGGTTCAGGGGTAGGGACTCTACCACTGTGCCACAAGAGGACCCTTAACATTCCTGTTCTTATCTGTCAGCCTGACAGAGCTGTCTCCCTGATATGGACCAGATTAACAGCCTCAATCAGGAAACTCATCTTCTATGAGGTCCACCTGGCTGACCTTGTTACAATTATTATAATTAGTAAAGTTTATGTTACTGTTACAAAAATCCCAATGTTTGAGGTCTTCATTTGCACTTATTTTCCCTCCTAACTGAAGTTGTGCTGTCCTTTCTCTCTTCGCTCAATATTGTGTGAGGCTCAAAACTGCACTGTGGTCTCAATAAGGTTTCCTTTTGGCTTCTTCGTTCTCATATTCTACACCTTCTGATAAAGCTGAGAATTCCATTACCTGTTTTATAGCCTTTCATGTACTGTGAATCAGTACCTACAAATCCCACTACTCTTCACAGTAACACACCTGTTCCACTCAGAATATAATTACTGATTTAGTTATTGATGTGGATCTTATCCATAGCCCATATACACTTCACCCTATTGTAGATTTCCAGTCCATTAAGTTTGCTTGCATTACCTGCATACACAAGAACATGTTATAAATGCTGCCAAGTTCAATCTCCTGCAGAAATACACAGTGTTCCACATAATTTTGTTTTCAGGATGTCAGAACAGTTACCTGTGCCCCCAACACACTCCACTAAACATGGGGAGTCATCACTGTTACAGTGTGTGGGGTTTGGGAATGGTTACTATTACATTGTGAGGTTTGGAAATGGATGTGCTCTCCTGTGAGAGGGGAATGCAGTGCAGAAGAACATTTGGAAATAGCTAACCTGAGCAGAGATTGCTGGCGTTCCGTAGACTTGTTGTCGAATATTGGAAAGACATCCCTGTATTTCTGGATAAGAGAAATTCCATAATCCAGGAATGATTTGAAAGACTCAGCTAGCTCATCTTGCTGTTAGAAAATTGGAATTCAGCAATTAATTTACTGGTCACCATAACATTTGTTAAACAACCAGTCAAATATACAAAATTCAAAACAATTCATGATACTCGATTGACTGTAAGCTACCACTTTCAATCATGTCCAGGAGGTGATTGTTGAATCTGCTCAGTCAGTCATCATAACACAGGGTACCATGCGAACCAATACTTCAAGAATCAGTGTCAGTAACAACAGGACAGCTACACTGCAGGGTTAGGTACAGAGTGAAGCTCCCTCTACACTGTCCCCATCAAACACTCCCAGGACAAGTAGAGCACACAGTTTGATATAGAGTAAAGCTCTCTCTAATCCTTCAAACTGAAAGTAAAGCTTCCTTAACTCTTTTAAACTGAAAATAATACTTCACTACTGTTTTAAATTGCAATTAATGCTATCTCGACACTGTCCATCAAACAATCCCTAGACAGGGACAGCATGGGTCAGATACTGCGCAAAGCACCCTCTACTCATTTAAAGTGAGACTAAAGCTCCCTCCACACTGTCCCCTCAAACACTCTAAGGTCAGATACAACACAGGGTTGGATAGTAGTGGTACACTCGCTACCGTTTTAAATTGAAAGGAATGCTCTCTCTGCTCTTTTAAACTGACAGTAAACCTCAGTCAACATTATCTCTATCATACACTCCCAGGACAGGGACAGCATGGGGGTTGCTACAGAATAAATCTCCCTCTACACTGTCCCCATTAAACACTTCCAGGATAGAGACAGCACGGGGTTAGATAGAGTATAATTCTCTCTCTACACTGTCCCCATAAAACACTCTCAGCACATGTGCAGGACAGGGTTAAATATGGAATAAAGCATTCTCTACTCTTCTAAACTGTAATTTGAAACTCACTTCATAATATTCCCATAACACACTCCCAGGACAGAGAAGGCACAGGATTAGATATCGATTAAAACTTCCTTAAATCCATAGTATAGCTCCCTCTAATCTTTTCACCTGTAAGTAAAACTGCCTCTACACCATCCCATAAGACACTCCCAGTACAGGGGCAGCATGGGGCTAGATACAGAGTGAAGGTCTCTCTAGACTGACCCCATCAAACACTTATAGGACAAGCACAGTATTGGGTTAGACACAGAATAAAGCTCCCTCTACTCTTTTAAACTGAAAACAAAGCTCTCTCTATTCTTTTAAACTGAAAGCAAATGTCTGTCAAATCTGTCCCCATCCAGTACACTACCAGGACAGAGACAGCACAGGGTTAAGTACAGAATAAAGCTGCCTCCGCTCTTTTAAACTGAAAGTAATGCTCTCTCAACACTATCTTCATCAAACTCACCCAGGACAAGTACAACATGGAGTTAGAACATTGTCACAACCAAGTGAATCATCATCATCAAATCCCAACAGCAGGGAAACAGGCTATTCGGCCCAACGAGTCCACACGACCCCTCCAAAGAGCATCCCACCAAGACCCAATACTCCTGCATTTCCCTTGTCTGACCCACCTCACCTAAACATCCCTAGGTACTATGGGCAACTTAGCATAGCCAATCCACCCTATCCTGCACATCTTTGGACTGTGGGAGGGAACTGGAGCACCCGGAGGAAACCCACACGGACACAGGGAGAATGTGCAAACTCCACAAGGACAGTCGCCCGAGGGCGGAATCGAACCCAGGTCCCTGGCGCTGTAAGGCAGCAGTGCTAACTGCTGAGCCACCATGCCACCCTATGCCAGCTTTCTATGGAGCAATCCAGTGAGCACCAATTCCCCATTGTAAGTCTTCAGCCCTGCAACTTTATCTGAAAAGACACGAGGGATAATCATGTTTGTGCTTTCACCTTCGATAGTTCCAAATCATTACCATGCACAGCATAAAAATGGTCATCCTTACATTCCACCTATATCTCTTGCCCAAAACCTTAAATCTTAACCGCACCCTCCTTGTCCTTGCATCAACAGCTAATGACAATAACTTTTCTTTATCTTCCTTAGCTAAACCTGATGTAATCGTGTACACCTCAATCTGCATTGTCGTAAGGATAAGTCCAGTTTCTTTATCTTGACCTTAAAGTCCCTCATCGCCAGGACACCACCTCTGCACCCTCTCAGGGACACATCCTTCCTAATGATTGGTGACCAGTATTGAAGATAATGCTCTAGAATACAGACGCAGCCTTTCCCTGGGACCAGCCTCTGAGCTCCGCCATGGATTCCCTCAACTAGGTGCCCTGCCCTAAGCTTCCTCCAGTGGGTCTGCCATTTCTCATTTACCAGTGGTCAGGCCCACCACTCTACAAAATCCTGCTATTTGGAAATTATCTATTTTGCATCAATTGTCCTCACTGAATGCTGGACATAGGAGCCTTCGCCTAGGCCCCACCTTTCAGTTTAAATGCCAGCAGGCCTCATCAGCACATTTCTCTGGACTTGAGTCTTCACAGCCCCCAAGATTCAATGCTACAAACTTCTCCTGGTTTGGCACAACTCCCCATGGAGAATCCAGAGCTCATTTCACAGAGGTCGATAATACAGCTGGGATCCAGTATCTGGAGTGGATGCAAGTCTCAAGCGAGTTGAGATTGTCCCAAATCAAATATTCTGGGCCTCTATCTGCAACCACCTCTCCCAATTAGTCCCAACCATCTACTGAACCCTCCCATATCCACAGCTAGAATCTCT
This sequence comes from Ginglymostoma cirratum, assembly GCA_024137785.1. Classification (NCBI taxonomy): domain Eukaryota; kingdom Metazoa; phylum Chordata; class Chondrichthyes; order Orectolobiformes; family Ginglymostomatidae; genus Ginglymostoma; species Ginglymostoma cirratum. Next base: position 2,272,727 of record JAHRHZ010000078.1, read on the forward strand.
GGCTTCACAAATCCCATATTGCAGAAGACTTTCTCAATCACAATAATACTGAAGATATAGGTTGCTGTGGCAAATAGTTGGCACAGTCACAATGGGTGTAAAGTCCTTTTTCTATATTTCTAATACCTATATTAATATGCATTAATAGTAAATACATATGTTTCTAATTTAGTTTTGTGCATCTGTTCAGTGCTCTGGGCTGAAAGTTTCAGAGTGATATAGCCTCGAGTCCGTACAATAGGTCAAGGACAGACTGAGGAATCTCTATGGACTTGGCTGCATTTGCAGACCCACCTTCCAAGAACCTTGCCCTCCAGTTTGGAGTTTCAATCTGTAACCTCCTAGTTTTCAATCTTGATCTTTAACCCTCCCATTCCCTTTCAATCTGTAACATCAACAATTTAGACTTCACATCTGTAACCCCACTTCACACTTCTGGACTGTATTCCCCAACTTGCAGTCACAGTGGATCCTTCCAGTTCACACACTCAGACTGTACCCCCCCCGATTTACAATGACTGTGGGTCCTCCCAATTCACAATCCCAGATGTACCCTCAATTTACAGTCTCTGTGTGTCCCACTAGTTCAGACTCTCAAACTGTACCCCTGATTTACAGTTTTTGTGTATTCTCTGGTTCACACACTCTGACTATACCCTCTGATTTATTGTCTGTGTGTATAGCCCCCCAGTTCACAGTCTTGATCTGTACCCCCTGATTTACAGTCTCTGAACATCCCTCTTGAAGCCCCCACAGCTTGCAGATCATACATACGGCCTCTTTCTGCAGTGTGACCTGTGCCAGTCCCCATTGGTACTCAATGCTGGTGAGATGTTGGAGTAGGGAGATGAAGCTGACTTCCACATGGCGGTACAGTTTGCTATAGGCCAACCACTTCCTGTAAATAAACAAGTCAGTACAGTAGGATCAGAGTACAAAAGGATATCAGAGGTCATAATGGAGGCCTGATAGAAGGAAGTTTAGATTGCATTGGAGTCACACTAGATAAACACTCAGGATAAACGTCCCCTCTGTACAATAAAGAAGAAAGACATGTATTTAAATAGTACTTTTGTGACCTCTGGAAATCCCATAACTCTTCATAACCAATGAAGTGCTTGTTGAAATGCAGTCACAGCAAGCTCTTTCAGTCAGCAGTAGATTATATTTCACTGGTTTAAAGTTGTAATGTGCTTTTAATGTTTTACTCTGTCTTAGTGATGTTAATTGTAGAGTAGGTTTTAAGTCACTCACTTTTCTTTCAATAGACTTTTTTGAGAGGGCCCTCAGCCGAAGTTTGATCCAAGAGAACTTTGTGTTCCATGATCAACATACTAGTGCAATTTTTCAGAGAAATTTTGTACAGCCTTCGTATTTTTTTTTGGAGTATAAGCTTAAAAATAGAAGTTTAGATACTGCTGTATTACACAGGACAAACTGGTTGCTTTTTCAACTCAATGGCCAAAAATGGAATCATGCAGTGTTTATGTATTGGTTGTACAAGGTCATATATTTTAGAGAACCAGAATTTGATATCTCTGTGAGATAACCAGGGCAACCAGGTGCCTTTGGTTTGAAATTCTGCCAAGTAACAGCTTTTGGATCGTTAAGTTGTAGTTTGTCATAGACCTGAGAAAACAGTTGTATTCAGGTTGCCAGATAACATGCAAGCTAAAACTGGTCTCACTCCCTCTCTCTCTTTTTCTCTGATTCATCCTCAGTGGGTGAAAAAGAAACAGCATTTGAAGAACTCTAAAAAGAAGAACACCTAACTCTAGCTAAGACCCAAGTCCAACTGATCAGCTACCAAACTGAGGATCTTCTACAGTCAACAACATTAGAACTGTGAAAAATATCCCTTAATTTCACCTTTGTGATTGAACTCATAATCCACAGAGATAATAGGTACTGCAGATGCTGGAGAATCCAAGATAACAAGGTGTGGAGCTGGATGAACACAGCAGGCCAAGCAGCATCATAGGAGAAGGAAAGCTTGACGTTTTGGGCCTAGACCCTTCATCAGAAATGGGGGAGGGGAAGAGGGTTCTGAAATAAATAGGGAGAGAGGGGGAGGCGGATAGAAGATGGATAGAGGAGAGGATAGGTGGAGAGGAGGCAGACAAGTCAAAGAGGCAGGGATGGAGCCAGTAAAGGTGAGTGTAGGTGGGGGGGTAGGGAGGAGATAGGTCAGTCCAGGGAGGACGGACAGGTCAAGGGGGCGCGATGAGGTTAGTAGATAGGAGATGGGGGTGGGGCTTGAGGTGGGAGGAGGGGATAGGTGAGAGGAAGAACAGGTTAGGGAGGCAGGGACGAGCTGGGCTTGTTTTGGGATGCGGTTGGGGGAGGGGAGATTTTGAAGCTTGTGAAATCCACATTGATACCATTGGGCTGCAGGGTTCCCAGGCTGAATATGATTTGCTGTTCCTGCAGCCTTCGGGTGGCATCATTGTGGCATTGCAGGAGGCCCAGGATGGACATGTCGTCTGAGGAATGGGAGGGGGAGTTGAAATGGTTCGCGACTGGGAGGTGCAGTTGTTTGTTGCGAACTGAGCGCAGGTGTTCTGCAAAGCGGTCCCCAAGCCTCCGCTTGGCCTCCTCTACATCGGGGAAACCACACCTTGTTATCTCATAATCCACAGAATTTGTTTCTTTTTACCTATGTTTTCCATGCATGATATTTCTGCAGCTCTGTTTGTCCTGTCCATCCTATTTGTGAATGAATGTGTCTGTGTTTGGGTTAAAAGGAGATTATAGTGTAAATGTGTATGATAGTAGGTAATAATCTAGTTTGTTACTTGTTAAGGGATGGGTTTGCATATTTTAAGAAGCTTTTTTGTTCCTTAATGAAACTTGGATTAAGTCAGTAGTCAAAGACAGACAAATTAACCAACCATTCTAGTGACTTAACAGATCATTTATACATTTGTGAGGCCTTGTAGAATAGTGGAATTTAATTCCAGCGCACTTTTCCCATTAAGGTTGTGAAAATTTTCATGATATTATCAGCTTGTCACCTGAGGGTATAAGTGTCTCTTACACTATCTTACCTTGGATCACTTTAAACATGACACCCGATTTGAAGCATGTCCCTTTGTTTTAACCTAATAGCCTGATATTAGCCTGGACACTTACATGTTAAGGAATATGATATTGGTACATATGGTTAGGCCGTGGTAAATGTCTGTTAGATTCTTCAATACCATGGTATCTACGCCCAGTTTCTTACGTTACAGGAGAGGACATAAGCATTTCCACATCAGGTGAAGTACTTTGCCCAGGGAAAACTCATACCAATAGTAAGTTACACGTGGTATTTCTAAATAATGATTATTTATCATCTGCATTTGGTGTAGCTCTGGATCATAAGCAAAGTCCCATGTTTGATCCTTAGTCTTTCCTCATTCATTCAAGCTTCCTGCTTCTGATTCTGTTCAGAGGCAGGACAGCAACTCCCCATTTCCCCTCTGCCCCAAACAGCTGCCAGGTGAAGTCAGTGAAAAGGTAAGTAATCAGGCCATCTTTCTAGCCTCGCCTGTGAAGAAAGACCAATTGAGCAAGATACTCAGGGTCACCCAGAGACCTCAGTGAAGGAACGGACGGAAACTAAGAAACAGACAGGCTGTTCTTCAAGTGGTGGCTATGTTTCCACTGAGACAGAACCTGCTCCCATCTCCATCTGTTCTGCAGCAATCACAATCAGATACTCACGCCAGATCTTGGTGGAAGGGTGAGAGGTCATTCTGTGTGGCGTGAAGTGACAAGATGGTGATGGCTGGTTTGCTGAGCTCCATTTCCCCTTGGGTAGCCTCAGCCTGCAAAGGAAATAGTGAACAGTCACATTAAGCCACTCGCTGAGGGGTGTTCAATTCTTCAGAATGGAGATGAATTTTATTTCATGTATTTCATTTCTATACTCCCAGCAGGGCCCCCTTCCTAATTTGGCCTCTAGTATTGACACTGAGTAGCCCCGGGTAGGCTTCCAATGAGAACAGCAATTGACCCAATCTGGCCTTCATCTCTCACCCTCAGGACAGAACCACTACCATTCTGAGAAAGGATGAAGACTTACATTTCCCCACACCAGCCCTGAATGTGTGAACTGGGTGCTGTTGCCTCTTCTACCTAGTTTACTGCTCTAGATCTGTACCCATTAGCAGTGTGCCATTCTCCTCCGGAAGTGGGTACGGGTATGGGGTCAGGGTATTTGTGTAAATGTGTAAGGATAAGCTGGGCTAAGCATGGAGAGAATGTTCAGGTACATCTGTGAAGATTAATAGTGTGTTGATGTGTCTTTACACAGAGTGACAAATCTTCATCTACACAACCTGAATTAAAACCGTAATTGTTCACACTGGCAAAACGGTCAAATCTAATCTAAAAATCAGCAAATGGAAAAAAATGAGGCAGGAATTCTGTTCATGAAGTGTATCAATCTCTGGGAGGCAGACGTTTCCATTTTGTGTACCATTGTTAATATCCTACGGGTGAGTTTAGACTCCTTGGGCTAACCTTTGAATGAATTTATGGGTTGGAATGGGCTCGAAACTGAATAGTTGGAAAATTGGGAAGAAGGGTGGAAAGAGGATTTGGGGATGGACTCCCCATTGGTTTCCCACTGTCATGACATTCTGGCAATTCCAGGAATAGGAAAGGAAGTCCCCTACCCATCCAGAAGGCAACTGTGCCTGAAGGCCAGTTCCTTTCAATGCTGGCTTTTTACCAGAGTGGACAGACTCCCCGTTGTGGGGAGACTGCCTTGTGAACCCTGGCAGCTTCCCTGCAAACTCGAGGTGGGGGGGTGGGGCTCATATTCAAACATTGTGGTCTGGATAAAGCTCCCAGGTAGCACACCTGGGACACCACCCTAACCACCACACAAATCATCACCGTGACCTTGCTGAGTGGCCCCAGAAACACCTGACTCCGCTTTCCATGCTACCTGTTCTGGGTCGGTGTAGTCCCAGTAGTGACCACCCCAGTCGGGGGCGTTGCTGAATATAAAGTGCTGTTGGTCTTCTGATCAATTGGCAGGTCTTGCTAGTCAGACTTCATCACTTAAAGCAATGGGTGCGCGATAGCAGCTCATTAACTGCAAGGTTGGGATAAAGTCTGTTCAGGGTGTCTCAGGAGGATTACCCAGGTTTTTCAGTTCTTTGTTACAGCTGGCCTGAAAAAAAATCCAGCCCCTTTTGGGTGTTTCATGGGGCAAAAATCACCAGGTTCATAGGGTTACATCTCATGCACCAGCAGCACCAGACAGATTCCCAATGTCAGCTGTTCATATAAAATTGTTCAAGGCAGTTGCCTGATAAATGTTTCAATCCATTAAGTGATTGATCCAACATCTTTTTATATCAGTGGTCTGCATTTTACCATGCAGCTAGCTGTGCCAGGTCTGTTCCATTCAGCTTTTTGTTTTGGTTTTTTTCTGCTGCATATCACAAATCTTCTCTGTGACTGGATTCTTCCATTGTCCCCTTACCTCATCACATCAGGAATGGGAAATGTTGCGTATTTGGGGAGGGGATTATGAATGTAGTGAAATCAATGAGGAAATTAATTCAAGAAACGTCACACATAAGACAGGATTAATGAATGGAAATCTCACAGGGTTAAAGTTGATTTAACTCAATGCCCATTTGTTGCTAACTCTGACCAAGAGACCTGAGCTTAAATCACAAAAACCCAACCCAGAAGGGACCAGAAATTCAACTCCCTGATACGACAAACTGAATTCTCCTGTTCTATTTCTACCTTATCATATACACCTCTACATTCTTGTTAACACCCTGTTACCCAATCACAGACCTTCTGATAATCCAATCACAATGTCTTCATAATAACTTCCCATCATCCTCTACTGTGCCAGGTTCCACAACTCTCTCTGCACACACCATTCAAGTACACACAAACTAATGTTATATAGTTACATGTTAGGCCACATAACACATCACTGAAACTTGGGTTCTTATTGAGAGAGATATCTGTGAGTTTATTAACAACTAACTATGTAGACAAATATGACTTACATATATAGTCTGAGTTTTGCGCTTACTTAAGTTACTAATATGTGACATATTTTGTTGATTGACTGACTGACTCGCTGGTTAGCTGGCTGCTCACTAGCTGCAAATAGTCTAGCTGACTGTACAGACAATAAGATGGAGACCTTCTATACAACAGCATATGTCATGATGTTATCTAGCTGCCTTAAAGGTATCATGCCTTTCTGAGATAACAAGGTGTAGAGCTGGATGAACACAGCAGGCCAAGCAGCATCAGAGGAGCGGGAAGGCTGATGTTTCTGGCCTAGACCCTGAAGAAGGGTCTAGGCCCAAAACGTCAGCCTTCCTCCTCCTCTGATGCTGCTTGGCCTGCTGTGTTCATCCAGCTCTACACCTTGTTATCTCAGATTCTCCAGCATCTGCAGTTCCTACTATGCTTTTCTGAGATCTGTGCGATAATACAACACCAGCTGCTAAGCAAATCCACAATGAACCTTGGACTCGGCTCTCTCTCCGAAATTGCTCACGTGCTTTTTCCTACTTGCGCCACTGCTAGCCACGTGCATTTCACCCACCATCCCAAATGTCTGTACCTGCTTCTGCAGCCTATCATACTGTACAAACTGTTGGAGCAGATTGCGATGGATTCGAAACACTGGCTCTTGCTTGCTCAGTGAGGTGTCCCTCTGTGAACAGAAATGTAGTGTGTAAATCCTTCTGTTAGATACCAGAGTAAATTACACATACAGAGTGAGCATCAGCCTCCATTACATTCAGTTCACTAAAACAACAGAGGATGAGAGCCCCTTGTAGTATTATGCTTAATGCCTCCTTTTACTCAATAACACACCATGTTTGTGTATAGCATGGTCTATACCATCTGTACCTCTTCATGGATAAGTTTCAGCTGGAGATGACACTTCCCACGATCAGGATAGGTCTCAGTACAAGGTCCCAGAGAATACCATTTATCTTCAGGAGTATAGGGCAGATCCTGCAAAATACAACAGTAAAACGTGAGAAAACAAATCAAAACAAATGCATCATATATTGAATCCGTGATTTTCACACACTGTGCACATCCTATTAGTTCTGGTGTTTGGACTGGGAGATTCAATCCTCAAAAAAAACAGCAGATTAACTGATTAATTAAGACTCGGCCAATGGAACAAGACATTTTAATATATTTCAAGAAGGAATTAGACAGGTTCTTGCCAACAAATGAGATGCGATACTGTGGATCAAGTGGTCAAATAGACTGAAAGTCTCCTGTCTGAAAATGTTACTATCAAAGTAATGCCCATTGGAAATCATCTTTCCTTCAATATTTCATTGGCTTTAAAGCACTTTAAGTTTTCTAGTGGTCATGAAAAGTGCAATATAAATGCAACTTTTATTTTTGAAAACACTAGTTTGTGTAATACTCTGTTAAAAGGCTGCACTCTGTGCATAGATCAGAAGGTTCTGGGGTTTTGTTACCAGGCTGTGCCACTAGGGCTTTCTGAAACAGTCTGTTTGGATCTGGTAGGTCTGGTCCAGCATGTAGTAGGAGGGACAATCAGGTCAGGCATCAGCCTCCTGGTGTGTCAGTGTGAATATCTGATGAAGACTCAGGTGTGAAGCACCCCCAGACCACATGGTCTACCAATGTTCACAGGTATAGGATGATGGTTTGGGCGAGATGCTGGGAAATGTCCCAGGCCCAAAGACTGTCAGTGCCTTCGGGAGAAAGAGAAACTGCAGGGGGATGTTTCACATACACGGGACAGAGACCTATTGAAGAGGCGAGTTGGAAAGAACTGCATCGACTTTGTGGGGATCATCCCCTGAGCGTTCCTGACTGGAGATGAAATATCTAGCTAAATCACACAGGAGTCTCATCCCTATTTGAAAATCTTGATCATATGATGTCACTAGGACCCTGTAGCCCTAGTCTCAGTGAGGCGGGGGTTCTACCTTGGCATCCCATCAATTGGGAGTCGTTCTGTAGCCTGAAGGAAGGGACCATGTTATATCTTGATGACCTATAAAAAAAGACTCAACTCTGCCAAGGATCTTCACCCTCATCTTTCTTAATCCCACTACTCTGTTGTCATGAGCATGTGTCTAATAGCACCATCAGACCTGGTACTTCACCCATCCTCTGTCGCTGATTATTAGGGGAATTGAGGGTTATGGGGAGAGGGCAGGAAAGCGGACATGAGGAGTGTCAGATCAACCTTGATCCTACTGAATAGTGGACCAGGCTTGAGGGACTGAACACCTGTTCCTATTTCTTATGGTCTTATCCACTCTGTCAAAATCCACCCATATTATCTCACCTGTAGTTTAATGTTCACATTTCCCAGAAAATCGTCCTGTTCATGTTTTCGAGCAGCCTTTTTCACATCTTTCAAAATCCTGTACCGTGAATCATAGTTGGTATTAGGCAGCAAGAACCCATCAGACAGTTAGTTACAGACACGTGAAGCAGCCAGATCACAGACACCAGAATCATCATTCAGTCTCAGGCTGAACAGTCAAGGCAGACACAATCAACCTGCTGGTGGGGTAATGGGAGGTCCTTCATTTATGGAGTAAATGAAGGGGGTATCGGATTGGAGACAGCTTAGAGAAGGGAATGTGGATTGGCACTGAAAGAATGATGGACTGATGATGGGTGAACAGGGTGCATAGGTTAACAGTTAGGGGAAAATAACATTGTTGGAATGGCATAGAGGAATCAGCAAGTGTTGGCGTGTAGGGAAAGTAGAGAGTGTTGAATTGGGAAATCTGGGGCATGAAGGTAGTAGTGAACTGTAGATGGGTATGATAGGGGATATTGAGCTGGAGACAAGAATTTCACTAACGCATATTAGCTTATACGATTTAGAATTATCTACTTTGAATATATTGAAATTAAGGCACATAAAATCCAATGGGCAGTCTTCCCACTACCTATCCATCGACTGACTCCATGTGAGGTAGCGCTGTCTGCAGTTCCAGCAATGGTCATCGCTCTAGGCTGGCACTGAATGGTTGGCAGCTCTCAAAGGTGAAATTTACTACTGAGAAAGGTGTGGAAATCTCACCTTAAAGAAATAAATGACAGCAAGGCAGATGCTGGGGTTGTGGGCAGGCTTCCCTCCCCAATTTTCTAGATGGCGTGGGGAGTGGTGGCAGGGTCCTCAGCATCCTATAAACTCCAGCCTGAAGTTGCTATACTAGATTAAGAGTCATGGAATTGAGGGTATGGTATCAACATGGATTGAGGATCAATTAAATGATAGAAGGATGTGATTAGTGGAAAGTCGTAAAGTGCAGATATTCACAAGCTATGTAAATCACTTAGATAAGGGAATGAGTTTAAAAACAAATCTACGTTAGCTGACTATACAAAGCTAAATCGAAATGCCGTGAGGAGGTTGTACCACACAGGTTATGAGGGTGGGAAAACTGGTAGCAGGTGGAATATAACATAGACAAATTTAAATTATTCACTTTGGTAGGATGAATGAAAAGATAGAATATATTTTAAAGGGTGGAGATGTTATGAGGAGAGATTACACAAATCGGAACTGTTTTCTCCAGAATTTAGAAAAGACAGGGTAACTAAACATCAATTATTTCCATTACTTGGGGATTCTAGAACTGGGGTCATAGTCTGAGAATTAGGATCAGACCATTCAGGAGGGATATTAGAAAGCACCACTATACACAAAGAGTGGTAGACTTTTGGAACTCTCTTCCACAAATGGCAATGGATGCTGGATAAGTTGTTAATTTTAAATCTGGAGACAGAGAATCTGTTGTTAGATAAAGAGATATGGGCCAAAGGCAGGTATGTGGAGCTAGGCCACATATCGGCCATGATCTCACTCAATGCTAGAACAGACTCAAAGGGGCTGAATGGCTTACTCCTGTTCCTATGAAAGACAAGTAAAATATGTATCTGAATCATGCAGGCATAGAAGTATTTAGGAAGACAATGTTCTATTAAACTTTCTTGCAAAGCGTTTGGAAAAGAGTAAGAAAGTCATGCTATAAAAGATTGGTGGGATCACACCTGATGTACTCAGCATTGTTTTGGTTTCTTTACTGAAAGAACAATACACTTGACTTAAAGGGAACGCAACAAAGATTCATTAGAATGATTCCTGGGATGATACCATTGTTTTTTGAGGACAGATAGATAAAGGGGACCTATATTTTTTGGAGTTTAGAAACATGAGAGGTAATCTCATTGAAACATATAAAAGCATGAAGGAGATTGACAGGGCAGATACCGGGAGGTTGTTGCCTCTGGCTGGGAGACTAGAACACACAGACAGAGTCTCAGGAGAAGGGGTTGGCTATTTAAAATTGTTAAGGAGAAATGTTTTCATTATAAAAATAAATTAATTTGTGGGATATAGGTGTCATTGCCATGTCCGTCCATAATTGCTCCAGAGCGCAGTTAAGAATCAACTACATTACTGTGGGTCTGGAGTCACATGTAGGCCAGACCAGGTGAGGATGGCAGATTTCCTTCCCCAAAGGACATGAGTGAACCAGATGGGTTTTTACAACAATAAACAATGATTACATAGTCACTGTTAGGCTAGCTTTTTTAATTGCAGAATTGAAATTTCACTATCTGTCATGGTTCAACTTAAACTCTCCATGTTTGCAGCAGCAGCGGGAGCAGTGAGAGCGAGGACCAGGGGGCTGCCAAGAAGGTAAGTTGTTTCAGCAGTGGAGCTGAGTGGGAGCAGTCGAATTGCGCTCTGGGATGGTGAGTGAACTGATATATTTGGGCAGTGGCTAAACCCGAGGCACTACATGTGTCATGTCTCCCACCCGCCCTCCTCCTCTAACGAAAAAACACACACTGTGGTGTGGTGATAAGGCAAGGGTTTTCTTTTTGTTTTCTTTATCGTGTGCTGGTAAGTAGATTGATTGGTAAAAATTTTTTCATTTCATTTATCTATTATTTGATATTATAGTAGGACTAAGGTAAGCTTAAGAATAAAAATGGCAGGAGATCCCAGACCCGTGTTATGCTCCTCTTGCTCAATGTGGGAGCTCAGGGAAGCGGTTGATGTCCCTGACTCCTACACATGCAGGAAGTGTGTCCAGCTGCAGCTCTTGTTAGACCACATGACGGCTCTGGAGCTGCGGATGGACTCACTTTGGAGCATCCGCGATGCTGAGGAAGTCATGGATAGCACGTTTAGCAAATTGGTCACACCACAGATAAGGATTGCTGAGGGAGAAAGGGAATGGGTAACCAAAAGGCAAAGAAAAAGCAGGAAGGCAGTGCAGGTGTCCCTTGAGGTCATCTCCCTCCAAAACAGGTATACCATTTTGGATACTGTTGGGGGAGATGGCTCACCAGGGGAAGGCAGCAGTAGCCAGGTTCATGGCACTGTGGCTGGCTCTGCTGTACAGAAGGGCGGGAAAAAGAGTGGAAGAGCTACAGTCATAGGGGATTCGATTGTAAGGGGAGTAGATAGGCGGTTCTGTGGTCGAAAATGAGACTCCCGAATGGTATGTTGCCTCCTAGGTGCAGGGGTCAGGGATGTCTCAGATCGACTGCAGGACATTCTGAAGGGGGAGGGTGAACAGCCAGCTGTCGTGGTGCATATAGACACCAATGATGAAGGTAAAAAATGGGATGAGGTCCTACAAGCAGAATTTGGGGAGTAAGGAGCCAAGTTAAAAAGTAGGACCTCAGAAGTAGTAATCTCAGGATTGCTACCAGTGCCACGTGCTAGTCAGAGTAGAAATGAAAGAATAGGCAGGATAAATGAGCGGCTTGGGAGATGGTGCAGGAGGGAGGGGTTCAGATTTTTGGGACATTGGGACCGGTTCTGGGGGAGGTGGGACTATTACAAAACGGACAGTCTATACCTGGGCAGGACTGGAACCAATGTCCTAGGGGCTGCTTTCGCTCACGCTTTTGGGGAGGGTTTAAACTAATGTGGCAGGGGGATGGTAACAAAATGAGGAGGTTAGTGGACAGTAAGGAGGTAGTAAATAAAGCCTGTAACGAACTAGATAATGAAGTCTGTGTGACTAAGGGGAAGAGTAGGCAGAGAGCAGATGATGAACACAGAGACAGGTTGTCTGAGGTGCATTTGTTTTAATGCGAGAAGTGCAGTAGGTAAGGCAGATGAACTTTGGGCTTGGATTGGTACCTGGGAGTATGATGTTATTGCTATTACTGAGCCTTGGTTGAGGGAAGGGCAAGATTGGCAATGAAATATCCCAGGATATAGATGCTTCAGGTGGGATAGAGAGGGAGGTAAAAGGGGTGGAGGAGTTGCATTACTGGTCAAAGAGGATATCACAGCTGTGCTGAAGGAGGGCACAATGGAGGACTCAAGCAGTGAGGCAATATGGACAGAGCTCAGAAATAGGAAGGGTGCAGTAACAAAGTTGGGGCTGTATTACAGGCCTCCCAACAGCGAGCGCGAGATAGAGGTACAAATATGTAGACAGATTATGGAAAGATGTAGGAGCAATGGGGTGGTGGTGATGGGAGATTTTAATTTTCCCAGCATTGACTGGGATTCATTTAGTGTTAGGGGTTTAGATGGAGCAGAATTTGTAAGGAGCATCCAGGAGGGTTTTCTAGAGCAATATGTAAATAGCCCAACTCGGGAAGGGGCCATACTGGACCTGGTGTTGGGGAATGAGCCCGGCCAGGTGGTTGAAGTTTCAGTGGGGGATTACTTTGGGAATAGTGATCACAACTCCGTAAGTTTTAGAATACTCATGGACAAAGACGAAAGTGGTCCTAAAGGAAAGGCCAACTATAGCAAAATTTGGCAGGAGCTGGGGAATATGGATTGGGAGCAGCTGTTTGAGGGTAAATCCACATTTGATATGTGGAAGGCTTTCAACGAGAGGTTGATTTGAGTGCAGGACAGACATGTCCCTGTGAAAATGAGGGACAGAAAGGGCAAGATTAGGGAACCATAGATGACAGGTGAAATTGTGAGAGTAGCAAAGAGGAAAAAGGAAGCATACATAAGGTCTAGGCGACTGAAAACAGACGAAGCTTTGGAAGAATATCGGGAAAGTAGGACCAATCTGAAATGAGGAATTAAGAGGACTTAAAGGGTCATGAAATATCTTTAGCAAACAGGGTTAAGGAAAATCCCAAAGCCTTTTATTCGTACATAAGGAGCAAGAGGGTAACTAGAGAAAGGGTTGGCCCAATCAAGGACAAAGGAGAGAAGTTATGCGAGGAGTCAGAGAAAATGAGTGAGATTCTTAATGAGTACTTTGCATCATATTCACCGAGGAGAGGGACATGACAGATGTTGAGGTTAGGGATAGATGTTTGATTACTCTAGGTCAAATTGGCATAAGGAGAGGGGAAGTGTTGGGTATTCTAAAAGGCATTAAGGTGGACAAGTCCCCAGGTCCGCATGGGATCTATCCCAGGTTACTGAGGGAAGCGAGAGAGGAAATAGCCAGGGCCTTAACAGATATCTTTGCAGCATCCTTGAGCACGGGTGAGGTCCCGGAGGACTGGAGAATTGCTAATGTTGTCCCCTTGTTTAAGAAGGGTAACAAGGATAATCCAGGTAATTATAGACCAGTGAGCCTGACGTCAGTGGTGGGGAAGCTGCTGGAGAAGATACTGAGGGATAGGATCTATTTACATTTTGAAGAAAATGAGCTAATTAGTGATAGGCAGCATGGTTTTGTGCAGGGAAGGTCATGTCTTACCAACTTGATAGAACCCTTTGAGGAAGTGACAAAGTTGATAGATGAGGGAAGGGCTGTAGATGTCATATACATGGACTTCAATGAGGCGTATGATAAGGTTCCCCATGGTAGGCTGATGGAGAAAGTGAAGGGTGTAATAGCTAGATGGATAGAGAACTGGCTGGGCAACAGGAGACAGAGAGTTGTAGTGGAAGGGAGTTTCTCAAAATGGAGAACTGAGACCAGTGGTGTTTCACAGGGATCCGTGTTGGGACCACTGTTGTTTGTGATATACATAAATGATCTGGAGGAAGGTATAGGTGGTCTGATTAGCAAGTTTGCAGATGACACTAAGATTGGTGGAGTAGCAGATAGTGAAGGGGCCTGTTGGAGAATGCAGCAGAATTTAGATAGATTGGAGAGTTGGGCGGAGAAATGGCAGTGGAGTTCAATCCAGGCAAATGCGAGGTGATGCATTTTGGAAGATCCAATTCAAGAGCAAACTATACAGTATATGGAAAAGTCCTGGGGAAAATTAACGCACAGAGAGATCTGGGTGTTCAGGTCCATTGTACCCTGAAGGTGGCATCGCAGGTCGATAGAGTGGTCAAGAAGGCATACGGCATGCTTTCATTCATTGGACGGGGTATTGAGTACAAGCATTGGCAGGTCATGTTACAGTTGTATAGGACTTCGGTTCAACCACATTTGGAATACAGTGTACAGTTCTGGTTGCCACATTACCAAAAGGATGTGGATGCTTTGGAGAGGGTGCAGAGGAGGTTCATCAGGATGTTGCCTGGTATGGAGGGCGCTAGCTAAGAAGAGAGGTTGAGTAGATTAGAATTATTTACATTAGAAACACAGAGGTTGAGGGGGGACCTGATTGAGGTCTACAAAATCATGAGAGGTATAGACTGGGTGGATAGCAAGAAGCATTTTCCCAGAGTGGGGGTCTCAATTACTAGCAATCACGATTTCAAGGTAAGAGGGGAAAAGTTTAAGGGCGATATGCGTGGAAAGTTCTTTACGCAGAGGGTGGTGGGTGCCTGGAATGCGTTGCCAGCAGAGGTGCTAGAGGCGGGCACGATAGCATCATTTAAGATGTATCTAGACAGATACATAAATGGGCAGGGAGCAGAGGGATACAGATCCTTGGAAAATAGGCGACAGGTTTAGATAGAGGATCTGGATCGGCGCAGGCTTGGAGGGCCGAAGGGCCTGTTCCTGTGCTGTAATTTTCTTTGTTCTTTGAACTCATGCCCAGAACATAGAACATAGAACAATATAGCACAGCACACGCCCTTCGGTCCACAATGTTGTGCCGAACATTTATCCTAACATAAGCCTAGGGTTTTGGATTAGTAGTCCAGGATATTTATTTCATACACACACTGTGCAGACACTAAGATCAACAGGTTTCTTAACACAAAGGAAATCAAAAGGGAGAGGGTGGATAAGTGACTGATGTCAGCGTTCAGCCACAATCATATTGAGAGGCAGAGCAAGATCAACGAGTTATGTGACCTACTCCTGGCCCTACACTTGTTCTTCTGGGATAGGAGTTTTTAAGTTACCCATCAGGTACAGAGCTCCTGGTCAGCATTTTCAGATTTCACACACAGAGGTGAACAGGCCCATTACCTTCCGATACCTGGCCACATCCTCTTAACCAGTGCCTCCACCAATTCCTTGTGCTCTTCTAGAGATGAAAGACGTTTTATTTGAACACACTCACCAAAGCAACCATTCATCAGCAAATCTGGAGGCAAAGTAAGGGATTGTGTGGCATGGGCAATGAACAGAGAGAAAAAAATGGAATGTCTGCAAACAGGTGGAGAGTGGGAGTGATTAATAACAAAAGTGTTGATGGAAAATGAATAGTAATGGAACGAGTAATGGAACAAAAAGATTCCAGAGGAGATGTAAGTTGATGAAGCACAACCACTACTAGTACCTGCTGTCGAAGAATAAGGGTTGGGAACCCTAACCCAAATGCAGGTTATCATCTAAAAATCAATAGCTAAAATAACAGGAATTTCAGGCAATAGATATTCTGCAATGGATCCATCAGTATCTGTCACCATCACAAGGCAATCAGATCTCACAAATCAGGCAGACAGCAGTGAATCACTTGCTCACCTCTTGAGTCCAACAATGCCATGGATCTCTCCCAGTCGGTGTTTCACACATTCATCATTATCCGAGTCCCTGAACACAAACAATCTCTTCAACAAGAGGAGCATTCAACATCAAACTTACAACAACTTACACTATGTAGCATCTGTAGTGTAGAAAATTATCCTAAGGCCCCTCATAGGAGTGTACGTGAAGGATGAATAACATTTTAGGGTTAAAATTGTAAAAAAAATTAATAAGTATTTAGATATGTACTTGCGTTGCCAAGGCATATAAGGCCATGGGCCAGTTGCTGGAAAATAAGATTAGAATAGTCAGGTGCAGATTTGATGGGCTGAAGGGCCTTTTTCTGTGCAGTAGGTCTCTGAGCCAAATGTGGAGATATTAGGAAGTGATGCAAAAGCTTGGTCAAAGAAATAGGATTGAATTTGTATCTTAAAGGAGAAAGTCAAAATGGTTTATGGAGGGAATTCCAGAGCTCAGTCAGCTGAAGGCAAAGCTGCTAATGTAGGGGCAAAGAAAATTAAGGACACCCATGAAGCCACAGCTGGAGGAAGGCAGGTTATTCAGACAACTAAGAGCCTGAGAATGTTAAACAGACAGAGAGGGTTGAGGCCACATAAAGGTTTAAGTGTAAGATTGTGAATTTTTAAGTTGGCCAGGAGCCAATGTACGTCAGTTCACAGATGAGGGTAAACAGGACATGATACCCACAGAAAGATATTGGATGATTTCTTGCCTATTGATGGGCTATATGAACAGCAGAATCTACGGAGCAGAGTAATCTGTGGGGCATACAGTGTTTAAGTGACACCTTTTCTGGCTCCTTTAACAGGGTGACTGTGAGCTCTCGTACGTTGGACAGTATATGCCACATACTGTAACATATAAAAGTCTCTGGGGAATGTACCCAAGCCTGTTTGGTATTTCTTCAGTTTTAGAATGCTTGTCTATAATGTATCCCTGATCACCCCTTTGCTCAATGACCTAGACCAGCGCCTGCTTCAGCAATGTCTTGATTTTAAGATTCTTTTTGTTGTTTTCAAATTTCCCTTTGCCCTCGTTCTTCCCTATCTCTGTCATCTTCATAATCCTCAGATATCGCACTCCTCTAATTCTAGCCTATTGTTCATTATGATTTTAAGTGCCTTCAGTTGCCTAAGCCCCAATCTCTGGAATTCCATCCCTGAACCTCTCCCTCTCTAACTCTCTTCCTCCCTTAAGGTGCTCCTTAAAACCACTCTTCTTGGCTAAGGTTTTGGTCATGTAATCTAATACCTCCTATCTGGCTCAATATTTGTGAAACTCCTTGGGAGATTATGGTAAAGATTTGTATAAATGTAAACTTGTTGTTGTAGGACATTTTAACTTAGAAGAGGACTGTATATGACTTACAGAGTGTCACAACCCTGTTGTGGCAATGTTTTCCCCAGATGCCTGTGGTTGCTCTGTTTAAATCTAGAGTGTACCTGAGTACAGAACAATGGAGAGTCAGCAGGGCAGTGAAATTAGCTTGGGGTTGCTTGCATGCAATGGATTAAATGGCCTTCTCCTCTGTTGCCTTCTTGTCCTGGTGTATTCTCAACACCTTCCCAGCAAAGTAGCTGCAATTGGAAATACTCACCACATGTCCATGTATAGCTCAGAGTGATGGAAATCCTTGACTTGCCTGCAACAAAAAAGACAGTCATTATTAACAGAGATTTTGGGAATGAGGACAGTGACAATATCTTCCAGTCAATTCATTTGGATGAGTGATATGGCCAGCAATGGTTAGTATGATGGCTTATGTTGCAGGGTTACAGCAAGTCTTTAGTGTCATGGACATGGATCTTTTGTCTTTTTGTAACAGAGCTGCCTCATCCTCTTTCTGTGCCTCAATTAGCCAAAGCGTGGAATGAAATTCCTGCCATTTGCTGAATCCTTCACACGACCTCCCTAACTGATCTAGTAACTTTGTGTCTGTCCCCACATAGAGCAACGAGATCATACAGGTCTGACTCTATTCAGATCTGACCTAATCCAGGTCAGTGCTGAATTAGCTGATGTTGGGGTTTAGGATGGAGAGGCAAAAGAAGGCTCCCTCGAGGAGTTCCAGGAAAAAAAAATGGTGGACAGGAGAGGGTCATGGCTGTGTGAGCTGCTCTAGGTTTTGGGGGTTTTTTTCAGCACTCAGCTGGATTTACGCACTTCCTTGGGGCAGTAATTGCTGTTTTTACAAGTTTTGCATTATTTTTGGAACTTTAAAAAATCAAAAACAAAGATACATTAAAAGGGAGAAAGGAGGATGAGTGTCAGGACAGCAACCATTTGACATGGTTGGAGACTGCAGAATTGCATAAAGCTCGGAGATCAGCTTCTTATGAAGCAGCTAACAAATGTTGTTTCATAGCTGTCAGACTGAGAAATTGCACAAAGGCTCTGGAGACTGGGTTTCATTGAAATAACAAACAAGTAGTGCAGTTTCATAGCTGACATGGGAGGTCTAATATCCAGCTTCACACGCAGCTGCAGAGGTATCTGATTTAAAAAAATAACTGCCTGAAACCACAGGAGAAGAGAACGACCTTTGGTTTTTCAGCCTGATCAACTAAGCGTTTGATTTTAAGACTTATGAAACTTCTAAATGTTAATTTTTTTTAACTGTCTAATAGTGAGTAAGGTGAGGGCATTTTTTAAAATTATGTTTACACTGAGATCTGTCTCTTGATTGACTTTTAATATTGATTGTGGCCTGGTGGCTCAGTGGTTAGCACTGCTGCCTCACAGCGCCAGGGACCTGGGTTCAATGCACCCTCGGGCGACTGGCTGTGAGGAGTTTGCACTTTCTCCCTGCGTCTGTGTGGCCTTCCTCTGGGTGCTCCAGTTTCCTCTCACAGACCAAAGATGTGCAGGTTAGGTGGATTGGCCATGCTAAGTTGTCCATAATGTCCACGAATGTGCAGACTGGGTGGATTAGCCATGGGAAATGCAGGGTTACAGGGTCAGGGCAGCAGGGTGCATCTGGATGGGATGCTCTTCAGAGGGTTGCTATCAACCCGATGGGCTGAATGGCCTGCTTTTACACTATAGGATTGAACGATTAAGGATTGGTATTAAGTTACATCAAAGCAGTGTTTTTAAGCAATAAGACTGTGCTAAAGCTGTGTTTTTGAGCAAAGTGTATTGTGTTTGTTTTTAGATAATTTCTGGGTCTGCAGATTGTTAAATGGGCAGAAATGGCTTTTGGTAGGGTAATGTGCTCTGCCTGTGAGATGTGGGAGATCGGGGAGAATTTGAATGTCCTGGAGACTATGTCTGCAGGAAGTGCGAATCCTAATGGATCACATGGACATGTCAGAGCGGGAGTTAGAGGAGTTTATAGGAGTGGGGGGTGGGTGGGTTGGGGAGTGAGTGGTGATGGATGGCAGTTTCAGGATGCTGGAAACACGGCAGATACATTCAGGTAGATGGTTGACTGTTAAGAATAGTAGGAGGGGTAGACAGGTAATGAAGAGTCTCCTGTGACTATCCCCATCTCAAACAGGTATACCATTTTAGATACTGTAGAGGGGAGGATGGCCACTCAGGGGATTATAGCACTGACAGCCAGGTTTCTGATACCATGACTGACTCTGTAATGAGGGGTATGTCAGGTTCCAAGTGATTGGTTGTAATAGGGGCATAGACAAACATTTCTGCAGCCATCAGTGAGCCACCAATTGGTGTGTTGCCTCCCTGGTGCCATGGTCAAGGATGTCTCGGAGAGGGTGCAGAACATTCTGAAAGGAAAGAGTGACCAGCAGCAGGCCATTGTGCACATTGGTACCATTGACTTAGGTAGGGAAAGGGATGATGTTCTGAAGAGAGAATATAGGAAACTAGGCAGGAGGTTAAAAAATAGGTCTTTGAGGATAGTAATATCTGGATGACTACCAGTGCCAACAGCTAGTGAAAACAGGAATAGAAGGATAGAGCAGATGAATGTGTGTCTGAGGAGCTGGGGGCAAGGATTCACATTTTTGGACCATTAGGATTTCTTTAGGGGTAGAAATGACCTGTACAGGAGGTACGGGTTCTGCATGAATTGGAAGGGGATCAGGAGGCTTTCAGCTAGTAAGTTGGGTGGGGTGGGGTGAGGGGTAAGAACCACAGCAATAGTGAGAAAAGAGAAAAGGCTGAGGCTGGTGCTGTAGATAAGGGGAGCAATTTGAATTGTCAAAGCAGACAATGGCTTGGCAGAGAACAAGGTAAAACTGATAAATTAAACTGCATTCACTTGCAAGAGGCCTGACAGGAAAGGCAGATGAACTTAGGGCATGGTTGGGAACATGGGATTGGGATAGTATAGCTATTACAGAAATGTGGCTGAGGCATGGACAGAACTGGCAGCATAATGTTCTGGGGTAACAATGCTACAGGAAGGATAGAAAGGAGTAGAGGGAGAAAGAGAGGAGGCAGAGTGGTGTTTTTTGTTAATGATAACATTATGGCTGTACTTGGGGAGGATATTCTTGGGAGATCATCCAATGAAGTCAGAGATAACAAGGTGTAGAGCTGGATGAACACAGCAGGCCAAGCAGCCTCAGAGGAACAGGAAGGCTGACATTTCGGGCCTGGACCCTTCTTCAGTTATATGTTATATGGGTGTATATGTTATATGGGTGTGTATGTTATATGGGTTATATGTTATATGAAGTTATATGGGTGGAACTGAGAAATAAGAAAGGGGTGGTCACCTTTTAGGATTGTATTATACGGTCCCCAGTAGTCAGCGGGAAATTGAGAAGCAAATATGTAAGGAAATCTCAGTTAACTGTAAGAACAATAGGGCTGTAATGGTAGGTGATTTTAACTTTCCAAACATAGACTGGGACTTTCAAAGTTCTAACGGCTTGTATGGGGAAGAATTTGTGTGTGTACAAAACAATACTTGTCCTTCTATTGGGAAATAAGGCAGGGCAGGTGACTGAGGTGTCAGTGGGGCAGCACTTTCGGGCAAGTGATCATAATTCTATTAGTTCTAAAATAGTTATGGAAAAGGATAGAACTTACCAAAAAGTTAAAATTCTAAATTGGAGTAAGGCCAATTTTGAACTAATAGACAGGAACTTTCAAAAATTGATTGGGGGAGGCCATTTGCAGGTAAAGGGACAGTTAGGAAGTGGGAAGCCTTCAAAAATGAGATAACGAGAGTTTAGGGACAGTATTTTCCTGTTAGTGTGAAGGGCAAGGCTGGTAGGAGTAGGGAATGCTCAATGACTACAGAAATTGAGGCTCTGGTCAAGAGGCAAATTCCAGGTGTAGACAGCTGGGATTGAGTGAACCCTATGGGAATATAAGGGCAGTAGGAGTATACTTAAGAATGAAATCATGAGGGCAAAAAGGGAGTATGAGATAGCTTTGGGAAATAGAATTAAGGAGAATCCAAAGAGATTCCATACATACATTAAGGGGAAAAAGTGTAGCTAGGGAGAGAATACAGCTCCTTAAAGATCAACGTGGCCGTCTATATGTGGACCCACAGGAGATAGGTGAGATATTAAATGAATATTTCGCGTCAGTATTTACTGTGGAGAAAAACATGAAAGCTAGGGAACTTGGAGAAATAAATAATGATGTCTTGAAAAGAATTCATCTTGCAGAACAGGAGATGCTGGAGGTCTTAAAACACAAAGGTAGATAAAATCCCAGGACCTGATCAGATGTATCCCAGACCTTCATGAGAAGCAAAGAACAGATTACTTGAACTTTGCTGAGATATTTGTATCATCGACAGCCATTGGTGAGGTGCCAAAAGCCCGGACATTGGCTAATGTGGTGCCATTATTTAAGAAAAGCTATAAGGGAAAGCCAGGAAAGTATAGAGCAATGAGCCCTACCACACTAGTAGGTAGGTTGTTGGAGGAAATTCTGAGAGTCAGGATTTATATGCTTTTGGAAAGGCAATGACTGATTAGGGTTAGCCAACATGGCTTTGTGCAAGTGAAATGATGTCTCACTAACTTGATTTCATTTTTTGACGAGGAGATGATGAGATTGATGAGGGCAGAGTGGTAAATGTTTTCTATCTGGACTTCAGCAAAGCATTCGACAAGGTTCCACATGGTAGACTCGTGAGTAAGGTTAGATCACAGGTTTCAAGGAGAGTTAGCCAATTAGATACAAAATTGGCTTAAAGGTAGGATTCAGAGAGTGGTGGTGGAGGGTTGTTTTTCAGACTGGAAGCCTGTGACTATCGGTGTGCCACAAAGATCAGTGCTGGGTCCACCACTTTTTGACATTTATATAAATGATTTGGATGTGAACACAAGAGGCATGGTTAATAAGTTTGCAGATGACACCTAAATAGGTGGTGTAGTGGGCAAAGAGGAAGATTACCTCATAGAACAATAGGACCAATGGACCAAGGAGTGCCAGAAGGAGTTAAATTTAGATAAATGTGAGGTGTCGCATTTTGATAAGGTAAACCAGGACAAGGCTTATATACTTAATTGTAGGGCCCTAGAGAGTGTTGATGAACGAAGAGACCTAGAGGTGCAGGTGCGTAGTTCCTTGAAAGTAGAGTCGCAGGTAGACAGGGTGATGAAGAAGGCATTTAGCACGCTTGCCTTCATTGGTCAGAACATTGAGATAGGAGTTGGGATGTCATGTTGCATCTGTACAAGATATTGGTGAGGCCAGTTTTAGAATACTGCGTACAATTCTGGTCATCCTTCTACAAGAAGGATGTCGTTAAACTTGACTGTGTGCAGAAATGATTTACCAAGGATGTTGCCAGGGTTGGAGAGTTTGAGCCATATGGACAGACTGAAAAGGCTGGGGCTTTTCTCCCCGCAGCATCAGAGGCTGAGGGGCAACCTTACAGAGGTTTATAAAATCATGAAGGGCATGGATGGGGAGAATAGCCAATGTATTTTTCCTA
Source organism: Ginglymostoma cirratum (assembly GCA_024137785.1). Lineage (NCBI taxonomy): Eukaryota > Metazoa > Chordata > Chondrichthyes > Orectolobiformes > Ginglymostomatidae > Ginglymostoma > Ginglymostoma cirratum. The sequence continues at coordinate 2,295,455 of JAHRHZ010000078.1, forward strand.
GGATGGGGGCGTCTGAAACTAGAGAGGATAGGTTTAAGGTGAGAGAGGAAAGATTTTAAAAAGGACCTGAGGAGTGACTTTTTCATACAGAGGGTGGTGCATGTATGAAATAAGCTGCCAAAGGAAGTGGTGCAGGTGCGTACAGTTACAACTTGTAAATGGCATCTGAGTGGGTACATTAAATGGGAAGAATTTAGAGCGATATGGACCAAATGCTGGCAAATGGAACTAGGTTGGTTTAGAGATAGTAGGAACTGCAGATGCTGGAGAATCTGAGATAATAAGGTGTGGAGCTGGATGAACACAGCAGGCCAAGCAGCATCATAGGAGCAGGAAAGCTTGACGTTTCAGGTCGAGACCCTTCATCAGATATGGGGGAGGGCAAGGGGATTCTGAAATAAATAGGAATGCCCTTCCCCTCCCCCATTTCTGAAGAAGGGTCTAGGCCCGAAACATCAGCTTTCCTGCTCCTCTGATGCTGCTTGGCCTGCTGTGTTCATCCAGCTCTACACTTTGTTATCCTAGGTCGGATTAGCATGTCAGGTCAGTGCGGACCAGTTGCATGTTTCCATGCTGTATGACTGTGACTGTCAGCCAAGGTTGCAGCTTCCCTGGATGTGCAATGACACAGCCAGCAAGTCTGAGGGGAGGTTGTAAGATTAGGACCAAGTGCAGCTACAATACCCTGCACAATCAAAAAGGCCCACTGACAAAAAAAAAGGGTGGCCTTAGAAATATTGACAGAGACCAAGCTACTCACTAGCTCCCAGCCAAAAGAATTGAAGAGAAAACTGAAAAGCAGAGAGGGCAGAAGGAGAAAAAAAAAGAGAAGTGGAAGAAATGAAAAAGAACAAGTGGAAAGAGTAAACTAGCAATGCAATGGCAATGGACAGGGAAGAGAGTTGACACCACAACTATTCATGTTATACATTAATGATCTAGATGAAGGAATTGAAGGCATTTTTGCTAGGTTTGCAGATGACACAAAGATAGGTGGAGGGACAGGTAGTGTTGAGGAAGAGGAGGCTGCATAAGGAACTAGATAGACTCATATAATGGGCAAAGAAGAGGCAGATGGAATGGAGTGCCGGAAGGTGTGAGGTTATGTACGTTGGTAGGAAGTATGGAGGTGTAGACTATTTTCTAACAGGGAAAAGCTTCAGAAATCTGAAGCACAAAAGGGGCTTAGAAGTCCTAGTTCAGAATTCTCTTAAAGTTAACATGCAGGAAGACAAATGCAATATTAGTATTCATTTCAAGAGGGCTAGAATACAACAGCAGGGATGTACATCTGAGGCTGTATAAGGCTCTGGTCAAATGGCATTTGGAATGTTGTGAGCTCTTTTGGACCACGTATCTAAGGAAGGATAGACTAACATTGGAGTGGGTCCAGTGATGGTTTACAAGAATGATCCTGGAGATGAAGGGCTTGTCACATGATGAGCGGTTGAGGACTCTGGGTCTGTACTCCGGGTCTGTACTCCATGGAGTTTAGAAGGATGATGGGGAATCTCATTGAAACTTACAAATAACTGAGAGGCCTGGATAGAATAGACATGGGGAAGATGTTTCCACTAGTAGAACAGACTAGGACTTGAGGGCACAGCCTCATAGTGAAGGGATGACCCTTTAGAACTGAGATGTGGAGGAATTCCTTTAGCTGGAGGGTGGTTAACCTGTGGAATGCACTGCCACAGAAAGCTATAGAAGCCAAGTCATTAGAGATAAAAGGTACTGCAGATGCTGGAGAATCCGAGATAACAAGGCGTGGGGCTGGATGAACACAGCAGGCCAAGCAGCATCATAGGAGCAGGAAAGCTTGACGTTTCGGGCCTAGACCCTTCATCAGAAAATCTCTGAGGTTGAGAAATATATTAGTCATGATCAAATGGTGCAGCAGACTTGATGGCCTAATCCTGCTCCTATATCTTATGATCTATAGTCATATTGACACTCACAGGAGAAATGTTTCATTCCAAATGGGGTTCAGGGTTTGCTTTTTAACGTCTGTTCTCTGAATTTGATCCTGAGGGATTGAATCTTTCACGATGGCTTTCTGTCGTCTTCTGGGCAGGGGACTGTCTGCTTTGTTGGCCTCTTCTTCTTGGTGCTCTTCAGGAACCATCACCCCCAACAAACAATAAGGGTCACTGAAGCCTTGAAAAGAGATTCAATGAGAACACTTGTTACAGGACATCACGTACACATTGATTAACTTGGTGAGGTTAACTTGGCAATCCCAATGGATAAACTGATTGCACTCCAGAATCTCCTACAATCTCATATGCATCCTTCCCACATGTACAAGGTATCTGAAAAGGCTTCTCACTTAGCAGGAATGGTCAACTCTTACCTTTATCACGGAGGGAACTGGATTCCTACAGCTTAGTGCCTAGTTAGTGGAAGTAACAATTCTCTCCCTTCACTGTAGCTGTCAACAACTTTCTCTTTGTTACCTTATATCAGCAATCCTCTTAAAAACCCTCTTTATTTGTCTGAAGACAACACCCTGCATATTGATTCTCTGACCAACATCTCATTCAGTTGAAATGAAGGGCATAATTTTATCTAATAAAAACCAAAAGAACTGCGGATGCGGTAAATCAGGAACAAAAACAGAAGTTGGAAAAGCAGGTCTGGCAGCATCTGTTAATCAGAGTTAAATGCCCGAAATGCTAACTCTGATTTTTTTCTTCACAGATGCTGCCGGACCTGCTGAGCTTTCCCAGCAACTTCCGTTTTTGTGCATAATTTTACCTTTTGGGTGATCATGAACAATATTAGACTGGTTGCCCATTACACAACTCCACAGTTTTCCCTTCCATTTGGAGACCTAACAGGAGGTTAGGGACAAGTTATATGTCTGGAACCAGGCTTCAAAGTTCAAGGGTATACTTCTGGCCAAAGGTCAAAAAATCCTGCACAAGTGTGGATGCCATTTGAAGCTGAAGCTCATAAGGTGTCAACCTGGTGAAGCCACCAAACAGGACTACTTGTGTGCCAAACAGCATAAGCAGCAGTGATAGACCAGAGATAAATGCGGCAAGTCCAGTTGAGTTTCTGGTCAATGGTAATCCCCAGGACGTTGATCGTGGGGATTCAGTGATGGTAACACCACTGGATGTCAAGGGGCATGGTCAGATTATTGGAAATGGTCATTGTCTGCCATTTGTTTGGCACAAGTGTTACTTGTCACTTGCTAGCCCAAGCCTGGATATTGTCCAGATCTTTTTGCATTTGAATATTGGCTACTTCAGTATCTGAGGAGTTATCATAGAATCCCTACAAGGAACACCTACTTCAGTAACTGAGGAGTTATGAATAGTGCTGAACATTGTGCAGTCATCAGCAAACATCCCCACCTCCGACCCCACGATGGAGGGAAGGTCATCGTTAAGCAGTTGAAGATGGCCGGGCCCACTAACCTGAGGATCTCCCGTAGAGGTGCCATGGAGCTGAAATAACTCACCTCCAACAATTACGACCATCTTCCTATGTGCCAGGCATGACTCCAACCAGCAGAGAGTTTGCCCTCTGATACCCATTGATACCAGTTTTGCTAGGGCTCCTTGATGTCAAGGGTTGTATTTAGCAAATGCTGTCCAATTGTGGAATCAGACCTAATGTTGGACACTGTGCTGTGTTTTGCAGGAGCAGGCTGGTGAGTATGGTCAGTACATTCCTGTTGTGAACAGGCAAAGGGATGTGTTGGAATGTCATTACTTTTGGTCCTGAAAAGTATCCATTCTACCTTGGATCATCCTGGAAGGGTAAGGTATCATAAATGTTTGAGCAACTGTTTCAGGCTGCTATTATGCAATAGCAACATGAGAGATGTTTGCCATTGTCAGATGCAGCTGTAAATCCAAACTGATATTTCTGCCTATCACACAAATGAGTAATGTGGCATATGAATTTTAGTGCCAGTGTGATGCCAGATATATACGCCATATGTCCCAACGATTGGTGGATCATATTGACAACATATCAATCAATTAACAAGGAAGGAAGCTGAAGCAAAAGCACCAAAGTGATTTCTTCAAAGTGATCAAGGAAGAAATTCATTAAGTAATAATCACGAAGTCTTAGACATTTTCAACTCCCAGTTGCAAGAGTGAGATTATCACATAGACAAATCACTACAGTGATCATTAAAGTACTGTAAATAATCTTAGTTATTACAATTAATATGCTTTCTTGCTTTAATGTTATATATTACAATCCTGCCCTACTTTCTCCCCCAACTCCCCTATCATTCCCCAACCCAATCTTCCCTTCTCTGCACTCTTGCTCCTCCTTATCACAAATCCTTCTCTCATCCTCTTCCTTCTCCCTATTACCACTTCTTGTCTCCAGTTCCTCTCCTCCCCCTCTCTAAGCTCCCCTCTATCCTCCCTTCCCCACTCTCTATTTCTCCTTCCATCCTTCCATCTCTCTCCTTCCCTCTTCCCCTTCTCCCTCTCCTCCCACCCATCTAAGATCTTTTCTCTCCTCCCCCTGTGTACTCTCTTTACCACCCCCTCTCTTGTCTCTTTCTCTTCCCCCTCTCTTCCTGAAAACTCCTCTCTCACCGCCTTGCTGGCAGAGTGGGTAATGAGGTCACACTGGAGGAGTGGGCACAGAGGTGCCAGAGAGTGATCACGTAGGAAGGGTAAGATGCCAGCTGAAATAGAAGGTTTGAAGGAAGTTTGTGAATATATCATAACTGGTAGGATACTGCATTTAATGTCTAGTGTCTGCTTCCACCAAACTAACAAGTTGTGATCATATTTGAACATTTGATTCCTTAACTATTATTTAAATTGATTTGATTTATTTATTTATTGTCACGTGTACCGAAATACAGTGAAAAACTTTGTTTACAAGCAGTACAGGCAGATCATAGTAAGCAAAGGATGTACAGATCAAAAAGACTTAGACAGAGGCATACAGGTTACATTGCACAGGGTGTGCACTAGGCAGGATCAATGCTGGCATGATCAGCGTTATTTGAGGCTAGAGAGTCCATTCATCAGTCTGATAAAGGCCAGGAAGATGCTGATCCTGAACCTGCTCATGTGTGTGTTCAGGCTTCTGTATCTTCTGCCTGACGGAAGAGGTTGTGGGAGGTCATTACCAGGGTGTGATGGGTTTTTGTTAATGTTGGCAGCCTTTCCACAGCAGCGAGCTGTGTAAATGGAGTCCATGGATGGGAGGTTGGCTTCCAATTGAGCACTTAATCAAGATTTGTTCAAAATCACACTATTCAATGTTAAAAATGCATTAATACGTTTGGAGAGTGCAGATTCAATGACAAATTTTTCTGGAACGGATGTAACTTGTACCCATTGTTATCATGCAATAATTTAAATTTTGTTGTTACAGTAACCTCTTCTCATTAAGATTGAATGATGGTTTATCTTCTATCACTGCTAATTATACAAACTCTTACACTTAACCTAGATAGGAGGACTGGGGCACTTATGGTACAGTGGTTATAGTGATTGTAATGAGGTCAGCCAAGTGAAGCTCACAGAAAATGAGTTCCCTGATTGAGGCTGTTAATGTGGCCTAACCAGGGAGATCTGGCTGACAGATATGAACAGGAATGATAGAGGTACTGTTCACTTGGAGAAAGCTGGATCAGTGTCAAAGACATGAAAATAAAGCGTAACCTGTTGACAGGATACCAGCTTCTGTGGAGTTATTTCAATGGTAGTATCTGGTAGTTTCTGGACCTATCTCTGGGCCAGAAGACCTGGGTTCAAGTCTCACCTGTTCCAGAGGTATATGGTAACCATAAGCAACCACATAGGCAAGGGCAGTAGAAACCACTACATATACAATTTTGTGTGCACAGGTGCCTTCAATTTTCTTGAAGAATAATCCAGAGAAATTTTGAATTCGTAAATTCTGCCCACTGATCCAACTACAAAGAGGCCAAGGAGCATTATGTCGAGACAAAAATGACATGTCTGAACTAGCACTGAAGAACATTCCTGCCAATATCAGTTTTGTGGCTTCACATGTGACAGAAGGCACCATTTTTGAATGTATACCGTCCTCTTCAAATAGGGGAGCAACCTGAAGATGGGCACATGGCCAACACACAAAGGGCTAGAGCAGCAGCATCACTTGTGGAGCTGGAGTTTTAGTTTGTTTCTGCTGTGTTTTTGGCTCACATTGAACAGCGTAATTTTAAATGCAAATTACTTTTATTGCAAATCAAGTTTCCTGTGATCCTTTGCATTAGTTTCATAAACACAGCACTAACAACAAACCTTCCCACAAAACCAGCCAATGCATTGGGATGGATTCATAACCAATGGATGTTTCTGACAGTTTCAGTTTTTTGCAGAACTTGGAGAAAGCTCCTCAGGTGAAAGGAATGACTCACTAGTAAACAACACTAGAAAAGTTTCATATAATTCTTTAAACAACATTTACTGAGGATCTTACTACTGTGCACCAATATAACTGGAAAATAGTTCAGTGTATTTTCTAAAACATATTCTTAGGAATTTAAAATCAAGTTACTCACAGATCACAAATTGACACTGATTTAAAATGATTTTAGTTTGTGTGACTATCCCATTTCAGTTGCATTATTGAAACTTTATGGAGTTCCCACTCTTTAAATATATCAGGGAGTTTAAGTAATTTTCAAAAATATTTTTGTTTTAAAGTGTTTTCTGACAGTGCTGGTCAGATAAGTTCTGGCAAATAAGTTTGAACAGAAACTCAGTGTTGGTGGGAGTTGGCAGACACACACTTTTCAAAGGGATAATATTTTGTCACCGATTTCACTCAAATCAGAGATTCCGCCCATTGAGATTGATCTTGAGACCCTTATTGAAGTTACATATCTAGCCCATACAATGCATTAATAAGATTTGACTCATGTCATTGTTCCAAACATTTTACTAACCTGTGTAACACGGTGTTCATCAAACACCAATAGGGCAGCCTACAAACCTTCTTCAGAGACTTGCAGTTACCTTGGAGGGTGACATATTATCTATTAATTCCTTTTAGCTTGAAAATTATCTCAGAACACTCCCTGCCTGTTGCTGGTCACACAAAGCAAAAATGTATACTTACCATTTGCATCTTTGGCCAAGATTCCCTGGGCTTCCTTCACTGTTAACTTCAGGAATACAGTGGGTGGCTGTGGAAGTGACAAGAGAAAGGAAGAGAGGCTTCAGCGTGACTGCCATAGTCAATTAATCTTCAGTTTACAACAGGCAATTCCCAGCATCGTTTCTTACACAGTGTTAAAATCTGGAATGGCCCAAACCTCTCATCACGATTGCATCTTCAAAAGCCCAAATCCATTCCTCTCTAAACTACCCCACATCCATCAGTATTAAGCCCTCTCATTGGAATAGTGAACCTTCTCACTGGAATAATCTCCTCAATCCACACTACTACAATCTCACACCCCTCAGGACAAACCTGCTGACATAATCTACACCTCTGACACATTCAATCTGATATAGCTTGTACCTCTCACCATATCCTCCTGTAACCGTTCCCACATTGCATTCACATCGCTTTCTAGGTGTCTTTTTTGGCATGTCATAACACATGTTACAACAAACAAACCTAAAATTGTACTCATGTCCTTAAACAAAGCATTTGAGGCCACTCAGCTCACCTTTAGCTGCCTGATCTGCCTCAGAATAACTGTGTGTTCTTCTTGGTTCACATGGAAAGCCTAGAAACAGAGAGAAGCAAGAAATAGTCAAACAGGTCATTGTGGGACCATATGCTCAGACATATTATTAATAGAACATAGAACAATACAGCATAGGAACGGGCCCTTTGGCCCGCAATATTGTGCCGAACATGATGCCAAATTAAACTAATCCCTTCTGCCCGCCCTTGGTCCATATCCCTCCATTCCTTGCGTATTCATTTGCTTATCCAATCACAAACAAGCTGCTGCTCACAGTTCAAAGGTTACCTTCAGCTTTTTGTTCACAGTTCCAAACTAAAAAATGATAAATAAAAGAAAAAAACAGCGAGTGTTCGAACCTGTCTGATGACAAGAGGTTACACTGAAATTGCAGTGAGCCATGAACAGGTCAGAGTTGGAAGTTCACATAATACTGTAGTACCAGGACTTTTCAGCATTGCATCCAAAACACCAAGTGATGTTTGCAGCAATAATGAATTTAGAGATTTCCAACAGGATAGTGATCAGGGTGTAATAAACACTTCATGATAGGGTCTGGGGGATTGTTGCCAAACAACGAGACGTTGGGGTACAGAATCATAGTTCCCTGAAGGTGGAGGCGCAGGTAGACAGAGTAGTGAAGGCATTTTGGTATGCTTGCCTTTTTTGGTCAGTGCATTGAGTACAAGAGTCGGGATGTCATGTTACGGCTGTATAGGGCATTGTTTGGGTCATTTTTGGAATACTGCATTCAATTCTGGTCTCCTGCTCTGGGAAAGATGTTAAACTTGAAAGAGTTCAGAAAAGATTTACAAGAATGTTGCCAGGGTTGAAGGGTTTGAGCCATAGGGACAGGCTGAATAAGCTGGGGCTATTTTCCCCGGAGCGACAGAGACTGACTAGTGACTTTATAAAAGTTTATAAAATCATGAAGGGCATGGATAGAGTGAATAGTCAAGGTCTTTTCCCTAGGGTAGGAGGGTCCCAACCTAGAGGGCACATGTTTAAGGTGAGAGGGGAAAGATTTAAACGGGACCTAAGAAGCGATGTTTTCACACAGAGGGTGGTGTGTGTATGGAATGAGCTGCCAAAGATATTTGGATGGGTACATGAATAGGAAAGGTTTAGAGGGATATGGGTTAAATGATGGCAAATGGGATGAGATTAATTTAGGATATTTGGTCAGCATGGATGAGTTGAACCGAAGGGTCTGTTTCCGTGCTATACAACCCTTGAGTCTCTGACTTTAATTGATTTTCTATTGGTTCTGGGAGCCAAATGTCGCTTGGGAGTGTAACCAATTAGGTCATGTATTTGATTGTGTCAAATTCACAGTGGCAGGGACCCAGGTTCAATTCTTGCCTTACGTGTTTGCACATTCTCCCTTGTCTGGGTTCCCTCTGGATGCTCCGATTTCCTCCGACAGTCCAAAGATCTGCAGGTTGGTGGATTGACCATGGTAAATTACCCCGGAGTGCTGAGGGATGTACAGGCTACATGGACTAGCCATGGTAAATGCAGGGTTACAGGGATAGGGTGGGGAGGCCTGTCTGGTTGGAATGCTCCTAGTAGGTTCAGTGCATTCTCGATGGGCTGAATGGCCTCTCTCTTACATTAATGTAGAGATTCTATGATTCTAAGATATACTTAATCTTTGCCTTCGCTAGTTGTTCACTAAGGAGGTGAAGTCTTCATCTGCCTTAAATAAGGTCAAAGTCAGAAATCACATGACACCAGGTTATAGACCAGTAGGTTTATTTGAAAACATAAGCTTTTGGAACTTCAGTCCTTCTTCAGATGTTAGTGACAATGTAGCTGCAGTAGGGAATTGCTTGTGATGACAGTCAGTCCTCGTCTCATTTAATAGCTCCTGAGTGGATTATTGCCTCATCAGTTGTAGGACCCTTAACCCTTTGACCCTTAGCTCAGAAAATGAGTGCACCTCTTTTTCAAGAAATGTTTAGTTACAGACACAAGGATGGGTGAAAGTGGCCATTTTATTCGGAAACAATTTCTGGCAATTTCATACCTGCAGCGATGGAATGCCCACTATTAAGAAAGAATTCTCTTTACATTGAAAACAAATGCACAAGTCTCAAAGGAAAAAAACCTTAATCAAGGACAACAACCAGCCTACCTCAGAAAATAGACCTGTCAAAATTATTTTGGAAAAGTGAATTTTCACAGTGTATTTGTTGTATATATCATATATTTAGGAATAAATGTTGTCAAGTCCTTTTTTTATACTGATGCTTCCTCTGATAAGGACAACGAATCTGTGCTGTATCCTCCCTAATATTTTAACATTCTTCCTATGGTGTGGAGCTCAATGCTGCATACAATCCTGACCTGTTGAGGATATACAAAGATGATTGGCTCTGGTAGCTTTCCATTAGACCTGCCAAACCATCCTTTTAGTTTATGTTACCCACCTCTGATCAGTGTGAAACCGAAGCAAAACTTTCTGGTGAATCTGACAAGCTGGCACATGAGTTACAACCAAATTGCCAGCAGACAAGTGTCTATCGCGTTGATTCAGCAGGTGTGCCTCACTGGCTTCTCAGTGGGTAGCATTCTCACGGAATCACTGAGCGGGTGCAAAACTACATGAGAGGTCATCTTTCAGATGAGGTATTAAGGCCTAGCTTGTCCTCTCTGGTGAATGTGAAAGATTACATGGCACTAGTCAAATACTTGTAGGTGCATTCGCTCAGTGTTTGGCCAATATTTATTCCTCAATCAACATCACAAAAAAACTAGCCATTTATTTCATTGCTGTTATGGAATGCCACTGTGTGCCATCTTTCCTAGAACAGTGGTGAACCTCAATTAGCTATAAAGTACAAGGGACATCCTGAAACTCATGAACAGCAAAATATTAATGCAATTCTTTCCCTTTTCACCCATTGGACCTGCTGGAAACCACATCAATGTATCTGAGTATCTTTCTGACAAGGAGGTAAAATGTTTTGAGTTAGCTTACTTACATTCTGCAGGTAATTAAGGAGCTCATTCTCGTCTGCACTGTGGGATGCTGAGGGCTTACCACTGCGATGAATGAAGGTATACAAGGCTTCTTCATATAACAGGTGTAACTGAATGGAACAAAACGAAAATTACTATCAGCTTCTGAAGACTGATCAAACATCAGTATTGTAAAATGTCCAGTGATCAGTGTTCTCATGTTTACCGTTCTTTTGTTCAGTTTTCTCATGTCAATATTGTTGTGTTCAGTGTTCTCAAGTTCAATGTTCTCATTCTGTGTTCCCTTGTTCAGTGTTATCGTGCTCAGTATTCAGAATTCTCACAAAGTGTTCGCCCGCTCAGTGTCCCCATGCTTAGCAGACTTTTCAGATCTTCAAACAAGTTCAGGCCAGACATTTTGGTTACTGTTAAGCAACATTAGGCAGGAGCTAGGGTGTTATCAGACAAGTGCACATTTGACACATGGAAACTGTTTAAAGACCTGCTGGGGATAGTTCAAGACAGGCATGTTCCAGTAAGGAGAAAGGATAAGGAGGACAAGGTAAGGAACCCATGGATAACAAGGGAGGTTGTGAATTTCTTCAAAAAGAGAAAAGAAGCATATGTAAGGTTTAGGAAGCTAAAATTGGACTGGGCCTGTGAGGAATATAAGGAAAGCAGGGTTGTACTCAAGCAGGCAACTGGGAGAGCAAGAAGGGGCCATGAAATTACCTTGGCAAGTAGGTCAAAAATCACAAGACACCAGATTATAGTCCAACAGGTTTATTTGAAAACACAAGTTTTCAAATAAACCTGTTGGACTACAACCTGGTGTCTTGTGATTCCTGACCTTGTCCACCCCAGTCCAACACCAGCACCTCCACATCTTAGCAAGTTGGGTTAAAGAGAATCCCAAGGTATTCTATACCTACATTAAAAAAAAGAGGATAACTAGGGAGAAAGTAGGACCACTCAGGGATAAAGGAAGGAACTTGTGGTTGGAGGCAGAGGATGTGGGTGAGATCCCAAATGAGTACTTCGCATCAGTATTCACCCAGGAAAAAGACAAGGAAGATAGTGAGATTTGTGTGGAGCATGCTGATATGCTAAGGCATTTTCAGATCAAGAAAGAAGTGATGTTGGGTCTCTTAAAGACCATTAAGGTGGATAAGTCCCCAGGCCCCGATGATATCTACCTCAGGTTATTGAGAGAGGCAAAAGAGGAGATTGCTGGGGCCTTGACCAAGATCTTTGTATCCTCACTAGCCATTGGAGAGGTCCTGGAGGACTGATGAGTAGCTAATGTTGTTCCTCTGTTCAAGAAGGGAAATAGGGATAATCCAGGAAACCGGTCAGTCTCACATCGGTGGTTGGGAAGCTATTGCAGAGAATTCTTAGGGATAGGATTTACACACATTTGGAAAAGCATGGCCTAATTAGGGACAGTCAGCACGGCTTTGTGCAGGGCAGGTCACATCATACTAACTTGACTGAATTTTTCGAGGAGGTAATGAAGGTAATTGATGACAGTACAGCAATAGATGTTGTTTACATGGATTTTAGTAAGGCTTTTGACAAGGTCCCTCATGGTAGTCGCATCCAGAAGATTAAGATGCATGGGATCCACAGTGACTTGGCCGCGTGGATTCAGAATTGGCTTGCCCATAGCAGACAGAGGGTTGTGGTGGAAGGGCGTTTTTCAGGCTGGAGGTCTGTGACTAGTGGTGTTCTGCAGGGATCCGTCCTGGGACCTCTGCTGTTGGTGACATATATAAATGATTTGGATAAAAATGTAGACAGAAAGTTTGCAGACGATACAAAGATCAGTGGAGTTGTGGATAGTGTAGAAGATTGTCAAAGGATGCAGCGGGATATAGATCAATTTCAGATATAGCGGAGAAATGGCAGATGGAGTTTAATTCAGGTAAGTGTGAGGTGCTGCATCTTGGGAGATCAAATGTTAAGGAAAAGTATACAGTTAATGGCAGGACTCTGAACAGCACTGATGTACGGAAGGATCTTGGGGTTCAAGTCCATAGCTCCCTGAAAGTAGCCACCCAAGGAGATAGGGTGGTAAAGAAGGCATATGACATGCTTGCCTTTATTGGTCAGGGAATTGAGTACGAGTGTCAGGATGTCATGTTGCAGCTTTATAAGACTTTGGTTAGGCCACACTTAGAGTATTGCATTCAGTTCTGGTCACCACATTACTGGAAGGATGTGGAGGCTTTGGACAGGGTGCAGAAGAGGTTTACCAGGATGCTGCCTGCATTAGAGCTATAAGGAGAGGCTAGAAAAACTCTGGTTATTTTCTCTGGAGTGGTGGAGGCTGAGGGGAGACTTGATAGAAATCTATAAAATTATGAGATGCACAGATAGGGTTGATGGTCAGAATCTTTTTCCCAGAGTTGAAATGTCTAAAACTAGGGGTCATGAATTTAAGGTGAGAGGAGGAAAGTTCAAAGGAGACATGATGGGCAAGTGTTTTTACACAAAGAGTGATAGGAGTCTGGAACACACTGCCAAGGGTAGTAGAGGAGGCAGATACGATACGGGTGTTTAAGGGACTTTTAGATAAAAACATGAATATGATAGGAATGTAGGGATATGGACCAAGGGCAGATAGAAGGGATTAGTTTCATTGTTAGTATGCAGCTACAACAAGTAGTTAGGAAAACTAATAGAATGTTATCACTTATTGTGAGGGGAACTGGATACAAAGGAAGAAAGTTTCGATATGGCTATTCCAGTTCTGTTTCTCGTGATTGGTAAGCCCCAGGATGTTGGTAGTATAGGTTCACTGATGGTAATGCCATTGAATATCAAGGAGTGACAGTTTATCTAGTTGGAGGTGGTCGTTGACTGACATTTGTGTGGTATGAATATTCCTTGCCACTTCTCAGCCCAAACCTGGACATTCCTACCTCTGATCTTATGATGAAGAGAAGGTGAAGCAGCTGAGGATGGTTGGACCTAGGACATTCCACTGAGGAACTCCTGCAGAGATGTTTCAGAGCTGAGATGATTGACCTCCAAGGGCTATAATCCTCTTCCTTTGTGTGAGGTATGTCTCCAGCCAGCAGAGAGTTTTCCCCCTGAATCACCCCTACTTCCCAGTTATTAACCTTTTCTGAAAGCTTCCCCAGCCGTGCCATTGAACTGATTGGCTTGTAACAGACACATCTGTCCATTGAACAAGGATGTAAAATTTGTAATCCTCCATTCCTCTGGCAGCACCCCTAAATCTAATTCAATTGCATTGTTCGTAAATAGTAATTAATTCATTCATCAAAATAATATACAAGGAGCAACATTTGGTAGTACTGTGCTGAGCAAGATCAATGAACGATTAAATATTAAATGAAAGAAAAGAGGGTGCCTGCAAGATTCTTAGGAAGAAGCTGAAAGGTGCATATGGAGCTGGTTGTCTTTTTAATCCAATTTTAGAGAGTGGATTGTAAAGAAGATCTGGTTATTGAGTTGGAACAACAAGTGACCAATATCATTTCCGGTTAAAAGCTGAGGCATTAGAGATGTGAAAAGACAGATGAAAATACAGAAACTGTAGGTGTCAGAATGCAAGTATTAGTTTAACAAAATATTTCACACCCAAAGGCATTCCTGTGAAGACTGGTGTTACAACTAGTCAGTAACCAATGTTCACCCTACAATTGTGCATCATCACAGTGGATTGTCACTTGACTACGAGATGAAATCGTTGCTTAAACCATTGTAAAATTGAAAGTTGAGTCAAATAATTCATTATGGGCAGACAAAATGAGAAAGCTCAATGGAAAACATTTTGGTGCCCTAATCAGTTGAGCCACTATAATCATCTGAAAGACACTTTGTGGTCACTAACACCTCAACTCAGGGCAAGATGAAGGAAAAACAATTGGTGATACAATACTTTCCTACATCTAGTGGTGTAAGGTTTGTGTCAGTTTTCTATAGAATTGTATAGAACAGACAACATAGATTTAGGCCATTCAGCCTATATTATTGTTAATATTCCAAACAAGCCTCCACCCACATCCTGTATTTAAAACATATCAGCAATCATAACAAAACTTGAAAAAAATAAGCAGACAATAATAGTGCCAACATTAGAAACCTTAATATCCTTTGTGACTGATGAAAAGTCAGTTGATTGTATGAAAATGTTTCCATATTTTAACTGTAAACTTGCCGTAAGGAAAATGCAATAGCCACGCAGAGCATAATGCAGGGCTGCATGCGTATCTACAATGGCCATACACTATAAAACCATAAGATATAGGAGCAGTATTAGATAATTCAGCCTATCAAATCTGCTGTACCATTCAATCATGGCTGGTATGTTTCTCAACGCCATTCTCCTGCATTCTCCCCATAAGCCTTGATCTCCTTACCAATCAAGAACCTACCTCTATCTTACACAGTCTCAATGACTTGGTCTAGGGCAATGAGTTCCACAGATTAACCACCTCTGGGTGAAGAATTCTGGCCTCATCTCAGTTCTTGAGGGTTGTCCCTTCACTCTGAGTCTGTGCCCTCGGTCCTTGTCTCTTCTACTAGTGGAAACCTCTTTTCCACATCCAGTCTATCCAGTCCTCTCAGTATTCTATACGTTTCAGCAAGATTCCGACCTTCCATCCTTCTAAACTCCATCGAGTACAGACCCAGAGTCCTCAACCACTCCCCATATGACAAGCCCTTCAACCCCAGGAGCATTCTTGTAAACTACGTTTAGATCCCCTCCAGTGCCAGCACATCCTTTCTTAGGTACAGGACCCAAAACTGGCCACAAAAGTCCAAATGCAGTCTGACCAGAGCCTTATACAGCCTCAGTAGTACATTTCTTCTCTTGTATTCTAGCCCTCTTGATAAAATACTAACATTGCATTTGCCTTTCTAACTGCCAACTGAACCTACATGTTAACCTTAAGAGAATCCTGAACTAGGATTCTCAAGTCCCTTTGTGCTTCAGATTTCTGAAGTCTTTCCGCATTTAGATAATTAACTTTCCCTCGATTCTTCATACTTAAGTGCATAATCTCACACTTTTCCATATTGGATTCCATCTGCCACTTCTTTGCCCACTCTCCTAACCTCTCCAAGTCCTCCTGCAGCCTCCCCACTTCCTCAACACTACCTGATCCTCCACTTATCTTTTGTGTCATCTGCAAACTAAGCAACAACGCCCGAATTCCTTGATCTTGATCATCAATGTAGAACGTGAATAGTTGTGGTCCAAACACAGACCTCTGTGGAATTTCACTAATCACTGGCTGCCATCCTGAAAAAAAAACTCTTTTTTCCTACCATCTGCCCTCTGCTAGTCAACTAATCCTCTTTCCATCTCAGTACCTTGCCTGTAATACCATGGGCTCTCATCTTATTTAGCAGTGTCTTGTGGAGCACCTTGTCAAAGGCCTCAGCTATCTCCTTCAGGAGCTCTGGGATGTAGTCTATCTGGGCTGGGTGATTTATCAACCTTCAGATCTTTCAGTTTCCCCAGCACCTTCTTCATAGTGATGGCCACTACACTCAACTCTGCTTCCCTGATTCTCTTGAAGTTCTGGTGTCTTCACCTTGAAGACTGATGGAAAATACCTACTCAATTCCTCTGGCATTTCTTTGTTCTCCATTACTACTACTCTCTCATTTTCCAGTCATCCAATATTCATTCTTGCCTCTCTCTTAATTTTTAAATGTCCAAAAAAAAAACTGTTGCAATCTTCTTTTACATTACTAGCTAGCTTAATCTCATATTTCAACCTCTCTCTCCTTATTGCTTTTTCAATTATACTCTGCTGCATTTTAAAGGCTTTCCAATCCTCTGGCTTCCCACTAATCTTCATCACATTGTATCCTTTTTTTTTTGCTTTTATGCTGTCCCTGACTTCCGTTCTCAACCATATTTGCCTCGTCCTCCCCTTTAATATGTTCTTTCTCCCTTGGAATGAATTTCTGCTGTGCCTCTCGAATTACCCCCAGAAACGCCTACTATCGCCGATCCACCGTCTTCCCTGTGAGGCTCTCTTTCAAATCCAATCTGGCCAGCTCCTCCCTCATGTCTTTGTAGCTACCTTTACTCAATTGTAATAGCACTATATTTGATTCCAGCTTCTCCCTTTCAAACGCAGGGTAAATTCTATCATATATTATGATTACTGTTCCTAGGGGTTCCTTCACCTTAAGCTCCTGAATCAAGTCTGCCATATTATACATCACCAAATCTGCAATTGCCTGTTCCCTACTGGACTCTACCACAATCTGCTCCAAAAAACCATCTTGTGGGCATTACATAAATTCTTTTTTTTGAGGTCTACCACTAACCCGATTTTCCCAATCCACCAGCGTATTGAAGTCCCCCAATGAAAATTATAATATTTACATGCCTTTTCTATCTTCTGATTTATCTTCTTCCCCACATTGTGACTACTGCTAGGAGGTCTGCACATTATGCACAACATAACGCAGTCCTACATGCAGATCTACAGCAGCTATGCACAGTATGTTGCAGCCCTGCATCAAGGTTTACGATAGACATGGAAAGCATAATGTATGGCTGGATGCACTTCTACAGTCCAAAGATGTACAAGTTAGGTGGATTGGCCATGCTGAATTATCCATAGTGTTCAGATTAGGTGTGTTAGCCTTGGGAAATGCAGGGTTATGTGGATAGGATAGGGGGATGG
>JAHRHZ010000078.1:2312768-2342501 GCA_024137785.1 Ginglymostoma cirratum
TTGTTCAGACGTATGTGCTTTTCTTGAGGGGTCAGCATTTATTTCCCTTCCCCAATAACCCTTGAGAAGGAGGTGGTGAGCTGCCTTCTTGAACCGTTGCAATCCATGTGCTATAGGTAGACCCACAATGCTTTGAGCGAGTGACTTGGGATTTTGACCCTATGACAGTGAATCAATGACAATGTATTTCCAAGTCAGGATGGTAAGTGGTTTGAAGGGGAAATTGTAGGTGGTGGTGTTCCCATGTATCTGCTGCCCTTATCCTTCTCGGTGGTGCGTGGCCATGGATTTGGAAAGTGTTGAGTAAGCAGTCTTGGTGAATTACTGCACTGCATCTTGTAGATAGCACACACTGCTGTCACTGAATGTTGGCAGTGAAGGAATTGGATGTTTGTGAATGTGGTGCCAACCAACTGGGCTGCTTTGTCCTGGATGGTGTCAAGCTTCTTGAGTGTTGCTGGAGCTGCACCTATCCAGGCAACTAGGTAATATTCCATCATGCTCCTGACTTGTGCCTTGTAGACGGTGGACAGGCTTTGGGGAGTTAGGAGATGAATTACTCACTGCAGGATTCCTTACCTCTGGCCTGGAAGCTCGCCATTGACCAGAAACTGAACTGGTCTGGTCATTTAAACACTGACTACAACAGCAGGTCAGAGGCCGGGAATTCTGCAGGAATCTCCCCCATGGCTGTACATCACCTACAAGACACAAGTTAGGGGTATGGTGGATGGCTGCAGCTTCAATAGCACCTAAGAAGCTCAACATCATTCAGGATAAAGTAACCTACTTGATTGTTTAAGGAAGTGGATGGGACACCAATCAGTTTCTATACCAATGGTCCATTGAGAAGGTGATCTGCAGTAATTTGCTATTGCTTCTTCAAAAGCACCTTCCAAATACGCAATATCCACCAACGTGAATTCCAGGAGATCAAAGGCTGCACAGAACATCACCACCTGCATAATCTCCTTCACAGACTAACGTGGCTGGAAATTAACTCTGTCCTTTCACTATTTCTGGGTCAAAGTCCTGGAACTCTCTCCCTCCACTTCATGGGATGCACTGCTTCAAGAATGCAACCTATGACTACCTTCTCAAATGCAACATTCGCATCAGTTGACCAATTAAAAATGTATCCAGAGACTTTGCAAATACTGGAAACAACAAAAGTGTCTTTCATTTCATATTCTTTAAGTGTTTGTATTATGATCTTGCAATATTCCAAAGAGATTCACAACCAATGAAGTAAATTTTCAAAGCAGTCACTGTTGTAATCCAGTGAAATATGACAGGTAGATTATCCAGACCATCTGCTTTGGTGAGGTCAGTTGAGGAATCAATATTGATCAAGACATTGGGGTGATGTCTCTCTGCTGCTTTTCAAAATTATGCCATGGGATGTCCACCCAAGAAGGCAAATAGTTGCCCCAGCATAATATCGCATCTAACAGATGGAAGTGCCACCATTGCAGAACTCCCTTGGACCTATGTTAGGAGCATCAGCCTATATTAGGGGCTCAAGTGTTTGGAGTAGGACTTTGGCCAGTGATTCAGAGGTGGTGGTGCTACCATTAAGCCTTGGCTGACGTCTACAAATGTAATTTGTACCTTGCAGAACTTTATGAAAGCTTTTTACACGTAACAGAATATGATCCAACTGAGGTCATCAACTTCCCTGATGGTCTAGTGGTTAAGATTGGGTGCTCTCACTGTCTTGGCCAGGCTTTGATTCCCTGTCAGAGAATGCAACTTTTGTTTAGGGAGGAGGTGATGGTGTCATGGTGTCATCACTGGACTATTAATCCAGAGACCCAGGTAATTTTCTGGAGACCTGCATTTGAATCCTCCCCACAGCAGATGGTGGGATTGCATTTCAATAAGTCTCTGGAATTAAATGAAACATTTGTCATAAAATCCCATCCAGCTCACAAGTGTCCTTCAGGGAAGGAACTCTGCCCTCCTCACCTGGTCTGGCCTACATGTAACTCCAGACCCATAGCAATGTGGTTGACTCTTAACCGGTTCTGAAATGGCCTAACAAACCACTCAGTTGTATCAACTAATAGAAATTCTCAAAAAAAGAATGAAACCAGAAACAACAGTAACAACAGAAACAGCTCTGCCAACTCCTCAACATCCTCCTCACTAACATCGGGGGGCTAGTGCCAAAATTGGGAGAGCTGCCTCACAAACTAATCAAGAAACAGCCTGACATAGTCATACTCATGGAATCATACCTGACAGACAATTTCCCCGACACCACCATCACCATCCCTGGATATGCCCTGTCCCACCAACAGGACAAGCCCAGCAAAGGTGGCAGCACCGTGGCATACAGCCAGGAGGGAGGTGCCTGGGAATCCTCAACACTGACTCCAGGATCCATGAAGTCTCATAGTATCAGGCCAAACATGGGCAAGGAAACCTCCTGCTGGTTACCGCATGCCGTCTATGTCCATCACCAAAAGTGGCTCAGCAGCACTACTGACCAAGGTGGTCAAGTCCTAAAGGACGTAGCTGCTAGACTGTGTCTGCGGCAGGTGACGACGGAGCCAACATGATGATAAAACATACTTGACTTCATTCTTACCAATCTACCGGCTGCAGAGGTATCTGTTCATTGCAGCTTTGGTAAGAGTAACCACCTCACAGTCCTTGTGGAGACAAAGTCCCTTCTTCGTAGAACTGAAGAGGAGTCAGACTCCAAATGTTAACTCTGTTTCTCTATTCATAAATGCTGCCAGACCTGCTTTCTAGCATTCTGTGTCTGTTCCAACTAATACATGGCTTTCCTACCAGGCTTGCATATAACATATACACACCAACACATGTTCATGCGCTCAGTCACCATAACTTACAAACATGTACAGATTATCATTCTTGAACATGCTTTTACCTCTTCCTTTGTGAACTGAGCAGGTTTGGTTTCTCCTTTCGGGGCCTGTGGCTCCATCTGTGGAATAAAGTTATACAAAATATTCAGATCACTACTTAATCAATACCTGATTGATCCCTAGAACATATGGGCCATTATAGAATTATGTTACAGATTAAAGAAGACACAAAGAAGCATAAGCAAAGTTATTTGCATGCAGGTCTAAGCACTTAGTCCTGGGGCTCAGCTTGAACACTTACCTGACCTGTGCTTTTAGATACTGCCAATTAATTGCAGCAACAGAATGTCCGAATTCCATACTTTATACTCAAATAACTTAAGTTTTGGAATGGTTTAAATCATTTTCCCACATTTCAATCTTTTAAGTAGAGTGCTCCAAGCACAGGGCTGAGACCCACCTTGTAAAATAATGACAAGTTGAAAAGAACGGGAAAGGCATTGGTGCATATCAGAAAGCAGTAACATACTGATACTAAGTTTGGAGAGGGTTTAAACTAATTTATTAGAGGCGTGTGAATGAGGAGGTAATAACAGAGAGGTGAACAGGAAACTGGGAGAGACAGATAGCACCAAAGTAATAAATAGTATGATAATTAGGTGGGTTCAGTATAAGGGTGGGAAGAAATGAAGTCTAAATTAGGGTATGTGAATGTGCGGAGTGTGGTTAAAAAGGATTGGTGATTGAAGGCCCAGATAACCATGTGAAAATATGTGGTGATAATGGAGACCTAGCTCAAAGAAGCAGGTATTAAATACAGCAAATAAAGTAGCATACTATTTAATTGGAGAGAGTGATTTCAGAACTCTGTAGTACACAAGGAGCTGGGTGCTCTGATACATGAATCACACAACACTGACTGGTATATAAGTACAGCAAATGATTAGAAAGACAAATTACATACTGACATTTATTGCGGGGAAGGGAATATAAAAGCAGGGAAATGTTACCACAACAGTATAGAGCTAAAGAGAGACCACATTTGGAATAGTGCGTACTGTTATGGTCTCCTCATTTCATAGATTCATACAGCACAGAAAAGACAGTTCAGCCATCAAGTCTGCACCAATATAACTACAATTAGAACTGCACTAATCCCAGTTTCCTGCACTTGTCCCATATCCTTGAATGTTATGATATTTGAAGTCTCATCCAAATATTTTTCAAAGGTTGTGAGATTTCTGGCCTCTACTACCTTCCCAGGCAGTGCATTTCAGATTCTCACAACCCGCCGAGTGAAAACGTTTTCTCCCAAATCCCCTCTGAACTTCCTGCCCCTTTCCCACATGCCTTATTTGGAATGAGATGTATAGGGGGTTCTCCAATCTGACAACATCTGACTTACAAACACAATCCTATGTGGGGATACAATTTTAAACATCCTACGTATGATTGTTTCCTGAATTGCTGCCTCATGCTATCCTGCACTATGTTGCGACTTACATACAAGTCGACTTGCAAATGGACACAAGAATGGCACCCATTCACAACCTGGGTACTGCCTGTAATTGCTTTAAAAGCCATTCAGAGAAGGTTCATTCAAATCACTCCTGGCATGAAAGGGTTTATCTTGAAGAAAGGTTGAAGAGGCTGGGCCCAATTCCAAAGGAGTTCAATCCGGGCAAGTGTGGGGTGATGCATTTTGGGAGGTCTAATTCTAGAGCAAACTATACTGTAAACGGAAGAGCCTTGGGAAAAGTTGATGAGCAGCGAGATCTGGGAGTTCAGGTCCATTGTACCCTGAAGGTGGCTGCACAGGTGGATAGAGTGATCAAGAAGGCATATGGTATGCTTGCCTTCATCGGACGGGGTATTGAGTATAAGAGCTGGCAGGTCATGTTAAAATTGTACAAGACTTTGGTTCGGCCGCATTTAGAATACTGTGTACAGTTCTGGTCGCCACATTACCAAAAGGATGTGGAAGCTTTGGAGAGGGTACAGAGAAGGTTTACAAGGATGTTGCCTGGTATGGAAGGTGCTAGCTATGAAGAGAGGTTGAGTAGGTTAGGATTGTTTTCATTAGAAAAAAGGAGATTGAGGAGGGACCTGATTGAGGTCTTCAAAATCATGAAGGGTATAGACAGGATTGATAGAGATAAGCTTTTTCCCAGGGTGAGGGATTCAATAACGAGGGGTCACGCGTTCAAGGTGAGAGGAGAAAAGTTTAAGGGGGATACACGCGGAAAGTACTTTACACAGAGGGTGGTAGGTGCCTGGAATGCGTTGCCGGCAGAGGTAGTAGAGGCAGGCACGGTAGATTCATTTAAGGTGCATCTGGACAGATGCATGAGTAGGTGGGGAGCAGAGGGATACAGATCCTTAGGAATTGGGCGATAGGTTTAGACAGTGAATTGGATCGGCACAGGCTTGGAGGGCCGAAGGGCCTGTTCCTGGGCTGTAAGTTTTCTTTGTTCTTTGTTCTTTGTTCTTTGAGTTCAAAGAATGGGGATGATCTTATTGAAAAATACAAGACCCTAAGGAGATTTGACAGGTGGATACTGGAAGGATGTTTCTTCTTGTGAGGAAAACTAGAATTAGGGCACATAAGTTAGAAACAGGTATATTTATGGACGATGAGAACCTGGAATTCGGAACCATTTGGACATTCTTTGGTTGAAGAGGATTTTTCATGTGATTTCTTTGAAATAAAAAAATGACAAAACATTAAAAGAGGATGGTTGATGATCTGCTGTTTACCAGTAAAGCAAATACTTTTGGGAAAATAGGCCAGTAAAGTTTTTAATGTGGTAGAGGTAGATTTAATGGCCCTTAATTGCTGGACAAACAGATTTGGAAATGCCTTGTGAACTGTGCTGTTCATTATCTACAACAATCTCTGGACTGAAGTTGATGTGTGTTTTCACAGGCCTAGCTGTGAGCAGTTGGCGAAGCTGACAGGGAAGAGCTCTCTGACTGTCTGTTTCTTACTAAGAGACAGAGAGAGAGAGAGAGAGAGAGAGACAAAGTGAAACAAACTGAAAGATCGCTCAGTGAATTATTTGTGAAACGTGTATTGGGCAAGGGCTGTTCACATATTAAAATGGTAGCTTGTGAACTGAAGTTACCCAAGCCCCAGCCATTGTCTTGTGCTGGCTGCAACCAGTTCAAACTGGGTCAGCTCAAGGGAATAACATAAGGTATAAATTTTGATTTGGTGGAAGAGTAATCAGGTGATGCTACTGGTGTCCTTGGGTCAGAGCGAAAAATGAAAAGACACAGGCTTGCCCGATGAAGTAGAACCATTGAGGAAAAGACACCACAGTTCGGGAAGATATGGACAAAAGGATTTTTAAAAAATGAAGGATTTCAGGTGCGCCAGCAGCAAAATTCTGGAGATAAACCTTCACCAAAGTTGAGGACCCTACACTTGGAAGCATAGAGACCACATTGAGACCTTGAGAGATCGTCTGGCCAGCATGAACTCCTATCCTCGGGCTTTAGCCTTTAAATTTTCTGACTGTTCAGGGAAGATCAGAAAAACTTAGTGGGTGCATACATAGATTTTAGTCTTGTATGAGTTGCATGCCTGCTTTTAACCTTTTCTTAACCAAACAGTGTGAATTGCATGTCTGTTTTAACTAAAAAATAAAGTTAGTTATTAGTTGATACAGATTTGACTGTTTTCCTCTTTGTGCCGAAGCAATAACTGTTGTCGAGAGCGGGAACCAGGCAACAGCTGATATAGTTTCAAATATTAGGCTTCATAGATTTGAAATCTGGTCTAAAGATTTTCCAGCATTCTGCGATTGTCAACAATTTGATCTCAAAGGAGCTGTGAGAAGTCAACCCATTCTATCTTCTGCATTCATACCTTTGATCCATAGGGATGTTGTTCCTTTTTTGCCAATTTTTTTCCATAAATAATATCTCTACAGAACTGTGTCATGTTTCCTGTTTAGTGATGTGTGTTTGGGATTTAAGGCGATATTTATAATTCTGCATAATAGCTCAGTTAACCAATATGCCAGTTGTTTAAAGAATTTATCTCCATTATAACAAATAAATTATTTTTGAATTAACTTAGAGAAGCCTGATGCTCATTTCTTTTACTCTGGATCATAACACAAACCAGATACAAACTGATTATTTTCGGGATTAAATAAAACAATTACACTTATGAATTCCAGTTCATGGAATTGTGGATCTTGATTTTCAATGCATTCTTCCCATCTGAGTCATAACACATGGTTTAAGAATAACAAGTTTTTCTTTTAAAACAGAGATGAGGATTTTTCTTTTCCTCTCACAAAGATAGTATCAAAGGGTAACAATCTTGCCCAGAAGGATTAGTCTACAAATTTATTCAAGGTTGAGTTAGATAAATTTTTGATAGACAAGGGAGTCAAGAGTTATGGGGTGCAGACAGAAGAACAGAACTCAGGCCACAACCAGAGGACAGAGAACAAAGAACAAAGAACAAAGAAAATTACAGCACAGGAACAGGCCCTTCGGCCCTCCAAGCCTGCGTCGATCGAGATCCTCTGTCTAAACCTGTCATCCATTTTCTAAGGGTCTGCATCCCTTTGCTCCCTGTCCATCCATGTACCTGTCCAGATACATCTTAAAAGACACTAACGTGTCTGCGTCTACCACCTCCGCTGGCAACGTGTTCCAGGCACCCACCACCCTCTGCGTAAAGAACTTTCCACGCATATCTCCTGTAAACTTTCCTCCTCTCACTTTGAACTCTTGACCCCTAGTAATTGAGTCCCCCACTCTGGGAAAAAGCTTCTTGCTATCCATCTTGTCTATACCCGTTATGATTTTGTAGACCTCAATCAGGTCCCCCCTCAATGTCCGTCTTTCTAATGAAAATAATCCTAGTCTACTTAACCTTTCTTCATAGCTAGCACCCACCATACCAGGCAACATCCTGGTGAACCTCCTGTGCACCCTCTCCAAAGCATCCACATCCTTTTGGTAATGTGGCAACCAGAACTGTACGCAGTACTCTTAAATGTGGCCGAACCAAAGTCTTATACAACTGTAACATGACCTACCAACTCTTGTACTCAATACCCCGTCCGATGAAGGAAAGCATGCCGTATGCCTTCTTGACCACTCTATTGACCTGCGTTGCCACCTTCAGGGAACAATGGACCTGAACACCCAGATCTCTCTGTACATCAATTTTCCCCAGGACTTTTCTGATGTGACCAGAGGTGAGCCATGATCTAATTAAATGGTGAAGCAGATCTAAGTGCCAAATGACCTAAACCTATTCCCAAATTCTATGTTCCCCCAGTGATAATATCTTACCACAATGAAAATATTCTACAACAATGAGAGTATAACAACACAGTGATATGTCAACATACTATGTGTTATTGTCTTCTAACTGTGATGGAATATCAAATGTGGTAATACTTTAACACTGTGTTCATGCACACAATACTCTACCACCACAAAATTCTACAACAATAAGAATATAACATCACGATGACATATCACAGTTATGGCACTCCATTACAGGGATAATACTCCAACAGCATTAATACTCTACACTGTTAAGACACTATCACAGTGATGATAGGACTACCCAATGAAGATAATCTAACACAGTATTAATATTCCAATTAGAACACACAAGCACAGCGAATGTAGAGCAACATCATGATAATATGAAAACTCTATGATAATACATAAATGATGCAACATGTACATTATTACATCAGAACAACGCATTCAATAACAAAACAGCAAAATTGTGGCAACAGTACATTGTTTTATGTGTTTGGTGAAGAATTATCACTATGTCTCATTATAATATACACCATAATATAATCTAACACTTGGCACAGGTGAGTTATTCAGCACAGTAGAGTTATTCAGCACAGTATTCCTAGCCTCTGACCTGCTTTTGTAGCCACAGTGTTTATGTGGCAAGTCCAGTTGAGTTTCTGGTCAACAGTAACCCCCAGGATGTTGATAGTGAAGGATTCGGTGATGTTCACACCGTTGAATGTCAAGGGGCAGTGGTTGGATTGTCTCTTATTGGTGATGGTCATAGGCTGGCCACATGTGGCACAAATGTTACTTGCCACTTGTCAGCCTAAGCCTGGATATTGTCCAGATCTCGTTATATTTCAACACCAACTGCTTCAGTTTGTGAGGAGATGTGAATGGTGCTGAACATTGTGCAATCAATCACTGGCGAAGATCCCTACTTCTGACCTTATAATGGAGGCAAGATCATTGATGAAGCAGATGAAGATAATTAGGCCTAGGACTTCACCCTGAGGAACTCCTGCAGAGATGCCCTGGAGCTGAGATAATTGGCCCCCAACAACTATGACCATCTTCCTATGTGCCAGATATGACTCTAACCAGCAGAGAATTTGCCCCTGATACCTATTGATTCCAGTTTTACTAGTGCACCTTGATGCCACACTCAGTCAAATGCAGCCTTTCTGTGAAGGGCTGTCACTCTCATCTCACCTTTGGAACGCAACTCTTTTGTCTATGTTTGAACTAAGGTTGTAGTGATGTCAGGAGCTGAGTGGCCCTGATGGAACCCAAACTGAGCATCACTGAGCAAATTATTGCTGAGCAGGTACTGCTATCTGGGCAATTTTCTATATTGTGGGCAAGATGCCCATGTTGTAACTGTACTGGAAGAGCTTGGCTCCGGGAGCAGCAAGTTCTAGAACACGAGTCTTTAGTACTATTGCTGGAATGTTATCAGGACCCATAGCCTTTGCAGTATCCAGCATCTCCAATCATTTCTTGATATCACTGGAGTAAATCAAATTGGCTGAACACTGGTATCTGTAGTGCTGGGGACCACTGGAGGAGCCAAGATGGATCATCCACTTGGCACTTCTTGCTGAAGAATGATGCGAAAGCTTCAGCCTTAACATTTGTCAGGATGTGAACCCACTCGAAAAGTGCAGAACAGGTTTTAGGAAAATGGTTCCAGGCATGAGAAACTTCAGTTATTAAGATGGATTAGAAAAGTTTGGGTTGTTATCCTTGCAGTAGAGAAGGCCAAGGGGAGATTGAACAGAAGATTTGCAAGTCATCAGGGTTCTAGATGGAGTTGGTGCGTTCCCACTTGTAAACAGATTGAAAACCAAAAGGGCACAGTTTTAAATTGTTCTGAAAAAGAAGCAAATCCAAGGTGAGAATTTTTTTTTCCATTAAGCAAATATTTAGGGCCTGGAATGCACTGATTGGAAATGTGGTGGAGACACTCAAGACAGCATTGAGTTATTATTTAAATTGAAACAACATACAAGGTTATGTGGAAAAATACAGGAGATAGCACTTAATTTCATTGCTCAAAGAGACAGTACAGACATGATGGGTTGAATGGTCTCCTGCACTCAACAGTTCTGTGATTCGGTGATTCAGTCATGAATGGTGAGTCACTATTAAGTAATCAGAGGAGGATGATCTACAAATATCCCATCCTCAACAATCGGGGAGTCCAGCAGATGCGAGGCTGAACCATTTAGCCAGATTGCATGATCCATCTCAGCCTCCTCCAGAGGTCCCCATCTCAGATACCATTCTTAAGCCACCTTTTTTTCACTGCACATGATATGAAGAAATGACTGAAGGCAGTGGACATTGCAAACACGACGTGTCCTGACAAAATCCCAATAGTAGTACAACATTGAAGACTTGTGCTGTACAACTAACTGTGCCCACAGTCAAGTCCAACCAAAATCATCAGCATCTACCTTGACAATGTGAAAAAACATCCAGATAGGTCTTGTCCACAAGAAAGCAGGATAAATCCAATTTGGCAATTACCAGCCCATCAGTCTAGTGTTAATCATCAGCAAAACAACAGAAGATATCATCAGCAGTGACTTACTCAGCAATAACCTGCTCACTGACTTTCAGTTTGGGTCCCACAAAGACCATTCAGTTCCTGACCTCATTGCAACTTTGAATCAAACATGGACAAAAGAGCTGGATTCCAGAGGTGTGGTGGAAGTGACTGTCCTTAACATTAAGGTAATAGATCTATGGTGATATCAAGGAAGCCTATGAAAACTGGAGTCAATGGGAATCGAGGTTAAAAACGGCTCTACACTGGTTAGAGTCAAAGCTTACACAAATGAAGATAATGGTGACCAAATCATCTCAATCCCGAGACATCATTACGGGAGTTGCTCCATCATAGTGTCAGAAATGAGAATGTTCATTGATGATTGCTCAGTCTTGAGTACTATTCACAACTCTGATTGTCCGTAGCACAGAACTTTAGTATTGTCGAATAAAGAAACATTTTGTACTAAATACAATTTTATCAGCAATGCTTTTCAGGTTTTGAAACTGTTGATATCCCTTTTGCAGTATTAATTAGGCTCACTGTAGTAATTGACAAGTCTCATTAACTCCACACAATTGCAAGAAATGTAAATCTCCAGCAAGTGAGAATCTATCTTCCCTTAGCATTCAAAGTGTTGTCACTGCTGAATCTCCATCCCCATCTTGAGAGTTAATATTGACCAGACTCTGACCACCCACTTTGTACTATGGCTATAAAAGCAGATCAGAGGCTGGGAATTCTGCAAGTAACTCACCTCCTGAGTCCCAAGAGCCTCTCCACCATCTACAAGGCCCAAGTCAGGAGTGTGATGACAGACTTCCAACTTGCCCAAAATGACAGCAGCTTCAGCAACACTCAAGAAGCTTTAAACTATTGAATACAAAGCACTCACTCCCTGTACCACTGATGTACCATCTACAAGATGAACTAACTGCATAAATTGTTATTGGTCCTTCAATTGCACTTTCCAAACACATGACCTCTACCATCTAGAAGGATAAATGCAACAGACACATGAGAACACTAGCACCTGCAAGTTCCTCTTGAAATCACACACTATCTTGACTTGGAACTGTATTACCATTCCTTCACTGTCACTTCACATTCAAAATCTTAGAACTCCCTTCCAAACAGCGCTATAAATGCGCACAGACTGCAACATTTAAAGGGGGCAGCTCACCACCACCTCCTCAAGAACAATTATGATGGCTACAAATGCTGGCGTGGCCAGCAAAGCCCATATTCCAGAAAAGGAATAAAATAAAATTAAAAGACAGTGCAAAAGACTGACATTTATCCTTTCCAAAATAACTGAGTAACATTCTAATCCCTCCCCAAACCTGGGGTCACACACTAATGAACAGAAATAACTGAGGAACAATGGGGAATAGAAAGATCTGGCTCTACTGTGGAAAATTGAGGTTTCTACACCTGCCCTAGCTGATATCTGCCAATTCAGCACAGAGCTTGAGCTAGTGCTTTAATTAACTCAGTGTCATAGTGAAGCCTTGGTAACTGAAGTAGATGGTTTTGATGTCACTGCTGACAAGTTTTCCTGGGTTCAAGCCCCACTCCAGAGACTGGACCTGTAATAAAATTCAAGGCTACGGGCCTAGTGCAAGTAAGTGGGACTAGTATAGATCATAGAGTCCTCACAGGGTAGAAGCAGGCCATTTGGCCCATCGAGTCCAAACTGACCCTCCAAAGACCATCCCACACAGACCCACGCCCCTCACCCTATCCATGTAACCCTGCATTTCCTATGCCAATCCACCAAACTTGCACATCTTTAGACTGTGGGAGGAAACCAGAGCACCCAGAGGAAACGCACACAGACACGGGAGAATGTGCAAACTCCACACAGGCAGTTGCCCAAGGCTGGAATCGAACCCACGGCCCTGGCACTGTGAGGCAGCAGTGCTAACCACTGAATCATCTGATAGATAATAATATATTTTTGGCAGAGCAGACTGTTGATAGGCCGAAAGGCCTCTTCTGTACTGTATGACTCTATGAGACTCAAGTAAAACATTTGGGTTTAATCATTTCAGTATCTATTGGTGGGGAGGGCAAAGCAAACACTTTAAGGACTCTCTGAAGATCTCTGAGCTCTGTCAGCATTGACATTCATGACCAGGAGCAGCTTTCTATCAACCCTACAAAGTGGTGACAATATGTCTAAAAGTTGCATCACCCTTAGAAACCTAATGCCTTAATGATGAGGAAGGATAGAAGAAGAAGCAAATCCTACTCTCTACATCCCATTACCTCATGGGATATCCTGTCTCATGTGCCTAAAACTCTGTCGGTTGAGCTTTGGCCAATTTAATCACATGAAGAGCCACGGCAGAATGTCATGACCCTCAGTAGAGAGCTCATCCTTAGATGAAGGGACAGTGCTAACAATGAAATTATCTTGCACATTGTGTCACTATGAAACCTTGTACACATCTTACAAATTTCAGGCCCTTCTCACCTTCATTCTCTCTTCCAGTCAATTCATTATGATGAACCTTCCATGATCCTGATTCTGAGTTTTTATATTGACAGTGCTCAGCTCTAATTCTCTACCATTTATCTCAGCTTTAGGACATTGTCATTAAAAATTGTCAGAATTTTCGACAGTCGGACATTGGGAAGGCCAAAACTGTTACTTTCAATTCCTGCCAAGGAATTTGTTTCCATGAAACAGACTTTTAATTTCCAGACTTCACACTCAAACTGAACTCAACGCTATAAGCCTGTTCATCCCAAATCTAAAATTGAACCCTGCATGCTAACCAAAGGTTATACCTCAACCATCACAGAAATCACTGATGCTTTGTCTGCATCCTTGTTACCACTACACTCCATTTTACCCAATACTGGACTCATCTTCCTCCCATCCTTTGTCCCTTGTGAGATCACACCTTTTTTGAAAGTACATTCACTATTATCTGCCTTGCTTTAAGTTCCACTTACCATCCTTCCTGACATGTATCAGCTGCCTTTCGCTCAGCATATCTAACTGAAGATTTGCATTCTCAGCTATAAAGAAGATGTTGTCTAAGGAGCCTTGAAGAGTTACAGGAATGCATCTTACGGATGGTACACTGGGCATCAGCAGTGAAAGCAGTGCATGTTGAAAGTGGTAGATCACATACCAATAAAACAGGCTACTTTGTCTTGGATCATGTCAAGCTTCTTGAGTAATGAGTGTTTCACCCATGTGGAGATTATTTCATCACACACCTGACTCGTGCCTTGTAGATGGTGGACAGGCTTTGGCAAACAGGAGGCGAGTAACTTGCCACAGTATTCCTAGAGTTTGACCTGCTCTTGCAGCCACTGTAATTAAGCTTCTGGTCAGTGGTAACTCCCAGGATGTTGATAGTGGAGGTTCAGCAATATTAACACCATTGAATGTCAAGGGAGATTATTTAATTCTCTTGTTTGAGATGATTGTTGCTTGGCACAAGTGTGGCCTGAACAACACTGGCCAACTGTCAGCTGAAGTCTGGATCTTGGCCAAGTTGTGCTGCATTTGAACATGGATTGCTTCAGCACCTGAGGAGTCGCGAATGGTGAACATTGCACAATCATCAGTGAGCATCCCCGCTTCTGACTTTGTGATGGAGGGGAGGTCAGTGATGAAGCAGCTGAAGATGGTTGAGCCTAGGACACTACCCTGAGGAACTCCTGCAGAGGATGCCCTGGAGCTGAGATGACTGACCTCCAACAACTGCAACCATCTTCCTATGTGCCAGGTATGGCTCCAACCAGTGGAGAGTTTGCCCCCTGATATCCATTGATTCAAGTTTTCTTAGGGGTCTCAGATGCCACACTTGATCAAATACAGCCTTGATGTTGAGGGCTGTCACTGTCACCTCACCTCTGGAATTCAGCTCTTTTGCCCATGCTTGAAGGAAGGCTATAATGAGGTCAGGAGCTATGGTCCTGGCCAAACCCAGACTGGGCGTCACTGAGCAGGTGCTGCTTGATGACACTGTAGATGACACCTTCAATAACTTAACTGATGATTAAGAGTAGACTGATGGGGCAGAACTAGCCAGGTTATATTTGTCCTGCTTTGCGTACACGATGGAACTCAATAATTTTCTATATTGCCAGATAGCTGACAGTTTTGTAGTTATAAGACCATACAACATAGGAGCAGGATTATGCCATGCAGCCCATCCCGTCTGCTCCATCATTCAATGGCTGATCTGATAATCCTCTTATTTCCTGCCTTCACATCATCCTTGATCCAGTTACTGATTAAAAATCTGTCTACAAATCTAATTATACTTAATGACCCAGCGTCATCAGACCTCTCTGGTAAAGAATTCCACAGATTCACACACACATAAACCTCAAGCTACTCAACCTCTCCTCATAAGACAGTCCCTCTATATCTGGTATCAATCTAGTGAACCTTCTCCTCCAATGCCAGTATATCTTCCCCTACATAAAAAGGCCCAAATGGTTCACAATACTGACCAGTACTTTTATAGTTTAACAAGACCTCCCCACTTTGACATCCCAATCCCTTTCAAATAAAGGCCAACATTCCATTTGCTTTCCACATTATCGACTAAACTCCTCTTCCATTTCTTGGTTCCCCATTATCATTTTCCAGCCTCATTCTTGAGGGGGTCAATGTTCACTTTGGCATCTCTCTTTCTTTAAATATATTTAAAGAAGGTTTTGCTGTACATCTTGACATTACTTGCAAGTTTACCTTCAAAGCTTATTTTCATCCTCATCATTTTTTGGTCATCTTTTGATGGTTTTTAAGAAATTTCTCAATCCTCTGACTTATTACTATTCTTTACCACACTGTATATTCACTTTTGATGTTGACATTAACTTCCCTGGTTAACCATGGTTGGCTTATCCCTTTTCTAGAACCGTCTTCATTAGAATACATTTTTGCTGTAAGTTACAAACTATTTTCTTAAACATCTACCATTGTTGGTCAACCATATAAACTCCTTCTCCAGTCCACTCCAGCTAGCTCTGCACTCATTGCTCTGCAATCATGCCGATTTAAGCTTAGACTAATTATTTGCAACCCAAGTTCCCCTCTCTCAACTGAATGCTAAATTTTGCCATGTGATGGTCACTGTTTCCTACGAGGTAGTCATGCAGCACAGAAACAGGCCCTTCCCCTTCACCTACTCATCCATACCAACCAGGTATCCTAAACTGAACTAGTTCCTTTTGCCTACCCTCTAAATCTTTCTTATCCATGTGTCTGTCCAAAATGTCTGTTAAATGTTGTAACTGTACCCACCTCTACCACTTCCTCTGGCAACTCATTCTATATACGCATGACCCTCTGTGTGAAAAGGTTCCCCCTCAGTTCCCTTTTAAATCTCTCCCCTCTCACCTTAAACCTATGTCCTCTAGTTTTAGGCTCTTCACCTTATTCACCTCATCTATGGTCCTCGTGATTTTATAAACTTCTAAGGTCACCCTTCAGCTTCCTCCTGGGAAGAAAGTCCCAGCTTATCCTCATAACTCCTGTCTCAGTACATTCTTGTAAATCTTTTTTGTACCCTTCCCAGTTGAATAGCATCCTTCCTATTGTGCACAATACTCCAAATGTCTTGTACAGCCATAACATAACATCCCAACTCATGTACTCAATACTCTGACTGATGAAGGCAAGCATGCCAAATGTCTTCTTCACCACCCTATCTGCCTGTGATACCACTTTCAAGGAACTATGAACCTGAACCCCTAGGTCTCTCTGTTCAACACCATTCCCCAGAGACCTACAATTAACTGTAAGTTACGCCCTGCTTTGTCCAAATTACACTCAATCTGCCATTCCTCAGCCCACTGGCCCAGTTGATCGAGATCCCATTGTACCCATAGATAGCCTTCTTCACAGTCCACTATACCACCAATTTTGGTGCCATCCCCAAACTTACTAACCATGCCTCATATATTCTCATCCAAATAGTTTATATTAATGGCATACAACAGTAGACCCAGCACCAATCCTTGCAGCACATCGTTGGTGCTGGGTCTCCAGTCTCAACAACATCCCTCGACCACCACCCTCTGTCTTCTAACAGCAAGCCAATTTGTATCCAGTTGGCTAGCTCTCCCTGAATCCCAAGGAAACTAACCAGTCTACCATGCAGCAGCACAGTGGCTCAATAGTCAGAACTGCTGCATGACAACACCAGGGTTGCCTCGGGCAACTGTCCGTGTAGAGTTTGTACGTTCTCCCAGTGTCTGTGCGGGTTTCCTCCGGGTGCTCCAGTTACCTCCCTCAGTCCAAAGATGTGCAGGTTAAGTGGATTGGCAATGCTAAATTGCCTCTAGAGTCCAGGGATGTGAACCTAGGTGGCTTAGCCATGGGAAGGGCAGAGTTACAGGGATTTTGGGAGGGAGGGAGAAGGTGGGGTCCTGGGTGGGATGCTCTTTGGAGGGTCGGTGTGGATTCAATAGGCTAAACGGTCTGCTTCCACAATGTATGGATTCTTTGATTTCTATGAACGTTATCAAAGGTCTTCCTAAAGTCCACGTAGACAATGTCTACCACTCTGCCTTCATCCACCTTCTTGGTCACCTCTTCAAAAAAAAACTCAGGTTTGTGAGATAGACTTTCCCACACACAAAGTGTCCTGAACACACACTATAAACTCTTCTTAGCTTCCTATGCCAAACTGCTTATCCCAATTATACAAGGATTAAAGTCACCCATGATTAATGCCCTGCTTTTTTTTGTAAATATGCCTTCATTACCTCATGATTTATTCTCTGTCCCAAAGAATACCTACAGTCAGGAGGCCTATAGACTACAGTGACCTCCCCTCCTCCTTCCCATTTTTATTTCTTAACTCACTTCATAGGAATTCTGCATCTCCTAATCCAAAATCATTTCTGGCTATCGCATCTTACCACCCCTTCCCTCCTGCCTGTCCTTTTGAAAGGTTACATACACCTGAATAATTAGTTCCTAGCTTTGATCTCCTTGCAATTGTCTAGCTAATGGCTATAAGATCATACCCATTAGC
Organism: Ginglymostoma cirratum; assembly: GCA_024137785.1. Lineage (NCBI taxonomy): Eukaryota > Metazoa > Chordata > Chondrichthyes > Orectolobiformes > Ginglymostomatidae > Ginglymostoma > Ginglymostoma cirratum. Next base: position 2,330,462 of record JAHRHZ010000078.1, read on the forward strand.
CTACAATTGTACCATGAACTAACTCAAAAATAATCCAAACCTAGTCAGTCAATCACTCCTCATACTTCAGTCTCACCATCCATGGAGTCAGCCTGGTAAAACTTCGCTGCCCTCTGAGAGCAACAGCACCCTTCCTCAGAAAAGGAGGCCAAAACTGCACGCAATATTCTAGATGTGGCCTCACCAAGGCCCTGTACAATTGTAACAACACTTCCCTGCTCCTGTACTTGAAACCTCTTGCAATGAAGGCCAACATACTATTTGCCTTCTTTACCACCTGTATGTTTACCTTCAGCTACTGGTGCACACCGCCCTCTCCCAATTTACAGCCATTCAGGTAGTAATCTGCCTTCTTGTTTTGCTTCCAAAGTGAAAAACATCATATTGATCCAAATTATACTGCATCTGCCTTTGGTTTGCCCGCTCATCCAACCTGTCCAGCTCATGCTGAAGGATCTCTGCATCCTCGTCACAGTCAACCTCCCATCCAACTTTGTATCATCTGCAAACTTGGAGATGTTACATTTTGTTCCGTCATCCAAATCATTTGTATATATTGTGAATAGCTGGGATCCCATCACTGATCCCCTGTGGCACCCCACTAGTTATTGCCTGCCAGTTTGAAATGCACCATTAATTCCTACTCTTTGTTTCCTCTCTGCCAGTTTTCTATCCATCTCAATACACTTCCCCCAAACCCATGACTTTAATCTTGCACAATAATCTCATAAATGGGACTTTGTCAAACTCTTTCTGAAAGTTCAAATATACCACATCAACTGTCTACCCCTTGTCAACCCTACTAGTTACATCTTCATGGAATTCCAACAGATTTGTCAAGCATGATTTCCCCTTCATAAATCCATGCTGACTTTGTCTGATCCCGCCACTGCTTTCTCAATGTGAGGTTCTACATTTTGGCAAGGCAAGTCAGCGCGGGACTTATACATTTAATGGTCAGGTCTTGCGGAGTGTTGCTGAACAAAAGGACCTTACAGTGCAGGTTCATGGGTCCTTGAAAGTGGAGTCACAGGGAAGCAGGATAACGAAGGTGATGTTTGGTACGCTTGCCTTTGTTGGTTAGTACATTGAGTATAGAGGTTGGGAGATCTTCTTTGGCTGTACAGTATCTTGGTTAGGTCGCTTTTGGAATACTGCATGCAATTCTGGCCTCCCTGCTATAGGAAGAACCTTGTGAAACTTGAAATGGTTCAGAAAAGATTTACAAGGATGTTGACATAACAGTGTCGTGTGGGTGGAACACAGCAGGCCAGGCAGCATCAGAGGGAGAGGCTAAATAGGCTGGGCGTATTTTCTCTGGAGAGTCGGAGGCTGAGGATTGGCCTTAAAGAGGTTTACAAAATAATGAGGGGAATGCTTAGGGTGAATAGCCAAGATCTTTTCCCCAGGGTAGGGGAGTCCAAAACTAGAGGGCAAAGGTTTAAAGGTGAAAGGGAAGAGATTTAAAAGGGACCTAAGGGACAACTTTTTCACGCAGAGGGTGGTGTATGTGTGTATGGAATGAGCTGCCAGAGGAAGTGGAGGAGGCTGGTACAATGGGTATATGAATAGGAAGGGTTTTGAGGGATTTGGGCCAAGTACAGGTAAATGGAACTAGATTAATTTTGAATATCTGGCCAGAATGAACGAGTTGGACAAAAAGGGTCGGTTTCTATGCTGTACATCTATGACTGAGAAAGTTGACTAATTAATGTTCATTACTCATCACTAAATCTGTGGTCTCTTCTCTGAGATAAAACAAAGAAATGAAGATGCTGGAAAGCCAGATCAGCACCAGAAATTGCCAAACTCAGTTCGGAAGAAGGGTCACTGGTTTTGAAACATTGACTCTGCTCTCTATCCACAGATGCTGCCAGACCTGCTGAGTTTCTCCAGCAATGTGTGTTTGTGGTGTCTCATTTATTCAAAATTACATTAATCCAGAATAAAGTTCCAGATACATTCAAGAAATTGCAGCTTAGGAATCTGAAATTCAAACTATTCTATTCGCCTGGTGTATATGACCAATTTTATGTGATTCATTGAGACTGCTCTTTTTGCAACAAGCCTCTCTGATCCCTGCACTTGTCTATCCCACTTTATCATGGTGATCAGGAGGTTTAGATGCAACACCTTCCCAAGACTTAAATCCTTTACTATTCATCAATTCTACTCAGTTTTTTAGAATCCCTACAGTGTGGAAATAGGCCCTTCGGCCCAACAAGTCCACACCGACCCTTGGAGCATCCCACCCAGACCCATCCCTCTATAACCCACACCCCTGAACACTATGGGCAATTTAGCATGGCCAATCCACCTAGCCTGCACATCTTTGGACTGTGGGAGGAAACCGGAGCACCCGGAGGAAACCCACGCAGACACGGGGAGAATGTGCAAACTCTGCACAGACAGACAGTCACCTGGGGCTGGAATCGAACCCGGGTCCCTGGCGCTGTGAGGCTGCAGTGCTAACCACTGAGCCACCGTGCCGTCTCCTTAGCTTTCCTAATATCCTCTTTCTCCAATGCTATATATTTGGATCGACTGCCATATTTCCCTCTCTCTTCCCTTTCAAAGCTTTCTTGTAACCCAAAATATTTATCCTCTAGTCTTACCTACTTGTAGTCAGGACTCAATGCTGGCCACTATATCATAACTTTGAATGTCAATTTGCACATCTAATTTCCCCTTTTGTTCATTATCTTATGATCAATTATTCATAGAACACAAGAGTACAGCCCTTCGGCCCATGATGTTGTGCCAAATATGATGCCAAAATTAATCCCTTCTCCCTGCCCTTGATCCTTATCCCTCCACTCCTTGCATATTCCTGTGCTTATCTAAAAGTCTCTTAAACGCCTCCATCATATCTGCCACAGCCAACACCCTGGCAGTGCGCTCCAAACACCTACCACTCTGTTCAAAAAAAACTTGTCCCTCATCTCCTTTGAACTTTCCTCCTCTCACCTTAAAATGTAGGCCCCCTAGTTTTAGGCATTTCATCTTAAGGAAGGTTCTGATTGTCAAGCCTATCGATGCATCACATAATTGTGTAAGCTTCTAACAAGTCTCCCCTCAGCCTCCGCACTCCAGAGAAAACAATCAGAGTTTTTCTAGCCTCTCCTTACAGCCCATACCCTCTAATCCAGGCAGCATCCCTGTAAACCCTTTCTGCACCCTCTCCAAAGCCTCCACATCCTTCCTGTAATGTGGTAACCAGAACTGAATGCAATATTCTAAGTGCAGCCTAACCAAAGTCTGATAAAGCTGCAACATGACATCCTGACTCTTGTACTCAATTCCCTGACCAATAAAGGCAAGCATGCCATACGCCTTCTTTACCACCCTATCTACTCACGTGGCTACTTTTAGGGAGCTATGGACTTGAACCCCAAGATCCTTCTCTTCATCAATGCTGTTCAAGGTCCTGCCATTAGCTGCATACTTTCCCTTAACATTTAATCTCCCAAAGTGCAGCACCTCACACTTACCTGGATTAAATTCCAGCTGCCATTTCTGCCACTGATCTATATCTCACTGTACTCTTTGACAACTTCTACACTATCAACAACTCCACCAATCTGAGTATGATCTGCAAACTTACTAACACACCCATCTACATTTTCATTCAGAGATAATAGGTACTGCAGATGCTGGAGATTCCGAGATAACAAGGTGTGAGGCTGGATGAACACAGCAGGCCAAGCAGCATCACAGGAGCAGGAAAGCGTGACATTTCGGGCCTAGACCCTTCATCAGAAATGGGGGAGGGGAAGAGGGTTCTAAAATAAATAGGGAGAGAGGGGGAGGCGGATAGAAGATGGATAGAGGAGAGGATAGGTGGAGAGGAGGCAGACGAGTCAAAGAGGCGGGGATGGAGCCAGTAAAGGTGAGTGTAGGTGGGGAGGTAAGGAGGAGATAGGTCAGTCCAGGGAGGATGGACAGGTCAAGGGGGCGGGATGAAGTTAGTAGATAGGAGATTGGGGTGCGACTTGAGGTGGGAGGAGGCCGTCCCCGCCTCCCTAACCTGTTCTTCCTCTCAACTATCCCCTCCTCCCACCTCTGGCAGTTCATTCCACACACTAACCACTGTGTAAAAATGCTGCACCTCATGTCCTTTTTAAATCTTTCCTTTAAAATATGTCCCCTAGTTAAGAACTCTCCCACCTTAGGGAAAAGACCTTTGCTGTTCACCTTATCTGTGCCCTTTGTGATTTTATAAATCTCTATAAAGGTAACCCCTCAACCTCCCCTACTCCAATGAAAAAAGTCCCAGCCTATCCAGTCTATTTTTCTAACTCAAACCCTCCATTCCCAGCAACATCCTGGTAAATCTTTTCTGAACTCTCTCCAGTTTATTAATGTCCATCCTACAACAGGGCAACCAGAACTTGACACTGTAGCGCAGAAGAAACCTGACCAACATCCTGTCCCAATTCCTATATTCAAAAAGGTCTGAGCAATGAAGGCAAGCATGCTAAACACCTTCTTAACCACCCTGCTACCTGTGATGCAAATTTCAAACAATTATGTATCTGAACCACTAGCTCTCTCTGGTCTACAACACTACCAGGGCCCTACTATTAAGTGTACAAGTCCTGCCCTTGTTTGTTTTATTAAAATACAATACCGCACATTTATCCAAATTAACTCCACCTGCCACTCCTCAGCCCGTTGACCCAATTGATCAAAGTCACATCGTAATCTTAGATAACCTTTCTGTCCATACTACCACCGATTTTGGTGTCATCCACAAACTTACTAACCATGCCTCCTAAATTCTAATCCAAATTGCTATGTAAATGACAGATTAAAGTGGGCCCAGTACCAATCCCTGTTGAACACCACTGGTCACAAGCCTCCAGTCCAAAGAACAACCCTCTATCAACACACTGTCTCCTACTGTCAATTCAATTTTGTATCCAATTAGCAAGCTCACCCTGAATCTCATGTGATCTAACTTTACCAATTAGTCTACCGTGCAGAACCTTATCAAAGGCCCTGTAAAGTCCCAGTAAACAATGGCTACCACTCTTTCCTCAATCTTTTTGGTTACTTTCTCAAAAAAATTCAAATCAAGCTGGAGACACACGATTTCCCTCATACAAAACCATGGTGATTATCTCTAATCATTCTTTGCCTCTCTAAGTGGATGTAAATTCTATCATTCAGAGTCTCCTCCAACAGCTTACTTACCACCAATGTCAGACTCACAGGTCTATACTTCCCAAGCTTCTCCTTTTACAGCCTTTCTTAAATAAAGGCCCAACCTTTCAATCCTCCAGCACCTTACCCGTGGTTATCGATGATGCAGAAATATTTCCACAAGGGGCCCTACAACTTCCTCCCTGACTTCCCACAACATTCTGGGATCACTTGATCAGGTCCTGGAGGTTTATCCATCTTTAATATTTTCTAAGACTTCCAGCACTTCCTCTTCTGTAATGTGAACTTCTACAAAATATCAATATTTATTTCCCCCAAGTTCTCTAGCCTCCATTTCTTTCTTCAGTGAAAACTGATACAAAATACTTATTTAATACCCTTCCCATCTCCTGAGGTTCAACACAAAGTCAACCCTGTTGATTTTTAAGAGGCCCTACTCTCTCTCTAGTTGCTCTTAAATGTGCTTGTAGAATCTCTTTGGATTAGCCTTGGCAGATAAGATTATTTCATAGCCCCCCTTTGCCTTCCTGATCTCCCTCTTAAGAATGCCCCTACACTCTTTATATTCTTCGAGAGATTCATTTTATCCCAGTTGTCTATATCTATAATTCTTTTTTATTCTTGACTAGAACCTCTGCCTTTATTCATCCATTGGTAACATTATGGAATAGTCTTATCTTTCAGTCTAATTGGAACATAATACCTCCTAACTTTCATTATCACACTTTTGAAAGCCTCCTAGTTGTCAGTTGCCTCTTTTCCTGCGAACAGTGTACTCCAATCGATGTTTGAAAGTTCTTGCTTCACACCTCTGAGCAATTTTGTTGTATTTTAGCTTCTGTTTAAGCTATTCTCCTCCCCCTTTACGGGTTTAAAACCCTTTCTACAGATTCTTTCCACTAGAACCTCAGTCCCTGCAAGTTTCCAGTTTCAGAAATACAGGTCCTTCCAGCCTCAGTATTGTTGCCAATGTCAATGGCCTGTAGATTTTTATAAACCCTGTTGCTCACATCACTGTAGGAAAGTTGAATGTTTTGCAGTTTACATGAGACAGCAAATGGACTTTGGATGCTGCAGGTAAGTCAGTTTATTAAGATCAAGCACTACACAAATACTACACAAGGGCCTTGTTCCATGGGTCAGACTTTAAAACTCTCTCTCAAGGTCAAGTTGCAACCCAGTGCGATTTAGCTACCTTTCCCTTATTGGGAGGATATCAAATAGATTTACACTTTGTACATTGTTGAAGGTCTGAGTTAAGGTTTGTCCTCGGGAATGAGTTTGACTAGGTCTCAAAGGATATGCTTCCCTGACCCCCCTCCTACGAGACCGATGTCCCTTAACATGACATAATCAAATCAATCTTTTTCCATTATGTTATTATTGCCTCAATTACTAAAACCATCGAATAATGTTAAACATTGAAATGAGACTTTTCTCACCATCTCACAGGCATACAATAGCCTCTAGGTGAGATACTATGCCCTACCAATGGAGTTATTTTTATGCTTTTAGCTCCTGTACTCCTAGCAATGTCACATTACAATTGGCATACATTAGAAAGTAGGGGCTCTTGGTGTGGAGGAAGTGTCCCCACCAGAAGGCTAGGGTTCAAGCCCCAACTGTCCCAGAGGTAAGCAATGACAGGTTAATTAAAAGATATCTAAATTAGGAAGTGCAGCCCATTTTTGTGGGTGAAGTAATTCTAAACAATACTTGATTGGGTGTCCAAACCTGTTACTGGTGGGATCAAAGATTGCTCCTCTGAAATCAGGTGAGATTTCAGAGATCAACACAGCTTACCCTGCAGATAAGGCAAGTCTTGTAGTATATCCTCCACCAGCCCAATACTCCTTCACAGCTTTGACTATTAAACTTTACAATCTCATTCTCTTTGCAGATGAAAACACTCCTCACGTATCACAGGTATCATTTGAACTGTAACTGCTTATTCTGTGATAGAGTGTTTAATTCTATCACAAAAACTCATTATTACTCATTCACGATTTGGAGATCCCTAGCTTATCCTCTCCTGAAACAGTACTGCTGTCAAAATATCAGAATATGGGCAGCAATCTCTTTGGAATATCAGGAACAGAGGGAATAAAAACAGAAAGCACTGGAGATATTCAACAGGTCTGTGCTTCGGACAAAGAGTTTTAACCTTTAAAGTCCAATCTGATTAGTCTTCAGAATTTAAAGAAAGTGGAAAATGGTGTCTTTTATGCTATTGACGAGAAGGAGGAGTGAGTGAGTAAAACAGATTGTGAGGGTGCCCAGACCAAATGAAAAAGGGAGTGTGAATGATGGTAAAGGAGTGATAGAGATTTATAATAGGTGTAAATATTAGGCAAGAAAAGGAGAAAATAGGTCCACTGCGCTGACAGCAAAGTCAACAAGATGCACAAGACATAGCTGAGATGTATAATAAAAATGGAGGTAAAATATTATATTCTGAAGTTGTGAAACTCAATATCAAATCCTAGAGGCTTGAGGCCCTAAGCGGAAAATGTGGTGCTATTCCTCCACCTTGGGTTGAGTTTCATTGAAACACCTCAACAGGCCTAAGACAGAAACTTTTTGTGGGAGCAAGATGGTTTATTAAAATGGCAAGCTATTGGAAGTTGGTGTCACACGGTATCCCAACAAAATTCAGCTGAAGCTGGAGGAACATGACCACATTTTCTGCTGAGGCACTTTATAGATTCTAGGGCTCAATACTGACTTTCACAACTCCAGACTTTGTCCTCCATTTTGACCCCCTCCCCTAAAATAACCACACTGCCCATGTTTTGTTTGAATCTTGTTGATTTTGCTTTCAGCAGTGTGGACCTGTTTTCTCCTTCTTATATCTATTATTTACAGGTATTTTACATCTCTATCACTCCTTTACCATCATTCGCACTCCCTTTGTCTTTTGCTCTGGGCTCTATCACCATCCGTTCCACTTGCTTCTCCTCCTCTGTCAACAGCATGAAAACCACTATTTTCCAAACCGTTGCTGTTCTGAAGGCACATCAGATTAAAAACATGACCCTTTTCTTTCTCCACTGATACTACCAGATCTAATGAGTTCTCCAGCACATTCTGTCTTTATTTCAGATAACTAGCATGTGCAGTATTTTGTTTTTATAGGAACTAGAGGAGGCAATTCAGCCCCTCAGGTCTGCTCTGTCATTCAATTCAGACCTGTACCTCAGCCCCATTTCATTGCCTTAGCTCTATGTTCCTTGATATTCTTACCTAAAGGTCTAACTATCTTAAATTTAAAAGCATTCCTAGCAACTGTTTAGACAGAATAAACACAATGGTTAATGGTCAGCCATTACACCAAGTGATATCAACTTGAATACAATGGAGTATTACACCCTACCTGTTTCTCCAAAGTCAAGAGATACAAAAAGAATGAAAGAGAAAGAGGCAGCAACTTGCTTCATTCACTTCATAAACTGGAAATTACAACAGCTCAGATCCAAAGATCTAACACATACTGAAACAAGCAACAGCCGAGAAACAGTGTTCAACCCAAAAACCAATCAGCTTGTTTATTACAGTGAGTGCAATGGAAGATTGTCGGTAACTTGTGACTTACTGCAAGGAGATTGCGGTCTCAGAATCCACTCAGCCAAGTCAGATAGTCAAACTGATACCTGGGTGGATCCAGCAATGCAGGATTATTTACTGGGGAAGAAAGGATGATTCATTTTCTCAAGCGACAAATGGTTCCCTCGTAGCTCTGCAATCAGCTAGTTGAGCTCTCCAGCTTGCGACATACTTCCAACGTCAGAGGAAACCACAAACTTATCTTTGCTTAACCGTTCAACAGCACAGGAAACGTTCTCTGGGCCAGGAGAGCTGGACAGCAATACAGCTAACACATCACACATTTGGCCCCAGTGATGCTGGGAGCACAATATTATTTCCTGATGATTACAGAACATAGAGGAGAAAACCTTTATTCACTAATCTTTTTTGCTCCAACACCCTTGTACTGCCCTCCACTCAGGCTCCCCCAGTTCACATAGAGGTACAGGTCACTGGGTATTAGCCACCTCTGGCCTTCATAAAAACCTGAGAGACTAGATCAGAACTATCAGCCGGTAGTTCTTCCACAACCAACATCAAGGCAGCTGGTTAATCAACAAAGGTTAGCATCAACACTTGCCTTCACCCACTGTCACCTAGGAACCATTTGAAAGTGATCAGGAACAGGAACGTTGGATTTTCCTTTTCCAGATCAAAATTTAGCTTTGGAGCGGCCTCAGCCACTACCGGTGTCCAATAGGTACTGTGTTCCTGTTCCTGGTGTGGACAAGAGAACGGACTGCAGGGATGATGTGCAAATCGACCACAGCACTGTGGTCCAGAGTGCCATTGAAGTCAGGTGGAGAGAACAGAAATGCAGTAATCATTAGAGATAGCATTATTAAGGGAACAGATACAGTTCTCTGCAGCAAGGTGGTGTTGCCTACCTGGTGCCAAGGTTCAGGTCATCTCTTCTGGGCTAGTGATGAACTTGAACTGGAAGGAGAAAGATCTAATTGGTGTAGTACTGATGACACATGTAAGACAAGGAAAGAGGTTCTTCTGAGAGATTATGAGCTGCTCAGGGCTAAATTGGAAAAGCAGAATCACAAAAAGTAATAATTTCTAGATTACTACCTGAGCCACATGCAAATAAGATTAGAGAGGTAAATGCATAACTCAAAGATTGGCGTGGGAGAAACTGGCTGACTCATGGGTACTGGCACCAGACTGGGGAAACAGTAAGCTGTTCCACTGGGACAGGCTTCATTTGAAGCACAGTAGGACCAGTGCTTCGGCGGATCATATAACAAGGGTTGTAAATAGGGCTTTAAACTAATTAGTTGGATGTGGTGGCTGTGGTTGTGGGCAGGTGGGTTCTAGCTCAATTAGAAGGAAATTTAAACGATCAAAATGAAATAAGATAGCAGAGGTGCAGGGTAGTGATGGATTGACTGATAAAGTGTGACAGGAACAGTAGAAAGTATATGTACAGAGTGCAGCAGGAATTAGAACCACAATAAGTAATAGCAGTAAAAAGTCAAAGTTTAAGGCTCTTTATCTGAATGCATGTAGTATATGTAACAAGATAGAGGAATTGACAGCACAAATAGACAAAATGAATGTAGGAACACAAGTAGGCCATTCAGCCCCTTGAGCATGTTCCACCATTCAAGGAGATCATTGGTGATCTGTGGCCTAACTCCATATACCTTAGCCCACATCACTTCATACCTTTGCTTAACAAAAAGTATCTCAGATTTCAAATTAACAATCAATCCAGCATCCTCTGCCATTTATGGAAGTAAGTTCCAAACATCTACATCCCATGTGTGTAGATGTACTTCCTAAATGAATGGTCTAGCCCTAATTTTCAGACTATGTCCCCTAGTTCTAGAATCCCCAACCAGTGGAAATAGTTTATCTTTATTTAACCTGCCTTTTCCTGCTAATACCTTGAAGACCTCAATCAGATCAACTCTTAACCTTCTAAATTCTAGAGAAAACAGGCCTAATTTGTATAATCCATCATCATAATTTAACCCCTGAAGTCCAGGTATCTTTCTTATAAATTGTATCCCTCCAAGATCAATATATCCTATTCTTGCTTCTTTTTCTTATTTTCACGTTTCCTTCTCCTTTGCATAATGATATGGAGACCATCACTACGGATCAGCTGAGAGCAGCTAATTTAACATTCACTGGGAATTGGACCCGAGAGGTCGGTCACCCACTCAGCCCTGATTCAAACCCTGCCATTTATCCCTTCGACAGAATTTCCTTCTTTGTAGTTGTTTTAGAACCAACGTTCAGTGTACTAGTGACTGATGTACAAAAACCCAGTGCATAATCCCAATACCAGGTTTATAATTTTAAAACACAGTGTATATATCCCAATACCCAGCGCATAATCCAAGTAGCCAGTTAGTAATTCCAATATCCTGTGTATAATGATTATACGCTGGGTATTAAGATAAGCGTATAATCCAAATAACTATAAGTTGAAAAGGTTGATGCACCTAGTCCTCATATACTAATGCAAGACAATAGTGCATCAGAAATCGGTACACTAGCTCAAAAGGTTTGATACATGCCATCAAAAATCAAATTTTGGTGAAAAATCTGACAGCTAGAAAAGAATCCATTATTATTATATTAAGTCAAAGATTCCCAGAAAGTCAAAGATTACACATAAACTTAAAGTTTTCTTAAATCTAAACTATCTAGATTTATTTAGAAATTGTTTTGGACAGCACTGTAAACTATGACAGGATCAAAGATATCATCAAAGCTTGGAGTAGCAGTTGCAGGAAGTGGACTTGAATAACTGCAAAGTTCTTCGAGCAGTCAGATTCAGCATTGTATGCTCTTCTTTCAAAACACAGGAGGGATCACATTTTCAGGAAAATTAACAATTATTTTGATTATTGGGGCAGTTTTACTTCCTTGGTCTCTAAATGGCTATCGATGCTGATTTCTCATGTAGAGTGTTTAGAGTATTGTCCACTAATACTATTCCATAGACTGGATTTACAAAGTATTGGAGGGGAGCACACCCAGGCTCAGAAACAGCGCTCAACAATCAATGTTAATTAGCTGGAAATGGGACTCCCAGTTCTGCCACCGAATGGACTTCAGTGCTGCAGACTGAATGCATGTAGTGCCAGGTGATAGCAGTGGCCACTGCTGGAATTACAGGCAATCACCAGCAAAGAGTATGAGGGAGATAAAAGGTACTGCAGATGCTGGAGAATCCGAGATAACAAGGCATGGGGCTGGATGAACACAGCAGGCCAAGCAGCATCATAGGAGCAGGAAAACTTGACGTTTCGGGCCTAGACCCTTCATC
>JAHRHZ010000078.1:2347501-2360616 GCA_024137785.1 Ginglymostoma cirratum
GGGCCTAAACCCGGGTTTAGGCCCGAAACGTCAAGTTTTCCTGCTCCTATGATGCTGCTTGACCTGCTGTGTTCATCCAGCCCCATGCTTGTTATCTCTTTCACCAGTCTTTGTATTGTCTGCAAACTTACAAACCCACCCATCTACATTTTCATCCAAGTCATTTACATACAGTAAAAACAGCAGAGGTCCCAGTATGGATTCCTGTGGAATACCACTACTCACGGACCCCAAGCTTGAAAAACAACCTTCTGCTACTGCCTTCTATGGGAAAGCCAATTCTGTATCCACGCAGCCAGTCACCATGGATCCCATGCGTCTTAATCTTATGGATCCGCCTACCACGAGGGACCCTGTCAAAAGCCTTACTAAAATTAATGTAGACAACATCCACTGCTATACCCTTATTGATTACCTTTGTTACCTCAAAAAAATTCAAATCGAGTTAGCAAGACATGACCTGCCCCACACAAAGCCATGCTGACTGTCCTGGATTAGGCCATACTATTCCAAATGCACACAAATCCTGACCCTAAAGAATTCTCTCCAGTAGCTTCCCAACCACCGATGTGAGACTCACCAGTCTATGGTTTACTGGATTAATCCTATTTCCCTCCTTAAACAGAGGAACAACATTTGCTACTTGACAGTGGCTAATGAGGATATAAAGATCTTGGTCAAGGCCCCAGCAATATTCTCTTGCCTCTGTCTCAACAACCCAGGGTAGCTACCATTGGGCCCTGGGGACTTATCCACCTTGATGCTCTTCAACAGAACCAACTCCACTTCTTTCACAATCTCAAAACGCCCTAGCATATTAGCATCCTCCATATCCTTCTCCTCTGTGAAGACTGACGCAAAGTACTCATTTAGCATCTCACCCACATCCTCTGCCCCCAAGCAGAAGTTCCCTCCTTTATCTGCGATAGGTGAAAGGAGGATACTGACGGCAGGAAGATATACGCAGGATATGTAAATGGGTAACAAGGTGTCTGACAGTACAATATTTGCAAGATAACAAGGCGTGGGGCTGGATGAACACAGCAGGCCAAGCAGCATCATAGGAGCAGGTAGAAAAGCTTTCTTCTTTAAAAAAAAGGGTGAATGTATTATAAAATGATGCTCAGCAAGATTGGGCCTGCACAAGGAACACAAGAAGTTAACAATATGGGTAACACATTTGTTAGCATATTAGGAAGACATGTTGGGCTTTACTTGAAAGGGATTACAGTACAGAAATGAAGATATCCTGTTACAATTCTGTACAGTTTTGGTGAAACCACATCTGGATATTGTGTGGAATTTTGCTTTCCATATTTAAGGAAGGATACATTGAAGGCAGTACAGCAAAGGTTCGCTAACTTAAGTCTCCAGGTTGAGAGACTACATAAATTGGGTCTATATTCCCTTTAAATTAGAAGAATGAGAGAATGATCTCATTGATGCAGACAATTCTGAAGAGGCATAACAAGATATGTACCAATACTGTTTCTGCTGGTTGAAACATCTGAAACTCACAGGCACAGTCTCAGAACTCAGATCAGTTAAGATTGCGGTAAGGAGAAATTTCTTCACTCAAAAGGGATGTGAATGTTTGGAATTTTCTACCCTAGAATGTGGATCCTTTAATATCTTTAGGCTGAATGGGCAGATCTTTCATCTAAAGAAAGAAGTGACGTAGGGAACCGGCAGAAAAGTGAGGATGAAACCCAAAATCAGCCAAGATTGCACTGAACGGCAGAGCAGGCTCAACAGGTTGAACAGTCTACTCCTGCTCATACTTCCTCTACTTGTAGAATAGATTGTAAACCTTCCTTGGAACTTGGGAGAGACATTGTCTGAGTCATGTGCACTAAATAATCAAACAATAACATCTTGAACAAAAACTCTGGCATACCACCCCTGGGGGCCTTGGGTAGAGGGAAATTGTGGAATATGTTGTGCTGTTATTTTATCCAAAGTGATCTGAGTGAGAATTTGAAGAAACATAATGTGATAATATGTTAACTGAAGCTGGAACTCGGAACTTAGAACTTAATCCACCTGTAAATCTGCTACAGTTATGATGGAGTGAGAGACACCCTGGGGAGTTCATCCCTCTTCACGCAGTGAAGCCAGATTCAATGCAGCCTCTATTAGAGATAATAGACATTTCAGTCCACTCCATTGCACTTATATACTTTATTGCAACCTAGAATATCTGGTCATAAATTTATACCGTGCAATTCACCAAGTCATTGGCCTGCTATATCAGAAACTATCCATCAGAGGCAGGGATGCACTGTGCATGTAGCAAGATGACAAGCTGGTGCCTATAACAACTGCTAGATCAGGCTCTAACTGCCTCATTTTATCTGTCCCTTGCTGTGGTGAGCAAGTGCTGTCAATCAGCTAAACCAGCTCATCCTTGCTGGTATATAGATCACTAATAATGTGTGTATTGGTAAGGGTTTTGAAGGGCCACGAATACAGGGGAAGTGAACATGCTCACATGAATCACAACAGGTTATAACTATTTGTGGGATCAAATTCCATGTTGTGTTTTACACAGAGACCTCGGGCCTAATTAACAATCTTCAAGCTACAAGTGCCTTTGGCACTTCTAGGGGCAGCTCCATGAAGCCAAGTCACATGGGCTCAACTATAATAATTGTGGTTCCAGGGGTACACTCCTCATTCTGGCTCCACACAAAGCTGCTTTCTTTCAAACATTGCACATAAAGGACCTTCTTTACTTTGTCCGTTGCTGAATAGTCAATATACTCGTAACTGTCTGACATGTGTCATGGAATCTGAATGAAGTATTTAGTCTCTTAAATACCCAAGTAAGTTACTATCACCTGTTGTAGACAGTTGCTAGGGAGGCCTGTAAAGTGGTCCAATTCAATGCTGGGGTAGAAACTTTTCAGGTTTCCTAGTTCATTGATTAGCAGACCTCAAAACTGGGCCTTATTGAGCGTAACATTCTTACGTAAACTTGGCACAAGGAGATGCACTTGCTGCCAGTTTCTCACAATAAAACCTCCAGAGTTCTGGGATTTAGCACTGTTCTGTTGAGCTGAGCATCAGCATTGTAGCAGTATCATAATTTAAGCCATTTTAAAAATAAAATCAATCATTCATAGGAAGCATTTAAACGACTAACAAATTCAAAATCCATTTACAGGGTGACTTTGGAGACTCATTTACAGACCAGCACAGAGTAAAAGGCATAGTTCAGGGACTCAAGTCCCAACGTTGAATCATTAAGCTTGAATCACAGTACAGAAAGAGATCATTCAGCCCATGATACCTATGAAGGAACAATCTAATTCAACTCACTCCCTGTTCTTTATCACTAGCTCTACAATTGATTTCCCCTTCAAGTTTTTGTTCCATTGTATTTGAATGTTGCTGTTGAACCAGCTTCTAATGGCCTTTCAGGCTAGTGCATTCCAGATCACTGCAATTGGAAACAAATCTAATCACACTCCTGCACCTACACACCACCCCAACAGCAATAGTGGAAGGTAAAGCATAAAGCTTCATCATTTATACACAATGTTGTGCTGATACTGAATATCCCACAACAGTCCTTGGGGATCCAGGGCGAGCAGAGGATCTGCTGCACATAATGCTACAGATGAGAATTAACACAAAGCCACTGCCCTGCTATCTAGTGTGGATGGGCAGGGCTTCCCAGTCCATACACCACTGTAACTTCTTATCCATAATCTGCTAAAGTCCTGTTGGCTCCCATTGCAGATGTAAGAGACTCCACAGCATCAAAAAAAAAAAAAAAAAAAGAAGCAGGGAGTTCTGGGTGAACTGGCTAATATTTAAAGCTCAATTAACCTCATTAAAACAGATTATCTGGGCAGTCTTTTTGTGCACAAATTGGCTGCTCCATTACCTACACTAACAGAATTTCAAACCTCTCATTGACTGTGCATTTACATTTGACTTTACAAAGGTTAAGTCAGTTTTTGCTATGGCAATTCAATGGGTATTGAAAGCACTAAGTATTAACAGGAAGATGGTGACATTTTGCTAGTGTTACTGGATGAGTAATCCAAAAACTAGCATGCTGTAGGGATATCCAAATTCCAGTATGGCAGCTGACAAATGCAAATTCAATTAATACATCTAGAATTGATAACTAGTCTCCATTATGGTAACCAAGAAACAATCAACTGACATAAGGACCAATCTGTTTCACTACTGCGCTTTAGGGTAGGCAATCTGCCAAGCTTACTTGGTCTGACCTTTTTCGGGCATTTTTGGGAGGAGCCAGAGCGAGAGCACCAGGAGGCTGCCAGGAAGGCAAGTTTTCCCACTTTAAAAAGCTTACCGAGTGGGAGTGGCCTGCATTTATTTGAGCAGCGGCTGAACCAGAGACACTACACGTGTAGTGTCTCCCAACCACCCCCCTCCTCTAACCGAAAAAGGACTCGGTGGTGTGTAGATAAGGTAAGGCTTTTCTATTTCATTTTTTAAAAATATTGTGTGATTGATAAAAACATTTGTCATTCCTTTTTCGTTTATCTAAGTTTAAGATTAAAAATGGCAGGAGATCTCAGACCCACGTTATGCTCCTCTTGCTCAATGTGGGAGCTCAGGGACACGGCTGACATCCCCGACTCCTTCACGTGCAGGAAGTGTGTCCAGCTGCAGCTCGTTAGACCGCATGACGGCTCTGGAGCTGCGGATGGACTCACTTTGGAGCGTACGCGATGCTGAGGGGGTCGTGGATAGCACATTTAGCGAATTGGTCACACCGCAGATTAGGATTGCTGAGGGAGAAAGGGAATAGGTGACCAAAAGGCAGAGAAAGAGCAGGAAGGCAGTGCAGGTGTCCCCTGCGGTCACCTCCCTCCAAAACAGGTATACCATTTTGGATACTGTTGGGGGAGATGGCTCACCAGGGGAAGGCAGCAGTAGCTAGGTTAATGGCACCATGGCTGGCTCTGCTGGACAGAAGGGCAAGGAAAAAAAATTGGAAGGGCTAGAGTCATTGGCGATTCAATTGCAAGGGGAGTAGATAGGCAAAAATGAGACTCCCGAATTGTATGTTGCCTCCCAGGTGCACGGTTCAGGGATGTCTCAGATCGGCTGGAAGGGGGAGGGCGAACAGCCAGTTGTCGTGGTGCACATAGGCACTAATGCTACAGCAGAAAAAGGGGATGAGGTCCTACAAGCAGAATTTAGGGAGTTAGGAGCCAAGTTAAAAAGTAGGACCTCAAAAGGTAGTAATCTCAGGATTGCTACCAGTGCCACGTGCTAGTCAGAGCAGAAATGAAATAGCCAGGATGAATGCACGGCTTGAGAGATGGTGCAGGAGGGAGGGGTTCAGATTTTTGGGACATTGGGACCGGTTCTGGGGAAGGTGGGACTATAACAAATTGGACGGTCTACACCTGGGCCAGACTGGAACCAATGTCCTTGGGGGTGCTTTTGCTAATGCTGTGGGGGAGGGTTTAATCTAATGTGGCAGGGGGATGGGAACCAAATATTGGACAGAAAGGAGGTAGTAACTAAAGCCGGTAGGGAAATAGATAATGGAGTCAGCGAGACTAAAGGGAAGAGTAGGCAGGGAGCAGATGATGAACACAGAGACAGGTTGTCTGAGGTGCATTTGTTTTAATGCGAGAAGTGTAGTAGGTAAGGCAGATGAACTTTGGGCTTGGATTGGTACCTGGGAGTATGATGTTATTGCTATTACTGAGACTTGGTTGAGGGAAGGGCATGATTGGCAACTAGATGTTCGAGGCTCTCGATGCTTCAGGCGAGATAGAGAGGGACGTAAAAGGGGTGGAGGAGTTGCATTACTGGTCAAAGACGATATCACAGCTGTGCTAAAGGAGGGCACTATGGAGGACTCGAACAGTGAGGCAATATGGGTAGAACTCAAATAGGAAGGGTGCAGTAACAATGTTGGGTCTGTACTACAGACCTCCCAACAGCGAGCGTGAGATAGAGGTACATAATCAGTTTACATATTTGGAAAGGTGTAGGAGCAACAGGGTGGTGGTGAGGGGAGATTTTAATTTTCCCAACATTGACTGGGATTCATTAGTGTTAGGGGTCAAGATGGAGCAGAATTCCTAAGGAGCATCCAGGAGGGTTTTCTAGAGCAATATGTATATAGTCCAACTCGGGAAGGGGTCATACTGGACCTGGTGTTGGGGAATAAGCCTGGCCAGGTGGTTGAATTTACAGTAGGGACTACTTTGGAAATAGTGACCACAATTCTGTAAGTTTTACAATACTCATGGACAAAGATGAGAGTGGTCCTAAAGGAAGGGTTCTAAACTGGGGGAAGGCCAACTATACCAAAATTTGGCAGGATCTGGGGAATATAGATTGGGAGAAACTGTTTGAAGGTAAATCCACGTGATATGTGGGATGCTTTTAAAGAGAGGCTGATTAGCATGCAGGAGAGACATGTTCCTGTGAAAATGAGGGACAGAAATGGCAAGATTAGGGAACCATGGATGACAGGTGAAATTGAGAGACTAGCTAAGGGAAAAAGGAAGCATACATAAGGTCTAGGCAACTGAAGACAGACGAAGCTTTGGAAGAATATCGGGAATGTAGGGTGAATCTGAAACGAGGAATTAAGAGGGCTAAAATGGGACACGAGAGATCTTTAGCAAAGATGGTTAAGGAAAATCCCAAAGCCTTTTATTCATATATAAAGAGCAAGAGGGTAACTAGAGAAAGGATTGGCCCACTTAAGGACAAAGGAAAGTTATGCATTAAGTCAGAGAAAACGGGTGACATTCTTAACAAGTACTTTGCATCGGTATTCACAGAGGAGAGGGACATGACGGATGTTGAGGTTAGGGATAGATGTTTGATTACTCTAGGTCAAGTCGGCATGAGGGAGGAAGTGTTGGGTATCCTAAAAGGCATTAAGGTGAACAAGTCCCCAGGTCCTAATGGGATCCATCCCAGGTTATTGAGGGAAGAGAGAGAGGAAATAGCCAGGGCCTTAACAGATATCTTTGCAGCATCCTTAAGCACGGGTGAGGTCCCGGAGGACTGGAGAATTGCTAATGTTGTCCCCTTGTTTAAGAAGGGTAGCAGGGATAATCCAGGTAATTATCGACCGGTGAGCCTGACGTCAGTGGTAGGGAAGCTGCTGGAGAAGATACGGAGGGATAGGATCTATTCCCATTTGGAAGAAAATGGGCTTATCAGTGATAGACAACATGGTTTTGTACAGGGAACGTCATGTCTTACCAACTTAATAGAATTCTTTGAGGACGTGACAAAGTTGATTGATGAGGGAAAGGCTGTAGATGTCATATACATGGGCTTCAGTAAGGCGTTTGATAAGGTTCCCCATGGCAGGCTGATGGAGAAAATGAAGTCGCATGGGGTCCAGGGTGGGCTAGCTAGATGGATTAAAAAAAAAAAAACTGGCTAGGCAACAGGAGACAGTAGTAGTGGAAGGGGGTTTCTCAAATTGGAGACCTGTGACCAGTGGTGTTCCACAGGGACCTGTGCTGGGACCACTGTTGTTTGTGATATACATAAATGATTTGGAAGAAGGTATAGGTGGTCTGCTTAGCAAGTTTGCAGATGACACGAAGATTGGTGGAGTAGCAGACAGTGGACTGTCAGAGATTACAGCAGAACACAGATAGATTGGAGAGTTGGGCAGATAAATGGCAGATGGAGTTCAATCCGGGCAAATGCCAGGTGATGCATTTTAGAAGATCGAATTCAAAAGCAAACTATACAGTAAATGGAAAAGTCCTGGGGAAAATTGATGTACAGAGAGATCTGGGTGTTCAGGTCCATTGTTCCCTGAAGGTGGCAACACAGGTCAATAGAGTGGTCAAGGCGGCATACGGCATACTTTCCTTCAATGGGACAGGGTATTGAGTACAAGAGTTGGCAGGTCATGTTACAGTTGTACAAGACTTTGGTTCAGCCACATTTGGAATACTGCATACAGTTCTGGTTGCCACATTACCAAAAGGATGTGGATGCTTTGGAGAGGGTGCACAGGAGGTTCACCAGGATGTTGCCTGGTATGGAGGGCGCTAGCTATGAAGAAAGGTTGAGTAGATTAGAATTATTTTCATTAGAAAGACGGAGATTGAGGTCTACAAAAATCATGAGGGGTATAGACAAGATGGATAGCAAGAAGCTTCCCCCCACCCCCGCCAAGAGTGGGGGACTCAATTACTAGGGGTCATGAGTTCAAAGTGAGAGGAGGAAAGTTTAAGGGAGATATGCATGGAAAGTTCTTTCGGCAGAGGGTGGTGGGTGCCTGGAACACGTTGCCAGCAGAGGTGGTAGATGCAGACACGTTAGATGTCTTTTAAGATGTATCTGGACAGGTACATGGATGGACAGGGAGCAAAGGGATACAGACCCTTAGAAAATCGATGACAGGTTTAGACAGAGGATCTCGACTGGCACAGGCTTGCAGGGCCGAAGGGCCTGTTCCTGTGCTGTAATTTTCTTTGTTCTTTGACCTGTATGCGACTTCAGACTTAGTAACATGGTTGACTTTTAATGGTCCTCTGAAGTGATCCAGTAGTCACTTCACTCAGGTCAATTAAGGCAGGGTTACAAATGCTGGTCTTGCCAGTGATACTCACATCCCATGAAAGAAATGTTTAAATTTGGGCTTTCCCACAATGCGCTCAAGTCAATGAGCAGGTAATAAGTAACCTGGAGACAACAATAACTGGACCAGCTCTTACTGAGCTTCTAAGTAGGTTAAGCAGATGTGTTTCCTAATTAGCAAATAGCCCATTTGAGTACAGACAGACAGAATGAAGGTAGGGAGTCAGTGACGTCTGTCCATGCAGGTGTGATGAAACTCAGGGGACCGTACATAAAATATTGATCCATTCTGAAGAAAAAATGTTCTGCAGTTCCTTAAGTAGATTTGCTGCCTGCTGCCATTCACTTTACTTGGCTTCCATTGCTCAAGGGAACATTGGTTGCTGGTACAGATGCAGGGGCTATGGGGATGCAAAGCATGCTGTCCCATGTCAGTTGGTTGTAGCACCTCCAAAGTGGAGATGCTGAGAGTCCGTGTTGCTTTCTTCAGCAGAAAAATACGTACATCTTCAATTCACCAGTTATTGCGAGGAGTCAGGAGCAGTATGGAAGGGAGATGCATGCTGTGGCTGCTGACTCCAATCACGAAGGGGCTGGCGGACTGTGTTCCCAAGCTGGTCACTCTGCTGCCCTTGGTTTTCAGCACGTGGTGTGTATGGAGGGGGCTGGTCCTGTTTGGAAGGACAGAGGATGGGAAATCAGCAACAAACACTTAAAGAAACAGTTTCAAATAGGAAGAAGCAGATAGTTGAACTGATGTTTCCTCTACTATAATTCACCCACCATGCACCTCCACCCCTTCAGGTTTGGTGTAAACTGGTGTACTGGGATTGTAACAGGGCGGAGCAGCAGTTAAAGCAAGGCCAGTCACTTACCAAGTCTCACCTAACCTTAACCTGCTCTTTTCATTAGCTAAGGGTGATAGCATAGCAATTGGGTCAGAGCTTGGAGATGGGTAGCAGTGAAGATTCACCCCTCGGGCAGACTTAACGGGAGAATTAAAGTAGGTCAGAAGAACTCCAGGCTGATGATTCTGAAAAATGCAACTTTAGGTTTCCTTGTTGGCCATGTGCTCACATCCAGTTATTACAAGGAAACATTGGGTCTCTGTGACAAAAGGAACACTGCAACAGCCCGTCAAGTTCAGGTCAGAAACCTTTGAAATCACAGCCTTTCATCGGCTGAAAACTATCACCAGTTGTGGCCTTCTCTCACCAAATTCTTGTCCCACTGGCTACACAATGGAATCAGATAAATCTTCAGGTTTCCTTTCACCAGCTATCATATTGTTATTCCAAACCAACAATGCAGGTTTGATTTCTATTCTAGTTGGGGTAAACTTGTAGCCTGCCTCATTGCTCTGATCTGGAGTTGATGGCAATGGCGAACCACACTAACTACCAAGATGGATGGCTCACAGAATTCCATTAGCATGGAAAATTACCTGGGCTCCAGGGAAGACGTTGCTTGATTGACAGCTCAGTCTCTGATCTCTGCTGTCAACTGCAAGTGTCCACTTACACAAGATTAAGAGGTAGAGATATCAAGCGCTTACAGTTTCTGCTATTGATGATTTAAAAGGAATATGAATGATTGAGTTATTACTCTCTGGTTGAAGGATTTTAACATAAAAAGTAGGCACTAGTTGGATTTTTTGAAAGCTTTGAATATATCCTATTCTCTACAGGGTGAATTGGTTCAATACAGAATGTAATGGGTGAATGCATACTAATATGAATAGCATGGCATGGTAATGTATAGGAGGTGGTGGGGTCACAGGATTACAGTTTCCATTACAAATGGAACAAAGCCTTAAAAGCACCGAGGCAGGTATTTTATAAACTTCCCACTAGGCATCAAGCATTCCTTGCAGCTGCCTCTGATGTCTTTCCTAGGTTGGGTGGGCAGACTGCAGCTCAAACCAACGTCCAAAGACTGTCTTTGATTGCAGCATTTTCAGCCAAGGCAAGGAAGCTAAGTGTTCCCTAATCACATTAGAACAGCCTTGAAGATGAAAAGCCAGGCTATAATTACCATTCCTACATTTTTCCTGGATTGATATCCTGCAACTCCTCGTTTAACACTGTGGGTGTGCCTTCACTTCATGGACTGTTGACACTGAAATGGAGGCTCAGGTCCACTTCTCAAGAGCATTTACTGATTGGCATAAAGGGTAAGAGGGCATCAGATACAGGGGCACAACCACATGCAGGTTTCATTCCAAGCCAAACAACATACTGACTATTTTTACTGTTCCTTTACTGTCATAGGTGCATATCCTAGAAAGCCCCTCCAAACAGCATGATGGGTGTACCCACAGACCAAAGAGGTCCAAGATGACAGCTCACCTCCGCTTCAAGGGCACTTAGGAATGAACCAATACTGGTCTTGCCAGGAATGCTCACATCTCATTAAACAGGAAGAAAAAAGTTCACCTATTGACAACCACCAAAGAACAATCTCACTGCCTTAAACAAATTGGTCTCAGTGTTAACTCAGCTGCAACATTTGTTTCTATATCATGAGTCTTGGAATCAAAACCCATGCTAGACACTGGAGGCCATAACTGAAGCAGAAGACACTAGCGCAATACTGATGGTCTGCCACTCTGTTGGAAGGGTCTTATTTCAAATGGGATATTAAACTGTGACCCTGACTGTCATCGCAGGTATATAGAAAAGATCCCACAACACTATTCCAAAGGAGTGGGGATTTCCTGTCTTGGTTGACCAAAATCACAAATAGATTTATCCAGTTATTTATAATATTTATGGGATTTCGCTGTGCAGAAATGTACTGCCAGCTTTCCCAAGAGATTACACTTCTAAAAGATTTCTTGGGGTGTGAAGCATGAGAGATATGCCAGAGATCATGAAAGGCATTATACAAAAGCAAATCTGTTTTTCTTCTTTGGTGGCCATATATTACAACTGAAGCTAGGCTGTTCAGGGGCAACGTCTGGAGCACTTTTTAAACTGAGTAGTAGGAATCTGGAACAGTCTCACCCAGAAACCAGACCAGCAGGGGCAGGGGTGGTGCCAAATGATTTCACAGTGGAGATTAATAAATATCCCTGTCTGACAAACAAAAAAAGTATTACCGAACCCCAAGATGGGTAAATAAACAATCTGCACTGCACTCATGATCAAACTGAATTGCTAATCAAATTGTTGAATGGCCTTCTCCTATCTTTTTGATAGTGCTCGATGCAATAATGTAAAAGAAGTTTTATTAGTTCACCCAAGATGAACACTCAATGCATATCTGCCCACAAACGCATTCAGTATACCTATCACAGTTCCATCTCAGCTGGTTTCATGCCAAAAATCCCCATCTTTTACAAACTCCAGTCTCAGCTATTCCACTGTGTTCTTAGCCAACTCCCCAACTTCCACAAGTCTCAGTTCAGCTCCAAATCCTACTGACTGTATCCTTACTTACCAAATTCCATACATAGTAACCCACACTAGCTCCTTTCTGCAACACTTCAATTTTGAAATTCTCATCTTTCATTTTAAATCTTATCATGGCCTCTCTTCTTCTACAACTTTCAGAGATAATGTGCTGCTTCACTTCTGGTTGTCAAGCACCTCCAAATTTTAAATAATCCCTTCAGTATTCTCTCCCCAAGCTTTCCACTTGTACAAAAACAAAGTTGGTGGAAAAGCTCAGCAGGTCTGGCAGCATCTGAGGAGGAGAAAACAGAGTTAATGTTTCGGGTCTGGTGACCCTTCCTCAGTTCTGTCTTTGTTTTTATTCCTGATTTACAGCATCTGCAGTTCTTTTGGTTTCCACTTCTGGTGGTTCAGTTCAATATTCATTTTGATTCTAATATGCCTGTAAATATGCATTCCAAAGCACTTTAAAGTTAAAGGTGTTGTATAAATACGGATGTTGTATCTGATGCTTTGCTTTAACTATCCTGGGAGCAATTGATGGGGACAATGTAGAGGTTACTTTACTCTGTATTGAACCCCATGGTCTATGCGTGCTGGGCACACAAATTCTGATAATGACTGAACTCCATTTCCACATGGAGAAAACTACAGGAAGTAAAAAGAAAGATGAGCAACATCCCAAATTATATATAAAAAAAAGACATTTCTTCTTCCTGTCCTTACCATGGGCACACTATGAGGGGCTGACTGATTGCTCAGAGTATTTTCAAACTCGTTGGCAGGCCTTGCTTCACCTGCAAAGAAAAAGGAGGAGTTTACTACGCACGTACTAGTGGTACAAACCTCTAATGCAATGTGACAAAATAGTGCAGCCCAACCAAATCTCTGCTCCATCTTCCTAAATGGTATCAGCAGTCATGAATTTCCATTGACTTGGTGCGCTCTGATTGTGGCCGGGGGGGTGGGGGGGGGGGGGGGGGGTGCTGGTGGTGCGGAGGAAAAGCAGGGAGGTGGTAACAAAGAAAAGAAAGAAGGAAAAGAAAGAAAAGAAAGAAGGAAAAGAAAGAAAAGAAAGAAGGAAAAGAAAGAAAAGAAAGAAGGAATAGAAGGAAAAGAAAGAAGGAAAAGAAAGAAAAGAAAGAAGGAAAAGAA
>JAHRHZ010000078.1:2360626-2370799 GCA_024137785.1 Ginglymostoma cirratum
AGAAAAGAAGGAAAAGAAAAAGAAAAGAAGGAAAAGAAAGAAAAGAAAGAAAGAAAGAAAGAAAGAAAGAAAGAAAGAAAGAAAGAAAGAAAAGAAAGAAAGAAAGAAGGAAAAGAAAGAAGGAAGGAAAGAAAGAAAGAAGGAAAGAAAGAAGGAAAAGAAAGAAGGAAAGAAAGAAGGAAAAGAAAGAAGGAAAGAAAGAAGGAAAAGAAAGAAAGAAGGAAAGAAAGAAGGAAAAGAAAAGAAAGAAGGAAAGAAAAGAAAGAAAGAAGGAAAGAAAAGAAAGAAAGAAAGAAAGGAAAGAAAGAAGAGGAGAATACTGCAGGGTTTGCCATTTGCCATTGCTTTCTGCAGCATGGCTGACTAGGAAATTCCCACTCTTACCCACTGCCATCACACATGCTGGAAGGATTTACAGTGAATCTTCTCTACCACAGTTCTGTCAGAATGAGATACCAGTGTTAGGTAGAACTTATGCTCACACCCTGATAGCATACAATCACAGCCAAGACAGCTGTCAAGTCAGAGAGAGAGAGAGAGAGAGAGAGAGTAGCTGCCTGGTATTCCTCCCCTCCGACCCCAGATTAATTGACTGTGCTGTTGCTTAGGTCAAGATCAGCTAGGTCATCACATAAGACATCACACATGGGATTTTCTGCTTTGTACAGGAGGTGTCACCCTGCTAAGTGGGTATCACACCCACTTCTGCAGATCAGAAAAATCACAAGTTCAAATTCTAGTACAGAGTCCTGAATATATGATCAAGAATGCTCTCCATTGCAGTATTAAACAAGTGCTGCACTGTTGGAAGTACAGTCTTTTGGGCAAGACTCAGCACAGGTAATGTCCGGCTGGGATATAAAATGATTCCATATCATTATTTCGAGCTTTTTCTGAACATCCTAAACCAATATATCTCTCAACCAACATTAAAACAAATTACTCAAACGCATCACCCGACCGTGGGGGTTTTCTCCGAAAATTAGTTGCAGCATTCTCTACATTACAACACTGATCACACTCAGGAGTGCTTCATTGACTAAAATTACAATTGTACAGTACAAGAGGCCCTTCAGCCCATCAAGTGCATACTGCCAAAAAGATATTATCTAACATTCATAACTATGGGAATAATGTAACTTCACATGCTCACCCAAGTACTTTTTAAGGCTGGGGTTTTCCATCTCCCCCACCAGTGCATTCCAGACCACCACCATCCTCTGGGTGAGGATGTTTTCCCCCCAAAACAGTTTTAACCTTTTGCCTGTTAAGGCACTATGAAATGCAATCTGTGTACTCTGTTCATTTATTGAAGGATTTAATGTGTGATGTTACATAGATGCATGTTATTACTTGCTTTACAATCAGCCTTGCTGAGCTTTTAGAAAGGACTCCGAACAGACTAATTAGAGTCTGGGTCACCAGATATCTCCAACAGTAAAGTGATGACACTGTTTCACTGTTAGTAAAACAGCGAGGTTAGATGGACTAGTGTTGCTTCCAATTTACAAACAGCAAGGTCCCACAACATCAACAAGACAGCAACCAGAAATTTGTTTTAGTGCTGTCAGTAAGGGGTAAATATTGGCCAGAACATAAATAACTCTGCTGCTCCTCTAACCATTCCATGATCTTCACATCTGGTTTAATGCATCATCCAAAAAGGGGGCGGCACGGTGGCTCAGTGGTTAGCACTGCTGCCACACAGCACCAGGGACCCAGGCTCGATTCCACCCGTGGGCGACTGTTTGTAGAGTTTGCACATTCTCCCCATGTCTGCATGGATTTCCTCCCACAGTCCAGAGATGTGCAGGGTAGGTGGATTGGCCATGCTAAATTGTCTGTAGTGTTCAGGGATGTGTAGGTTAGGTGGATTTTTGGGGAATGGGTCTGGGTCGACGTGGACTTATTGGGCCGAAGGCCCTGTTTCCACAATTTAGGGATACTATGAAGAAGACACTTCCAGTATCAGACAAGGTTGAAGTTGGACTTCAGCTCACAGAACAAGGAGAGGAGAGGTTTTAAAAAAAAAAAGTACAATTTGTTTGGCATCCTCCATTCAACCAAATGCCTCTGATATGCGCCAAGAATGCTGGACAACAAGGCATGTTCAGTCAGTTCTCAGGGATACTTTCAAAGTTAAAGTCAGAAAATTCACGTTAAAGTATGATTGGTCTCAGAAGGGCTTACTTACAATCCTGCGTCCGTGACAGAAGTGCATCACCTCCTGGAAGAGTCATGGGCCCTGGGTAAGGAGGAGGTGCCATATAGTTCATTGTACCCTCTGTGGGAGGTGGTCCAGGGTAAAATCCAGCTGAGAATAATAGCAGCAGGTAAATAATTTGGCAAAAGATATGCACAAGCTTCAGTGCTGATCACAGTGAAGTAAAGAAAAGAATTGGCCTCCGTGTCCCAGGAGGCTAGAGACTATTATGCCTGACCACCAGTTCTTGTCAGACTGTGTATATACACACAAAGACTGAACAAGGACACAATCAGGATTAGTGGTGATATCCCCCAACCATAATGATGTTTGACAATTAAGCACTTTGAAGAATGACTACTTCAGAGGAAAATCCAGCTCCTGTGAAACCTTGAGGAAGAGGAGTGCAAATGGGGAAAAGAATCACTGGTGACTAATTTTCACTATCAGATATTTTACCACAAAAACAACCATATGTACCAAGTGCTGGTAGGCTATTAAACTGTGACTGGAGAGGTCAAAATCAGGCTTGTCTGAATTGGTAGAAGGGGAGTTCACTAATAATTACGGTTAGGAATCTATGCCAATTTGTACAAGCAAGTAAATTAAATTAAATTGTGGGCAGCAACTGTGCCTTTAACACAGCAAGCGCAGTTGAGGCAGAAAGCACACAGCCTCAGGCCCACTGGCTTGGTTAGTATTCATTTGATTGGGGGAGGTGGGGGAATGGTTGCTGTTAAACAGCTTAGAGATAAGGATTAATCAAATTTCCTTGTATCTTTTGATGATAAATATCATGGCAGAGAGTTGCCACAGGGGACTGCTTGGCTTATCTTCTGCTACAAGATGACTGTGTATAATTCATAAGAAAATACTTACACAAAGAAGCACGTGTCATCCACGAGCAACTAAAATGACACTTTTAGCAGCTAGTCTAATAAGAGGTAGAGGGAACCATTACTAGTACAATGTAGGAGACATATTCAGAAAGCTAATCTTTTCTAAAAAATTTCCTCAAAGAGTTGAAGAATAAAAGTTGATCACAAACTTTTGTTTCAGGGAAATATTTACTGCTTGAGACAACCAGGAGCAGTTATGTAAACAGCTTGTTTTTAAACTATTCAGGCACAGAAAAGTCAAGGCTTTAAAAGATGTGACATATCTTGCTGCCTCGTGAAAAGCATACAAGGTAGGTGTTCAATAGTTAGTTGAAAAGCTTGAAAAGATAGAGATCACAAAATCTGCTCTAGCTGGACAGGTCATCTGTGCTGTATCTAAATGTAAACTGTTCCATTTCTTCCACTACCTAGCAGCTTCTTTTTTTAAACCCCAAGTTGTGAAGCATAGAAGGAAGGAAGGAGACACAAATGAAGTGGGAGGTGCTAACATGGAGGGTCTACCATCTCCAGTAACTAGAAGATAATCAGTGCTCTTCCCAACATGGGAATGTGAACTCACCTGGAAGTGGGGGAGGGTAGGCAAAGATTGCAGATGTTGGTGCATCATATGCTGGGACTCCCACAGGTACTGTAGTTCCACATGCACTGTTTGGCATGTAGGTGTAGCCAAATGCACCAGCTGGGATTTCACCCCTAGAGGCTGAAGGAGAATAATAAGAGATGGAGTGCTTAGTAAACAAGGTCTCAATTAGATTTAAGGTTGATTCTAAACCTAACGTTGGGTGACTGAACAAACATGCCATGTCAGAGAACCTGTCCAGGCCCCACAGCTACCCTCGCCAACTGAAGATAATGAAATGTCACAGCTCCCATTAATATGATCACCCATTTTGTGAGTAAGAGCAACAGATCTGTGCCCACCAACACTCAGTATTATACATAGTGAGACACTTGTCCACATTACTAAACAGTATTATACAGTGACAGCCCTGTACCTGCATCAAATGAGGAAACAACTTTATATTTCATTTTGATTAGGCAACAATAGGAATGGCCAAATGCCAAAAGGCAACTGGCCACATCATTGTTGCCAGACATGCAGTCAGTCTCAGACCAATAGCTCAATAGGCTAAATCGGACCATATTACCCAAAAAGGTTCGGGCCCTCATCTCACAACACATGAATGGTTATGAGGTATTAGAGAAGCACAAGAGTTCCAGTTCATCAGTAGCCATAAACCAAAAGTGTAAAAATCAGTTTGTGGACAAATCATTGACTTTGAAGCCCAGATGCCATTAACCAAGCAATTCCACAGGATAATGCAACCTTGCTCATCTCAAGAGCATTTATACAGCAATGCTCAAAACCCCAGGAATACCTCAATATACTTCAGTCAATGAACTGTAAATCAGTAATAAAGTGGGAAACACTGTAGCCAATCTACAATAAAACCCACTGCAAAATAAATAATTTGATGATCCTTTTAGGTGATGCTGGTTGAGTGATAAAGATCGCTAAGGAGAACAAAAATATTACACCCTGCTCTGCTTAAAAATAATGCCATAGCATCCCTTTACCACCACCTAGGCAGCAGACAGGACCTCTGTTTAATGTCTCATCTGAAAGATGGCATCTCTGCCACTGTGAAGTGTCGACCTGTGTTATCCCAACTGCCCGGCCCACTCCTTTGTCTCAGACATCCGGACTGACTACTCTCACGACTGGGACCAGAACCTCAGTCAGTTGCTTGGAAGAAAAACAAAAAAGAGCAAAAGTATAAAAGGAAAGTAAGTGGGACTGTGGAGTCAGGAAAGATTGCGCTGAAACTCACCTTGTGATGCTGTATGTAACATCTGCTGCCCAAATTCAATGGCACCTCCACTGGTGAAGGAAAGCTTAAATGCTGCAGAACCTTCCCATCCTCCTGTGGAATAGAATGATGACTAGAACGCAGTGGAAAAACAGATATTCTTCAAAGCTAGTAGGAACTGCAGATGCTGGAGAATCTGAGATAACAAGGTGTAGAGTTGGATGAACACAGCAGGCCAAGCAGCATCAGAGGAGCAGGAAGGCTGGCGTTTCAGGCCTAGACCCTTCTTCAGAAATTTCGCAAGCAAAACTGACATTATTTCGAGGATCATCTGACCAGAGCCCTCAACCCAATCCTGTCCCACAGCCACCCATTCTCTCCCCCAAATCTTTCATCCCCAGTCAACCCACACCCTTAATTCCTTCTCTCCTGTCCAAATGACTGGACTGCATCAGCACCATCTGGCCAGAAGCACTGCTGGCTAACTTACCAGAGTTTATCTAAAATAAATACTTCAAACACACCTATTGTCCCGTCTGGACTAATATTGTGGAGTAGTTATTCAGTATTTTAGAAAACAGATTTCCTTCCATTGCATCATAGTATTCTCCAAGGATTTGCAAGCTAATCAACAGTCTTCAACCAGGTTTATTTCCTGCCACATTAGAGTCATCCTATGTCCATGGTACTGATCCCTCGTCATCTTTTGACCTCTTTGCAGCCTGCACCATCCTCCTTCACATTTCTCCTTCCTAATGCAGCCAAGTAAAACTGCCAAAAACTGTTGTGTTTTTAATTATCTAGCCATCAAGGCACTCTCTGTAATGGCTTCTCATCCCTGTATATTAACTGATTACATTAAAGGTATCTAGCTTGGTCTTCTTTACCTACATACTTGAAAACATCCATAGACAGATGCTCAAATTCCACATGAATATTAGGACATTTGGTACAGTTCAGAACGGAGAAAAAAATCTCTCCAGCAAAACTAGCTTTTCATCTTGTACTCATCAGGACAATGAACAAAGCCCTGTGTTAATATGTAGCTGCCAATTCAGACAATTGTGCCACATTGCGAGCCTGACTGACAATTCTAAACTGCTTTTATGCACAATTATCTGCACACAGGATTATTTAGCAAATGTTAACTAATCATAAAATTACATCTAATGTTAGACTCCATGCATGTTTGGCCAGCATCCTGATAGTGGCTACCACCATTCATTGCTACTGCATAGCAGCAGACAGCCAATTTCACCTGCTATCCAACTTGTGATACTTTACTCTTCCAGGGTAATCGGAGGTGAACCGGAACATTTTGGGACCAAAGTGACGGCCTTGGATTGGTCACAAGTTTGCACAATATACAGTAAGAAATCAGATCAGATCAAAACAGATCAGCTGCACACTTGACTGTAATGGAAGCTACATATATTAATACTTGGGGCTTATTCTTTACAGACAAAGAACTTTGACACACTGCACCTGCTTCAACTTAAAATAAGTGACAACAATTCACCAGTTCCTTTCTCAGGGCAATGCTTGAGAAATTAGGTTCAACCTGTTTGGTTTAAACTTTAAACAAAGCTTGGAGTTAACTGCCAAGTCTATCATATAATTGGTGCATTTACCAAGCTAACACCTCTACCAATTAGAGTCCACTTACCAACCAATCAGCAGTTTCTCCACATGTAGTATAAATGGTTTCCCTTTAGGGTGGTATTCTTGTGAATTGTCCTGATAAGTGCAAGATGAAGAAGCTTCAACAAAATGGCTTTTCTCAGTAATAGTTAATGTTAAAATGATATCCAGCTCTCCCTCTCCACCATCTCTGCTGAACCCTCTATTGCCTTTATGTTGTCAGCCTGTTTTCTATCCAGTCTTGAAGGAAATACAATTATGTCCACTGAGTGGACAGCATTCTAAACCAGTGCAAGAATCAGTGAGAAGCAGTATTAATCTAGTACTAGATTTAGTGAAAACCCCCACCCTGTACAGTAACTCAACGCAAAATATAGGGCAAGTAGAGTATGTTAAGCAATTGCTGATTCCAGTAACAGTACAGCATGTTAACCCTGTTCCAACTCTAGCAAGACCACTGTGCTAATGTGCAGAATATCCAGTCAGATGGCAGTGCAATAACTAACTATCTCCAATCTCATCATTCATTCCTGCCTTTAACTGAAGCAGATAAAAGGAATTGGAGTATTTCAGAAGTTTCTCATAACATTTACACAGAACTACAGCTAGAATATTCTTTCTCCCACATACCATTTGGCTCAGCTTTGATGGTTCCTTTGATGTAATTTGCCCCAAGCACTGGCTGTTTGATCTCACAGCCCTTCATCAGGTAAAACGGCATTGTGAAGGATTTCAGTGCCTCTCGATTATCTTTTGCCACAAATACAACCTGGAAAGCACAGAAATAGGAAAGCAGTGCAGCATAGGTATGAAAAACAAAAATTCATCCAGGTGAATTGTACAGCTCTGGCATTGTTACTACATGATGATATGTTCACCCTGACTGGTGATCACAAAAGCAATGGAGTAGCAACTGGTGAACACAGGCTCTATCACATAACATGGATACAGTACTGGTGGGTAGAGATATGTCACTGAATATAGCACTTTGTCCTGGTACGTGGCCAGTTTCAAATCAGAGACTTCGATGCCATTAAACCTAGGCTACCTCTAAATCCTGTTACGAAGAGTACATTTTGTATTTCAAGTTGTACACTGGTAGATGGTGACTGTCAGTGATGTACCTGATTAAAACACTGGCTTTTTGTCATGTAGGAATAAGCGCAAGCACTAGCACTGATCATCATCTCACACATTTAGAAGGTATAATGTAACTTACTTGGTATGGCAGCAGGTAAACAGCTCCCTTCTTTGAATCTTTGAATGCCTCCAACGTGTTGTCTACACCAGTGAATGACAGCTCCACATGGTCATAAAACATCAGCACACTGCAAGAACA
Source organism: Ginglymostoma cirratum (assembly GCA_024137785.1). Taxonomy (NCBI): domain Eukaryota; kingdom Metazoa; phylum Chordata; class Chondrichthyes; order Orectolobiformes; family Ginglymostomatidae; genus Ginglymostoma; species Ginglymostoma cirratum. The sequence goes on from JAHRHZ010000078.1 coordinate 2,368,520, forward strand.
GAAAACCAGTGATGTGTCATCACATTCAAACAGAATCACCTCATACTACTGTAAACAGAATACCCCTGATCACCCAGGGTGGGATTGTCATTAGTGAAGCTATCTTCTAAACCTCATATGCCCTTCTTCACTCTCTTTGAGAGAGTCTGGGCAATATGTCATTGGGCTATTCAATAAAGATGTGGGAATCTCCTGAAGTCCACATATCTACTTTCAAGCAGCTGACTCAGGGCAGCAACCAGGAATTACTCAAGAGGTTTATATTTAAAATGAGATTGGGGCAGAGTGTGTCAATAATGAGCTATAGATGAGCTAAGTGGTTATAGGAAAGCAGTGGTAAAACAATACAAGGGGACGACAGGATCACAGAATTGGGATTACTACTCGTTGGAGAACACACAACACCACCTGCTGCTTGGGAATAAACCTATTTTTATGTTGCAAGTTCTATAGTAGGTCTATCTTGCCTCAGAGTCAAAATGTAGGTTCAAGTCCCGTTCAGAGACTTGATCCATAATCCAGTTTACTAATCCAGCAGAGCAGTTGCTGTATTGTCAGAGACAGTGTCTTACAGATGAAGAATTCAAGCCTAAACAGGACCTTTGTTTTAGTGTAATACTTATTCCTAAACAGCACAATTAAAAACAGATCTGATATGTTACAGCTGATTAAGGGAACTTGCCACATTCTCTACATTATGCTTTTATAATTTTTGAGGTGGCTACACTTTAAAATGATTTCATTCGCTATAGAAGGGCAAAAATGGTTTCCATTCCTTCAATGTGAAATTTATTAATGAAAGTTATTGTTGAGACTGGGGTTTGCAGTTACTGCAGGATCTATTAACCAAGTGTGATTACGATTATCTGTCAGAGTAATAAGCACTCATTTACTGTCAGCTATTCCCAAGAGAAACATTACCAGCTGTTGCCAAGGTTATTACAGTCAGTTATTGTCAGAAGTATGAACAACTAATATGGAGTATAGTTCCCAACTGCCACACATTATTGTCCAATAAAATATAGGTATTATAGCATTTATAAGCTAATGAAAACTTCAATGCCAGTCAACCTACTTCTATATTCAAAATGCCATTATTTGAATTTTATTCGCTGAACTGTCCATTTACATCTTTGTGCAATGTCTAATTTGACCTTTGGATCATTCATCTTTTCACACATGAATTTGTTTTTGTCTGATTGAAATGGTCTGTTACCCACTTCTCCCAAACAGTTTTCAAAACCAGATGCTGTAACACAAACTGAGCCATTTTCATTTATGTTGAACGCATTTGGGAAGGAGGAACAAAATAGGGAATACACAAATGGATGGCAAGTCCCTAGAAAGCTAAGAGCTAACAGATCCCTGAAGGTGACAGGGCAGGTTAATAAGTTAGTTAAGGTGGCATATGGAACACTTGCTTTACATCAGTTGAGGCATAGATTAAAAGAGCAGGGAGGTTATGTTGGAGCTGTATTGGAATTTGGTTATGCCACAGCCAGAATACTGTGTGCAGTTCTGGTCACCAGCCTTTAAGAAGGATGCGATTGCACTGCAGGAGGTGCAAAGGAGATGTTGCCTAGTATTGACCATTTCAGCTATGAAGAGAGGCTAAAGAAGTTTGTATTGCTTTTGTTTTTGAGCAGAGAATGTTGGAGGGGACCTGAACAAGGGGCATAAGATTATGAGAGACATGGACAGAGTGAACAGAAAGCAGATGTTCCCCTTAGTTGAAGGGTCAATAACAAGTGGGTGTCATTTAAGAGTCAATGGCAGGAAGAGGGAATTAGAGGAAAAACATTTTCACCCAGAGGGTATTGGGCAAGTTGGAATGCACGGCCTGACACAGCAATTGAGACAGGAAATGCCAACCTTTTAAACCAAAAAAAAAAAAAGCACTTGGATGAACACTTTAAGCATCATTAAATTCAAGGCTTTGGGCCTAGTGCAGAAATGTAGGACTTGTGTAGTAGTATACTTCTGGCAGTACAGAGTTGGTGGGCCAAATGGCCTCTTCTGTAGCGTATGATTCAATAAATTTTAAAAACTGAAGTATTCCACCCTAAATAATTGAAAAATATCATTGTTCTTCACATCGATTTTGCAATCAAAATGAAATTTCTAAATTTGTCACAACCCCAAACCAGGATCTGAGATAAAAGGTACTGCAGATGCTGGAGAATCCGAGATAACAAGCATGGGGCTGGATGAACACAGGTCAAGCAGCATCATAGGAGCAGGAAAACTTGACGTTTCGGGCCTAAACCCTTCATCAGAAAT
>JAHRHZ010000078.1:2379368-2433827 GCA_024137785.1 Ginglymostoma cirratum
CCCTTTTGACAAACTCTTCATGGACCCCATTAAGCACATGTCAGACTAATCTCTTAACCACCAGGCACCCTACTTCTCACCCACTTATACAATTACCTGCTTTCAGTAGGTATCAAAAGGATTTGGGACCTCTTGAAAAAAAAACTCCATTGACTGACTTATTAGAAAGTAGCAGCTACTGCTGTAAAAAAGAAATGTGCTTTTTTAAAAGATTTTGTCCCTTGCTGCCTGAATTCTTTGCTGGACTACATCTGTTGGGATGAATCCTGCATTGGAGGTCAAACCTGAAAATTCCAGGTAAAATAAGTATACAACTTACTTTTTGATCTGGGTCGTATTTTCTGATCTGGGTCGTAAATTCTAAGATTTGGAAATAAGAATAAGGAATGTGTTGATTCCCAGTGTGAGACACGGAGTAATCTCTCCTTGTGTATATTTTACTTCATTTAGAGCTCGTAGAGAATTTACTGGCTGTACAGATCCTGGTAACACAAACGGAGCACTCACTCAACACTCAACTTAGCTTTATTTCACAAGAGATAGCTAGGTGCAGCAATAGTGATCCTGCTGGAACATGGACAATTACAGCTCACTGATGGGCTTGTGCAGCCAGAAGAAATACTTCTTGTCTAGCTGGATCCCAGGGAAAGCATTGTTCAGATCCTCAATGGTCATCTGGTGAAACGGAATCATGGTTTTGAACTTCAGCTGGTGAAATGGAATCCTGTTCTCGAATTTGATCTGGTGAAACCAAACCATGCTTTTTAATTTCGTCAGCTGGAAAACAGCAAATGAATAGAACAAATGAGAAAATATACATGGTCTAGCACACTGACAACCAAATAGAACAGGTCTGTCGTCTGAGACTCCACACCCACTTACCCCCTCACCAACATAAAACCTCCTTGTAAAACCCAACAAACTCTTCGCTTTGTGTTGGGAGTCCTGGGCTTTAATTTGCATTCTGCCTGTGCATTGTAAGTACAATATGTACAAGTTGGTGAGGTCAGAAACAAGAACAGGACTGAAACATTATGGAATTATCCCCTCCCTGGAGTGGCATGAGCAATAGCAAGAAATATAGGAAAATACAGAGAGAACCAAAAGAAAAAGTTCAGAATCTCAATATCATGAAAAATATTTGTAATTTTCCCCTGAAGCCTCAAATTGCAACTTCAGAACCTCGCGGTCGACCTTATTCTCCATGCATTTACATCTCATTAAAACCCAAACACACTTTATTTATGATATGCTTTGCCCAATACTCCTCTCCTTCCCTGAGAAACCAGACAGCACAAATTCTTGACGAGTAAGTAAGAGCTGGTACTTGACAGCTGCAGCTTACCAAATGCTTGTCCCAGGCCATCATGGAAATGTTTCTGCACAACGATGTCCCTGCATGCTACATGACCACCATCGTCCTCCATCTATTGTACATGTGAGTTAGCACTGGCAAAGAACCTACTGCACCACAGTTTCATGCCTACTAGTGGACCAATTTACACACCATTTCAGCCCTTCAACACTTTATTTTGGAGCTCAGGAACCCATACAACTTGCACGCTTCTGCTAGGTTCTTTACATGCAGGTACACAGACATGCCTCATGAGTCTACACCATTTTATGGCTCTTGTTTTCTTAATGCTGACTTACTATTTACCTACTTGGAGCTGTCAGCCTCTTTCTACTTGGTTTTGTTTTCTCAGTGCGTACACTGATGTTAGCATTGACTTGTGAGCTGCCAGTTTCTAGGCAGCTCACATTGCTTTCTTAGTGCACTGATCTACAGTTCTCAGTCACAGATTGCTAGCTTCTGTCGGTCACATCGACTTTTATTTCAAAGGGATAGGCAAGCAGCTTGTCAAGGCTCAGAGCACTGAACTGTCAAGTGGATGGGCACGTCAATGTTTGACACTATGTTACATCAAAATCACATCAGCAGCAATGCTGTCTGTTTACGTGGCGAACATACTACTAGCACTTCAAATAAATGGCCATATGAAAGTCCTTATTGGGGAGAAGAGGTCAGTCAGGGTACCACCACAGTCAGTCAAGTGGTTTGTCTCTAGGGACTACCAGAGTATGGGGATCCATGTATTTGGCATTCTGAGATTTGGGCCACTGTCAGTCCTACCAGTCAAGTACTTAGGTCATGCCAAAATAAATTAACAGAGTTCTTTAGTACACAAGTAGTTGGTTACTATAATCTGCCACCAGTACTGACATTTTGCCATCAATTAGTACAGATCATCAGACAATACAGTGGCATTAGCACAATCTCTGAGCCATCATAATTTATCGAAGCTGTACAGCACAGTCATGGAGACGCTTGGATTACAAGACAGTCAGTGCGCTGTGGTGACATTAGTCCGGGGACAAGATCATGTAGTCAACTGGGGCTGACCATGAGGCATATGAGCAGAAATTGGCCACTTAATACCAAGTCTACTCTAATATTCATATAGTGAGATCATAGTTGATCTGATAAACCTCAAATCCTCTTTCCTGGCTTTTCCCCATGACCCTTGATTCCCTTACTGATTAAAAATCTGTATCTCAGTCTGGAATATACTTAATGGTAAGTTGCTGCAGCTCTCTGCAATAAAGAATTACAGATTCACACTGATCTGGTTCACTACCCTCTGAAGGAAGAGACTTAGGAACACAGAAAATAGGTGCAGAAATAAGTCATTTGGCCCTTCAAGCCGGCACCACGATTCAATACAAACATGGCTGATCATGCAATCTCAGTATCCCATTCCCGTCCTCTCCCCATACCCCTTGATCCCTTTAGCCGCAGGGCCATGTCCAGCTCCCTCTTGAATATATCTAACGAATTCCACAAATTCACAACTCTATTAGTGAAGAAGTTCTTCCTCATCTCAGGCCTGAATGGCCTACCTCTTATTCTTAGACTGTGACCCCTAGTTCTGGACTTCCCCAACATTGGAAACATTTTCCCCATATCTAGCCTGTCCAGTCCCATCAGGATTTTATATATTTCTATGAGATCCTCCCTCATTCTTCTAAATTCCAGCAAATACAAGCCCAGTTGAGCCAGTCTTCCCTCATATGTCAGTCCTACTATTGCGGGAATCAGTCTGATGAACCTTCACTGTACTCCCTCAATAGCAGGAATGTCCTTCCTCAGACTAGACTATGCATGCAATAGAAATTCCTCCTCATCTCTGTCTTAAATGTGTGACCTCCTATTCTGGGTTTATGCTGTCTGGTCCTAGACTGTCCCACAAGGAGAAACAATCTCTTTGCATCTACCCTGTCAAGTTCCTTGAGTCTTGGATGTTTCAATAAGATATTGTCTCATTCTTCCAAATTTAATGAACCTACTCAACATTTCCTCATAAGACGGTCCCTCAATACCTGGCATCAGCTTCCCCTTGTGCTTCTAGATTGAAGTGATTGTGGGTTTAGAAGGTGCTGTCCAAGGATCTTTGGTGAATTTCTGCAGTGCATCTTGTAGATAGTACACACTGCTGCTACTGAGCATCGGTGGTGGAGAGACTGAATAGTTGCGGATGTGGTGCCAATCAAATGAGCTGCTTTGTCTTGGATAGTGTCAAGCTTCTTGAGTGTTGTTACAGCTGTACCCCGTATTCCATCACACTTGTACCTTGTTCAGGGTAGACAGGCTTTGAGGAGTCAGGCAGTGACTTACTCACTGCAGTATTCCTAGCCTCTGACTTGCTCTTGTAGCCATTGTATTTATATAGCAAGTCCATTTGAGTTTCTGGTCAATGACTCCCCCAGGATTTTGACAGTGGGGAATTCAGTGATGGCAAAGCCATTAAATGTCAAGGGGTAGTGAGTAGATTGTGTTTTATTGGAAATGGTCATTGACTGGCATTTGTGTGGCACAAACATTATGTGCCACTTTTCAGCACAAGCCTAGATGTTGTCCAGGTCTTGTTGCATTTGAACATGAACTGATTCAGCCCCACATATAAATCGGCTTAACAAAAGCAACTGAGACTGAAAGATTATAGAGGCCACAGGAACAGCAGCTCAAAAGAGAATAAAGGTTGGCAAGGTGATGAAATTAGCGTGTCACAGACAGCACATGTTAGACACTCTACTGAAACAAAATTAGAACTCTTCCATGTCAGATCAAAAGTCAACTGGTAATAGCCACACAAAATGTCTGACACCACAGGCATTGTGGGTGGAGCAAGGGGCTGCTTCCCTTTTCATAAGTGAATTAAAACTTTTGGCATCTGAGGCCCTGCTAGGGGAAAGTGCAGTAATCATGCCTCCACTGATTCGGTAATGCCATCTACCTGGCTTCAATTTGCATTTCATTGGCATGTTGTTACTTTTCCAATAATTCACATAAAGAATTATGGCCTCAAGCAATCATGACCATTACACAGTATACAGTAATTACCTCCTTAACATGTCAGCTGGGCATCAGAATAAGGCATTTAAATATAATACTTGAAATTTCCATTTCACAAACTCATTCTATAGCTAGCACAGGCAGACAGTGCCTCGCAGCTGTCACATTCACACTTTGCATAGCAAGTATCCAAGGGCGTAGTCTGTGGTATAGAAGGATGTCTTTTTCTTTGGGTGAGATTTCTATCATGGTGCCTTATGGGCAGAATTCTACTCCCTCAGAGCAGCATGAAAAATTTCGTTCAGAAATGCACACTGGATGAGCTGACGTACGTCAGAGCTTCTGACTGAGGCATGACAATGACCTCCTTGGGAAGCTTCCATGTCACATTCTGTGAAGGCGTAACATAAAGCTTCATCAATATGGGTGTGAAAGCTCAGGAGTTTTTTTTCACTAAAACTGTGTTATCTTTCAGACATCTGCACAGATTACCTGCTCACATATCTCACATAAAGATCACCATAGTTGGAGTGCTTGTGGCCTTGAACCATCGATGAAGATAACATAAAAAAAATAGTGATTACTACTTTGCCAACAAGCCCAGCAAAAACAATAAGCTCTAGGAGTTACTGCACAGCCTCCATAGGGAGAAGCAGTAGGGGGATCTACCAAGGATACAGAGAACAATGATGAGAACCCAGATCTACAGATCTCACTATCATTTTCTTCAACCGTATGACAGATATTGTAAGCATATTCTAAGTTAAATATTAAGAATGTCTCAGGCCATCGTCACAGAACTGTGTCTCCTGCTGGAGCAGCAACTGTTTGACAATCTCATCCTGGTGGTCATCAATGTCTGTGCTGCCCTGAATTTGTATGTCAGCGGCTTGTTTCAAAGAGCAACTGGGGACCTGCAAGTATCTCTCAATCCTCAACCCAAACATGCACCTGGCATAAAACTGATGCCATTTTCACCAGATCACCAATCTTCATATCCCCGTGACAAGGAAAATCCAGCGGCTCAGGCCCTGCCACTTTCCACCATCACTGGCTTCCCCCAGGTGCAGTGCTCTATTGACTGTACCCAAGTTGCTTTGAGAGTGCTGCATCATCAACCTGCAGAGTTCATCAAAAGAACAAGATTCCATTCCATCAGTGTTCAAATTATGTGATCATTGATGTCACATTTTGGTGGTCTGCATCAGATATCCTGAGAACTGCCATAACTCTTGCACACTAGAGTATTCACACATTCCTGTCTCTTTTGGAGTTGAAATGCCCATCAGCCATGATTAAATGGCAGGGTGGACTCGATGGGCCGAATGGCCTTACTTCCACTCCTATGTCTTATGGTTCCTGTCTCTTTCCAAAGGGTGCTATGGGGATGGCTACCCCTCTGGAAATCGCTCGAGACACCTTTATAACATCCTCAGACTATCGCAGAACAAACAGACAACACTGATTACACTTCCACTGGAATAGACCATGAGCCTCCTTAAGATGTGGTTACCATGTCTGAACCACTTTGGCAGAGCCTTGCAGGATTGCCCATAAAGGGAATCATTGTGGCACGCATGTGCCCTTAGAAATTTATGCATCTCTTTCAGAGGAGTCACCTATGGATTTCAATGCTGTAATAAAGGCTGTTCTGGGTGTGTACAGGTTAGGTCCTGAAACACATAGGCAAAAGTTTCAAAATTTAAGGAAATAACGTGGGCAAACCTACTTTGACTTGAGAAGGCAAAGCAAAGTATTTTGACCATCAGATACAAGCATTAGGAATAAACATATGACGCCAAAGAGATCTTTCTCTTAGAAGGATTTAAAAGCTCACTACTTTTAGTCATGAGAACCAATATTGAACACAAGATTGCAACCGCAAGACAGACAGCTGGAATGACTGAGGATTATGAGCAGTTCTGTAAATCTAAATGTTTTTGCATCACCATACCAACCCGAGAAAGATAAATGGTGGGAGAGTACAAGGAAAGCAAGTAAACAGAAAGCTGCCTCAATTCTATGATTCCATGGGGCTGCTCTCTCATTAGAGAGGGATGACGGGTTGTGGGTTAACCTGAGAGTTACCACACTTCAGATTAGGGGAGAGGTTGAGAAGGACAGTCCTTCATGGTAACCTCAGCCAGTACAGGAATTGAACTCATGTTGTTGGCATCGCTCTGCATCACAAATCGGCCAACCAGCCAACTCAGTTAACGGACCCCCACAAGGAAGGCAAATAGCCAGGGTAGAGAAGGGGTAGCTGTAAACTTTGATCTGAGGAGGAAATCTCAAAGTGTTGAAGGTTGCAGCAAGGCTTAACTGTTTCTACAATGTAAGACAAAACAGGAAAGTCCCCATAATTCAGTAGGTTGCTGGGACTCATTGAACAATTTCGACACTGAAAATATATAAGAAAACTTCCTGTGCCCATGGGAGTTATGCATACATGAGGTCAGTGCCCGAGAAACGTATGCCTGACTGGACCTGACTGATCTACATTCGGTTTCATCACTTTCTTTTTATATTTGGAACACAAATCCTAAATGTTATACAACGACAGATCGGTACCCCACCAGTACTCTATCCCTGTGTTTTACAGAGTGTTACCTGTGCCCACCAGTACTGTAACCCAGTGTTATACTGAGTGACCTGTGCCAACCAATTCTGTGTCCCAGTGTTATGCAACGACAGACCAGTACTCTACCTCAGTGTTAGAAAAACACAGATCTACCCCAGCATTACTGTATCTCAATGTTATACGTTTAGTGTCGTGCGCTCACCAGTACACTACCCCAGTGTTACAAAATGAAAGACTTGTACCTGGGATAATAACCTCAAGATGAACAAATTTTCATTTATACATCAGCTTTCACGGCCTGGAATGTCCCAATATACTTCACAGTCAATGAACCATAACCACTGCTTAATGTACAGTTAAGATTACAATGTAGGATAATAGCAGCCATTTGTCCTGAAGTAAGTTTCCACAAACAGCAATATGATAAATGACTAGAGAATTTATTTTTAGTGATATCAGTCGAGGGATAAATGGAGAACTTTGCTCCCCTTCCACATAGGGTCATAGGCATGTGCAGCTACTTGAGATGACAGGCAGAGCTTCAACTTTTTTAAACGAAGGCTATAGAGATATCCACACAGCTACAACTGATACAGTACATTCCCATGATTGGCCTCATTAAACATCTGGACTGATGAGTCCAGGAACCAGAACCCTAGCAGATTCAGCAGATCTGAGAATTAAGGGAGCAAGAATGATTCTAGGGATGGAGGGCTCATAAAATGAGGAGCCATTGAGGACTCTGACTTTGTACATGATGGAGTATCTCGTTGAAACTTACAGAATACTGGGAGGCCTGGATAGTATTGGCATGGAGAAGATGTTTCTACTGGTAGCAGAGACTAGCACCCAAGGGTACAGCCTCAGGGTGAAAGGATGACCTTTAAGAACTGAGATTAAGAGGAATTTCTTCAGCTAGGGGGTGGTTGAACTGTGGAACTCATTATTGCAGAAGGCTGCCCAGGCCCTCGAAGTCTAAGGCAGAGATAAGGGGATCAAGAATTATGAGGAGAAGGCAGGAGAATGGGTTTGAGAAACAGCCTGACTGAATGGTGGAGCAAACTTGATGGGCTGAATGGCATGATTCTGCTCCTTATCTTATGGTTTAAAATATAGATGAAGGGGAAAAGACATGGAGACCATGTACAGCCAGAAGGGACAGCGCTGGAACCTGCTGAGTAAGTGAGTGAAGCCCTACCTTGTAACTGTAACATCAACTGTCCAAATTCGTTGGCCCCTCCATTGTGAAAGGTAAGTTTAAACGTTGCAGAACCTACCCACCCTCCTGTGGAAGAGAAAGAGGATTAGAACGAAGTGAAAGAACGAGAATTCATCAAAGCTTTTCTGATTTGCTCAGACTAAGTTCTAAGCTAGTGTTTCCCAATCTTTTTGCCAATGTGAACCCATTTTAATGCTTCAGACTTCACATGACCCTAGGTAAAACTTTGAGGGGGGCGTGTTAATTCCAGGTTTAATTTTGAGCCGGGGGAACAGGTGGTGGTGGTGGTGAGCAAGTTCCATTCTCCCTCCAACACTCCACATCATCACCCCTTCTCCACTCGTCATCCCTGCCTCTTCCTGCCCATTCTACATCTCCTCCACCACCCACTCTTTTTCCTCTAACATCCATCAGGATAGGCCCAACAAATGTGGCAACAGCTCAGAAATCATCTCACTGTATCCCTTACCCTCAGATATTCTCTCAACACTATTCCCTCATCGCATACCAAATATCTCATATCCAACAACTCGCCATATTCCTAATTTCCACTATATACTCAACTGCACCCCACATCCCTCATTCTTCAATTTACTTACAGAATTTTTCAACATACCCCAGTTGCACTCTCCCCGTATCTCTCATTCCCATCCTCCCAGCATATCCCAATCCCTACCTGCCCCACCAATGACACCCCATTTACCAACTTTCTCATCAGTTTGTTCTATCTTTCCAACTGCCTAGATTCCATTAACACTACATCTGCCCTGTGGTAACTTACCCCGGTCTGATGAAAAGCCTTCACAAGTTTTGAACCCTTCAACTTATGTACCAATCAATGTTAAAAATTTATTTCAACAGGGTGATTTTTAAATTCACTTACAGATGTGAGTGTTTCTGGCTGGGCCAGTGTTTGTTGCTGTAGCTGCCCTTGAGAAGGGGTTGGTGAGCTGCCTTCTTGAAATGCTGCAATCCACATGCTGCAGGAAGACCAAAATTCCAGGATTTTGACCCGAGTGACACTGCAACATATTTCCAAGTTAGGATGGTGCGTGGCTTGCAGAAGAACAGACAGGTGGTGGTGTTCCAAAGTATCTGCCACCCTTGACCTTCTAGATGATGGTGGTCATGGGTTCAGAAGGTGCTACGTAAGGCACTTGGTGAATTTCTGCAGTGCATCTTGTAGATAGTACACATTGCGGCTAATGAGTATTGGAAGGAAGTCAGGAAATGAGTTACTCACCGCAAGATTCTTCCACTCTAGCCTGCTCGTGAAGCCACAGCACACACGACTAAAATAAAACAAAAGCTACAGATGCTGGAAATCGCAAACAAAAACGGAAATTGCTACAGAGGGAAGAAGGGTCACTGAATTCAAAATGTTAACCATGCTTTCTCTCCAGAGATGCTGCTTGACCTGCTGAGTTTCTCCAGCTGTTTCTGTTTCTGTATATGACTAGTTGAGTTCAGTTTCTGGTGAATGGTAACTCCCCAGCATGTTGTTAATGGGGGATTCAGCAATGGTTGCACCATTGAATGTCTTGAAGCACTGGTTAGATTCTCTTTTGGTTGAAATGGCCATTGCATTTGTGTCGTAAACAAAGCTGAACATTGATGATTGCACAATGAACAACCCCATTTCTGACTTTATTTTGGAGGTAATGTCATTGATGAAGCAGCTGAAGATAGTTTTCATTAGGACACTGCCCCGAGGAACTTCTGCAAAGATGCCCTGGAGCTGAGATGACTAAACTCCAACAACGACAATCACCTTCCTTTGTGCTAGGTGTGGTTCCAAACAGTGCACAGTTTTCCCTCAATTCTCATTGACTCCAGTTTTGCTGAGGGTCCTTATGCCAACTCCGTTAAATATGGCTTTGATATCAGGGGCAGTCACTCTCACCTCATTTCTGGAATTCTGCTCTATTTCCTACATTTGGACCAAAGCTGTAATGAGGTCAGGAGCTGAGTGACCCTGGCGGAACCCAAACTGAGAGTCAGCAAGCAGGTTATTGCTGAGCAAGTACTGCTTGAAAGCACTGTTGATGATGCCTTCCATCACTTACAATGATTACAATGTTAATCTCTAGAAATAAGATGGACTGAATTTTCAGGCCCTTTGGAGTCAGTAAACAGAGGTTGGGTTGAAGTGGGTGGCTGGAAAAGAATATCAGCTTTGGGAAGCAATAACCATTTTCGGTGAGACTATTCGAGGCTTGATAATGTTGTTCACCCCACAAGATATTTAAGGAGGTAATTCATGGCTCTCAGCAAAATATATCCCAGTAAGCAGGAAAGATTCTAAGAGAGGGATAAACCAACCATGGCTAACCTTAAGATAATGAAAGCATAAATTTGAAAGAAAAAGCACATAGGAGGTAAAAATCAGAGATCTGGGATAAATTCAGAATCCAGCAAAGGAGGACTAAAGAGGTAGAAAATAAACTATAAGGGCAAACAAGCTAGGAATATAAAAACTGACATTAAGAGCTTTTTAAAATATACAAATAGGAAGACAGAGATCAAATTGAACATAGGCCCCTTAGACAAAGAATCTGGGGAGATTTCCTAGTTGTGGGGAACAAGGAAATGGCAGAACAGCTAAACAGATATTTTGCATCAGTTTTTACTGTGGAAGATATTTCAAACATTCTGCTAATACTAAAGAATAGAAGGAAGGAATTAAGTACCGTTACTATTGCTAGAGAAGTAGTATCAGACAAACTAATGGGTCTAAAGGCAGATAAGTCCCCTGGCCCTGATGACCTGCATCCTATGATCCTTAAAGAAGTAACTAGAGAGACAGTGGATGCATTGGTTGTAATTTTTGAAAAATCTTTGATTCTGAATAAGTACCAAAGAATTGGAAAACTGCCAATGTGACACTTATTTGTAAATAGAGGGAGGCAAGAAACGGGTAACTGTAGGCCGATTAGCTTAACATCTATTGTTTGTAAAATGTTTGAATCAATAATTAAGGAAGTAATAGCAAAACATTTGGAAAATCATAATTCAATCAAGGAATCAGCATGGCTTCACGAAAGGGAAATAATGTCTCACTAATTTATCAAGGAAGTATCAACTATAGTGAATAGAGGGGAATCAGTAAATGTGTTGTATTTGGTCTTCTAGAAGACATTTGACTAAGTACCTCACAAAACGTTAAGTCATAAGAGCCCATGGAGATAGTATATTTGCATGGAGAGAGAATTGGGCAATGGGCACAAAACTGTAAATGGAAATAAGGGATTTTTATTTTCAGGTTGTCTGAGCAATGAGATTCCACAGGGATCAGTGCTGTGATTACAATTGTTTACGAAATGTGTAAATGACTTGGAGGAAGGAAGTAAATTAGCATTGCTACATTTGTAGATGACACAAGAATAGTTGGAAAGGCAACTGCAAGAGAGTACAAATCGTTTACAGAAATATTGACAGGTTAAGTAAGCGGGCAAGAGTTGGAAAATTGAGTACACTTCGGAAAATGTGAAGTTGTTCATTTCAGACTGAGCAGTATTATTTAAATGGAGAAAACAACAGAAAGCTGGGGGGTGACTGTGCATGAAACACAAAACTAGAACACAGTTGCAGCACGAAGGCTTATTTCAAAGGTCTTGGAGTAAAAGAGCAGGGAGGTCTTACTGCAACTGTACAAGGTACTGATGAAACCACATTTGGAGTACTATGAGCAGTTTTGGTCCCCTTGTTTTAAGGAAAGATATCATTTCATTGGAGACAATTCAGAGAAGGTGCACTAGGACACTGTCCTATGGGAAAAGGCTAAACAGGTTGGGACTCTACACACTGGAGTGTAGAAGAATGAAAGGTGACCTCATTGAAACATATAGGCTTCTTAAGGGGATTCACAGGGTAAAGGGTAAATGCTAAGCAGCTGTCGTCCCTCATGACCAGAGAGCACAGTTTCAGTATAAAGGGGCACCAATTTAAGACGGAGACAAGGAAACAAATTCTTCTCACAGAGGGCTAAGTGTTTTTGGAACTCCTTTCTACAGAAAGCTATCGGAGTAGAGTCCTTGTGTATATATAATATTGAGAAAGTTAGATTCTTGATCAGTAGGGAAATCAAGGGTTATGGGGAAAGGGGAAGAAAGTGGACACGATGAATGTCAGATCAACTATGATCCGATTGAATGGAGGAGCAGGCTTGAGAGACTAAATGACCTACTTGTTCGTATTTCTTATCTTCTTATGAGGCAGGTAGACAGTCTGCCTCACTGAGAACCGTGTTAAAGATACATTTAAGATGGCAACTAGTATTTTTCAACCAACCACCCATTTCTTCAATGCAGTGGGGAACAAATCATGTGCCTACAATAGAGTACATACCAGCACGACAGGAGCCAGAATCTACAGGCCCTCTCTGCTTTCTGTGTACCCCCAAAGGCTGAGCTGTAGAAGAGTTTCCTGCTCACAGTGTTGGTCTGGCTGCTTTTTGTGTTTGTTAATTAAGTTTTTTAAACTTCCGTTGCTGACAGGATAATCTCATGTTGAAGTGCCCTCTCAGTTACTTACCTTTAGTCAGGTATTCCTCTGAAGCTCAAAGCCCTTTGGTCCAGTTGACATGCTGTGTACCTCCCTTAATCGGGCAGGGAACCTGGTCTCACACTCTGTGTTTAAACACGTGAAAATTTAAAATTTTAATTAGTTTTGTCTCCACAGGCCAGTTCTGATCAGTGGAAAAAAATACCCTCCTTCTTCCCATTTCCATCTTCAGAAAAATCTACAAATTGCCTCATTCCCCTTACATGGCATTATCTTCACTCCCTAAGTCAAAGAGGTTCACAGAGGAGGTTACAGCCCAACAGCATGAGATGGCTAAACCACTGATCCACAATGTCAATTGTGTATTAATTATGTTTGATTGCATGCTGGTGGTGTGCACGAACTAGACATTAACATGATCTTCTATAAATCTGGCTTTTGGGTTAGGAGCCGCACACTTTTTTTAAAGTCAACTTGTTTTGGACATTTTGTAATATACCTCTGGAGGGGATTGGAATTGAACATGGATCTTCTGGCCCAGAGTTGGGCGCACTACCTCTACACCATAAGAACCACAAGGTTAGGAACCATATGTTTGTAATATCAAATTCTGAAAATAAACAGAAAAACATATAAAGATTGCCTTCAGCTCTATGCTTCATCACTGGCTTTCTGGAAAGATCGGCTGCAGCCTAAGTATCCAGTACTGTCCTTCTTGTCAACTCCACTTATGACTCTGGGATAATCTGTAGGTCAAAGATAACCCTCTGCTCTTCTTCTTCAATACTAACCATCTATTCAATCCCTACACCCGCAGACCCCTCACCTCCAACAATATGCATGAAGAACTTACAAAGAACAAAAAGAACAAAGAAGATCAACAAAGAAGAACAAAGAACAATACAGCGCAGAAACAGGTCCTTCAGCCCTCCAAGCCTGCACTAACACATTTTGCCCTTCCATACTAAAACTGTCTTCACTTACAGGATCCGTATTCGTCTATTGCCTTCCTATTCATGTCTTCGTCCATATGCTTCTTGAATGCTGCTACTGTGTCTGCTTCCACCACCTCCTCCAGCAACGTGTTCCAGGTACTCACCACCCATTATGTGAAAATCTTGCCTCGCACATCTCTTTTAAACTTCCTTCCTCACACCCTGACCCCTTCACCCTGGGAAAAAGCCTCATATTTTCCACTCTATCCATGGCATTCACAATCTTATAAACTTCTATTAGGTCGCCCCTCAACCTCCTGCATTCTAGTGAAAACAAACTTGTCCAGTCTATCCAACCTTTCTTTATAGCTAAAACCCCCCAAACTAGGCAACATCCTGGTAAACCTTTTCTGTACCCTCTGCAAAGCATCCATATCCTTCCGGCAGCGTGGTGACCAGAACTGTGCACAATATCCCAAGTGTGGCCTAACTAAAGTTAAATAAAGCTGCAAGATAACTTATCTATCCTTATACTCAATGCCCCTTCCACTGAAGGCAAGCATGCCATGGCTTTTTTAAACTATCTTATCTACCTATGCTGCCACCTTCAGTGACCTGCAGACCTGTACACCCAGATCCATCTGCATATCAATGCTCCTAAGGGTTCTGCCATTCCACCTGTACTGGACCTTCCAAAATGCCTCACATTTGTCCAGATTAAACTCCATCTGCTACTTTTCGGCCCACGCCTCCAACTGATCTCCATCCTCTTACAATCCTCCTCACTATCTGCAACTCCACCAACCTTTGCATTGTCTGCAAACTTACTAATTAGACCAGCTATGTTTTCCTCTAAATCACTTATGTAGATCACAAACAGCGGAGGTCCCAGCACTGATCCCTGTAGAACACCACTAATCACAGCCCTCCATTCCGAAAAGCATCCTTCCACCACTACCCTCTGTCTCCTATGACCAAGCCAGTTTTGTATCCATCTTGTGAGCTCACCCCTGATACCATGTGACTTTACCTTTTCTACCAATCTGCCATGAAGGACCTTGTCAAGGCTTTACTGAAGTCCATGTAGACATCAACCGCTTTACCCTCATCAATCATCGTCGTCACCTCCTCAAAAAACTCGATCAAGTTAATAAGGCATGACCGCTCCCGCACAAAACCATGCTATCTATCGCTAATAGACTCTAAATGCATATAGATCTTGTCCGAGAATCTTTTACAACAATTTCCTGACCACCATTGCGAGGTTCACTGGGTTGTAATTTTTAGGATTATCCCCGTTACCCTTCTTAAACAATGGGACAACATTGGCTATTCTCCAGTAGTCTTGGACCTCACCTGTGGTCAAAGAGGATACAAAGATGTCTGTTAATACAACAGCAATTTGTTCTCTTGCCTCCCTCAATATTCTGGGATCGATTCCATCAGGACCCGGGGACTTATCTACCTTAATACTTTTTAAGATTCACAACACCTCTTCCTTTTTCATTGCAACTTGGATGAGAAACTCGACACTCCCCTCTGTGAGACCTTCCTCCACCAATTCCTTCTCTTTGGTGAATAACGTCCCAAAGTTTAGGACCTCACCTATCTCCTCTAGCTCCGCATATAGATTCCCTCCTTTGTCCTTGTATGGGCCATTCTTTTCCCTGCCTACACTCTTGCTTTTTATATATGTATAGAAAGCCTCGGGTGCTCCTTAATCCTGTTTGCTAACTACTTTTCATTACACCTTCTAGCCCTTCTAATTCCTTGATTAAGTTCTTTCCTAATATACATCAAGGCCTTTGTCAGTTCCCATCCTTCTAGACCTCATGTACGTTTCCTTTTCTTTCTGACCAAGGTCATAACATCCCTGATCATCCAAGGTTCATGTAACTTGCCATACCTATTGTTCATTCTCGCAGGAATGTGATGCTCCTGAACTCTTATCAACTGCCATTTGAAATACTCTCACGGGTCTGATGTGGATTTACCCTCAAACAACTGCCTCCAATTAAAATTCCCTAGTTCCTGTCTAATATTGTTGTAGTTCACCTTCCCCAATTTAACACCTTCACCCGTGTACTGCTGCTCTCCCTCTCCATGAGTATCTTCAAACTCACAGTATTATGGTCACTATTCCTGAAATGCTCCCTCACCAAAACTTCACTCACCTGGCCAGGCTCATTTCCCAAAACCAGGTCCAGCATAACCCCTTCCCTGGTTGGACTGTTTACATATTGTGCCAAGAATCCCTCCTGAACGGTCTTTACAAATTCTGCCCCATCAAAGCCCCCAGCACATAGTGATTCCCAGTCAACATCGGGAAAGTTAGAATCACCCACCACAGCAACCCTGCCATTTTTACATCTTTTTAAAATCTGTCTACATACTTTGTCCTCTATCTCCCAATGGCTGTTGGAAGCCTATAGTACACTGCTAGCATTGTGATTTCACCTTTCCTATTCCTGAGTTCTACCCACATTGCCTCGCCACATGAGTCCTCTGATGTATCCTCCCTCAGTACAGCTGTGAGATATTCCTTTACCAGTAATGCAACTCCTCCACCCTCTTTACCTCCCTTTCTATCACACCTGAAACATCTAAATCCTGGGACATTCAGCTGCCAGTCCTGTCCCTCTTTCAGCCAAGTATCTGTAATCGCAATAATGTCACAGTTTCAAGTACTAACCAAAGCTCTGAGTTCATCTACGTTGCCTATTATACTTCTTGCATTGAAACACTTACATTTCCAACCACCACTCCTGCTCTTTTCAGTACTGTTTCCCTGCCTGTTCTTATTCTTAGTAATGTTTGCCTTGGTTCCTACCTCTTCCTCAATTTCTGCATCTAGTGCCCTACTCTTCTAGTTCCCTTCCCCTTGCCACACTAGTTTAAACCCTCCCCACCCACTCTACCAAGTATTCCCCCAAAGACATCAGTCTCGATCCTGCCCATCCAGTTTGCACAGGTCCCACCTCCCCCAGAACCGGTCCCAATGCCCCACGAATCTGAAACCCTCCCCCTCACACCACCTTTTCAGCCACATGTTCATTCAATATATCCTGCTCTTTCTACTCTGAGTAGCTCTTGACACTGATAGTAATCCTGAAATAACTAACTTTGAGGTCCTACATTTCAACTTTCTTCCTAGTTCTCTATATTCTGCTTTTAGAACCTCATCCCATTTTTTACCTACACCATTAGTACCGATGTGTACCATGAGGGAGAGGGCTGTTCACCCTCTCCCTCCAGAATTCCCTGCAACAGCTCTGACATCCAGGACCCTAGCACCAGGGAGGTAACACACCTTCCTGGACTCTTGTTTGTGGCCACGGAAGTGCCTATTGATTCTCCATTCAATTGAATCCCCTACAACTATAGAAATTCTATGCCTTTCTCTCCCTCCTTCTGCAGCAGAGCCAAATTTGGCCATGAATGTGGCTGCTGCTGTTATCCCCCGAGAGGTCATTCCCTCAACAGTATCCAAAACAGTACGTCTGTTTTGCAGGGGAATAGCTACAGGAGATTCCTGCCTGCTTAGCATTCCTGCTCTGCCTGGTGGTCAACCATTCCCTTCCAGCTTGTGGATTCTGAATCTGCAGTGTGACCACCTCTCTATACATGCTATCCATGACACTCTCCGCCTCGCAAATGATCCACAGTGTCCCCAGATGCTGCTCCAAGTCCAAAACTCAGGCCTCCAGGAGC
Source organism: Ginglymostoma cirratum (assembly GCA_024137785.1). Lineage (NCBI taxonomy): Eukaryota > Metazoa > Chordata > Chondrichthyes > Orectolobiformes > Ginglymostomatidae > Ginglymostoma > Ginglymostoma cirratum. The sequence goes on from JAHRHZ010000078.1 coordinate 2,396,672, forward strand.
TGCAGCTGGAGACACTTCTTGCACACACAGAGGTCCCGGGCATTGGAAATGCTCTCCTGCCATGTTTTACCCCTTTAAGTTAATTAATCCTTACAATGTTAAATACTTTTAATACTAAGTTGAAACTTCTGATGCTCTCCGCTACAATAACAATTTCTCAAAATTTACCTGTTACTCACCAGCAACAGTTCCCAGAAACTTGTGGATTTATTGATCACTGAGGATGTTGGAAAATCAGCTCAGCTGTCTCCTGTCAAAGACACCTCCCTCACAAAGCTTCGTTTTTCCCCAGACTTGAACAGTCAACCTCCTCAGACATTTTGTCCCTGTGTTCCAAGGTTGGACAGCTGCTTCTTTGACCTTCAGTTTCTGCACCCTGTGGGAATTTTAAGACACATCATGTGTCCCAAACAACCATGCTTACAGGAAGTGTCTCCAGTTGCTCAAACATATTTTGAGGACTTCTGACATCAAAGTGCAGCTTGATTCACTACAGGATATATGGTGGCTGAATGTTGCAGGAAGTAAAAAAAAACAAAGTTGCTGGAAAATCTCAGCAGGTCTGGCAGCATCTGTGAAGGAGAAAACAGAGTTAACATTTCAGGTCCAGTGACGTTTCCTCGGAACTTCTGTTCTGAGCAAGGGTCACCAGACCCAAAACGTTAATTCTGTTTTCTCCTTCACAGATGCTGCTAGACTTGCTGAACTTTTCCAGCAACTTTGTTTTTGTTCCTGATTTACAGCATCCACACTTCTTTTGGTTTTTGTTTCAGGGAGTAGTTGCCCCATGACCAGAAAGATTTCAGAATTACAAGTGGGTGGCCTCCCGGAAGGCTTGAAAGAGGCAAGCAGAACAGGATTCCTTGGAAGTGCAGAATTTTCAAACCAATATTCACCAATATTAAATACCGTTGAGAATGATGACACATTGAAGGATCCTGGAATGATGAGACTAAAGTCTGGACAGGGCATACTACAAAGCTGTCAGAATTCAGTAGTAAATGGATATTTGACAATCAGTGGGATAGTGTTATAGAATATAGAGTTATAGAATCCCTACAGTGTAGGAAGAGGCCATTTGGCCTATCAAGTCCACACTGACCTTCCGAACAGCATCCCACCTAGACTCCTATCCTATCCCCATAAGCCTGCACTTACCATGACTAACCCACCCAGCCTGCACATCCCTAGACACTATGGACAATTTAGCATGGCCAACCCACCTACCCTGCACATCTTTGCACTGTGGGAGGAAATAGGAGCACGAGGCAGAAACCCACGCCAATATGGAAAGAACAATGCAAGCTCCACTCAGACAGTCACACAAGGCTGGAATCGAACCTGGGTCCCTAGCACTGTGAGGCAGCAGTACTAACCACTGAGTCATCATGCCTCACTGTTGACGTCACCCCATACTATTACCTCCCGATGCCAGTGTAAAGGACATCATGGAAAAGGTGATGAACGTTCTGCAGGTGAACAGCCAGAAGTCATGTACCATGTCAGAACCAATGACTCAGGGAGGACGGTTGATTTAAAGAAAGAACTTAAGAAGCAGTACCTCAAATTTCTTCACCCAACAAAGCAATTCTGTGATCAGCTGTTAATCATTACCTTTTTCTGCCTTTACTTGCTGTAACACACATTGGAGGACACTGGAACATTCTTTACTACCACCTACCATTTGGTGCAGCTTCGACATGTCCTTTGATGTAGCCTGGCCTAAGCTTTGGCTGCTTGATCTTACAATCCTTCATCAGAGAAAAGGGCATTGTGAAGGATTTCAACGCCTTTTTGAGATCTTTTGACAAAAAGACAACCTGGGAAGCACAGAAACAATGAGATTCATGACATAGGATATGAGAAACAAGTAAATCCAGTTGTATCTGTACATCATCGTCACTGCTGGATGAAGGAGTAATTTAACACAGTATACGTTAGTCCTGGGCTAACTAAGAACTACAGAACTGGAGGGGATGCATCTGTCACTGTATAACACTGCGGTACAGTACTGGTGGGAACAGGTCTATCACTGTATAACATTGAGGTACAACGCTGGTGGGAACAGGTCTGTCACTGTATAACACTGGGTACAGCATTGGTGGGCATAAGTCATTTACTGAATACACGAGCTGCCTGTGAATATTGGAATTTGAATTATTGTGTACAGTTCTGGTCACCACACACTACCAGAAAGATATGGGGGCTTTGGAGTTTACCAAGATGTTGCCTGGTTTGAAGGGTATTAGCTATGAGGAGAGATTGGACAAACCTGGTTTGTTTTCACTGAATGTCGATGGGTGATGAGCACCCTAATAGAAGTTAACAAAATTGTGAGAAGCATGTATAGAATGGGTAGTCAGAGTCTTTTCCCAGGATAGAAATATCAATCACTAGGGGCCATAGGTTAAAGGTAAAGGGGGTTAAGTTTAAAAGGAGTCGAGAGAGGCCAGTTTTTTGCACAGAGGGTGGTAAGTGCACTGCCAGAGGAGGTGGTGAAGGCAGTTATGATAGCAATGTTTTAAGAGGCATTTTGACTAATATATGAATATGTGAATCGGCAGTATGAGAGATAGAGACAACATAGATGCAAAATGTTTTTAGTTTAGAAAGATATAATGTGTCAGTGCAGTCTTGTTGGGTCAATGGGCCTGTTCCTGTGCTGTACAGTTCTTTGTTGTTCTTTGATACAGTACTGGTGGGGAAACATCTGTCACTGTATAACACCAGGATACAGGTCTGTCGCTATATAACACTGTGTTACAGTACTGGTGGAGACAGGTCTGTCATTGTATAACACTGGGGTACAGTACAGGTGGGGACAGGTCTGTTATTGTATAACACTGGGATATAGTACTGGTGGGGACAGGTCTGTCACTGTACAATGCTGGAGTACAGAACTATTTGAAACTGTCTGAGAGGGAATCTTATAGAAACTTATAAAATGATGAAAGGGATAGTTGAGATAGAGGCAGGCAAGTTGTTTCCACTGGTGGGAGAGACTAGGACTAGGGGACATAGCCTCAAGATTAGGGGGAGTAGATTTAGGACAGAGATGAGGAGGAACTGCTTTTCCCAGAAAGTGGTGAATCTCTGGAATTCTCTGCCCAAGGAAGCAGTACAGGCAGCTTCATTAAATATATTTAAGACATTGTTGGATAGATTTTTGCATGTCTGGGGGATTAAGGATTATGGGGATAATGCAGGTGGGAGGAGCTGAGACCACAGATAGATCAGCCATGATCTTATTGAATGGTGGAGCAGGCTCGATGGGCCAAATGGCCTACTCCTGCTTCCATCTCTTATGAACTAATGAAGCAGATGGTAAAACTGTATATAAAATTTATCAAATTTACTGAATGATTGATGTCCAAAGAGGAAGAAATTATCAACAGACTCCACTTTCTGCAGCTTTTACTTAAACACCAATCAAGACCAAAACAAACTACACATGAAACAGAGGAATGATATCTCAAATGTAAGAGATAACATTAAATAGTCAATACAAAAATAGATACACAACCACAAGAATTTGTATCGCTCCCCGCATAGTGAGGCATTATGCAGCTTTGCAGATTCACTATATGCTGTCTTTATCCATGCCGGGTAATCAGGAGCTCAATCAGTCGATAGCCTACATTCTTGAATTTCATGGGTGATATTATCTCCTGCAAAATACATCTCTACAAACCATCTTTCTCTCTCTCAGTTCACAACAAGCCTGATGGTGTAGCTTTCCAGATCCCTTTCAATTGACATCCCAATTCAAAGTTTGGCTACTTTGGAGAAATTGCTCAGTTAGTTAGCATCTCAGAGCTGTCATGTAGCTTTCTGGCTTTTAGACCTTAGCCAGTTTGCACAGTACCTCTTGTCTTTTCTGTCAAATAGAAAAGCTGACCTCACGTTGAGTTATTGTATTCTTTTCTTCAAGAATTCTCGGCATTCCTCTTTCTGTCTATATCTGCTTTCTGTTTGTGTCTACATCTCAACCTTTATCCTCCATCACCACTGCTTGTGTCTCTCCTCTGTATCTGCTGTAGTCTAAAAGATTAAGTCTGACTGTGTGATATGCTAATGAAAGACGGTATACATCATCCCAGGAAGTGTTGTGATATTTCATGAATTTGACCTCTTCTGCAGCCTCGTGGCAGCATGAAGCCATGGTAAAATATTGCCTAAATAAAGTTAAAGTTTTCCTGACCTGATCAGACTCTGTAAATACTCAATTAGTATTTATTGCTTATCCTTTATTATCTCTTGGACTGTGCATCACGCTAGGGCCATTTTGAAGGGCAGTTAAGAGTCAACCACATTGTGGAGGTTTGGAGTCACATGTAGCCCAGGCCAGGTAGGTATAGCAATTTTCTTTTCTAAAAGGACATTAGTGAACCAGCAACCAACCAACTGCGGTTAAATAGTCTCCATTCAGCTAGCTTTTGATTCCAGATATTTACTGAATTCAAATTTCACAATACACCCTGGTGGGATTCAAACCCATATTTCTCGACCATTACATTGAATATCTCAATTACCAGCACAGTCACATTACCATTATGTCAGCACCTCCACCCAATGGTTGTCTGTGCATATGATATCCTAGTCAGGCAAGGGATTGCTGAACGTAAAAGCTAAATACTAGAAGTAATTAAACATGTGATGCCTTTTTAAATAAATACTGGCCAGTCAGTGACACCCACATTGCACGAATCTATAAACAAAACCTGCAAGAGAAAAACCCATTGTCAAGCACACTAAATGTAATCAGCATTCGCAACAACAGGGAGAAAGTATCAATACTTTATCTACGCCCTTTCCAGACTTGCAGAGAGGTGTGAGAACAGCTGCTTAAAAAAAATTAATCAGGGGCTGAACTGTCAATATCTCACAGGATGCATTGCCTGATCACTTGTCGTCAGTGAATAATTTAATCTTAGCAAAGACAATTCAACGGAGCAGCCAAGCAGAGGTCAGGTAGAAAAATTATTTATAATTTGGCTTGACAGATATCAAAATCCTAAAAATGCTGACTCAGTAGAGTATGTTAAGTTTACAAGCAGAAAGCTCACTGAACAAAACACACTGGAAGCAGGAAATGTGTGCATTAACAGCTCCAGCTAACTGTTAATAGTATGGCAGGAAAAAGAAAATCACAGGTGCAAAAACTGACCCACCAAGCTCAGAGACCTAGGTCTCTGCTCCGCCCTCTGCAGCTGGATCCTCAACTTCCTGACCAACAGACCACAATCTGTGAGAATAGACAACAGTACCAGCGCCCCACAAGGCTGCATACTCAGCGTCTTACTGTACTCCATAAGACCATAAGATATAGGAGTAGAAATTAGGCCATTTGGCCCATTGAGTCTGCTCCACCATTCACTCGTGGCTGATAAGTTCCTCAACTCCATTCTCCCATCTTCTCCCCATAACCCTTGATCCCCTTGATAATCAAGAACCTATCTATGTCAGTCTTAAATGCACTCAATGACCTGGCCTCTACAGCCTTCTGTGGCAGTGAATTCCATAGATTCACCACTCTCTGGCTGAAGAAGTTTCTCCTTATCTCCATTCTAAGAGGTCTTCCCTTTACTCTAAGGCTGTGCCTTCAGGTCCTAGTCTCTCCTACCAATGAAAGCATCTTCCTAACATCCACTCTATCCAGGCCATTCAGTATTCTGTAAGTTTCAATCAGATCCCTCCTTATCCTTCTAAACTCCAATGAGTATAGTCCCAGAGTCCTCAAACGTTCATATGTTAAGCTTTTCATTCCTGGGACCATTCTTGTGAACCTCTTCTGAACCCGCTCCAGGGCCAGTACATCCTTCCTGAGATATAGGGCCCAAAACTGCACACAATACTCCAAATGTGGCCTGACCAGGGCCTTATTAAGCCTCAGTAGTACATCCCTGCTTTTATATTCAAGTCCTCTCAAAATAAATGCTATCATTGCATTTGCCTTCCTGACTACTGACTCAACCTGCAAGTTTACCTTGAGAGAATCCTGGACTAGAACTCCCAAGTCTCTTTGCACTTCAGACTTCTGAATTTTCTTTCCATTTAGAAAATAGTCCATGCTTTTATTCCTCTTGCCAAAGTGCATAACCTCACACTTTCCCACGTTGTACTCCACCTGCCACTTCTTTGCCCACTCTCCTGACCTGTCCAAATCCTTCTGCAGCCTCCCCACCTCCTCAATATTACCTGTCCCTCTACCTATCTTTGTATCATCTGCAAACTTAGCCAGAATGCCCACAGTTCCCTCACCTAGATCATTAATGTATAAAGTGAAAAGTTGTGGTCCCAGCACTGACCCTTGCGGAACACCACTTGTCACCAGCTGTCATCCTGAGAAAGACCCTTTTATCTCCAGTCTCTGCTTTCTGCCAGACAACCAATCTTCTATCCATGTTAGCACCTTGCCTCTAACACCACGGGTCCTTATCTTACAAAGGTGCCCCCTGTGCAGCAACTTGTCAAAAGCCTTCTTGAAGTCCAGGTAGATAACATCCATTGGCTCTCCTTGGTCTACCCTGCTCGTTACTTCCTCAAAGAATTCTAGCAGATTTGTCATGCATGACCTCCCCTTGATGAAACCATGCTGACTTTCCCCAATTTACTATACACTTCCAAATATTCAGAAATCTCATCCTTCACAATGGACTACAAAATCTTACCCACAACCGAGGTTAGGCTAATCGGCCTCTAATTTTCCATCTTTTGTCTTACTCCCTTTTTAATCAGGGGTGTCGTGTTAGAGATTTTCCAGTCCTCTGGGACCCTCCCTGACTCTAGTGATTCCTGAAAGATCACCACTAATGCTTCCACTATCTCTTCAGCTATCTCCTTTAGAACTCTGGGGTGCAGTCCATCTGGTCCAGGTGACTTATCCACCTTCAGGCCAATCAGTTTTACGAGCACCTTTTCCTTGGTGATGGCCACCATACTCAGCTCTGCCCCCTGACTCTCTTGAATTTTTGGGAGATTACTCATGAAGACTGACACGAAGTAATTATTCAGTTCCTCAGCCATTTCCTTGTTCCCTACTAATATCTCTCCAGCGTCATTTCTCAGTGGTCCAATGTCCACTTTTGCCTCTCTTTTGCCCTTTATATATCTAAAGAAACTCTTACTTCATTTATATTACTGGCTACCCTCATATTTAATCTTCTCCCTCCTTATTTTTTTTTGTTGTCCTCTGTTGGTCTTTGTAAGCTTCCTAATCCTCTGGTTTCTCACTGCCCTTTGCCACATTATATGCTTTCTCTTTTGCTTTTATGCTATCGCTGACTTCCTCAGTCAGCCATGGTTGCCTCATCCTTCCTGTACCATGCTTCTTTTTCCTCGGGATGAATTTTTGCTGTGTCTCCTAAATTACTCCTAGAAACTCCTGCCATTGCTGTTCCACTCTCTTTCCTGCTAGGCTCCTCTTCCAGCCAATTCTGCCCAGCTCCTCCCTCATAGCTCTGTAGTCGCCTTTATTCAGCTATAATACCGTTACCTCTGATTATATTTTCTCCCTCTCAAATTGCTGAGTAAATTCTATCATATTATGATCATTGCCTCCTAAGGGTTCCTTTACATTAAGCTCCCTCATCAAGTCTGCCTCAGTGCACAATACTAAATCCAGTACTACCTGTTCCCTTGTGGGCTCCACCACAAGCTGCTCCAAAAAGCCATCTCGTAGCTTTTCCACAAACTCCTTTTCTTGCAATTTTCTTACTCCCTGTGCACTCAGGACAAAATTTGGCCACACAGTCATAACTCCATCTATAAGTCTGCAGATGACACCACTGTTGCAGGCCAGATCTCAAACAATTGGTGGCGTGGTATAAAGATAACAATCTCTCCCTCAACGTCAGCAAAACTAAAGAGCTGGTCACTGACTTCAAGAAGCAAGGTGGAAGGTATGCTCCTATCCACATCGTCAGAGCTGAGGTGAAGACGGTCGACAGCATCAAGTTCCTGGGAGTGACAATCTGTCCTGGACCACCCATATTGATGCGACGGTTAAGAAAGCACAACAACGGCTCTTCTTCCTCAGGAGGCTAAGGAAATTCGACATGTCCATAAGGACTGTCACCAACTTTAATAGATGCAGCATAGAAAGTATTCTATCCAGATGCATCACGGCTTGGTACGGCAATTGCTCTGCCCAGTATCATAAGAAACTACAGAGAACTGTGAACACAACCTAGTTCATCATGTAAGCTAACCTTCCATCTATTGACTCCATCTACACTTCTCACTGCCTCGGAAAGGCAGCCTACATCAAAGATTATAATCTCTTCCAGAAGATACTAAAGCTTAAACACATGTACCAACAGGTTCACGAACAGCTTCATCCCTGCTATTATTAAACTTCTGAATAGACCTCTCAAATTTCAAATCTAATGTTGATCATGCTTTCTGTGCACCTTCCCTGCAACCATACCATTGTATTCCTTGTCCTGTTCTATCACCCTATGAACTTGTATGATATGACCTGTCTGTATTCCACACAAAACAAAACTTCTCACTGTATCTAGGTACATGTGACAATAATAAATCAAATCAAAAATTGAATCAAAGATCGAATGCCATTTTTGCAAGTAGGATCACTTACAATCTCTGTATCACAGAAAGAAGTTTGTAGAGATCAAACCTAAAGGGAAACCATCAAAACATGGCAAGATCCACGAAGAGAAGACATAAATGTTGTGGAGACGTCTTTTGTTTTAGTGAGTTCAAGGAACCAAGCAGAATCCACTGTGATGCTGATAACCATGTAGACAGAAAAAACACATGCTTTAAGTCAGACAGAGATGCAGCAGTTTCAATTCTTTCTGATACTGAAGAAAGTATACTTGAAGAAAAGTTCCCTTCAGCCATCATGCTTTAAAACTGTATGGGCAGGAGTCATAGAACTCAGTCCATGGGTCGACAGAATCTAACATTTTAGTATATCGAGAGAAAAATCTCTGAGACCATATATGTTATCCTAACCCAGGGTTGTTTCACTCCAAACCAGGAAAACCTGTACAGACTTACATCTGACTTGCAGAGTAGAAGAACTGAAAAACCAAGAAGATCAGACTTAAGACTAGAGAATGGAATTTCCAAAGCTGTTCACAGGACTAAGAAACCTAAAGTCAGCATACCATAACATTATGTCCTGAAACAAAGCATGTGCTTATCCCCAGAAAAGTTCCTCATCTACACTTGCTGGCAGTGAAGAAGGCAACTGACTCTGTGTTGAAGTAAGTGGTTATTTCACCTATGACAGAACCAACAAGCTGTTGCTCGAGCATGGTCCAAGTGCCAATATACAATGGTTCTCTCAGCATCTGGGTACATCCTACATAGCTAAAAAAAAAACAGCAGTTAAATGTGAAGCTCATCCTATATCATCTGTGGAAAACAGCTTAGCAAAATTAGCAAAGAGTTCAAACTTCACTAGATGCTAATATTTGTTTTTGGCAACTACCCTCTGGTGAAGAGTTTAAGTTGCTCACAACCTTCGTTACACTGTTTGGGAGGTTTTCTTGAAACACATTACCCTTTTGGTGTTGCATCAGCAACAAGAATTCTCCAGAGAACAATGTCAAATATCCTAGATGCATTAGAAGGTGTCTGAAACCATTTATTTTATCCTAACCCAGAGTTGTTTCACTCCAAACCAGGAAAACCTGTACTGACTTACATCTGACTTGCAGAGTAGAAAATCTGAAAAACCAAGAAGATCAGACTTAAAACTAGAGAACTTGTTGGGCCGAAGGGAACAGGCCCTTTGGCCCAACAAGTCCACACTGACCGTCAGACATCCCACCCAGACTCATTCCCCTGTAATCCACCTAATCTACATATCCCTGAACACTATGGGCAATTTAGCATAGCCAATCCATCTAGCCTGCACATCTTTGGACTGCAGGAGGAAGCACCCGGAGGAAACCCACGCAGACATGAAGAGAATTTGCAAACTCCACACAGACTGTCGCCCAATGGTGGAATTGAACCTGATTCCTGGCGCTGTGAGGCAGCAGTGCTAACCCGTGACCCACCATGCCACCCCATCTTCTTGGTCTTCAAGACACAGTCAGACCACAAACCCTTAAAGACATTCAAATTCAAAGGAGTTAGGAAAAAAGCCACCACAACTACAACAATTCAGACCCAGAATGATAAGGCTTAATGCAAAGACAGAGTATATCTAGGAAAACAATAGACAATAGAAGATGCTTTGTTTTGAGCCCTTATGGCAAAATGTTTCATTGAAAAGGTGAAAACTTTTAATAACAACCACAACTCAACCAGCAACTCATCAACTAAACAAAATCAAAGAAGCACAAAAAATATGAGGAAAATGTGCCCAAGTCATTGAATACTGCTTCAACAGATGGCCAGCATATGTGCCACACAACCTCCTCCAAAGGAACTGAGAACGTTTTTGGGTTGACTAGTGAAACCATCGTATTTGATATTCCTGCAAAAAAGAATTGAAGTTGGAGACTTGAAGAAAAGGTGTAATACAATGGATGGAATGATAAATGTGGATGTGAATTGGTGCAAGTGGTTAGGTATGACTGTGGGATATGCAAATGAAAAAGAGTATACATGATTGCAGGAAGTGATGGAACATCACATGATCTTTTTCTCACTTGCAACTTTGTGACAAGATGAAGCCAGAGTAATATTTCTTTTTCAATAAAGTTAATGTTTTCCTTACCTCAGCTGCACAACAGGATCAAGTACATTATATCTGCAGCTCTTCATTGTGCCTGCCCACATAGTGTCCGTGTCTTAACTTTGTTTCTGTTGGTACTGCTTTCATGTCAAGCAGTGTCACCCCTACTTGGACCAGTATTTCTTAATAACCAGGAAAATTAAACATACTCAAAAGCAATAAAAACATTTTAATGGAATTACAAATTTTCCTCACTAGGTTAAAACTATACAAAATGGTGCACCTTTCCCATCCCACCAATTCTCAATTAAGAAACATTATTGCTGAGGAATAAATTATCCAATATTCCACATCAAGTATCACACAGTTTTGATACAGTAGAGCAAAATGTTGTGTTATCTTATTAAATGTTGGTGGGGCTCGTAAAGCATAGATTATTTACATATGTAATCTTATTTTGCACTTCCATCAAACAGTCAGTATAGGAAGGAAGTTTTACTTTGTATAGTCTGTGCAATGAGCAGTCAGTATGGAGAAAAAGAAGAGTTTCATGCTATTATTCTTGACTGGACATGAACTCTGGTCAACGAAATAGGCTTTTCTATTCTGATTTTAATGCCAATAAGTGATGACTGTATAGGAAGCTCACAGCCCGTGTGTTTATTTAATTTAGGAATGGACAGGACCTCTTCTCAGCATTTCTCAGGTGTGGAAGGTGCAACATTACTTACTTGATGAGGCAACAGGTAAACAGCTCCCTTCCCTAAACTGTTGAAAAGCTCGAATGTTGCATTCTTGTTATTGACTGACAGCTCCACATAGTCGTAAAACATCAGAAAGCTGCAAGCACAAGAAACAGAATGTAATGTCATGCCACACACAAGCAGGGCTTTCTACCTCTTACCTCCTTTTACCAAGTTGATCACCCTAGATAGCTTTGTCCCTAGTGAGGTTTAGGAGGCAGCTTCACAACAAACTTCTCCACTATCTCATTCAGGTTTACAGTGTAGACAATGAGTGCTGTGTGGTTTATGGATTACCTGATATCTACACATGTACTTTCTGGCAAAGATTACTAGAAAGCAACCAGGAATGATTGAGAAGTCTACAGTGAGAAGGGAGAGAGACTACATTTTGGATTTAGGTCAGAATTTAGGAGGATCCTTTCAACGCAGATGATTGAAAGGCTGTGGAATATGCAATTCGTTTTGATTACTGAGGCAGATTAGTTATAAGTAGACAAAAAGGTTGGAGGTAAGGAGGGTAGAGGGACGTAAGAGAATGAATGACTACACTGGCAACTTGGGGTTAAACAGTTTTATGTTGCTGTAGCGATTGGAATGAAGTTGGCCAGGTGGATCCATTGAGTATGAGTTCCTGATTGGCCCACGGTAACAGCCCCAATCAGGCAGTCTTGGCTGACAGATGTAATAAGGGGTTCTCAAGGATTCGCCTTACTCGCGAGACTGTCTCTGCATCAGCTGGTCAGAGTCCATGTGCTGTCAGTCAGTCAGTCAGTCAGTCAGTCAGTCAGTCAACTGTTTATTAAGGAGAAGGATCAAGAGCTATGGACTCACGGCAGGCACATGGAATTAGGCCACAGATCAACTATGATCCTATTGAATGGCAGAGCTGGCACACGGGGCTGAATGGCCTACTCATGTTCCTACCAGAAACATAACAGGCAAATAAATATTGTAGCTATGACAGCAGATCAAGGCTTTCGCAGTGAGTAGCTTATATATTGACTGTCCAAAATGTATCCACCATTGAAAAGGCACAAGTCAGAAGTATAACTGAATACTTTCCAGGATGGGTCCAGCTCCAGCTCCAACAATAATCAAGGTGTTCACACCATCCTAGCAAAATAGCCCAGTTGATCATCGCCCCCATCCACCACTGATACAAGCACAGAGTACTATCTTGAAGGACAAGGGCAGCAAATATATGGTTACACCACCACCTACCTACATGTTCCCCTCCAAGCTGCACATCATGCTAACTTGAAACATTATCACTAGTGTCACTACATCAACATCTTGGAATTTCCTCCCCAACAACACCGTTGGATGCCAATGGTTGAAGGAGGCTACTCACCACTACCTTTGCAAAATAAATTAGAAGTGTGTAATAAATTCTCTCCTTGCCAGTGATACCCACATCAGAACAAAAATGTTGAGTGCACCATACCATACCAAAAGCAGAAGGATGAAAATTTGTATTCCAGTCTCCAGCCTATTCAATGTTATAATCATGATGTGGAGGTGCCGGTGTTGGACTGAGGCGGACAAGGTCAAAAATCACACAAGTTATAGTTCAACAGGTTTATTCGAAAACACTAACTGTTGGACTATAGCCTGGTATTGTGTGATTTTTGACTGTGTTGTAACCATGCTTAGCTGAAGACATGTTAAATGGCATGAAGAAATTCCCACCAATGCTAGTTAAAGGGATCATGAACTACTTATACGTTAGCTGGTGGATTAAGTCCTGTAGCTGTTCATGCAATTTTGCAACTTTCCTGTATTTGACTAAGTCTGGATAATGCAGAAAAGTGGTCTAACTGATGCTGAAATATTTATTTGTTTAAAACCTTGTGCTGAATCAAGTTGCTTGCATACGTCGGGGTCTGCTCGACCTTCCTCTTGGAACTGAGCATAACTAGGGGAACAAAAAGAGGCCACACAAAGCATGGCAAACTGTTAGAAAAGGGAGGAAGAGGAGGGAAAGAACAGGTCTTACTAGGAGGCTTTATTTAAAGACATGTAAAGAACATATGGCTGAACTTCAAGAATTGCACCTGCAACGAAAGCTAACAAACGAAATCAGAAACCGTGTTAAAGCTAAAAAGGAGGCATATAAAATGGCCAGAAAAAGCAGCAAATTTAAACTTCAGAGGACAAAGGGAAATAGAATATGAAAGTAAGCTTGCAGAAAACATAAAAACTAATTGCAAATTATAGATACGTGAAGAGAAAAAGACTGGTGAAGACAAGGGCAGGTTGCTTGCAGTTAGAATCAGAATTCATAATGGACAAAGAGATGGCAAACCAGTTGAACAAATACTACGGATCTGTCTTCACTTAGGAGGACACAAATAATCTTCAGGAAATGCTAGGGGACAGAGATTCAAGCATGAAGGATGAACGGAAGGAAATCCTTATTAGTCAGGAAATGGTATTGGGGAAATTGATGGGATTAAAACACGTTAAGTCCCTAGGACCTGATGCTCTGCATCCAGAGTACTTAAGGAAGTGGCCCTAGAAATAGTAGATGCATCGGTGATCATTTTCCAGCATTCTGTAGACTCTGCAAGAGTTCCAATGGACTGGAGGGTAGCTAATGTAACGCCATTCTTCAAAAAAAAAAAGAAAATGGGGAATTATAGGCCGGTTAGCCTGACATTGGTAGATGGGAAAATGCTGGAGCCAATCACTGGGGATGTATAAGTGAGCATCTGGAAAGCAGCGACAGAATCGGTCCTTGTCAACATGGACTCACTAAAGGGAAATCATGCTTCACTAATTTTCTGGAATTTTTTGAGGACGTGACCAGTAGAGTAGAAAATGGCGAATCAGTAGATGTTGCGTATCTGGGCTTTCAAAACCTTTTGACAAGGTTCCACACAAAAGATTAGTAAGAAGAATTAAAGCCTATGGTATCGGAGGTAATGCACTGACACGGATAGAGAACAGGTTGGCATTCAGGAAGCAGAGGGTTGGAATAAACAGGTCCTTTTCAGAGCGGCAAACAGTGATAAGTGGGGTGCCACAGGGTTCAGTGATGGGACCTCAGCTGTTCACAATATACATTAATGATTTGGATGAAGGAATTGAATGCCATATCTCCAAATTTGCAGATGACACTAAGCCGGGTGGCAGTGTGTGCCGTGAGGAGGATGCTAAGAGGCTGCAGGGTGACTTGGACAGACTGGCTGAGTGGGCAAATGCAACATAATGTGGATAAATGTGAAGTTATCCACTTTGGTTGCAAAAACAGAAAGATAAATCATTATCTGAATGTGGCAGTTTAGGAAAAGGTGAGGTGCAACAAGACATGGGTGTCATGGTGGAAAAGTCGCTGGAAGTTGGCATACAGATGCAACACGTGGTGGGGAAAGCTAATGGCATGCTCTCCTTCATTGTGAGAGAATTTGAGTATCGGAGTAAGGATGTCTTGCTGCAGTTATACAGGGCCTTGGTGAGGCCAAATCTTAAGTATTATGTACAGTTTTGGTCTCCTGGTCTGAGGAAGGACATTCTTGGTCTCCTGGTCTGAGGAAGGACATTCTTGCTACTGAGAGGGTCCAGCGAAGGTTCACCAGACTGATTCCCAGGATGGAAGGACTGACGTATGAGGAAAGACTGGGTCAACTGGGCTTGTATTTGCTGGAATTTAGAAGAATGAGGTGGAGCCTCATAGAAACATATGAAATCCTGAGGGGACTGGACAGGCGAGATGTGGGAAAATTGTTCCCAATATAGGGGAGGTCCAGAACAAGGCATCGCAGTCTAAGAATAAGGGGTAAGCCATTCAGTACTGAGATGAGGAAGAATTTCTTCACTTAGAGTTGTGAACCAGTGGAATTCTCTCCCACAGGAAGCTGTTGGGGCCAGTTCATTAGATTATTCAAGAGGGAGCTGGACGCCGTCTTTGCAGCTAAAGGGATCAAGGGGTATGGAAAGAGGGTGGGAATGGGATACTGAGATTGCATGATCAGCCATGATCAGCCATGATCATATTGTATGGTGGTGCGGATTCGAAGGGCCGAATGGCCTACTCTTGCATCTATTTTCTATATTTCTATGTTTACCCACCCAGGGCAATCAGGGAGCAATTCTTTTACCTCAATCTTAACAGGAGCCAACATTTGAGATATCTTCACTTCACAAAAGAACTCAAATCTGTCATCTGCTGCTGCAGCCACAACGACAGCCTCAAAACAAAATGAGGGGATTATCAAGGTGAATATCATGGCTCTTTATTTATATGATACAGAATTATAAGATAATTAGAATACATAAGGAGCCAATTCAGGGACCATAATGTCTATGCTGACCCTTTGGAATGCAACTCAGCTAGTCCCACGCTTTTACTCTTCCCACTATCTATCGAGCCCAGTTTTGCTAGGGCTCCTTGACCACACACTATTAAATGTGACATTGATGCGGAGTTGTCACTCTCACCTCACCTCTGGAATTCGGCTCTTTTGTCTATGTTTCAATCAAGGCTGCAGTGAGGTCAGGAGCTGAATGGCCCTGGCGGAACCCAAACTGGGCATCACGGAGCAGGTTAATGTTGAGCAGGTGCTGCTTGATAGCACTTCGAAAGACACCTTCTGTTACTTTACTTATGAACAAGAGTGGACTGATAGGGGGAGTGATAATTGGCCAGGTTGGATTTGCCCTGCTTTTTGTGTCTAGAATGTGCCTGGGCAACTTTTGGGTACATTGTCAGGTAGATGCCAGTGTTATACCTATACTAGGAGAGCATGAATAGGGGAGTGGCAAGTTCTGGAGCACAAGTCTTCAGTATGATTGCTTGAATGTGGTCAGGGCCCATAGTTTTTGCACAATCCAGTGCCTCCAACTGTTTCTTGATATCACGTGGAGTGAATCGAATTGGCTGAAGACTGGTATCTGTGATGCTCGGACCTACTGGAAGAGGCCAGGATGGATCATCCACTTGACACTTTTAGCTGAAGATTACAGCAAATGCTTCAAACTTATCTTTTGCACTGATGTGTTGGGCTCTTCCATCACTGAGGATTAGGAATATTTGTGCAGCCTTCTCCTCCAGTGAGTTATTTAATTGTCCACCACCATTTACAACGAGATGTAGCAGAACTGTAGCGTTTAGGTCTGATCTCTTAGGTGTGGGATTGCTTGTCTATCACTTGCTGCCAATGCCATTTGGCATGCAAGTAGTCCAATTCGGTAGCTTCACCAGGTTGACACCTCATTTTTAGCTACGCCTGGAGCTGCTCCTCGCAAGCTGTCCAGCATGCTCCATCGAACCAGGATTGATCCCCTGGCTTGATGGTAATGGTTGAGCTGGATTGTGCTGGAGTACAATTCTCCTGCTGTTGATGGCCCACAGCACTTCAGATGCACAATCTTGAGTTGCTAGACCATTTGAAGTCTGTGCTACTTAGCACAGTGATAATCAGACTCACAGTGACAACAGAATGGACAGCATTCTCAACGTAAAGGTGGAGTATTGTCTCCACAAAGACTATGCAGCGGTCACTTGTACAATCACTGACAGATGCATCTGCAGCCAGTAGATTGGCAAGGATGAGGTCAAGTATTTTTTTCCTTCTTGTTAGTTCCATCACCACCTGCCGCAGACCCAGTCTAGCAACTATGTTCTTTTTGGAGCCAACCAGTTCCATCAGTAGTGTTGCAGCTGAGCCACGCTTGGTGGTGGGCATTGAAATCCCACACCCAGAGTAGTTTTGTGCCCTAGCCATCCTTAATGCTTCCTCCAAGTGTTGTTCCTCCTCCAAGAGGAACACTAAATCATCAGCTGAGGGAGGACAGTATGCAGTAATCAGCAGGAAGTTTCCTTGCCCATGTTTAACCTGTTCATGGAGTCCAGAGTCAATGTTGAAGACTCCCAGGGAAACTCCCTCCCAACTGTATACCACTGTGCTGCCACCTCTGCTGGGTCTGTCCTGCCAGTTTGTGATGGTGGCATCAGGACATTGTCTTAAGGTTTGATTCCGTGAGTACGGCTGATGCTTGACAAGTCCGTGAGACAACTTCCCCAATTTTGGCACTAGCTCACAGTTGTTAGTAAGGAGGACTCTGCAAGGTCGACAGGGCTGTTTCTGCCATCGTCTTTCTCAGTGCCACGTGATTCGTCCTGTTTCATTTCTTCGTTGACACTGTAGTAATTGATACAACTGAATGGCTTGCTTGACCATTTCAGAGGGCAGTTGAAAGTAACCTCATTGCTGTGGGTCTGGAGTTACATGTAGATCAGACCAGGTACAGATGGCAGATTTCCTTCCCTGAAGGATATCAGTGAGCCGGTGGATGTTTACAAAAGAAAAACAACAATGGTTTTATGGTCATCGGTAGATTCTTAATCTCAGATATTTTTTATTGCATTCAAATTCCACCATCTGCCTTGGGAGGATTTGAACTCAGATTGTTAGCTGAGTTTCCAAATTAATAGTCTAGCAACAGTATTCCAAAAGTGGCCTAACCAATGTCCTGTACAGCTGCAACATGACATTCCAACCCCTGTACACAATGCACTGACCAATAAAGGCAAGCGTACCAAACACCTTCTTCACCACCCTGTCGGCCTGTGACTGCTCTTTCAAGGAACTATGAACTTGCACCCCAAGGTCTCTTTGTGCGGCAACTCTCCCCAGGACCTTACCATTAAGTGTATAAGTCCTGCCCTGATTTGACCTACCAAAATGCAGCACCTCACATTTATCTAAATTAAACTCCAACAGCCACTCCTTAGCCCATTTGATCAAGGTCCCCTTGTACTCTGAGATAATCTGTGCTGCCCACTACACCGCCAATTTTGGTGTCATCTTCAAACTTACTAACCATTCTTCCTATATTCACATCTAAAGCATTTCTATGAATGACAAAAGCAGTGGACCCAGCACCAATCCTTGCAGCACACTGCTGGTCACAGGCCTCTAGTCTGAAAAACAATCCTCCACCACCTTCTGTCTCCCACCTACAAGTCAATTTTGTATCCAATTGGCTAGCTCTCCCCGTATTCCATGTGATCTAACCACACTAACCAGTCTATCATGTGGAACCTTGTTGAATACCTGCCTTCATCGAACTTCTTCAAAAAACTCAATTAATTTAGTGAGACATGATTTCTCATGCACAAAGCCATGTTGACTTTCCCTAATCAGTCCTTGCCTTTCCAAATACATATAAATCCTGTCCCTCAGAATCACCTCCAACAACTTGCCCACCACTGATGTCAGTCTCACCAGTCAATAGTTCCCTGGCTTTTCCTTACCACTTTCCTTATATAATGGCACCATCTTAGGCAACCTCCTGTCTTCCGGCACCTCACCTGTGGCTATGAATCATACAAATTACAATTAGCTTTACTATCACAAGTACTCAAATGAGTATGGTGAAAGGTGTACAAGTCATCACTCACAGCACCATT
Organism: Ginglymostoma cirratum; assembly: GCA_024137785.1. Classification (NCBI taxonomy): domain Eukaryota; kingdom Metazoa; phylum Chordata; class Chondrichthyes; order Orectolobiformes; family Ginglymostomatidae; genus Ginglymostoma; species Ginglymostoma cirratum. The sequence continues at coordinate 2,415,489 of JAHRHZ010000078.1, forward strand.
TGAGATATAAAGGTCCCTAGGTACAGCTTCTTCAGTTACAGTTCTTAGAAAAACAGGGAATTAAAATATCCAGCACTGCAGATTTTAGGAATAAATTATAAAATGGAGAAATAAAAAGTTCAGAACTACAGTCTTCCAGTCCAATCCATGTCTCAACAACAATTCTTTGAGAAGGCAAAAAAAGCAGGATAAAGGTGTAATACATTTGGATTTCCAAAAGGCATTCCTTAAGGTACTACACATAAGGCTACTTACAAACAGCCAATGATATTGGGGGGTAGCTTATAAACAAGGCAGAAAGTTGGGCTAAGGAATCCATTTTCAAAATGGTAACTTGTAACTAGTGGGGAGTGTCACAGAGATTAGTGCTGGGACCACAATTATTTATAAAATGTATGTTAATAACTGGGATGGCAGAAGTAAATGTGTATAGCGGCGAATGACAGTCACACACAAATAGGTGTGAAAGCATATGGTGAGAATGAGAGAGTCTGCAGAGGGATATAGGCAAGTTAACGGAGTGTGCAAAAACTCGGCACATGGAACATAATGTGGGAAAACATGAAGAGGGTTGTGCACTTTGGCAGGAAGAATTTAACAGTTGAATAACATTTAAATGGAGAAATATGAAAGCTGCAGAACAAAGGGATTTAGGGATCCACGTGCATGAATCATAAAAACGCTAGTATCCAAATTCAGCAGGTAATTGGGAAAGCAAATGGAACATTGGCCTTAATTTGAAAGGGAATGCAATTGAGTACAGAAATCTCGCTAAAACTATACAAGGCTCTGGTTGGACTACGTCTGCAATAGTGTGAATAGTTTTAGTCCCCACATCTGAAGAAAGATATACTGGCACTGGAGGCAGTCCAGAGAATGCTCACTAGTTGGACTCCAAGTATGGAAAGAATTTCTTTGAATGAGAGACTGAGTAGGTCAGGCCTGCACTCGTTGGAGTTTAGAAGAATAGACAAGGCCTTATCAAAACATAAAATATTCTTAAGGAACTTAACAGTGTAGATGCTGACAGGCTGTTTCCCCTTGTGGGGCAGTCTGAGACTGGAGGCCTTAATCTCAGAGCAAGGGGTCACCAAGTTAGGCCAGAGGGGAGAACTTCTTCTCTCAGATAGTAATAAATCTGTAGAATTCATTACTATAGAAGGCTGTAGAGGCCAGATTGTATAATATATTCAAGGCTGAGATAGACATTAATCCAGGAGGGTTTCAAGAGTTATGGAGAAAAGGCAGAAAAGTGGAATTGAAGATTATCACATTAACCATGATCTCACTGAACATCAATGGGCCAAATGACCCACTTCTGCTCTTATGGTCAAAGCCAGTTGATTCCAGTTCCATGGCTTCAATATGAACAGATTATGGTTGGAAGAGTTGCGCCTCAACCAGGGTCAATTGGCTGTTGCTTAATTAGTCTGTGGGACAGCTCTCCCAATTTTGGCACAAGCCCCAGATGTTAGTAAGGAGGACTTCACAGGATTGACAGGTCTGGCTTTCATAGAATCCCTACAGTATGGAAACAGGCCTTTCAGCCCATCAAGTCTGCATCAATCCTCCAAAGAGCAGCCTCCCAACCTATCCCGATAACCCTGCATTTACCATGCCTAAACGCACCTAACCAATACATGCTTGGACTGAGGGACAAAACCATAACACTCAGCAGAAACCCATGCAGACATGAGGAGAATGTGCAAACCACACAGATTGTTACCCAAGGTTTTAGAGTAGATTTGTAGCTTGGGTTGTGGATGTTGTGGTTGGTTGGCTTGCCAAGCTGGTTCGTTGTTTTTCAGCAAACTGCTGGGTAACATCATCAGTGCAGCCTCCGATGAAACGCTGTTGTGTTTTCCCGCCTGTGATTTAAACTCTGGAGTTCGTTGAGCTGGGTTACCTCACTTCCGGATTTCCTTCACAGTGGAGTGTATCTCGGGTCAATCTCTGTGTGTTTGTTGATGGTTTCCTTCGTGGAGTACCACGCTTCTAGGAATTCCCGTGCTTGTCTCTGCTTTGCTTGTCCCAGGATCTTGGTGTTGTCCCAGTCGAATTGGTGGTTCTCCTTATCCATGTGGATAGAGATGAGTGAGTATTGGTCCTGTCTTTTTGTAGCCAATTGATGAGCGTGATGAATGTGTTGGGGCGTGCAGTATCTTCCTGGTGTCGTTCGTGTAGAACACATGTTCTGACTCAGTTTTTCGGGTATCCATTGTCTTTGAGTACCTGGAAGAGGTGCTCTTCTTCTTCTTGGCGTAGCTCTATGCTGTTGCAGTGTTTTGTTGCCTGTTTAGTATTCTCATGCAACTTTGTCTGTATGTTAGGTTGGTTGCCAACACACTCATCACTCTACCTTACATCAGGAACACATCTGAACTGACCACAAGACTCCTACAACCACTGGGCATCAGAGTAGCACACAAACACACATCAACCCTACAACAACTGCTCACCCGAACCAAACACCCATTACCCACTATGGACAGGACCAATGTCATATACAAGATTCCCTGCAGAGACTGTGACAAACACTACATCGGACAAACAGGAAGGAATTTAACAACAAGGGTACATGAACATCAACTGGCTGCTAAAAGACACGACCAGTACTCACTTATCTCTATCCACATGGATAAGGAGTACCACCAATTCGACTGGGACAACACCAAGATCCTGGGACAAGCAAAGCAGAGACAAGCACGGGCGTTCCTAGAAGCCATCAACAAACACGTGGAGATCGACCCCATATACACTCCACTGCTAAGGAAAACTGGAAGTGAGATAATCCAGCTCAACAGACTCCAGAGTTTAAATAACAGGTGGGAAAACACAACAGCGCTTCATTGGAGGCTGTACTAATGATGTTACCCAGCAGGGTAATGAAACGTCAGTGGAAAAACAACAAACCAGCTCAGTGAGCCAACCAACCACAAGATTGTTACCCAGGCTGGAATCCAATCCAGGTCCCCAGTGCTGTGAGGAAGCAGTGCCACCCACTGAGTCACCATGCTGCAACAATATGAGTTTGCCCAATAATTTCCAGGGTCAACATCTATGCTGGGTGACCCTTTGAGGTTTCATAGCATTTTATATTATTGAGTGGCTTGCCAGGCTATTTTAGACAGTATTTACAAGTCAGCCACATTACGGGGGTCTGGAGTCACAAATAGGTCAGATCAGATAAATTAGAATCCCTACAGTGTGGGAACAGGCCCTTTGGCCCAACAAGTCCACACCGACCCTTGGAGCATCCCACCCAGACCCATGGGTTACCTCACTTCCAGCATGGCCAATCCACCTAGCCTGCACAGCTTTGGACTGTGGGAGGAAACCGGAGCACGCGGAGGAAACCCACACAGACAATGTGCAAACTCCACACAGACGGTTACCTGAGGCTGGAATCAAACCCAGGTCCCTGGCGCTGTGAGGCTGCAGTGCTAACCACTGAGCCACCGTGCTGCCCCAATATAAGGATAAAAGGAGATCTACCATCCTTATGAGAAATCCTTTCAAGGTGAAGAATTGTGTTTTGTTAGTGTTTTGATGGTAGATCTTCTCTAAAAGACATTAATCAACCAGTTGGGTTTTTAAAAATCCACAAGATTTCATGGTCACTATTAGACCAACTGTTTGATTCCAAATTTATAAACTAAATTAAAATCACACCTTCCGGAGCAGCAGGATTCAAACCCCTGTTCTCAGCAATAGCAGCCTGGTCTTCTGAATTATTAGCTCAGTAATATAATTATTGTACCATCAACTCCCTCGAAGCGTGTGTATTGCATCACTTACACCCATATTTAAATGTTTGTCTTATGCTGGATCTTGCTGTCCAATGTATTCTGTGAGAGAGTGAGCAGACTATTGAGTTAATAATTCAGGTCGCTGGTGACATACAACTCAGAAGTGCAGTAAACGGTGGGAAAACTGTAACAGGCTTCAGGTGAGTACACGGATGCCTATTTCGATAATATCTCAAACAGGAATGGGATAGCGACAGGACAATTATTTTCGGCGATGTCGACGAAGACATAAACATTAGCCAGGCCACCGGGAAGAAGACCCAGTTTTTTTTTTGTTGAAGGCGGGCGAACCCAGTACCACTTGACCTTAGCTTTCACAGGGAAATTGAGTAAATACTTGAAGGGAGAAAAGTCACAGGGAGATGGGAAAACGGCGGGACAAGTGGACTCTTTCAACCGCCGGCAAGGATACGATAGGCCGAATGGCCTCCTCCTGGGCCGTGTCGTTACTGCGTAATTGATAAAATACAATCAGTGTCGATAACGGTTAATAGAAACGCAGCTATTCTGTGTAACCCACACAAGGGACAAATAAAATAAAATAAAACTCCCAGCCGGAGTCTGGTTTGCTGCCCGTTCCCGGGTACATCTGGTTACCGGGCTCCCCCCTCCTCCGGCATCACACCCTCCGGTTACCGGTTACCGGTTACCGGTTACCGGTCCCTCCCCCTCCCCCAAAATCCCCGGTTGCAGACCCTCTTAGTACTGGTGCTCTCCTCCCGGTACCTCTGGTTACCGGGCTCTCCCGGTTTATTGATCGCCATCTCTCCGCCGGGTAGAGGGACAGAAACGTCTGGAAACGGAGCGACACAGGCTCCGCCCCTCTTAAAGGGACAGGCTCCCCCTCAGCCCCGAGCCCCAGCTTCTTAAAGGGACACTCACCGGCCCCAGGCTCCACCCCGACACACCTCAACAGGGCAATGACTTCACACGTGGGACTCAGGAAAGAGCGCACAATCTGATTCAACTGTACAAAAAGTTTGATAAGCCTCCCCCGTTCAAAGCTCAGAAACGTTCACATGTTGCACATCTTTGATATCATGAAATAATTCCCAATCCAAACATTCAATATCCAATTAAAAGCTCCCAGAGAAAATAGATTAGAAAGCAAAACTCCCTCTTCAGCACTCCATAAAACAGGCCTACCTCGAGCAAGTTAAATACAAAGTGAAAGCTCCCTAGTCCAACACAGTACAATACTCCCACCTTAAGTACAGCATTTGTTAGTTTCCCCTCCGCTGTCACATCTGGGTGTGATTACTCAACCTCAGAACATCTACTCCAAATTCACTAGTGGGACACAACTCCTGACTCTACAACTACCACCTTGGGGCCTTCTCTAATTCTTACTTTCTACTTGAAAACATGAGCCAAGAGCTAGAAGAATTGGCCTCCAAAGTCATCCCTAGGACCCTTTAACACCAACCCAGGAATAAGGTTTAACTTTTAGCCTGCCCAACATTAGTTGTGTCTTATCTATTCTCAGGAGGTGGGTACCACTGGCATTATCAGCATTTAATGTCCACCTTCCCCCCTGCCCTGACAAAATACAATGTGTGCTATTACTAGCTGGTTTACAATGCTACTTCAGAAGCCAGGCAAATCAACCACATTAACGATGACAATGAAGTCACATAAGAATGGCAAGATTTCCTTTCCAAAATCACATTAGATAAATTTGGTTTTAGAAGAATCTAACTACCATAATCACTTTTACTGATACAAGCTTTATAATTCCAGTTATTTTCACCTAAATTCGAATCCTTATTCGATTCTGGGATTTGACCTCATTCACTGGTTACTAACCTGTATTACTTTGGCACTACCATTTGTTTTTTTATTGACTGGGCAGAATTAATCTCACCCTTTTTCGTTTTTTCCTAGCACAACCCATCTGAAGTGGAGGATAACCAAACATCCCCACAATTTTGCAGCAAGGAAGACAGAGAATAAGTTGGATTTAGAAAAACATTTACACTTCATTCTAAGCCAGAAGAATGTTTTTCCTATACCTCAAGACAACCTTATAAAATGAGACCAGTTATTACCTTTCCAAATGTTCAAAGACATCACCAGTGAATCAACTGGCTGAGTAGAAGCAAAAGCAAAACAAACTGTGAAGTTCAAATTAAATTCAACTTCCATCTTTTGCAGAGTGACCTGATCTGACTCAGGGAAGGGATTTACCTTTGGTCCCGAAGACTGAGGAGGTTGCAATTCCACTGCACTGGAATAAAGGATTGTCAGCATCCAATCTCAGAAACAACTTGCTAAACAATTAGTACCCTTTTCTATAGTATGAATTGGGGCTGTTTGAAAATTGGCATTATTGTATTTGTTCTGATGACTGCAAGATGAGAAGCTTCAGCAATCAGTCAGCAATAATTCTATTTATTTCATGCCCTTTCCAAGTTCAGGATTTTTGAAAGCACATTTGGATGTGTCACAGGTGATGTTGGAAAGGTTCAGCCATTTACTGCTCATGGGAGCATGTGCACAAATCAGATAAAGACCAGATAATCTGTTTTTATATTACTGATCTTAGATGATACTAACAAAACATAATTCTTCACCTTGAAAGGATTTCTCAGAGTACAAGGCACAAATGGAGAAGTCTAAACATTATTTTAACTGAAACTGGACTAGGAAACTGTTGATATCAATTAACAACAGACAGAAGGAGAGATAACTCAACTAGGATGCCCACTTAACTCTCCAGAGCTCATTGGGATAGATCAGGTGATCAGCTGTGGCACCCTGGCACAGAATACCTTGTTGACTCTCATCTGGACTACAGACATAGCCAGTTGGATGACATAACGGAGAACATACAATCCCTACAGGTCTGTGCTATTGTGTGGGTCAGCACATTCAAGAGACGAGAAGTACATCATTTAGCTTGAAGAGACAGGTTGCTAGCTGTACAGTACCCAGTAACACAAAGGGAGCACTCACTCAACACTGAACTTGAGCTTTATTTTACAAGGCATAGTTACAGCTGTAGAAAGCACAAACAGTGGGGAGCAGGGGACATTTACAGCTCACTGATGGGCTTGTGTGGCCAGAAGGGATACTTCTCCTTGTCCAGTTTAGTCTCAGGGAAAGCTTCATTCAGATCCTCAATGGTCATCTGGTCAAACGGAATCATATTTTTGAATTTCGTCAACTGGAAAACAGCAAGTGAGAAAAACAAATGAGAAAATTCACATGATCCAACACACTGATAACCAGAAAGTTTGCTATCTGGGAATCCACTCCCATTTTCTCCCTCATTCCTCCCTCCAGATAAATTTCTTCATAGTGACCACCAAATAACCCACCTAACCTCCTCAGTGTTCACGAGCACTGGAGCCACATTGTGGCTACTTTCCATTTTGTCCAGAAACATACGATAGTGAAAACAGGATCTAAAATTGAGGATTGAATGTGCCGCTGATACTTAGACTATAATCCAATCAAACCTGGTTATGTTCTCCAGGAAGCTGGGGAAAGGAAAGAGAGCAGGGTAAGGGTGTCAATGGTACAGCCAGCATGTATTAATACCCAACAGAACGAAAGGAGCCAAAGTTTGACTCTGCAGAATTGTCACATTTTGATACAACAAACAGGGGTAGGACCTATTCAATTAATGGTAGGGCCTTGGGTTGTGTTGTACAACAGAAAGACCCAAGTTCAGGTACACAAGTTTGAAGTTTGCGTCACATATAGCCAGGGTAGATTGCCTTCATTGCTCAGTTTTTTTTTTTGAGTATAGGAGTTGGGAAGTCATGTTGTGGCTGTAGAGGACATTAGTGAGGCCTCTTCTAGAGTACTATGTCCAGTTCTGGTTGTCCAGTTGTAGGAAGGATATTAAGCTGGAGGGGGTTCAGAAGAGATTAACCAGGACGGTGCCGCATTTGGAAGGTTTGAGTTATCAAGAAAAGCTGGATAGCTTGGACGACTTTTTCCACTGGAAGGTAGGAGGTTGAGAGGTGACTTTATAGAGGTTTATAACATAATGAGGGGTATAGATAGGATTAACGATAGGTGTCTTTTCTCTAGGATGGAGGATTTTAAGATGAGGGGGCACACTTAAAAAGACACGTGGGGCAAATTTTTCACACAGAGGGTGGATCGCGTGTGGAATAAACCTCCTGAGGAAGTCTGGGATGTGGGTACAATTACAATGTTTAAAAGGCATTTGGATAAGTACATGAATAGAAAAGGTCTGGAGGGATATGGGCCAGCAGCAGGTAGGTGAGACCAGTTCAATTTGGAATTATGGCTGGCATGGATTGGTTGGACTGAAGGTCTGTCCTTTGCTGTATGACTCTATGTCATTGAGGTATACAGCATAGAAACAGATCCTTCTGTCCAACTCGCCCATGCTGACCAGATATCTTACATAAATCTAGTCCCATTTGCCAGCATTTGGCCCATATCCTTCGAAACCCTGAGATAACAAGGTGTAGAGCTGGATGAACACAGCAGGCCAAGCAGCATCAGAGGAGCAGAAAGCTGACGTTTCGGGCCTAGACACTCCTTCTAAACCCTTCCTCTTCATATACCTATCCAGATGCCTTTTAAATGTTGTAATCGTACCAGCCTCCACCACTTCCACTGACAGCTCATTCCATACATGCACCACTTGCTGCTTGAAAAAGCTGCCCCTTAGGTTCCTTTTATCTTTCCCCTTTCATATTAAGCCTATCCTGTCTAGTTTTGGATTCCCCCACCCCAGAGAAAAGATCTTGCCTACTTACCCTATCCCTGCTCATGATTTTATAAACCTCTAAGGATACCCCTCAGCCTCCTACACTCCAGCCTATTCAGCCTCACCCTATAGCTCAAAGCCTCCAACCCTGGTAACATCCTCGTAACTCTTTTGTAAGCCCTTTCAAGTTTCACAGTATCGTTCCTATGGAAGGGAAATCTGAATTGCACAAAGTGACTGAGCCAGCCACAACATGACCTCCCAACACCTATACTCAATGCACTGATCAATAAAGGCTACCATGCCAAATGCCGCCTTCACTGTCCTATCTACCTGCAACTCCACTTTCAAAGAACTATGAGCCTGCACTCCAAGGTCTCTTCGTTCAGCAACACTCCGCAGGACCTTACCATTAATCCTGCCCCGATTTGTCTTTCCAAAATGCAGGACTTCACATTTATCTAAATTAAACTCCGTCTGCCACTCCTTGGTCCATTGGCCCATCTGATCAAGATCCCGTCGTACTCTGACGTAACTGGTGTAGTGGACAGCAAAGAAGATTACCTCAGAGTACAACGGGGTCTTGATTGGATGGGACAATGAGTGGCAGATGGAGTTTAATTTAGTTAAATATGAAGTGCTGTATTTTGGAAAAGCAAATCAGGGCAGGACTTATACACTTAATATAAGGTCCTGGGGAGTATTGCTAAACAGAGACCTTGGAGTGCAGTTTCATAGTTCCCTGAAACTAGAGTTGCGGGTAGAAAGGATAGCGAAGAAGGCATTTGGTATGTTTGCCTTTATAGAAGTTGGGACGTCATATTGAAGATGTACAGGACGTTGGTTCAGCCACTTTTGGAGTACTGCTTGCAATTCTAGTCTCCCTCCTATAGGAAAGATGTTGTGAAACTTGAAAGCATTCAGAAAAGATTTGAAGAAGTTGCCAGGGTTGGAGGCTTTCAGCTATAGGGAGAGGCTGGGGCTATTTTCCCCAGATCGTCAGAGGCTGAAGGGTGACCTTATAGATGTCTACAAAATCATGAAGGGCATGGATAGGGTAAGTAGGAAAGGTCTTTGCTCCAGGGCGGGGGAGTGCAAAATTAGAGGGCATAGGTTTAAGGTGAGAGGGGAAAGATTTATAAAAGGGACGTAAGGGGCAACTTTTTCATGCAGGGTTGGTGCTTGGAATGGCTGCCAGAGGAAGTGAAGGCTGGGAGATTACAATATTTAATAGGCAGCTGGATGGGTACATGAATAGAAAGTGTTGAGAGGGATATGGGCTAAATGCTGGCAAATGGGACTAGATTTATGTAGGATATCTAGTCAGCATGGACAAGTTGGACAGTAGGATCTGTTTCTGTGCTGTATATCTCTATGACTTTATGACAGAATCATACAGCACAGAACAGACCATCGGTCCAACCAGTCCATGCCAAACATAATTCCAAACTAAAGTGGTCTCACCTACCTGCTCCTGCCCATATCCTTCCAGACCTTTCCTATTCATGTATTTATCCAAATGTCTTTTAAATGTTGTAACTGTGCCCACATCCATTTCCTCAGGAAGTTCATTCCACTCTCAAACCAATCTGAGTAAAAAATTTGCCCCTTATGTCTATTCTAAATTTCTCTCCTTTCACCTTAAAAATGTGCCCCCTTGTCTTGAAATCCTCCATCCTAGAGAAAAGACACCTACCATTAACCCTATCTATACCCCTCATGATTGCATAAACCTCTATAAAGTCACCTCGCAACCGCCTGCGCTCCAGTGGGGGAGAAAAGTCCAAGCCTATCCAGCTTTTCTTTATAACTCAAACCTTCCATATGCGGCAACATCCTGGTTAATCTCTTCTGAACCCTTTCCAGCTTAATATCCTTCCTATAACCAGACAGCCAGAACTTGACAGTACTCCAGAAGAGGCCTATCAATGTCCTGTACAACCTCAACATGACTTCCCAACTCCTATACTCAAAGGACTGAGCAATGAAGGCAAGCCACCCTGGCTGTATGTGACACAAACTTCAAACTTGTGTACCCGAATTCGGGTCCTTCTGTTGTACAACACAACCCAAGGCCCTACCATTAATTGAATAGGTCCTACCCGTTTGTTGCATCGAAATGTGACATTTCTGCAGAATCAAAGTTTGATTTCTTCCATTCTGCTGGGTATTAATACATGCTGGCTGTACCACTGACACCCTTACCCTACCGTCTCTTGCTCCCCCAGCCTCCTGGATAACAATTTGACTGGATTATAGTCTAGGCATTAGCAGCACACTCGACACCCATTTCAGATCCAGTTTTCACCATCGTCTCAAAGGTAGAAATTTTCCTACATAAGGCAGAATCAGACAGGAATTCAAACCATCCAGTGACCCCAGGTGGAAAAATGATTTGCAACTGTTAAGTGAGAACATGGATCAGTCACTGCAGTAAAGCCCCCAAACCTCAGTAGCCCACGGGTATTCATGTAATGATGGCCAAAGCCACAATGCGTCACAGCACTTATGGCTGAGGGACCTTATGAAAAATAGGTTGAGCACCCAAGGTAGACACAATTACATTTGGGTGAGATTGGACGAGGTCTAAGAGGTTTGAAAGTAAGTAGGTGAACAGAAAAAGTCTGTTTGTTACCAGAAATGACATAACTGCAGCACTTTTAACAGCGTATAGTGAAATGCAAATAACTCTCAGTCACTTCACAGGGTGGAATATTCGGACTTCATTTGTGTTTTCTTGGCTTACTTTCGATTACCACCAAAACTGTGAACCAACGTATCCGTATCAAATCACCAAAGTGATCATAGTATGGAATGTAGTAAGTGTGCAATACAGATTGAAGCTCACATTAACAACAGAAACATGGACACGCGAGATTATGCAAGTCAAGTGAAAGACTATAGTCATGCTTTGCAAACTATTTTCAATGTTTATTCTCCCAGCTTCAAGGGCAATTAGGGATGGTAACAAAGGCTAGCTTTTCTAGTGATACCTATCCAAGGCCTATATACATTAAAAAAAGCTCTTAAGCAAAAGAAACTGACCCCAGATGCGAGAAGAACAAAACCCTCTTAAGTCTGAGTTTTTCCAAGTACTTGTGTGATGATACTACGGCTTTAGGAGGCATATTTTGTCCTGGTATTTTTCATGGAGAGGTTGAGACAGAGGCACTAAGTGGCCTGCTCAAAGCCAATAAACAGCTTGTGAGACCTTGAGTTATTTTTAAAGTTGGAAAAACAGAAGCAGCCTGAATGGTTGGGGTCAAGCTCCCATATAACCAGGATTTTAGTTTTAGCTTTCAGTAGCTGTTGAGGTTATGAAAGTTGCTACATCTCTCTCTCTCTATGCTGTAGCTAAAAGCTTGGGTTCTGTTCCTGCTGCTAGAATTGTATGAGAGACAATTGTTACTGGATTTGCCTTTGCCAAGGTTGTGCTTATGGAATGCTACTGTATTGGAACAGTTAATGAGTAGTTTATTTTAAGTATACCTATAGAGTTTCAGTTATTTTTACTTTGTCTGTGTTTTAGCTATAGTGTATGAATAAAGCGTGTTTTGCTTCAAGCCTGATGGCTTGACCAGTCAAACTGCATCTGGAACACAATGCCAGGCATTTGCCATTAAAATTAGAAAATCTTCAGGTCTAGGCTATCTCCTTGACATGTTTTGAAGGGGTATGTTCTGGTCCATAACATTTGGAAAATACTTTTATGTACTCATGCAAATTTCAGGCAAACTCTCCATATTGTCCAGTGGCACACTATAACCAATGCAGGGCGAGGTGGTGGCCATTGGACACTTGGACAGCAAAGTCTTAAGTAGACCAAACCAGAGATGGTGCACAGCCACAGCGGCTGTGGAGAACAGAATATATCAGAGACCATGGCTGGCTGGAACCTCTTGCCTTCTTCCCACCACCCATGGCCTTCCCCCGCAGTTGGAGTCGGAGCATGAGTTTAAAGCTGAATGGGGGATTGGGGACAGGTTGCTTCATCAGAGTTTCAGATGGCAGCAGATTATATAGAGTGTGGCTGTCTTGGGCCTGGCAGAGCTGGGAAACAAATTAAAGGGATTCTGTGATTCAAAAGTTGGAAATCTGTCAAATGGTGGTTGTTTCTCCTCCCTGTCCATTACCTCTTGCTCATATTTGGAAATCCGATCCTTAGAAGCCTGGGTGTAGGACTTAGCACTCCTGCCCTGTTGAATAAAAAGAAACCATTAACTGAATATAGACCTAGTATTTGATCAGTTCATTTGTCTGTACAAGACAATCAGCCGGTGTCAACATGAGAAGGGTCTGGTACTCACCGCTTCTTGCTCCTGGGCATTGATCTTCTCCATCTGGGTGTCAATGGGTTCTGGAATCGTCACAGCATTATACTATTTTGGAGCATAAGAATAGAGGGATAGGTGAGAGAAATAATAAAATTAAAATATAAATCTAAATACTTCCTGCCATCCACAACAAGTTTTTTTCCCCTAACAGATTACCCAATTTACAAGAGGAGGCAATGAAGTTGTGGTAATATCACAGGAATAGTAATCCACCATTGGAATTTGAATTCAATGAACAACTTTTGTCTAGTCGTGACCATGAAACCATGGATAGCTGTTGCAATAATGCATCTGGCTTACCAACATCCTGCAGGGAAGGAAATATACCATCCTTATCTAGTCTGACCTCAGGTGACTCCAGGCCCACAATTATGATACATCCACCACCTGAGGTGGTCTAGCTCATCAATTGTGTCAAACCAGATTGTAGGCTAAGGAATTAGAATGGATGGTTAACTGGCATGAACTTCGGTACCAGAAATTAAAACAGCAAACTCAGCCCTGATGACCCCGCAAAATCCTCCATCTTAACATCTGGAGGCTACTGCAAAATTGAGAAAGATATCCCACAGACTAGTCAAACAACAGCTTGAATCATAGAACCATGGCTTGAAGACAATGCTCCAAACACCTCCCCATCATCCACTAGCAAGACAGACTCAAAGATGGTGGCACAGTCGTATAGTTGAGGGGGAGTGGCCTTGAGAGTTTTGACTCTGAAGCCCATAAAACCTCATGATATCAAGAAAAATATGGACAACAAAATCACTGATTATCACTGACTACCTCGTAAGGCCAGCACTGAAGAATCAGTCCTCCTTCATGCTGAACACTAACTAGAAGAAGCACTGAGGGAGGACAGCACTGTTGTTCATGTCTAATTGTCCTGAAAGAGGTTGTGGTCCTGCTGCTCTTGGCATGCCCTCAAGTGATGCTGACCTGAACATTTTCTTTCCTATAGAGATGGAGATACAGGCTCTCAACAAGTCTCAGAGCAGACAGTGTTCAAGCACAAAAACAAATTATTGGGCCAGTCTTTTTCTCCAGTTCGGGAATAGATGACAATTTCTTCTCCCCTCACCCCCCCAACTTCTGATTCCCCTTAATATCGCACAAATACCACTATCAGGCTTACTATCCATCCCCTTTTAAATCTCATTTTAATCCTTCCTACTCTCTATAAAATTACTCTACTTTAAGAAACTATCTAATTTGTTTTCAAAAGTTTTAACTTGTTCAGGTTGAAAGAACACACACAAATGCCATTTTTTGGGTTTTCCTGCCTGTTCAAAGTCCCCCCACACCAAAACACGTGTGGGGCTGTTCCATCACCTTCTTTTCAAACTCGTCCACCATACCAGCCTTCGTAATCACTTTCCGGTAATAGGCCCAGTCAATAGCTGGAGGCTTCTCAGGAAGCGAAGTCAACCTGTGGAGAAGTAGAAACAGTCAGCTGGCTGTGACCTATAAATAGATACATATTTTAAAAAGGCACGTTCACTGGGAGAAAATCCATTTCCTTTTTGAAAATTTTATGCTCAACAGTATGGATCAGTCCAAAATCTGACTTCTATTTCTTTCCCCACGGATGCTGCCTGATCATACTAAGGTTTCAGTACTTTCTGTGGTTATATTGACAATCCTAGCTTTTAGAATGCTCCCTCCACATTGTCGCTTTTTTACCATTTAAAATCAGTGTCAGCATTTGGCCGAAGTACAGCAGGAGCTCCAAAACTGTAAAATGCTTCCCCCATTTAGGATAAGGGGTAGGAGATTTAAAACTGAAATGAGGAGAAATTACTTCTCTCAGAGGACCGTACATCTGTGGAATTTACTACCTGAGCATGGTGGATTCTGGGACATTGAGTAAATTTATGGAAGAGATAGACAGATTTTTTTTTTTTTTTTTTATAAACAGTGAGGTTGAGATGAGATCAGCCATGATTGTATTAGATGGTGGAGCAAGCTCTAGGGACTGAATTGCCTACTCCTAGTTTTTCTATTCTTATGTACAGTCTCAATCACCTGTCCTGCAACCATTTAATGGGACAGTATCAAGGGAGCCTTACTGTGTATCTAAACCCTTGCTGTCCCTGTCCTGGGAGTGTTTGATGCAGGCAGTACAGATGAACTTTTAATTGTGGTTTAAAGACTAGAGGCAACTTCACTCTGTACCTAACACCAGATTGTCCCCATCAAACATTTCCAAAAAAAGCGACAATGTGGACAGAGCTTTACTGCCTGTCTAATTCTGTACTGTCAGTGTCTCAGGAGCAGTTAATAGGGATAAGATCAGAGGCAGCTTTTTCTGTTTTTCTAGCAAAACTAGAAATCAATAGTTATTAATAGAATTCACAAGAAACTTCTTTCCCCAGTGAGCAGTGAGAACATGGAACTCACCACAATAGAGATCAGCTAAGATGCATATTATGTATACATTTAAGAAAAAACTAGATAATCATCTGAGGGAGAAGGGAATAGAGGGTCATGTTGATAGAGCTAGATGAGGAAGGTTGGGAAGAGGTTCAGGTGTAGCAATATGAACTGGCTGTACTGAATTGCTCGCTGCCTGAAATAGAAAGTATTTCATCTTTAACATTGTTTAAGTTCATCAGACTGAGAAAGTATAAAGAGTCTTTGTTGGCAAATCAGATTTACAACAGATCACATTTCTGTTCCGACAAGTACTCAGGAAATGAGGTATGGAGACACTGACCTGCCAGCCAGAGCATCACTTCGGGTTTTCAATGCATTAAACATAGCTCTCTGGTTGGGTGGGACACGTTCGCCAAATGCCAACCAGTCAACAGCTTTCATAGCAACTCGCCGACCCGACATTTTTGTAGTCTAGAAAAGCGGAATGTCAGAGACTGAGATTAGGAGTACTATATTCTGCATTTTATTCTATTACCCTGATGTACTTATCTAAGGTACGATTTGTCTCAATAGCACAAAAAAATTTAACTGTATCACATCGAATAATAAATCAGTCTGTTGAAAGGTCCCCCACAATTATGTATGTCACAAGCACTGTAGCATAAGCTTGATTTACAGCTGCCTTTCAAGATGTTTGAAGCATCATCTTTTGCCTTCTTTCTCCCATATATCTATCAGCTTATGGATCTGCACTTAACGTCTCTCTAAAATCTGGAACAAAAATCTACCCTACAACTGTCGAATGACGCAAAAAACCCTGGTTCACAAATGTCTTTTAGGGAAAGAAATGTGCCATTCTTACCAAGTCTGGTCTACATGCGATTCCAGACTCACAGCAATGTAATTGACTCAACTGGCACCTGGGCAAGTAGAGATGGTCAATAAATGCTTGCTAGCCAGTGATACTGATACCGATACCCACACCCACAAATGAATTTTTAAAAAAAGCTTATTGGGAATGAGACCAACAAGCACAATATAAGTCTCAAACGTTTCAAAACCTGTGTTAAAATTTAAAGTGCATCATCCTCAGCTCACCCTTCTAGCATCCTGACTTGAAACTCTACATTTTACATGGCTAAGGGGAACTATACGGGAAACGTATTGCACAACTCTACAATTTACCCAATCACATCCTTTGTAAACTTCATTCCCTTCCCATTCCTTAAGTGCCCTCTTCACCTGCTCCTCGCTTCTTGCCCTGCTGCCTACACCCACCCCAGTGAAAATCATTGTCCTTCTTGAAAAAAACCCTCTCTGAATATCAACATTTGGAAATAGAGTCAAAAGCACTGAAACAGACCCTTTGGTTCAATTCATCCAGGCTGACCAGGCCTCCCCAACTAAACTAGCCCCATTAGCCTGGGTTTGGCCCATATCCTTCTAAATCTTTCATAGTCACACACTGTCCAAACACCTTTTAAATGTTGTAACTGTACTGCATCTACCACTTCCTCTGGCAGCTCTTTCCATATGGTATCCCATACCACGCTCTGTGTGAAAAGGTTGTCCCTCAGGTCCGTTTTAAATCTTTTCCCTCTCATCTTAAAATTATGTCCTCTAGTTTTGAACGCCCCTACCCTAGGGAAAAGATGTTTGTTATTCACCTTACCTGTGCTCTTCAATAACTTTATAAACCTCTAAGGTCACCACCTCAGCCGCCTAAACTCCAGGGAGAAAAGTCCCAGCCTCTCCTTGCAACTGAAATACTTCAGTCCCAATCACATCCTTGTAAATCTGTTCTGCATCTTTTCCAATTTAATAATATGCTTCCCATAGCAGGAATCTATACGCCTTTGAAAAATATTCTGCATTTCTATTCTTATGATTAAAGGGAACTCCCTGACGCTTCCCCCACATTATATATACTCAAGTAAACTATCTCTATATCTACGCAGTCTATTGGCTCCTTGTAGTTTACAATCCTATTTAGCATGGTCGCGTCAGCAAACCTAGACATGTTACTCACCACCAGTTTGTTTAAATTATAATATAAATTATAAATAGTCGAGGCTCTTCAACCTTACCTTCACCTCTTGACCCACCTGAAAAGTTGACTGCCTCCAGTTGACTTCAACCTTTCCTCTCCTCCTTACTTTCTCTTTTCTCCTACTATTACCCTACTTCTCTTCTCTTCTCTTCTCTTCTCTTCTCTTCTCTTCTCTGTCTCTCACTCACCCACCCCGTTCTCACCTGCCTCCAGAAGCAGCTCTACAGCGGCGACTCAATCGACCAAGGACAGCAAAATGGCGAAACGGAAACGGAACTGCGTCATACCGACCCCTGGGTAGGGCCGGACGTGCGGGGTTAACCCGGCGCTTCCGGAAATGGCGGCCTGATGGCGGAGCTGCAGAACTCGGGGCCTCCGGGCGGTAACGGCGCCAGCGCTCCTGGGTCCGGGGACAAAACCGCCAACAAATGGGTTCGTCTGAACGTGGGAGGGACGTATTTTGTCAGCACCAAGCAAACCCTATGTAGGGATCCCAAATCCTTTCTGTGCCGCCTGTGTCAGGAGGACCCGGACCTAGACTCGGATAAGGTAATGGTTGTCTCCATGGTGATCTCCCCATTTCCCCCGCCCCATCCCATTGTCTCTATGGTGTTCGGTGTGTAACCTCCCCTGGCTAGGGGTCAGTTCGCATGAGAGTCCCTCCATACAATGTGGAGCCAGGGCCAGATACCATCTTGACAGTCTGCATGGCTCTGCCCGCCAACCAAACACGGTGCCCCCCTGTTTTTCTCTAGATCCAGCCCGTTCCCACCCCCAACTCCCCTCTCCCGGTCATCTCGTCAGCAGCAAACCGTTCTCCCGTTAACCACTTCTACCTGTGCTTGGACATGGGAAGAATTAGTTAGAATTGCCGATGCTAGAGTCAGACATAACACAGTGTGGAGCTGGAGGAACACAGCAGGTCAGGCAGCATCAGTGGAGTAGGAAAGTTGACGTTTCGGAATGGGACCCTTCAGGGTTCCATTTCTGAAGAAGGGTCCCAACTCGAAACGTCAACTTTCCTACTCCTGAGATGCTGCCTGGCCTGCTGTGTTCCTCCAGCTCCACACTGTGTTA
>JAHRHZ010000078.1:2434227-2454666 GCA_024137785.1 Ginglymostoma cirratum
TTGCGTACAGTTCTGGTCGCCCCATTACAGGAAGGATGTGGAAGCATTGGAAAAGGTGCAGAGGAGATTTACCAGGATGTTGCCTGGTCTGGAGCGAAGGTCTTATGAGGAAAGGCTGAGGGACTTGGGTCTGTTCTCATTGGAGAGGAGAAGGCTAAGAGGGGATTTAATAGAGACATACAAAATGATCAGAGGATTAGATAGGGTGGACAGTGAGAGTCTTTTTCCTAGGATGATGACGTTGGCTAGTACGAGGGGGCATAGCTGCAAATTGAGGGGTGATAGATTTAAGACAGATGTCAGAGGCAGGTTCTTTACTCAGGGAGTGGTAAGGGCATGGAATGCCCTGCCTGCCAATGTAGTTAACTCAGCCACGTTAGGGGCAAATAAACAGTCCTTGGATAAGCATATGGATGATGATGGGATAGTGTAGGAGGTGGGCTTGGATTAGTTCACAGGTCGGCGCAACATCGAGGGCCGAAGGGCCTGTTCTGCGCTGTATTGTTCTATGTTCTATGTTCTAAAGGCACGCTGAGAAATCGTAAACATTGTGAGAGCTTCAAATGTCAGTTATGGTACAGATGTATTTTAATACAATAATTGGGGGTCGGTTTAGCTCAATTTCTGCACTGATAGGTTATGACAATCCTACCTGCTCGCCCCTTGCCTGAGATGTGGTGACCATCGGTTTAAACTTCACCAAAAGCCATTCTCCAATAAGAGAGCAGCCCTATGGTCTTCTGAGAGTATGACAACTTTACCTATGTTTAATGCTGTGATTCATTAGTGAGATGTGTCCTGCAAAGGTAAGTTGACTCTCAGATTGACTAGCATATGTATTAAAATATGTTGTCTGCTATTGTCTATTTGTTCTCTGAATTAGACTGCCAAATCTGGTTTTAAAAAGCTTGGATCGGAAGGTATAAAAGATGATCAGCACCTAATCTCCTCCCACACTCCTCCATTAATTGTCAGACACTTTCCTTCAAAATAGAAAGGGTGCCTGCTCTGTCAGAGGAGCTGCAAGCTTTTGTTAAGGCAGTTATTCAATTATGAATGCTTGTCTGGGTTTCAACAGCTGTAGCTCAGGAAGTTGTCTTACTGATCTAAGAATAATTGAAACTTTTATGAGTCTATTAATTATAGATTAATAACTTCTATTTTCTTGTTCACATTCATTGGCAATGAAAGGATGACAACATTTTTCCCTTGTATCTTTAATGGTGAGCCTGAATTCAAGGATTTCTTAGATTGGTCAAGGTTTAATGGTTGTCCAATGGTTTTAAAATAATTCCTATTGTTGTTTCATAGCTCTTGAGATCTGTACATTTTACTCATTGGCAGAGTGACTATGGAAGATAGAGAATTCATAGGAAAATGCATGGGGTGAGAATGAGGGGAATGTGGGCTAGCTTGAGGTTCAGGGGCCTTTCAAATTATGTTGGGAGCTGGGCTGCTGTGTTGAAGAATAGAGATGGACCTTCTAACCAGCCTGAGCCAATACAATCACAAAATGTACTGTGAGTCCAACCCTTATGTGAAAAGGTGAACATTCCTTATGATACATTGGTTGAGTATATATTGTGCAAGCCACAAAAGTGTATAGGCCAAATTTTTCCTAAGCCCAATACCTGAATTAAAGAGCTGAGTCACAGTTGATTATGAAGGCTGGTCAGTTTTCCTACTGATAAGACAGTGAAAGGCGAAGGCTACACTTTGACTGTAGCAGATGGATTTCATTCAGACACGGTGGCTCATTGATTAGCACTGCTGTCTCATAGCGCAAGGGAGCCAGGTTCATTTCTGCCCTCTGGCGACTGCCTGTGTGGAGTTTGCGCATTCTCCTCGTGTCTGCGTGGATCTCCTCCGGGTGCTCCGGTTTCCTCCTACAGTCCAAAGATGTGCAGGCTAGGTGGATTAGCTGTGGTAAGTTGCCCATGGTGTCCAGCGATGTGTAGGTTGGGTGGATTAGCCATGGGAAACGGTGGGTTACAGAGATAGGGAAGGGGGTTAGTTGGGTGGGATGCTGTTCAGAGGGTTGGTGTGGATTGATGGGCCGAATGGCCTACTTCCACTCTGTAGAGATTGAATGAAAAACAAATTACAATTTATTTTACCCTTCTCCCATTCCTGAGCAAAACATGATCCTGGTTAAAACTGTACCAATGGGCCCTGCCCAATAATCTTGTGTTAAGCGTACGTTTTGAATAGCCTGTAGCCATACAAAGCAGAGACTCCCAGGTTTCATTTGGATGCTGTACTAGTCCACCTCCAAATGGGTGGTGATGTTTCTACATTTTCCCTGTGCTTCCCTGTGTTACAGTGAAAAACATCACAGGTACTGAGTAAAATTGGACATGGTGTGGGTTTGGCTGTAGGACATGGGATGGGTTAGATGTTGAGTATTTTGTTTGAACAGGTACTTTTGTACTTGTACGGCACTGTGTTGCCATTTAGTTGTTGAAATGTCTGAACGTTCATGGTGCAATTGAGTTCATGAAAACTGTCTTGTTGGTCAAATTTTAACCTTGAGGCAATGTTTGAACTAATGACAATATTTCTGATGGAGCCAGGCCCTGTTTGAGTGCTTTCTAATCTCTACTTTATTTTTCCAGGGGTGCTGGAGGAGGCAGAGTTTTATAACATTGCGTTACTTGTTCGGTTGGTCAAAGAACGCATTAGGGACCTGGAGAATAGGACCTCACAGGTGAGAACCTGCCCTAGGGTTAACCATTTGGTCATTTATTTCACTGGAAACCAGATGACTCCAGCCAAGGCTCTCTGAAAACAGTCTATGTTTACACACAAAAGCAGAGCGCGAATGTGGAGATCGCCAGAGTGTGTAGCACACATTATGGGACCCTGGACATAGAATGAGGTTGGGAATGGGAATTCTAAAAGTAATTTGTCTACTTTTTTCTAATTGGCAGCGTCCTCAGGAATTTGATACAAACTGTGTAGTCAGCGTGTTGGGTGATCTTTCAGAGACTGTCTTAGTTTCACCAATAAAAACACAGCCTCTCCAATGTATAATCCCTGACCAGATTCACCAGAAGCAGGCAACTCTAACCATAGCCCAAAGGAAAAAGTAAGCTTGCCAACAAGTGGCAGATGGAGTTTAATTTCAGTAAGTGCAAGGTGTTGCATTTTGGTAAGCCAAGACACAGCAAGACTTACACAGTTAATGGTAGGGCCCTGGGGATTGTTGTCGAACAGAGAGACCTAAGGGTTCAGATGAATAGTTGCTTGAAAGTGGAATAGAAAAGGTTTAGAGGGATATGGGCCAAACACAGACAAATGGGACTAATTCAGTTGGGGAAACCAGGTCAGCATGGATGAGTTGGACCAAAGAGTCTGTTTCCGTGTTGTGTGACTCTATGACTCCATAACCAGAAAGATAGACTCTCCGTTTCTCAGTTGGCGTTAAAATTTCCTACATTGCCTTATAGTTAAGTCACCAAGTCCCAAAGAACTGTAAGCCTGTTCTCTCATAAGAGAAAGATGACTAATGGTGAGTTTAACCTGATGGTTATTGTGCCTCAGGAGAGGTTGAAAAGGCGAGACCTTAATGGTTACCTTAGCCAGTATGGAAACGGTCTTTGGCTAAAAATGGACACAGCTGAATGCTGTATGTGACGTGAGAGTGACATTAAGATACATTTGACCAAGTGTGACATCAAGGATCCTTAGCAAAATTGAGGTCAAGGGATCAGGGAAAAACACACCATTGACTTGGATCATACTTGAAAACAAAGGAAAATGATTGTGATTGTTGGAGGCCAGTCGCTTTAGGAATTCTGATGTTCCATCTCTTACCCTCAGCAGATTTATCTCTCTTCCCTCCATATTATGTTCTGACATGGTTATTTACTAATGATGTTCGATTTCATTTGGAACTTGTCAAATAATGAAGCAGTCCTTGCCTACATGCAGCAAGACTTGGGCATCATTCAGACTTGTGATTGGTAGTGGTGACAACAGTAACACTCTTGAATTTATACAGCACCATTAATATCAGAAAACTCCTCAAGATGCTTCACAGGAATGTTATCAAATAAAATTCGACATGGAGCCACGTAATTAGAATGGATGTCTGAAGATTTGGTCTCATGGACTGCGGTGATTCAAGAAGGCAGCCACCATCACTCCCTCAAGGAGCAGCTAGGGACGGATAATAAGTGCTGGCCCAGCCAGCAATCCCTTAAATGAATTAAAAAGAAATAGGAAAACTTTAAGGATTGCCTTAGAGGGAAATGAGGTGGTGGTTTGTCTCCTTTTGTCTTTGACTGCTTTATGAATTAATAAAGATTGCTTTGCTAGCATTTCTAATTGTTTGATATATGTTCCACAGGGTCCAGTTAAACATGTTTACCGTGTCCTGCAGTGTCAGGAGGAGGAGCTCACCCAGATGGTTTCAACAATGTCAGATGGCTGGAAGTTTGAGCAGGTACCATCTTAATTATTAGTTATTGTTAAATAGGATTTACAATTTTGGCAAGGTTGAAATCATTAACAGACAATGCAACTGTAGTTGCAAGGGTACTTTGAAGTTAACTGAACTCATAATCAGAATTTGAATTAAAGCAGATATTAACACTGACGTTAGCTGTCAATGAGGTGTCAGGATTTTAAAGGAAACAGTTTGACCTAAACAGTAACAAGTGGAAATAAGCACAAACCTTAAGTAAGACTAACAATAACCCAGTTTAATTTCAAAACATAAGCAGAATGGAGTGGCACAAAGGGTGGGGAGTATATGCAACAGAATGCCAGGTAGATGATGCAAGGTCAACAGTCAGCAAATTTCAGTAGAAATAAAGTCAATTTGTTTGGTCATGAGGGCAGTTGAGGGTTGTGTTAAGCAGAGTGTTGTCTGGGTTTGTTTGAAGCGTCAGGGAGGACTGCCTCTGTTGTCCTGTGTTTTTTAAAATATGAAATTGTCCTTTATCCCTCTACATTCCAATCATAGCCAGGATGGGAGTTGTTATTGTCTCCTTGTAGACCTTTCGAAACAATATTTGTATAAACTTTTGAATAATGTTCTGCACTCAGTTTACCACCATATGGAGAGGATAACTGTCACAATGTAGCTCTGCAATGTAATATTAACTTACAGGTGTGCTGAGGAATTCTTCCAAGCTATTTTAAACAAAGAGGATCGGTTTAGTATAAAGCCCCATTGCCCATCCTAGTTCCCATGGAGCATTTGTGGTTGGCGTTTGGTGGGGGTGCAGTGGTGGTGGTACAACATTGCTCATTTATGTTTCTTAATCATTGGGTTGTGGGAGATGGTTTGTAACAACATTTAGCAGAATTTCAGATTACAAGCAATGCTTAAGACATAAATTGGTAATTTGAGTAATGAGTAAAGAGACTGTTAAAAGTGCCAGGCAGCACGCCTAACTAATCAAACTTTTTTCCTGTGTTTTTAGTGTAAAAGAAACAGATCTAGATAGAGACAGGCTAGGCTCCAAAATCCTGATCACCGGAGAAGTGGGTGGGTTTCAGGACTGAGCTAAGTCGGGTTTAACTAGCACTGACATGGTAGTCACCTTAGGTGATGCACATTCTGACCCAGCCTGAATAGAATTTGTAGGCATGTGAAGTCATATGAACATACAAACTAGGATCAGGAGAAGGCCATTTGGCACCTCAAGCATCAGGTCAGAAGCAAATTGCCTTTCTGCATTGGATTCCTCTCCCAGCTGGATTTTTGGGAAATTCTTTTTTGGGAGACTGAGGGTGTTAGGTTGGTCAGTGTTCGACTCACTCAGTACCAAGATTCATACAAATCTCCCAGTCCTATGTGCACATTCGTGCCCTTTCCTCTTCTTTCCTGTGCCACTTCTTGCATGCACACTTTCCCTGTCACACATGAACACGCATCTCATGCATACGTACGCACACACACACTCCCTCACAGGCATATGCATTCCTGCTCCCTCCATAATATGGTCACCCATGTGAATTCTGTCCCTCATACATGCACCCATGTACCCACTCTCCCTCATATTCACATCTGCAAACTACCCGCCCAGTCCCCATCAGCACTTAACTCTTCCTGTACATGTGTGACTGTTGCTGGCAACCTCCCAGTGTGCACCCCACATGGGCTCATTTGATGGAGGGTTGCACATGTGTACAGATTACACACGTGGTACGCATGGGGAGACTGCCTGCATAGATCTTTTCCTTGTTCACACTGTACCAAACTTGCATACAAGCTTTCACTCGCATTTACCCATTCTGTCAGGTGCACACGAATACTTTCACCCTCTTTTGCATGTGTGCACAGCCATCCACAAGGCACAGACATGCACAAATTCCCTTTGTATGTCCACACTGACATGCATGCAGGCCCTTTCTCACCAGTGCAGGTATACAAGTATGGGCCCTTGTGTACACAAGCATGCACAGGTATCTCCCTTGCATGTGCAGATGGGCAAAAGCCTGAACAGGCCACCTGCAATGGCCCAAAAATCCACTCAGTTCAAGGGCAATTAGAGATATGCAATTGGTGCTAGCTTTACTGATGACTCCCCCATCCCATGACGAAATAAAGAATAAAAGAAAATCTCCCTCTCTGATCAGAGAGTTGAGATTAACTTTTCATAGATCCTGCTGCATCTCCGTGCCAATGATGGCCCAATCAGCGCTCTCTTCTCAAGTTTTGACTTGTCTCCTTTTAGCAATGTTTAAATTCTGTAAGAAATAATGTTAGAAAAGAAACCTACAAAGGCAACTTGATTCTTTAACGCTCAAGGCAGATACGTCTGGAGATCTCTCCAGATGTTTGCAGTATCTCATTGCAGGAAAAAACTTCCGTGCAGCAGGAGGCATGTGTAGTTATATACCTAAGTTACCAATAAATGTATTACACCTAATTTAAATTCCATGTTCTTTCAGCTCATTAGCATTGGATCCTCCTATAACTATGGCAATGAAGATCAGGCTGAATTCCTTTGTGTTGTCTCCAGGGAGCTAAATAACTCGACTAATGGAATTGTCATAGAGCCCAGTGAAAAAGCCAAGGTACTGCTCTGCCATCCGTTCACCTCTAATTCTCTCTCACTCTCTCGCTGCCACAAGAGATGCCGACCTCATGCTGGCAAGTTACGACAGTTTGAGATATTCTTTGCATTTTGTTGTTACTGGTTAGAATGTGGAACGTGCTAAAGTGGAGACGGTTGGACAGCTGGACAAAAGGGATGGGGGCTATTTTGACACGGTGGGGTTGAGATCTACCAACTTGGGTTTACTTGACCAAATTTTCCCACCCCTTTAAAACCTCTAATGAACTTATCTCCCGATATTATTTTCTGGAAACAGATTCTGCAAGAGCGAGGCTCAAGAATGTGACTTACTGAATCGGAATTGCTGTTTCAATTCTGAACCTTGAGGAGGAAGCCTCCACTAGTTGGGGGCATCAAACCTTTGCCACACTCAGACACCGGCCTCTTGATGCTTTTGGTTCACATGGGCCTCCTTGATCAGTGGGCTCATTTTACTGAAGAACTCAACCTCTCTGCCTTTCGCTTGAAGCCTGTGAGAGGCTTACAGCAGTACTCAAGAATTAATTGTAAAGCTGCCAAATCTCCCCATGTTTTGGTTCTTTTTTGTTGTTGCGTGATAAATATATATTCAACCAATGCATTTAATTGCCTTTAATGGACCTGTGATGTTGCTCATTCCTTGGCGACTAGGAAGCAGAGCCAGTGTATCATTGTATCTGCTTTGTGAGAATTCCTTTCTGTTCTTCCTATGGATCATTGTGTGCATGGATTTCACTCCGTGACTTTTGAGGGGAGGTGAACTATACAGTATAGTAATTATTGAGTAAACAATTCTGTGAAATTCCACAATTCTTGTTAATCTTTTCTCCTCTTTCATCACTGTACTTTTATGAGATGATGATGGGATTATTAAACCACACAGTATTGTCATTGAAGTGTGCTGCATTTATGGAATTTTTAAATTCTGACAACTTGAAATGTTCAAACCACCTAGCAACAATTTTAGATCATATCCTTCAAAATGTAGGTTTTATTGAAGTTAACACTGGTATAGTATTGGTAGGAACAGGTTTATCTACGAATAACACCTATACAGAGTGAGGACAGACCTGTCAATGTACAACACTGGAGTACTGTACTGGTTGGGTCAGGTCTGTCAATATGACATATGGTACTGATGGGTTCAGGTCTGCCACTAAACAGGTACAGTACAGTTTTCTCATTGTATAACTTGGAGCTAGTACTGTTAGGTATGGGTATATCACTGGATAATACCAAGGCACAGAAGGGGTGGGGACAGTTCTCACTATATAGCATGGGTACAGTACTCTGTGATACAGGGCTGTCTATCACAGTTGGGTTCAGGTCTATCACTGGACAACACGGAAATTCTGTACTGGTGGGCATGGGTCACTTTCACTGTATAATGGATAAATGATGGGTACAGATATTGTATAACCCACATACAGTACTACTGGGCAAAGCTCTTTCTCTCTATAGTGTGTACTGTCTGTAAGATGCACTACAGCAACTGGTCAAGCTTCCTCCCACAGGCACCTTCCAAACACGTCTTCCACCACTTTTAAGGACAAGAGCAGCGGATGCATGGGAGCTCTTCTCAAAGCCACACACCATCCTAACTTGGAACTATATTACGTTCATTCACTGTTTCTAGGTCAAACACCCATTCCTAATAGCATTGTGGGTGTACCTGCACCAAATAGACTGCAGCAGTTCAAGAAATCAGGTCTTCACACCACCTTCAGGGCAATTCGGGATAAGCAATAAATGCTGGCCTTGCAGCACGTCACTGACAGTAGTCAGGGCTTTGGGAAGTTCTGTGTTCTAAAGTTGTTCTGATTTGTTTTTAAATGGAGTATTAAGTGCCTCACTATTATTTGATGCCTTGAAAACACCAAGGTAAGATTCATCCTGTATCTATGTCTGTAAGCTATGATGTGGTCCAAACAGTATGTAGCAAAATGGTACTCATTCAAGTCAGATGTTTTTGTTCTTTCTTCCTGTTATTTCTGAATTTGCTGGACAGTTTCCTACCTCTACCAGTCTGAGCACTGTGCATAAATAAAAATTCCACTCAGCACTAAAGAAGTTACCTTATTTCCCCTGGTGGGTCCTTGGTAATATCAAGAATTTTTCTTTGCCCTTTAACCTTGATGCGTGGTGCTGAGCCCAGCTACATCACCCATCTTTCCTAGTACTACTCGTTGCTAGCTAAAAGTGCTGAAACCAGTGCCGTTTTGGTATGTGTCTCAGCTATTGACAGTGATGCTGCTATCCTATGAATTTGCAGTTCCTCTATAGTGCATTTGAATAAGTCACAAAATCCTTTGAGTTTGACAGTTAAAACTCCTGTGTCAACAAAGAAATAATCTGATGTCTACAGTTTACTTTTATTATAAACACAAGCATATATACATTTCTTAAACTGTTGTGTGACTTTAACCTTAATTCATTCTTTCAAAAAGCATTTCAGAAGCATAATGTATATTGGACAAATGTTCTCCTTTGTTTTGCTCGGTCTGAGTGTCATGCTTAAGCATGATGCCCGATTACAGTGTCTCAGATTAGACCACTGCGTCTGGCTACTCAGTTGGGGAAATTCACTCCTCTTTTCCAAGTTCATTATGGCGTTTTCCTCTTCTCCAATTCCAGCAGTTGTTTTTCTCTCCGTTCCAGGATCACCTGCAGCTTTTCATTATATTTGTCACGTTCTTTGGCACGAATCTCTTCAATATCTGGGAAGAAACTGTGCCTGTTTAACACAGAAAACAATGCTCGATAGTGCAGGTCATGATGAGCCATTTCAAAACTTTGTCCTTAACACATGCCTCATTGCTGAAGACATTAAAATCCTAAATCACAGCTGGTGTGACCCTCAAGGCATGTGTGGGCTGAGACCATGCAGGGGCAGCAGCCCTCACTTTTAAATGAAATTCAGATATTTTTAAATATCAAACTGCCTTAAGTACAACCCAGCACTTTCCAAGATCCAGAAGTTACTAAATTTAATTAAACATGTCAGAGGTCACCATGCTGCAATTTGAACTGATTACCTCTGGACATCATTAGTGTTGGCCATCATTTTCTCCTGCAAGTCACTTTCAACAATATCAGTGTCCACGAATTTTTATCGTCAGTGTCCTGGGGGATAACCACTGACCAGACACTTAACTGAACTAGCCCTATAAATATTGTGGCTACAAGAGCAAGTCAGAGTCTGGGAATTCTGGCAATTAACTCACCTCCAAAACTTTCCCATCTACATGGTTCAAGACAGGAGTGTGATGGAATAACCTGAAGCATACAGGACATTTTCCCTTAGTAGCTGAGGCCTAGATTCTAACAGGAGAGGATATGCTGAACAGCTACAAAACACTTGGTGGCACACAACATTCTGTCCACACTAGCCAACAAGTAGTCACACCGTTTAAACCCACTTTTTAGCTCTTGGTCTGCATCCTGTAGATTACAGCACCTCCAGTGCATATCTGATAAATGTTTTAAAATGTTGAGTGTTTCTGTCCCTCCCTTTCAGGCAGAAAGTTTCAGATCCCCACCATCCACTAGGTGAAATTACTTGCCTTCAAAGCTCCTAGCCCAAATCTACGTTCCCTGGTAATGGACCCCTCAACCAAGGAATAGGTCTTCATATTTTTCTGATGAAGGGTTTAGGCCCAAAACGTCAAGTTTTCCTGCTCCTATGATGCTGCTTGACCTGCTGTGTTCATCCAGCCCCATGCTTGTTATCTCAGGTCTTCATATTCTCCTGGTTCCCAAGGCAGCTCATCACCACCTTCTCTAGAGGCAATTAGGGGCAATAAATGCTGGAAGAGGTAGTGATGCTCAGAATTTAACACCATAATACCATAAGTAGTAGAAGCAGAATTTGGCTATTCAGCCCACAGTCTGTTCTGCCATTAACTGAGATCACTGCTGATCTGATAATTCTCAACTCTACTCTTCTGCGATTTCCCCATAAACCCTAATTTGCTTATGGATTTAAAACTTGTCTATCTCAGCCTTGACAGTTCTCGGTATAAAGAATTCCATTGATACACTACACTTACAGGAAAAATTTCTCATCTGTTTTCAATACGCAACCCTTTACCAAGATTCTGCACTGTTTCTAGACTCTCCACATCTATCTTGTAGAATGTCTTAAGAATCATATTTGTTTTAATTTGTCTCAATTCTAATGTATATAATCCTACTTATTGAAAATTTACTGGTTTGAAAAAAATCCTTTCATGCCCAGGACCAATTTAATAAACCCTCTATGGACAATCTCCAATGCCAGTATTGTCTCTCCTTGAATAAGGAAAAAGCTGTCAGTCAGGTCTTTCATTTGGCTGATTGTGCCCTGGAGCTATTGAGTCTGGGCTGACAGGTCACAGTGACCAACTGAACCTGGGCAGCGCAATGAAGCAGTATGACCTCTCAAGGAACAGACACCCTTATAAGCCGAATCTCTCCACAAGGACAATTTTGGTGGGGGTAGAATGCAGCAGAATCCCGGTCACTTCGGGGATGGGGGCACAAAATCGCAGTCTCTCTGGGAGAGGGGGACACCCCCAATCTCTGAGCAAGGACACTGGGGTGGGGAATAACCAAGAATCACAGGGGGAGAGGGGGACAGGGGGAGAGGGGGACCCCCCCCCCCTACCAAGTGTCTCGCGGTAGGGAACGGGCGGCAGCACCTCAGTCTGTCGAGGTTTAGGGAAAGGGGACACCCCAGTCTCTGGGAAGGGTAGAAAAGTGGGAGGATACCCCAGTCCGGGAGGGGGTGTGGAGAAACATCTCAGACCGCTGGATGGTTAAAGGCAGCTGGAGGTCATGCAGTGACCTTCGAGCTCGGCTGTCCGCGCCCTCACACAAAGTGCTGCCTAACCTGTACAGAAAGGCTGACACCATCCCGACACCGATCGCCGCAAACAGCAGCGGCTTCCCCCATCGTTTCCGCAACGACAACTGACTCTGCCTCATGACCGCGCTACACTTCCGGTCAGGCCGGAAGCAGCTGCGCCGACAGAGCGCGCATGCGCGGGCCCGGCGGTCACCACGGAAACGGGGCCTTCATTAACACAGAGACAGTAGGAACTGCAGGTGCTGGAGAATCTGAGATGACAAGGTGCTAGGCCCGAAATGTCAGCCTTCCTGCTGTGTTCATCCAGCTCTACACCTTGTTATCTCCTTCATTAACACAGGTGTGATGCTAGATGAACACAGCAGGCCAAGCAGCATCAGAGGAGCAGGAAAGCTGACGTTTCGGGTCTGGACCCTTCTTCAGAAATGGGGGAGGGGAAGGGGGCTCCGAAATAAATAGAGAGGAGGGGGGCTGGGAAAGGTAGGTGGGATGGCAATAGGTGAGTGCAGGTAGGGGGTGTTGGGCGTTAGTCAGTGAGGTGGGAGGAGTGGATAGGTGGGAAAGAAGATGGACAGGCCAATGAGGCGGGAATGAGCAGGATTGAGGGTTGGTCGTGGGATGAGGTCGGGGTCAGATTGCACCTCCTCCCACCCACCTTCCTGCATGAATGCCATCCCCTATTCCCAATTCCTTTGCTTCCGCCGCATCTGCTCCCAGGATGAGGCATTCCACACCCCGACATCCCAGATGTCCTCATTTTTCAAGGACCGCAACTTCCCCCCTTCAGTGTTCAAAAATACCCTCAACCGCATCTCTTGCGTTTCCCACAACTCATCCCTCACACCCCCCCCCCCACAATAACAACAGACACAGTCCTCACGTATCACCCCATCAACCTCTGGGTTCAATGCATCATCCTCCGCCACTTCCGCCATCTGCAATCTGACCCCACTACCAAGGACATTTTTCCCTCCCCACCCTTATTTGCCTTACGGAGGGACCGCTTTCTCCACAACTCCCTTGTCCACTTCATACTCCCCAGCAGCCCCACCACACCCAGCACCTTTCCCTGCAACCGCAGGAAGTGCTACACCTGCCCGTACACCTCCCCTCTCACCCCCCAACCCAGGCTGCAAGAAAACCTTCCACATTAAACAGATGTTTGCCTGCACATCCACTAATGTGGTCTATTGTGTCCGCTGTTCCCGATGCGGCCTCCTCTACATCGGTGAGACCAAGCGGAGGCTTGGGGACTGCTTTGCGGAACACGTACGCTCAGTTCGTGACAAATGACAATACCTTCCAGTCACAAACCAATTCAACTCCTCCTCCCTCTCCCTGGATGACATGTCCATCCTGGGCCGCCTCCTGCGTCACAACGACACCACCCGGAAACTGGAGGAGCAGCACCTCATATTCTGCCTTGGGAGCCTACAACCCAATGGTCTCAATGTGGACTTTACTAGCTTCAAAATCTCCCCACCCCCGGCCTGATCCCATGACCAACCCTCCCTCTCATCCCCGCCTCCTTGACCTGTCCGTCTTCTCTCCCAACTATCTGCTCCTTCCACCTCACTAACCAATGCCCACCACTGCCTACCTGCACTCACCTATCGCCATCCCACCTACCTTCCCCAGCCTGCCACCCCTCTCTCTATTTATTTCAGAGTCCCCTTCCCCTCCCCCCATTTCTGAAGAAGCATCCTGACCCGAAATGTCAACTTCCCTGCTCCTCTGATGCTGCCTGGCCTGCTGTGTTCCTCCAGCTCCACGCTGTGTTATCTCAGACTCCAGCATCAGCAGTTCTTACTATCGCTGAACAGGGTCTTCAGAGTTGCCTCAGCTGGAAGGGGAAAAGTGTCAGAGCGCGCAGAGGGGCATTAGCTCAATAAGGTGAACCTTATACTGCCTTTTCAAAACTCTGATGTAGAGGTGCTGGTGTTGGACTGGGGTGGACAAAGTCACCCCATAGATTTATGTGTGTGTGTGAGAGTGAGGGAGAGACAGAGAGTGTGTGTGTGTGTTGTGTGAGTGTGAGAGTGTGTAGTGTGGTGGGGTCACCTATAGTGCAACATGAACCCTAGATCCCAGTTGAGGCTGCCCTTATGGGTACTGGACTTGGCTATCAGCCTCTACTCGGCGACTCTGCATTATTGTGTATACTGAAGTTTGCTTCATGCACACACATTCTCTCTCCCCCCTCATTCTCTCTCTCACACACACATATGTGAATCTGTGGGGTGAATTTGTATTTGCAGATACATTTTGTTTTGGTCAAAAAGCACACAATTTATGGACAGTCAGTCAATATGGTGTTCTATAAATTCCTACTTTAGAAATAAAACCAGCCTGACTCCAAACTAAAACACAAACAGATTCTAAACAGGGCCTCACACCTAATATGCATTGTCTGCCCTAAAATGTCACCTCTTCTTTACACTGATAAAACTTTTAGTTCTCTCAGGACTGTGACTTGAAAGGAATTCGGGAATTTACATATACATATTAATCAAATTAAAACCTTCTAACTGATTAAATATTTAACAGCATCTTGGGTTTGTTTAGTACACCCTTATCAATGGTGTGAACCTTTGATCTTTTACTTATAAATTCTGTGTCTGACACTATCTCTCTCACTAAGGAGGACGGATGCTCCGAGAACTTGTGTTTTCAAATAACCCCGTTGGACTATAACCTGGTGTCGCGTGATTTCTGACTTTTTCAAAAACTCTGAAAGAGAAAATCCTACTCTTCAAGGCTCCATTCAGTTTTATTGGAACAGTTCAGCAGGCCGACATGTTAGAGGTGGAAAATTAAAATGACAGGCAACTGGAACCACAGGACATTAAATTGGGAATTATTAGCATCATGTGAGTGTAGTGGCCATCACTAAGGAGAAGGTGCTGGGAAGCTGAAAGGTCTGAAAGTGGATAAATCAGCCGGACCAGATGAACTACACCCCAGAGTTCCAAAGGGGATAGTTAAGGACAATAAAGGCTGGAAATCACAGCAGGTCAGACAGCTAAGTTCTCTCTCCATGGACGCTGTCTGACTCGCTGTGATCCACAGCATTTGTTGTTTTCAGTATAGATTCCAGCATCTGCAGTAGTTTGCTCTGAGGTAGTTAAGGAGACTATAGAGGCATTGGTGATGAATTTTCAGGAATCACTGGGGTCAGAGAGTGCCCCAGAGGACTTGGAAATACCTAATGTAACACCATTGTTTAAGGAGTGAGGGAGGCAGAATACAGGAAATCGTAAGCCTAACCGGCCTGACTTTGATCATTGGTAAGATTTTAGAGTCCATTATGAAATTGTGGAGCACTTAAAAGTGCATGGTAAAATAGAGCTGAGTCAGCATAGCTTCATCAGGGGGAGGTCATGCCTGACAAATCTTTAGAACTCCTTCTGGAGGTAATGAGCAAGTTAGACAAAGGAAAGCTAATGGATGTGATCTATTTGGATTTCCAGAAGGCCTTTGTCAAGGTAGTGCACAGAAGGCTGCTAAATAAGATAAGAGCCCATGGTGTTGGGGACAAGGTACTGGCATAGATAGAGAATTGGCTGACTGGCAGAGGGCAGACAGTAGGAATAAATGGGTCTTTTACAGGATGGCAGCTGGTGACAAGTGGAGCTCTGCAAGGGTTAGTGTTGGGACCACACTTATTCACATACTACATTAACACTCTGAATGAAGGAACTGAGGGCATTGTTGCTACATCGTAAATGACACAAAGATAGGTGGAGTGACAGGTAGTGTGGAGGAAGCGGGGAGGCTGCAGAAGGACTTAAACAGGCTAGGAGAATGGGTAAGGAAATGGCAGGTGGAATACAATGTGGGAAAGTGTGAGATTATGCACTTTGGTAGGCAGAATTGATGTGTAGACTGTTTTCTAAACAGAGAAAGGCTTCAGGAAATCCGAAACCCAAAGGGACTTGTAAGTCCTGGTTCAGGATTCTCTTAACATTAACATGCAGATTCAGTTGGCAGTTAGGATGGCAATTGCAATGTTAGCATTCATTTCGAGAATGCTAAAATGCAAGGGCAGAGAAGTTCTGCTGAACCTGTATGTGGCTGTGGTCAGACTGCATTTTGAATATTGTGAGCAGTTATGGGCACCGTAGCTAAAGAAGGATGGTGCTAGCTTTGGAAAGAGTCCGGAGAAGTTTACAAGAATGATCACGGGCTTGTCAAATGAGGAGTGAGGGCTCTGGGTCTCTACTTAATAGATTTTAGAAGGTTGAGGGAACATCTCATTGAAACTTACAGAATACTGGGAGGCCTGGTAGAGTGGGCGAGGAAAAAATGTTTCCACTACTAGAAAAGACAGGGCCTGAGTGCACAGCCTTAGAGTAAGGGACAACCCTTTAGAATTGAGGTAAGGAGGAATTTCTTCAGTTAGAGGTTGGTTAGTCAGTGGAATTCATTTCCGCAGAAGGCTGTGGAGGCCAGTCATTGAATGTATTTAAGATAGAAATAGACAGGTTCTTGATTAATATGGGGGTCAAAGGTTATGAGGTGGAGGCAGCAGAATGGGGTTTAGAGACATATCAGTCATGCCCCCATTTCTGATGAAGGGTCTAGGCCCGAAACGTCAAGCTTTCCTGCTCCTATGATGCTGCTTGGCCTGCTGTGTTCATCCAGCTCCACATCTTGTTATCTCGGATTCTCCAGCATCTGCAGTTCCTATTATCTCTAATAACATTGCAGAATTGGTGTGTAATTGGCAAGTTATTTTTAACTTAAGTAACTATCAGATGGTGCAATGTGGGAGGAAAAATAACGAGATCAGACATACCGTGGGAAAAAAATGGTAGACAGATACACATCACCGAATGAAGTGATGCCAATTAATAAGATCACACAGAAACAACCAAAACCATGGGTTTGTTTCCAGAGGGATAGAATTGAAAATCAGAGAGTTGGAGTCAAAGGTTATACTGGTCTTTGGTTACAGCCCACACATGGAGTATTAAGAATACATATGGTTTCCAAATGATAAAGAAAACATGTTGAGCCATTTTTTGTGGGGGCAGGCAATGGCCTAGTGGTATTATCACTGGACTATCAATCAGGTAATGTTCTGGGGACTGGGGTTCAATTCCATGTGGCAAGGTGGTGGAATATGAATTTAGTTTAGAGAATGATCTGGAATGAATAATAACCAAAACCATAAATAAAAACCAAAAGAACTGTGGATGCTGTAAATCAGGAGCAAAAACAAAGTTGCTGGAAAAGCTCAGCAGGTCCGGCAGCATCTGTGAAGGAGAAAACAGAATTAACGTTTCGGGTCCAGTGACCCTTCCTCAGAACTGATGGTGGCTGGGAAAATGTCAGTTTATATGCAGAAAATCAGGAGGTGGGTGGGGTAGGGAGTAAACGATAGGATAGAGCCCAAAGAGAGAGAAAGACAGTTGGACAGACAAAGGAGTTGCTAACGATCAGGCTGAGAGTTTAGGCCCAAAAGTTATTGAACTAACTAAGAAACTCTCCCACGTCCCAGTCCCCCACCGCACACACCAGGCCTTGTTACCATATAGCCTGCCATGACACACCCCCTGTTGTTAGTCACTAACAGTCCCCATGAACAACTATTCACCCTCCCAGAGATAAAAGGTACTGCAGGTGCTGGAGAATCCGAGATAACAAGCATGGGGCTGGATGAACACAGCAGGTCAAGCAGCATCATCGGAGCAGGAAAACTTGACGTTTCGGGCCTAAACCCTTCATCAGAAAAACTCACACCCTCCCAGCTGATCGTTAGCAACTCCTTTGTCTGTCCAACAGTCTTTCTCTCTCTTTGGGCTCTAACCTATCGTTTACTCCCTACCCCACCCACCTCCCTATTTTCTGCATATAAACTGACATTTTCCCAGCACCATCAGTTCTGAGGAAGGGTCACTGGACCCGAAACGTTAACTCTATTTTCTCCTTCACAGATGCTACCGGACCTGCTGAGCTTTTCCAGCAACTTTGTTTTTGTTCATGGCCAAAACCATCATCAGTTGTCAGGAAAAACCTGCCTGGTTCACTAATGTCCTTCAGGGAAGGAAATCTGCTTTCTTTATCTGGTCTGGCCTACATGTGACTCCAGACCCATAGCAATATGGTTGACTCTTAAGTGCCCTCTGAGCAATTAGGGATGGACATTAAATGCTGGCCTCGCCAGAGATTCTCTCATCCTGTAAATGAATTTTAAATAACTTGAGAAAATGCAAGAGGATCTGCAGGAACAATACCAAATCTGAGACGTTATATCCAACAGAAAAGTGCGAACACATTGGAGTTCTGTTTTCTTTTAAAAAAATGAGGAAATCTGGGATAACCTGCCAGATGGTTTCAGGACTATAAATGAATTTGATAGCGTTCATGCTCCCACGTGTAGACACCAGATCAAAGAAGGAGCTGGTTGAAGAGGGAACCAGAGAGTTGAATTTGTAAAAATATTTAACCTATGTTTCTAATCAACCTGTTCAAAGATATTATTATACCTTTGGAACAAGTGGGCCTTGAACCAATGTCTAGGTGTAGGAAAACTATCACTGCACCACAAGAGGTCCCTAGAGTAGAGTTTTAAGGTGGGTCTTAACAATTCGAGAGAATTCCAGAAAACAGTAATTAATGGCTGAAGGTTCACAATGAGGGACACAGGAGATAGAATACACAAGAGGCTCAAGGAATGGGGCATTTTAATGAGCTGCAGGTCTGGAGGAGATTGTGTTACAACACAGAGATAGCAAAGACAAACCAAATATTCCTCCAAATCACTGGATTCACTACACGGTGAAATTAAAACATTCAGTGACTCCCAAAATTACCCGATTCGACATAACCAGAAGATTTTGGACACTAAGTTTATAACTCAAACAAAAACTAACAACTCATTAATAATCTAACTTTGGCAGAATAATGATAAACAACGAGGTAATTTTGTTGGTATCTACAATCTAAACCTATCCTTTTATCATTATTCCAAAACCAACCAAAAGACAGATGCAGATAAGAGAGAAATTAAGAAGACAATAAAAGAATTGTAATTTGCCAATTCTATTGGACAGTTTCAAACAATGAATACCCAGCCTTCATGAAATCCTTGGGCAATGGATTATTCACATTGAACTGTATATCTTGCTCAAATTTCAAAGTCACTGGTGAATGCAAACAGTTTCAGCAAACTTACTTCTTACAGACTGGGATTCTTTTCTCAGAACATTCAACAATTCAATAACTGGATATGATTAGAAGA
This sequence comes from Ginglymostoma cirratum, assembly GCA_024137785.1. Lineage (NCBI taxonomy): Eukaryota > Metazoa > Chordata > Chondrichthyes > Orectolobiformes > Ginglymostomatidae > Ginglymostoma > Ginglymostoma cirratum. The sequence goes on from JAHRHZ010000078.1 coordinate 2,453,372, forward strand.
GAGAGCAAAACAGAACAGCCAATCTGGAAGCTTTCAAACCAGTCAGAACTGGTTTTCTCTTTTTTTAAATCAACATTCTCTGTAGTTGGCTAGTTAGCACCGTTCATCCCTTGATTGACCAATTCAACATCCAACCAGCTGCCAGCCCTGAACATAGAAACAGCTTGGTGCCATTTCATCTACAGAACTCAACAGCGAACATCTACCTTTGTTCTCTTCCCAATTAAAACAAGTAGCTCAAGTGTTCAAAGTGCAACTTTTAGTGTCAACTATAATTCCAAACCAAAAAAAGAGAGTAAAAAAGGAAGAATACTGATGGTCTCAAAAAAAGAGTTGAGGTGATAGGCATGTCAAACATTTTAAACACAGGAATTAACAGTTTGCATTTGAGGAACATGAGGACAGGAATGATGGGTGAGTGGGACTTGGTGTTGGCAATCTGGGTCTCATTGTTTGATGGTCTAGGAGCAGGAAAGTCTGGGTGTTGAGTGTGTCTCAATCAAGGACGGTCTGGAAGAGGGATAGTCTGGGTAATGCTCATGGGGTTACTGAATGAGGGAAGGCAGGTGTCAAGGAAATGGTGGCTCTGAGTGAGTGAGTGTCGAGGACTTTGAAATGGAAGCTCTGAGAGGAGGAGGTGGAGAGTCTGAGTGAGGGACAGTCTCAAATGAGGGAGATAGTGGCTCTGAGTGACTAAATTTCTGGGACAGAGGTGAGGGCTGTGAGTCAGGGAAGGCCTGAGTGAGGCATGTCTGAGTGAGGGAGGGTCTGAAACTTGGATGTGGAGAATCTGAGAAAAGGAGGTGGTGGATCAGTGACGGAGTGTCTGAGGGAGGAGACTGTGAGTGAGGGCACTCTGAGGGACTCTGAGTGAGGAATGCTCTGAGTGAGGGTACTCTGAGGGATACTGAGTGAGGAGACTCTGAGTGAGGAAGGCTCTGAGTGAAGGTACTCTGAAGGATACTGAGTGAGGGGACTCTGAGTGAGGAATACTCTGAGTGAGGAATGCTCTGAGTGAGGGTACTCTGAGGGACACTGAGTGAGTAATGCTCTGAGTGAGAGTACTCTGAGGGGTACTGAGTGAGGAATAATCTGAGTGAGAGTACTCTGAGGGGTACTGAGTGAGGAATGCTCTGAGAGAGGGTACTCTGAGGGACACTGAGTGAGGAATGCTCTGAGTGAGGAATGCTCCAAGTGAGGATGCTCTGCGTGAGCGTACTCTGAGGGATACTGAGTGAGGGGACTCTCAGTGAGTAATGCTCTGAGTGAGGGTACTCGGAGGGATACTGAGTGAG
>JAHRHZ010000078.1:2454676-2467328 GCA_024137785.1 Ginglymostoma cirratum
GTGAGGGTACTCTGAGGGACACTGAGTGAGTAATGCTCTGAGTGAGGAATGCTCCGTGTGAGGGTACTCTGAGGGGTACTGAGTGAGGAATGCTCTGAGTGAGGGTACTCTGAGTGAGGAATACTCTGAGTGAGGTTACTCTGAGGGACACTGAGTGAATAATGCTCTGAGTGACAGTACTCTGAGGGGCACTGAGTGAGGAATACTCCAAGTGGGGAATGCTCTGAATGAGGGTACTCTGAGGGACTCTGTGAGGAATTCTCTGAATGAGGGTACTCTGAGGGGACACTGAGTGAGGGGTCCCTGAGGGATGCTGAGTGAGGAATGTTCTGAGTGAGTGATCTCTGAGGGATACTGAGTGAGGAATGTTCTGATTGAGGGGTCCCTGAGGGACACTGAGTGAGGAATGTGCTGAGTGAGAGGTCTCTGAAGGACACTGAGTGAGGAATGTTCTGAGTGAGTGACCTCTGAGGGACTCTGAGTAAGGAATGTTCTGAGTGTGGGTACTCTGAGTGAGGGTAATCTGAGTGAGGGATACTCTGAGTGAGGGACTCTGAGTGAGGAATACTCTGAGGAGGACACTCTGAGTGAGGGTACTCTAAGGGAGTCCGAGTGAGGAATACTTTGAGTGAGGGTACTCTGAGGGATTCTGAGTAGGGGGACTCTGAGTGAGGAATGTTCTGAGTGAGGGTACTCTGAGTGAGGTTACTCTGAGGGAGTCTGAGTGAAGAATACTCTGAGTGAGGGTACTCTGAGGGATACTGAGTGAGGAGACTCTGAGTAAGGAATGTTCTGAGTGAGGGTACTCTGAGTGAGGTTATTCTGAGGGACTCTGAGTGAGGAATACTCTGAGAGAGGAATATTCTGAGTGAGGCATGTTCTGAGTGAGGGTGCTCTGGGTGAGGGTACTCTGAGGGATACTGAGTGAGGAATACTCTGAGTGAGGTACTCTGAGTGAGGAAAGTTCTGAGTAAGGGTACTCTGAGGGACTCTGAGTGAGGAATACTCTGAGTGAGGAATGTTCTGAGTGAGGGTACTCTGAGTGAGGGTACCCTGAGTGAGGGTACTCTGAGTGAGGGACTCTGAGTGAGGGACTCTGAGTGAGGGTACTCTGAGTGAAGGTACTCTGAGTGAGGGTACTCTGAGTGAGGAATACTCTGAGTGAAGGTACTCTGAGTGAGGGTACTCTGAGTGAAGGTACTCTGAGTGAGGAATACTCTGAGTGAGGGTACTCTGAGTGAGGAATACTCTGAGTGAAGGTACTCTGAGTGAGGGTACTCTGAGTGAAGGTACTCTGAGTGAGGAATACTCTGAGTGAGGGACTCTGAGTGAAGGTACTCTGAGTGAGGAATACTCTGAGTGAGGGACTCTGAGTGAAGGTACTCTGAGTGAGGGACTCTGAGTGAAGGTACTCAGTGAGGAATACTCTGAGTGAGGGACTCTGAGTGAAGGTACTCTGAGTGAGGGACTCTGAGTGAGGGACTCTGAGTGAAGGTACTCTGAGTGAGGAATACTCTGAGTGAGGGTACTCTGAGTGAGGAATACTCTGAGTGAGGGTACTCTGAGTGAAGGTACTCTGAGTGAGGAATACTCTGACTGAGGGTACTCTGAGTGAGGGTACTCTGAGTGAGGGTACTCTGAGTGAGGAATACTCTGACTGAGGGTACTCTGAGTGAGGGTACTCTGACTGAGGGTACTCTGAGCGAAGGTACTCTGAGTGAAGGTACTCTGAGTGAGGGTACTCTCTGAGTGAGGGTACTCTCTGAGTGAGGAATACTCTGAGTGAAGTTACTCTGAAGTCCGACATCCACACACTTCATTGACATTGGGCAATGTGTCAGCACTAGTTGCGGATCTGCTGTCTCTGCTGAGGAGAATATACCGACCGCGTGGCCTAATGGATAAGGCGTCCGACTTCGGATCGGAAGATTGAGGGTTCGAGTCCCTTCGTGGTCGCATTTTACAAATGGTCTGCATTTTTTAGAAAATAAACTTGAAATCGTTACCTTCTTCGAAATGCATAACTCCCAGTGAGTGGGGCGGCTCCCCGGATACCCGTGGTTGGGAATTTTAAAGCTGTTCGTTCGGAATATCGCAGGCTCCCGGCGCTCAGTAAATGCAGCGCAAGGTCTCAAAGATAAGTGATTCCTTCCGCTTCCCACGCTAACCCGTAAATCGATATCGAGCATGTGTCTGTCCCTAACACCACCACCCCCCAACAATGAGTTGGGGTACCCCACCCCCATAAAACTAGAGACCACGACCATCCCCACCCCCGCACCAACACTGGGGTCCACCCCAACCTCACACAAATGAGGACTACTCCTTCCTCCTCCAACACTGGGACAAACCCCTCTCGTCCAACACAGATTCAACATCCTCCTCCCCCAACATTAAGGCACAAGCTACTCCCCCCACCAACACTGTCCCATTTCCAACCCCCACCCCCACCAAGCTCAGGGTGAAAGGAGGATTCTCCTCAGCATAAGGAGATAGGCTCCTCACCCAGCACTGGGATACAGGGGTTCCACCTTGGTATGCAATATGTGTGTTCTCCAGACGGGGCACACAATTTCATCCAAGTATATTCTAGTAGGGCTTTCCAACAGACTACTTCTTGCGGTTAAAGGCTGTCTAGCAGCTCCGCTGGCAACCCTCAAGGTGAGTTGATATAGCAGGATATTCAGCTGTGGTGTGTGTCACAGCCTGGCCTGATCAGCCACTTGACAAACACACCTCGTTAAACAGGGAAAGCTTCAGGAGAGTGATGAGAGTTGGGACTGAGCTCCTCACAAGGCTTGAGTTCATTAGAAGGCCTGATCTCATCAGGGGCCCAGAGCTGCTTAGTGTGTTCGAACTGCAATGGGAACTTTGTTCAAACCCCATACTGTACCTATCCTGGGAGTAATGTAAAGGGAAATTTACTTTCTATCTAACATCGTGCTGTACCTGTGCTGGGACTGTTTGATAGGAATGGTGAACTGGTTGCTTTACTTGCAGTTTAAAACAATAGAGAGAGCTTTACTTCGTATCTAATCCCATTCTGTCCCTGTTCTGGGAGCACTTGATGGTGACAGCGAAGACAAAGCTTTACTTTCAATCCAGTGAATGTTTACTAGACTGATTCGCTGGATGGCAGGAGTGACATATGAAGAAAGACTGCACTGACTGGGCTTATGCTGACTGGAATTTAGAGGAATGAGGGCGGATCTCAGAAACATATAAAATCCTGATGGGACTGGACAGGCTGGATATGGGAAGAATGTTCCTGATGTTGGAGATGTCCAGAATAAGGGGTCACAGTAAGGGGTAAGCCATTCAGAACTGAGATAAGGAAGAATTTTCTTCACTCACTACCACAGGAAGCTGCTGGGACCAGTAAGGCGAATATATTCGAGAGAGAGCTGGACATGGCCCATGCAGCTAAAGGGGTCAAAGGGTATGGAGAGAAAGTGGGAGTGGGATATTGAAATTGTACAATTGGAAACAAATCTTCGAATTGTTCATCCTTGAATATTTCCTTATCGAGGTTGTCTGTGCATTCCCTGAAACTTGTTGTTCAGATAATGCTTCCTTTTGCCTCTGAATAACCCCTTCTCGGGGCATTTTTGTTTCACTTAAATGCTGAAGCAGGCTTTTTAATTTTGTTTTAATCAGTTTGTTAACAACAGTTGGTCTACCATCTTGTATCTAAATACTGAAGCCATTTTGTGTCTCTCAAATGTAGGGGCAGCCCCAAAAATCAGCCACAATCATATTGAATGGTGATGCAGGCTCAAAGGGCCAAACTCCTGCCTACTCCTGCACCTAATTTCGATGTTTCTATGCAAAAGTGGACAGAGCTTTACTCCGTATTTAACCCCGCTCTGTCCTTGGCATGGGACTGCTTGACGGAAACTGTGTAGATCAAGTCTCCCGCTATATCCAACCCCATGCTGTCCTTGTTCTGGAAATGTTTGATCTGAGAGTGTAGAAGGAACTTTATTCTGTATCTGACCCCGTGCTGTCCCTGTCCTTGGGAGTGTTTGATCCGGGACATCATAGAGAGAACTTTACTCTGTATCTAACTCTATGCTGTCCCTGTCCTGGAAGTGTTTGATTGGGATAGTTTAGAGAGAGCTTCACTTTCAGTTTTAAAAGAGTAGAGATGGCTTTAACCAATTTTAAGAGATATGTAAACAATTGTATATTCCCACCAATCTAAAAAACACTTTGCCATGTTTTTGCTTTGCTCCTTAAACAATTTTGCATCCACTTTGATATTGAACCTTACGTGGCATGGATTTCAACAGTGAATATTGCTATCCTGAAAAATGAGAAAGTAGAGCACAGAAACAGGCAATTTGATAAGACCAGGCCTCTAATATAAATGCTCCACATGCATACTGCTTAATCTCATGGTTGAAATGGTCTCTGCTTTAATCCCTAACTCAGATGGCGAGTTGTAAAACCCAGGCCTGGGAGCGGGAAATCCGGATTAAATCTGAAGATGCAATTCAGAATCTTAAAATATCAGTGAATTTGTGCTGTGCCCTCTTCATTAATACTCATCCTATCATGTGGCACTGAAAACTGCACACAAACCTCTAATTAATAAGGGACCTGGATAGATTCAACATATGTTTTCATGCTTTCATTCCACACACTTGCTATTGATTTGTTTTTTTTTACAAATTGCTTTACCCATTTGAGATGGTGCTCTTCATGTCTTATGAAATTGAAATTCCCAATCACTCAACTGGACTCTCCTTTGGGTACATGTTCTTCAACTTGCTTTTACTCCTGACCTGCTCAGATTTGTGTCATCTGGGACTTCTAAAACAATGAATTTTCAGCGATAGAGGGAGCACACAGCATTCACTATTACCAAGGGTAACAAGTGTCTTCAGCGGGGCCATGCACACCCAAGAACACTGCCCTGTTTCACTCTAACAAGCACTGAATTGTTAAGCTGAGGTTCACACCCTTTAATACTAACGCAGGGAGCCATGTCATTGAGGCTTTCAGAAGAGAACAATCCTTCACCAATGTCTCACTAAAATCGTACAAAGACCAAAGCACAATGACTTGCAGCAATTTTATTAATTTATCTTTTATACAAAATGATAGAGATAGTGAGTGAGCTGACTCTCCTCCCACTAGGTTCACATACATTGTTGTTCAGTAACTAACTGTTCAGTCAAATCCCACTTGTCGGTCTCGTTTGATGGTAGATTGGATCCTCTTCTGGCGTAGCCGTTCTCGTTGCATATTCTCCACCCTGGAATCACCACAACATGCCAGTAAAGACTGTGTACTTTGCCTCAAACCTACAGCTACCTCCTTCATCTGGCCAAGTAGTGGCCCATGTGGATGAGGGGTGGTGGTCCACAGAACCAGTCTTCATGCATTGAACCTGAACATTGATTCAGGGAAAACCATTCAAGCTAGTCTTTCAGCTGACATTCTGTTCAGCACCAGTGACCAGGAAGCTGATTCATACATCACCTCCTCCTCCCTGCTTCATCGGCAAGTCCCTTACACTGTAGCCAAGGTGCTGTAAGGTTCGCAGTGCTAATGCCAAATGAACTTTCAAAGCACCTGGCATTCAGCTATCAATATGCACTGGGTGCTTAGAGGGACCCTAAAAAACCTGCAATGGAATGAGCTCTCTCTTTGAAATAGTGTCTTTGAAACTGCATTTTTGTTTAACAACTTACACTTACACAGCACGCTTCACAACCTTAGGAAGCCAAAAACAGCTTTCCAAGCAACCAAATATTTTTGAAAGTTTATTGAAATCTAAAAAGTTGTGTAATGCAGAAAACACAGTAACCTACAAGTGCACAGCAAGATCCCACAATCATATGATAATGGACAGATAATCTTGTGATTTATTGGAGGCCAGAACACTTGGGGGACCTAGTGGGATGCTTTACATTTGCCTGGGGTGAGGGGAGACAAGGCCTTGTTTTAATGACTTGTCTGAGATATGGAATGTCTGACAGCGTGGTACTCCCTCAATACTGCAGTGGAATGCCTGACAGCGTGGCACTCTCTCAATACTGCAGTGGAATGCCTGATAGCGTGGCATTCCCCCAATTCTGCAGTGGGACCTCTGACAGCGTGGCACTCCCTCAATACTGTACTGAAGCTCAGCTGGGATTGTGCCCCCTACTGCGGGGCCTTGAAACCAGATGTTCTGCCTCAGAGATGAGGGTGATATTAACTGACCCACAGATATCAGGAGACTTCACAACCAGAAAGGAGACAGCCTCAAGAGGCCTCCAAGCAAATGTTCACTCCTCTAATTTTAAAACATCACCTCATTCTCCGAATCTCAGCATCCTCTTTGGACGGCTGCTTGGGTTTCTGACTTGCTGATGCCACTATGTCCCGAATCTTCTGCAGACAATCAGCAAGGTTTTTCATCTGGTACCTGCTGATTTCCGAAGTGACAATCAGCTGCCCGGCCCGATTAATTTTGTTCTGGTACTGATAAGAGGAAAAGAAATGATGAAGCACTGAAAGATAATGTGTCAAATCGTCCACCTTAATCATGATTGTGTATTTGAATGTACTTGGGAATTTTAAAGACATTAAGTCACATAGTGCTTGAGACCCCAACTGTTCACAAAATATATCAGTGATTTGGAGGCTACGGCTAAATGCAATGTTTAGAATTTGCAGCTGAAATAAAACAACGTATTTGATTACATATTATCAGACTAAATGGCAGGGCAGGCTCAATTAGTGAATGGCCTACTCTTGTTCCTATGTTCCTAATTGATTAGAAAATATTAACTGTTAATTATTTAATAATATTAATTGTTAATGTTAATTAATTAATTGTTAATTAATTGTTAATTGTAAATAATATTAATTGTTAACTATATTAACAAATATTGAAGAAAATAAAGTGTGCTACAGTAAACAGAAGTGTGTTCCATCAATCAGAAAAGTTAGTGTGAATTGCTTTTAGCAATTGACTGACTAGCAGTCAGTTAGGAAAATTGGTCATCCTGGTGGTTTAATTGGGACTTGATATATTGTGGAATAGCCTGTGAAACAGTGGGGCACCGTTTGCAGCATCCTCTTCGCAGATAAGTCGTAACACCCTCTTAACACCGATTCAATTAACGTCATTTCACTTTTAAGGTCTTTCATAAATTATCCTTTTACTTTTGTCAATTTCAGTCTAACATCATCGGTCACAGTCAATTCCGTATCTTACATGTACACACAATGTTTGCCTCAGTGCTTCTGCTCATGCCCTTATGCTGTAGTGCCTACTGCCTCAGCTCCCTGCGCTAAACCATTGCCACCACGAGGAATTCTTCAGCTGCTCCTTCTTTCCTTTGTTCCTCTTGCACCGAGAGCCTGGGGTTTCACCACCAACCAAGCTCAATCACTGGACAGAGCTGAGGTTTAACGCTTAACAGTACTGGACTGTATTCTGTATTTCCTTTAGATGTAGTGTCTTTTTAAAAATTTTTCAGGGATGCACAGTACAGCATGTTAACACTATAGTATTTAAATCTGTAAATCAACGTTTGCAGGCAAGAAACATTTTAAGGATGTGAACTTCAACTTTATCATCAATTCTTTTTAGCACCAGTGATTAACTTTAATTCATTTTACTAAATTTGTTAAATTTCAGGAACAGGGCCACAGCTTTAAGTGAGGATTTGCTGTAGTGATGGAAGATTGTTTTCAGTCTGGGGCAGTATACATAGGGAGGATTGTACCCCTCAGTCAGGAGGAGAGGGAGAGAGAGTGAGTAATACACAAGACATCTATGATCTGACCACCCTTTAAACTGTTGGTTGACCCTGAGCAGAGGAGCTCACCTTGGCAGTGATTACACTCCGCACATCCTCAGGGAGCCAGTCAGCTGTTGCCACATGGAACCTCACTTCTGCCTTGGTGTTCACTGTAACAACAGAACCAGTGTAGCATTCATCATTCACTTACACCCAACACTCATCTAGACCCAGCAGCCCCCTCAGAGACCAAAGATCCAGCCCTGCGTTAGGGCTCAGCACCTCCAATACCCCTGCCTGAGGAACAGCACCTCCCGTACCCCTTCTGAGCGTCAGCACCTCCCATATCCCCCTCCCGATAGCCGGCACTTCCCATATTCCTATCCTGAGAGCCGACACCTCCCATATTCCCCTCCCGAGGGACTGTGCCCACCCCAATACCACTGGGAGCGGTGAGCACCTCCTTTCCCACTCTTGAGGGTGAGCAGCTCCTGTGCCCTTTGTGAGGGTTATACCACAGGTGGGAATTTTTTCCATGAGTACTGGTAGGCCACATGTGGACTGGGTAGTGAATCTCAGTCAAACTGTGGTCAGCCCTGTTGTTAAAACAGCCCAGGTATCTCTGCTGCTCATCTGGGTCAGTGACAGACTGAGTCCCTGGGTGGATGCAGAATTGAAAAACAGCCAGGACTCGAGCTCCTGATCACGGTGCAGTAAGCTCCCCAATCAACCAGCCAGGATTCCAGAGAAGAACAGTATACAACCCAATATGTTGTCACTTTCAGTTGAACCAGAGGTGAATCCCCTTGGACGAGAGTCACACAGCATCGAGCCAAGGTGACGGTGGTCTGTAGCCTGTGACAGCAGGAAAATCTGATGTTATTGAGCAAGTAGTCTCCTCACCTTTGTTGACATTCTGCCCTCCAGGGCCACTGCTCCGACAGTAGGTCACTGTGAGTCGGTCTGAGGAAGAATAAAATACCAACAGTGAGGGTCCAAGCTCATCACTATGATATCTCCAATCACAATCCAAACAGAAACTGCCAACTGATGGTGGGACATCAGCCTCGCACCTAAGCCTCTGTTGGCAGCTTCAAACATCAATGTGAAATCAGTTTGAGAGATCAGTAACCATTTTGTGGAGCACTGAACATGTCATCCAAGTACAGTGATGGTGGAGGAAGGGGGGCTGGTCAGGGGATATGGATAGAGGCAAAGTCATTATGGGCCTGTAGACAGCAAGACTTAATACGATAGGGTGACAGTGAACATGGGTGGGTTTTCAAGTGGGGAGGATAGGCCTGGGCTCAAGTGTGATGCCCTTACAGGTGATTAGTGTGCCAGTCTCTGTGTTTGGACACTTGTAAGGGACTTAGGACCTAGCTGATACCCAATCTAACCCTAGGAGATAGTAGGAACTGCAGATGCTGGAGAATCTGAGATAACAAGGTGTCGAGCAGGATGAACACAGCAGGCCAAGCAGCATCAGAGAAGCAGGAAGGCTGACGTTTCGGGCCTAGGCCCTTCTTCAGACCCTTTCTGCAGATGGGTCTAGGCCCGAAACATCAGCTTTCCTGCTCGGCCTGCTGTGTTCATCCAGCTCTACACCTTGTTATCTCTAACTCTAGGAGCACCTGTTCATCCCTAAAAGCCCACCTCCACCACTCTCAGGCCAATGGCATCTGAGACACCTATTCCTTCCTCCCAATCCCTCCAACCCTCCCAACCCAATTCCATTTCACCCCTGTGCTTCATCCCAGGAAACCTTCACCACCCTGAAAGGCCTTGCTTGCTCTCAGATTGTCCCATACCCTGGCTACAGCAGTTGTAATAGCGCTTCATCAGAAGAAGGAGTAAAAAGGATCCTGCAGTGAGACAATGGGGAGAGGGAACAATACCTGCTAGATTTTGGAGTAAAATCTTGGCCAGGTCAGCTCTGGTTCAGTAAGTAACAACCCTACTTCTGAACCATGAAATCCTGGGCTCAGAGCCCACTTCAGGGCTTCAGTACAAAATCCAAAGTTGACATCCTACTGCAGCACTGTCAGAGGTGCCACTTTTCAACCGAGATCACCGCCCCTCACCGCACCCCCCACCCCACCCCACCCCACCCACTGCCCAGTTAGGTTGATGTAAAGTTCCAATTACATTAATGGGATGAAGAGCAATATCCTGGCCAATACTTATCCCTCATTCAATGTCACAAAGACAGACTATCTGGTCATTATCACGTTTGTTTGTGGGATCTTTCTGTGCATAAATTAATCAGCATGCTTCCTACATTAAAGTGACTACACTTTTTAGAAGTTCTTTGTTGGTTTTGAGACACCCAATGGTCATGAAACATGTTATATAAATGTTTCTCTTCAAACTCCAATATAACATCAGGAATAAGGTGGAAGGTTTCGCCAATTTTAACACAGAGCTCAGAACTGAGGTGCAACAGAAAATGCAGAGAAACCTTTAACAGAGGTTTGGAGAAGAATGTGAAATCAGTACCTCAGAAAAGAACCAAGGAAAGGGCAACGTTTGTTTCACTAACATCCTTTAGGAAAGTAAATCTTGTTATCCTTGGCCTATATGAGAGCCCTGACCAACAGCAATGTGGCTCACGCTCATCTGTGCTCTCAGCCCTAGCAAGCCGCTCAGTTTAAGGGCAATTAGGAGGGGGCAATAATTGTCAGAAACAACCACCTCCCACAAAAGAATACACTCTTTAAAAAATTCCACAAACTTTCAGTTTGTTCAGTCCAAAATATACCGTTTGAGTTTGAATTGGTGTCCCTCCCTCATTTTAATCGAATATTCTGGATTACCTGTTCCAAACTGTTTTACTGTCCTCTATAACCCGAAGGTACCATTTCAGAAATCACCCGTTCACGGCTGATATTATGAATTATTCACAAATACCATTTATTAATTCACATACCTATAGGTATATCTGTGCTGGAGGTATTCTGTTGTGCTCCCTCCTGCAAACGGAAACCAGATGCATTATACAGAGTTATATATGCAGCGCAGCCCATCACAGATTTATGAGACTCAAAATCAGCAGCTTTGTAATGACACAGGGCACCTGTTTTAATAAAATTAAACCTTAACAGAAAAGGCTGCTTATTGGTTGCTGCACTATCCAACTTCAACCAGTGCGATGGGATGTCTTTACAGCATGAGCCAAGACAACACCAAACCATAGGAAGGGCTATTAGGGTCAGATATCCAAATCTTGGTCAAGGGAGGGAAACATTAGCTAGTGTTTTGGAGTCATAGAAATGTACAGACAGATCTCTTCAGTCCAACTCCTCTATGCTGGTGAGATATCCTATGTAAATCTAATCCCATTTGCGAGTATTTGGCCCTTAACCGTCTAAACACTTCCTATTCATATACCCATCCAGATGCCTTTTAAATGTTGTAATTGTACCAGCCTCCACCACTTCCTCTGGCAACTCATTCCATACATGCACCACTCTCTGTGTGAAAAAGTTGCCCCCTTAGGTCCCTTTTAATCTTTCCCCCTCTCACTTTAAACCTATGCCCTCTAGTTTTGGACTCCTCTACCCTGGGGAAAAGACCTTGACTAGTCACCCTATCCATGCCCTAAGGTTTTAGAGTAGATTTGTAACTCGGGTTGTAACTATCCATGCCCCTCATGATTTTATAAACTTCTACAAGGTCACCCCTCAACTTCCAATACTCCAGTGAAAATAGTCCCAGCCTATTCATCCGCTTCCTATAGTTCAAACCCTCCAACCCCAGCAACATCTTCGTAAATCCTTCCTGAGCTCTTTCAAGTTTCACAACATCCTTCCTATAACAAGGAGACCAGAACAGAATGCAGCATGGCAAAAGTTGCCTAACCAATGTCATGTACAGCTGCAACATGACCTCCCAACTCCTGTACCCAATGCACTGACCAATGAAGGCAAGCATACCAATTGCCTTCTTTACTAGAGATAGTAGGAACTGCAGATGCTGGAGAATCTGAGATAACATGGTGCAGAGCTGCAGATGGGTCTAGGCCCGAAACGTCAGCTTTCCTGCTCCTCTGATGCTGCTTGGCCTGCTGTGTTCATCCAGCTCTACACCTTGTTGTCTGCTTTCTTTACTATCCTGTTTACCTGCGACTCCACTTTCAAAGGACTATGAACCTGCACTCCAAGGTCTCTTTGTTCAGCAACACTCCCTAGGACCTTACCATTTTAAGTATACAAGCCCTGTCCTAATTTGCCTTTCCAAAATGCAGCACCTCGCATTTATCGAAATTAAACTCCATCTGCCACTCCTCAGCCCATCTGATCAAGGTCTTGTTGTACTCTGAGGTAACCTTCTTGGCTGTTCATTACGCCACCTGGTGTCATCTGTAAACTTACTATTTGTAAACCATACCTCCTTTACACACATCCAAATCATTTATACAAAATGACATGAAGCAGTGGACCCAGCACCAATCCTTGTGGCACACCATTGGTCATAGGTCTCCAATCCAAAAAGAAACTCTCCACCCTTATTGTCACTAGGCTAGTAATATATAAGGTCAGGCTAATGTTATGGGGACACATGTCCAAATCCCATCACAGCAGCTGGTGGATTTGAAATGGTTGTAAATACTTATCTGGTTCACAAAGAATCTTTGGAAATGATATCTGCTGTCGCTTTTTGATCTTGCCTACTTGACTCTAAATAATTCTTAACTACCCTCGAAAATTGCCAAGCAAGCCACCTAGATCGAAGGCAAATAAGGAACGCAACAAATGGCACAACACAATAAAATCATTCCAGCATGTGGGGGGGCAAGGTACTAAAAACATTAAGTGCAGGACAACTAAGATGGGGGATATACAAAGAACCAGGATTAGTGGGGCACAAAGACTTGAGAGAAGGGGGGGGGGGAGCTGGAGATGCTCACA
>JAHRHZ010000078.1:2467728-2505371 GCA_024137785.1 Ginglymostoma cirratum
GATTCTCCAGCATCTGCAGTACCTTTTGTCTCTGATAGAGTTTTTTTAAAAACGGAGATCAGTTCAGGTTAGGAAGTAGAGGGGTGACCGCGATGCAGGCAGCAATGAGGGTACAACATGGGCTCAGTGGGCCAAATAGTCTCCTGTTCTCTGTGACATTTGGGTCAGGGATTGGGGGGTGGGGGGGAAACGGACAGACACTTCATGAGGAGGGGGCACAGTTTACGGGAGTGGGGAGGGAGGCGGTTGGAAGTCATGGGGGCGGGGGGAGGACTGAGAACAAGGGAGGGGGACACGGTTTATGCAGGGAGAGGGTTTACGGGGAGAGGCAGACCGTACAGTGAGAACTTCAGCAGCTGATTAGCTGAGGGGCCCCGCCGGTACCTGGCCCTTATAATCCGCTCTGCTGTTCGGGTAAAGCACCTCCAGGCTGTAAACACTGCGGTACTGGCGCTGCAACAACCCAACGCCGGAGCGCACCACGGCACCCGAAACCCTCAGCAACCGACCTCCAGCTCCCAACATGGCGCCCACACAGGCCCGGCTCGACCTTCACAGCATGGCATTCACACAGGCACGGCTCGACCTTCACAGCATGGCATTCACACAGACCGCTGTCGACCTTCACAACATGGCGCCCACATGGTGACTTCTGACAATTTGATCTTCCGGCTGAAACACAGGCGTCGGGGAAACGGTCCGATGTGTCCCTCACAGTTAATCACTGGATCAATTATTAAATATTAACATTTCACCTCTTCCCGTTTGTTATATTTTTGTGCATACGCTGCAGTGAATACTTTTATTGCATAAAGGTGTCATCCAATTACAAATTATTACCGAAAGCAATAGAAAAAATTTAAATATCTCTACTTGCCTATCAATGTATTCCAAATTTAATAAATTGTCCCTTATTCACTTTACTTATAAGAGCATAAACAGGGCAGTAGAACGGGTTGACGGTTACCGATAAAATTTAATAATGTGGTGATTTATTTAGATGGAAGAATAAGACACCATAGTATCACAACGATCCTGATCATGTCTTTAGGGAAGCCCAGGACAAAACAAGAGTGACATTCCAAGAAAATTATCAGTTCATTGGTTGGTAATAGCTACAGATTTGACTATCTATTACAGGTTACTTTCAGACTGAAGGTAAATAGGAGAAATATTTACAGGCTACAAACTAGGAAATCTTTAAAAATCAAATTACCAACTAAAAAATTAAAATAGAGATGCTGGGTCAGGCGATGTGTTGTACCTGCATGATATCAGAACCGGTCGATCTCATTGTTGTTCATAGTGACCACATCTGTTGAAGTGTTGGTTACTCAAGGAACTCAACAACCCAGAATTCACGAGTTGGCGACTGAGCTTCGAAAACTGCGCCATATCAAGGAGGGGGAAGAGTTATCTGGACGCTGTGTTTCAAGACACAGTCACAGTCCTGAGATTAACTACTTCAAATTTGGTCAGTGTTCAGGGACAGGAGGGTGTGACCATCAGCAAGGCAGGTTGAAAGATCCAGGAGATAGTGCTGAAGGAGCCTCAGCCCTTGAGTTTCTCAAACAAGTTTGAGATTCTCATTCCCTGTGTGGGTGAGAGTGGGGGCTGTAGGGAGGATGAGCAAACTGACCATAGCACCATGGTACAGGGAGCCATTCAAAAGAGGGGAGAAAAGAGAAACGTAGTTATAATTGGGGATAGTATAGTCAGGGGAATAGACTGTGGCCAGGATCAAGAGACCCAAATGCTGTGTCACCTGCCTGGTGCTTGGATTCAGGATATCTCATCTGGGCTACAAAGGAACCTAGAGTGGGAGAGCAAAGGTTCAGTTGTCATGGCCCACATAGGGATCAACAATATAGGTAAAAAGATGAAAGAGGTTTTGCTAAGGGAATATGAGCAGCTAGGGGCTAAATTAGAAAGCAGAACCATAAAAATAATAATCTCCGGATTACTACCTGAGCCACAAGCAAATTGGCACAGGGTCAACAAGATTAAAGTAAACACCGGCTCAAAGATTGGTGCAGGAGAAATGAGTCTGAATTCATGGGACACTGACATCAGTACTAGGGAAGGAGGGAACTGTTAGTTCAGGGTTCTCTTAAGGTTAACATGTAGGTTCATTTTGGCAGTTAGGAAGGCAAATGCAATGTTTGCATTCATTTTGAAAGGGCTAGAATACCAGAGCAGAGATGTGCTGCTGAGGCTGTATAAGGCTCTGGTCAGACTTCATTTAGAATATTGTGAGCTGTTTTGGGTCCCGTATGTCAGGAAGGATGTGCTGGCTTTGGAGGGTTTCCAAAGGAGGTTTACAACAATGATCTTGGGGATGAGGACTTGGGATGATATGTATGTGCGTGCGTGTGTGTGTGTGTGTCAGGTAAGTTAGAATGGGTGGCACAGTTAGCATTGCTGCCAGGGACCTAGGTTCCATTCCACTCTGGAGCACTGTCTGTTTGGAAGTGTCCACGAATGTACAGGCCAGGTGGATTAGCCATGGGAAATGCAGGGTTACAGGGAAGGGGTAGAGGGGTGGGTCTGGGTGGGATGCTGTTCAGAAGGTTGATATGGATTTGATGAGCTAAATGGTCTGCTTCCACACTGTAGGGATTCTATGATTCTCCTATGATCTTCAATTCAGTAGCTGGTCAGTGGCACCTTGGTGTTTCTTGAGTTAGAATTATTGTCAATGTATCTGTGGATGGTTTCTTTTCTGCTGTCAGAGGGTGAGACAGAGTGAGAGCTGTCTCTGCAGACCTTCTGCATGCCCAAGTGCAACTGATCCTTCTCATTTCTCTATGTCACACTTTTCTATCAAAAAAAGGCACCATTTCAATTCAAAATAACCTGGTGCCAGGTGGTCTCATAAAACTATCAAATCCAGATCCAGCAGAAGTAACAACCTCCAGGAAGCAGTAAGTAAACTTCACCAAGTTCCAATTCTTTACTGTTGAGTTGTAAAAAATGAAATCACACCTAGTATGTTCTCTTCAGTGTGCAAGCATCCATTTTTCCGAGCTTATGTTCCTAAAAAGGCCTTAACAATATAACAAAAGGTAATTCTATATGGAAGTGGGGGCATGGGGGTAAACATGCGTAAATCATTGATGGTGGCAGGACAGGCTGAGTTAGTGGTTAAAAGGCATACAAGATGCCGAGCTTTATAAATAGGGCAAATACAAAAGCAAGAAAGTCATGATGAAACTTTATAAAAGATTGACTTGGCATCAAGCGGATTATTAGGAAGGATCTGAATGCTTTGGAGAGGGTGCAGAAAAGGTTTCATACAATGGTTCCATGAATAAGGGATTTCATCTGGGGTGGATAGATTGGAGAAGCTCGGACTGTTCTCCTTAAGGAAAAATTTGCAAGAGGTTTTCAAAATTAATTGACAAATTGTTCCTGGCAAATTGTAAATGGGAGAAATCACTTCCAGTGGTAACCAAAAGTTACACATTTAAGATGGTTTAGAAAGGGAGCAGAGGTGAAATGACGGGACTTTTTTTTTCCCAGAATAAACTAGTTTTAGTTTGGGGTTAACCTTCCATTGCTACTGTCCTGAAAAAATACAGCACTTGGTGAAGAGGTGGGATTGTGTATCTGCTGAGCCAACCCAGTCTGGGTTAGATAAATTTCAAGCAAGCCAGAATGGGAATTATGACCATTTCTTGCTGCAAAACAGTTTCCAAATCTGGTCTTCAACTGTTTGTACGCATGGATGGACTGACCTTCAATGATGGCTGCACAAATAGCTATTCTGGGAAGATGGGGACAGCACAGCCATGATCGAGAGCCTCTTGGTGCCTATGTGATCTGGCTCATTATGTTTTTCACTGACAATAATAGCTTGGATGTTGCTGACAACCCAACTGTTAATCAGGCAGTGGGAGAAAGGAGTAGGGTGATGTTGCTGACCAAAGCAGCCCCAGCACGTGAAGTGTCCTCCTACACTCTCAAGCAGGAAGCTTGTCTCATCACCTGTCCTTGACTACTCAGATTCATGGCTTCCTTCCAAACTGCTACCCAACACCATTGTCCTTCTCCTAGGAGCCGTGCTGTCTCAGGTTTGACGGCAGGAAAGAGGGGTTATTGCCAACGCCCCTGATTACAGTCTCAAGCTGACTTGAGAGAAATCTCAAGAATTACTCCAGGATGGAAGTTGAGCTGTTGGCTTGGAGCTGGCTATTTCCCGAAAGTTTAGAAATGTTCTGATTGGTGCAGAGATTGAGGTGTTTTACCAACAACCTAATCAGCATCTTTCAAACATCGATCAAGCTGCGAGTAACAGAGACCCAATGAGCTGCTGACCCTGCTTAGTGATTCCAGATCTGGTGCAGGTTGAGCAAAAGGACATGTAAATACTGATGGGAAGAAACTTAGCCTTGCCTAGTTGGAGGGGGCCGTGGCCAATGCTGTGCCCATGCCCCAGAGGCAGTATTCTGACCCTGACTCCCTGTGGCATTTGAAGTAAGAATCTGCAGAGTGTCACCGATGCATTTACAAGTGACATCCAAACCAGGACCAAACAGGTAGAGCCAAGTGTGGTAGATCACTGGGTTGGCGAGATCGCACAGGGAAGTGCGTAATGGAGCCTCTAGCAGTAGGTGGTGACAGTAAACGAGGCTGTAGAGCAGGGAAGCTTGAGCATATGAGTTAGGACCTCCAGTGATAGGTGGCAATGGTGAAGGAAGATATAGACCAGGACATCCGATGCTGTCAAATGGATCCTCCCTGGAGGAAAATATGTCTACGTAGGCCTCATGGGGGGAAAAGATCAGACAGAGGTAGAGACAAACAAAACATTTCCTCAACATGATTTAAGACACAGGCTAATTCTATGTAATTATGGCTTTCCATGTTTGATCTTAATTTCTCTTCTTATTTATAATTACTAGATGCCAGTGGAATAAAAAGTTTATTTTGTGATCTTTGAGCCGTTTGTGTGTTCAAATCTCATACTACACAGAGTAATGTTCACAATGTGGCTGACTCTTAACCACCCTCTGAAACAGATGAGGAAGCCCCTCATTTTGAGGGCAATTAGGAATGGATGATGGATCCTGGCCTTATCACTGAAACTCACAACCAATGGAAAAAATAAAAAGTGCCGCACCCTCCAAATATTTCTGAACTTTGGACCTAGTGAATTTCTAATTGCTAAGATAAATTTATACCAAATTTGGCAACACTTTTGCATTCACTGAACAGACCCTGGAGGAACAGTGTTGGACAAAAGAATGGGACAAAACATTCAGGCTGTGTTAAAGTAAATTGGAAAATGATGCAACGTTTGGACACAACAGCATGTCCAAAAAGATTAAGATAACACCTATGCCTCTCTAAATAGTGTGGGTGCTGTAATCACTTGGGTTTCAGAATGGTGAAGGGTAACTGACCCTCAGCACCAATCAGCAAAATTACGGCCAAATAGACTAAGAGAACAAAGCATGGAATTAGAAGGTTTTGTAAGCTGGTTTTATAGTTGTAGTTCACAATTGAAGCAGATCGTGCAGCATCAATGAATCTACAGGCTTCAGTAGCTACTCTAGCTGCAGCCCAAATACTGAGGTGGTCTTTATCTGCTTACAAATACAACATGAAGGTACAGGCAATGGGAAGATCACTGTAACGATGACGCATTGTTCAGATCACATTCCCCACTCAATGCAGAACCCAACAAAATTCTCATGTGAATGAATTCCCTGTCACAGCAGATAACATTGGTAGAACAGTGGATGCTGGAAATCTGAAACAAAAACAAAATGCTGGAGAAACTCACCATCTGTGGAAAGAGAAACAGACTTAATGTTTTGCATTCAGTGACCTTTCTTCAGAATTGTGTTTTCTCTCGACAGACTGCCAGACCTGCCGAGTTTCTTCAGTGTTTTATGTTTTTGTTATTTATATAGCTAGTTCCATTCAGTTTCCAGTCATGGAAACCACCACCACCCCCCCCCCCCCAATTATCAATATCCTGGGGGTTACCAGTAATGGTAACGCCATTGAATGTCAATGTCAGTGGTTAGAGATGGTCATTGCCTTGCATTTGCATGGCATCAACGTTACCTGCTACCTGTCAGCCCAAGATTGGATGTTGCCCGGGTGTGAATATGTACTGTTTCAGTATCCATGAATAGTGAATAGTGCTGAACATGTTCACCAATGATTGTACAATCCCCACTTCTGATCTTATCATGGAGGGAAGAATCTGAAGAACGGGATCAGGACCAAAAAGACTGGTTTCTGTGGGGACACGGCTTGCGAGATGGTGGGGGAGAAATTGAGATAAAGGTGACATGTGGTGGACATTGGGAGGTAAATGGAGAGTAGGGTGATGGGGATAGGGGGAGTGGGGCTGTGAATTGGAGGGTGATACCCAGGCAACTGTGAGGTGATACATTCAACATTGAGAATCTGACCCAGAAAAGAAATCAGTCACAACACAGTCAAGTAGTAACAGCACTATCTCCTTTTAATCTCCAAATCATACAAGGACCGAGAGGTTTAGTACTTATTCTGAAATTATACCTTTTTTAAACAAAAAATGTTTTAAATATGGTTTTGGCACTTATCTGTAACACGTGTTACCCCCATGTCATGGAGAAGGAGCAGAATCAACATCCAGGACCTCTCACACACTACAGCATCCACGCTTCACCACTGAGTATCTTCTTGATTGGATTGGATTCCACACTCACCATCTCCCAATCCTTCAGCTCTAGGCAAATGCTGGGAAATGTCAATTTGAACTGGTGCTATTTGACCACAGTGTTCTTCACCTCGAGCTCAGGCCATTCAGTCAAGCCTCCACAACCACAGTGGAAGCTGTAAAACATACAACAGACTAAACAATGGGGGCTGGAGCCTCAAGCAACCCCCTTTTTGCACCATGTGACTCAGCCTCTGGGTTTGTTTCTGCCTTTTGAACCTACGGGAGGTGCCAGGCTGTGAAAATAGTTGACATGGGGTCCCATGTCTCGGTGATGTCAGCCACTATCTCACATGGCGGCAGCAGCAACAAACGAGACCTGAGATTCCTTGCTTTCGGAATTCTGTTCTGATAGGGATCAGCCCAGGGAGTGAAATCATCCTGTGCCAAATCTCCTAGTTTTCTCAGAAGCATGCGATAGAAAACCTCAATGGAGCAGGGTAATGGGACATCCACGGCCTGGGCTAATGGGGAAGCTCCTGGCTTAGGGTAATACGTAAAGCTTCCCCACCCAACACAGTGCAATAAGCCAGTGCCCTGAGTTCCCCAGAGGATTCAGAGAAGGTAAAGGGGGCTTGTGAAGCTGTAAATAGCATAATTTACTGGTGTCACCCATTCCCCAAGATGGTTTGGGATATCATAAGGCTCTCGCTCCCTCCAGGGCCCTCACTGACCTGTGGAGCCCAAGGCCCACTCCATCCCCAAACCACAAGACCTTTTCCATTCATCTCTCCACTATCTGAGGGCACTGACCTCAGAAGGCTGGGCTGGGCTAGGCTCTGTTTTCGGCAAAGACCCAAAAGGGCCCCTTTCCTCAAATTTCACCACATTGTCTCTGGGAAGACAGTGCTAAATTACACAGAATACTGTCAATTAGAAAGTATTGCACATTGAGTAAAATACAAGCACCATTAACATAGTGAAAACTGAACTACATTAGCCCAGAAGCTGGGATTGACTGTGCACTTCTCAATGTAAGTGGAAAGACACTGACGCAGGACAGAGATTTGAAACAAAAGTCTGGTTAATTATTCTCCATCAGCAGTGCCACCCTCATTGTCAGGGCTCATCCACTGGGTTAGCTCAATGAAAGACAGCAACTTTGGGAGAGACAGGGAGCAAATGAGAAACTCTTGACCTTGAAACCCATCAGATACCAACAAGTAGTGAAGGCAGAGACAAAACACACCAGACCAAATCTTCATGCACGAGAGAGAGCAGGAACCAGGTCCAAAAGCCAAATTACTGCATCTCCCTCCCACCCCAGACATAGAATTACATTTGTGAAAGCAATTACATTATTGCATAGTGTCCCCCTCAAACCCCCTCCCTGCCCCCCACTGCACCAATAACCCTCGTCAACCCACCCCAACCACCCACCAAACCCATCAACAGTCACATTAGCAGGACCCACACACAGCTGGTCAGATCATTAAGTCAAATAACAAACTGTGTAAACACAGTAACAGCTCACTCTGTCCCAAAACCAAGTGGACAGATGGTAATGGAGAGAGGACAGTGGATTGCACTGAACAGCAATGGTCCCTGCTCATGTAAGTTCGATCTTCTGTCAGCCAACCTGTCAGAACCACTAACCCCCATATCTTACACCAAGCAACAGTTGCAACATGTCCAAAGCACGTCCTTGTCGTTTAAGAACCCTACAGCCTCTGAAGATGGTGACTGCTTTACTAGTAAGTGGTTTCAAAAGAGGCGACTGTCTGGGTGCCATAAGCAGACACATTGCCTTACAAGGAACGCACTGAAGTTCAGAATGAGCAGCGGATGAGAGCTGATCCTGGAGTAACACTGAAACAGACAGCATTCAGGAAAAACACAAGTGTGCCTGTGATTCAGGAGTGGGAGAGGGCACCATCACCATGGTGACAGGACAACAGGGCTCCTTCATGGCAAGACAAGATGGAGTGTGCGCATGTGTGTCACCCTGAGAATACCAAACATCCTGAAAAGTGAACATTTGTGGCCTCAGAAAGACGTGTCTGTCTGTGAGCTTGTGGGGAGGGGGAAGCTGACCACCGTCAGGTCGGCTTAATGCGACAGGCCCATACCCGGACATTCCTATCAAAGAGCTGCCTTCCGATTGGCACAGGGAATTCAGTAAGAGCATCTCCCATTGGACGGTGCTCCAAGATGGCGCTCTGCCTCACGGTCTCGGTCAGTTGGAGGCCCGGCTCTTGGACTTGCTGGCACTGATGTCGGCCTTGGTCTTCTGGATGCGGGAGAAGATCTCCTTGAAGAGGGCCTTGTACTCGGGCTGAGAGTGGCCCAGCCTCTTGTCGGCCGCCTCCACCTGCTGGCTCAGGCTGAGGCTCTTGTCCGGGGCCTTCAGGTCCACCTCCAGGCACTCGAGCAGGAAATCCCGGCAGGAGCTGTCCCGGGAGACGGGCCGCGAGGTCTGCACGGCCGCGTGGCGTAGGCCCTCCTGGTGACGCCGGCACTTTCCCAGCAGCTCCTCATACTTGTCAAGCAGGGCATGGTACTGCTCGTCCACCTCCCGCAGGATCGACATGCCCCGCTTGCGGACATTGTTAGCGTGCAGCGTGTAGTTGCCCTCATGGCGGCTCACATCATCGCGACCGATGATGGCGCTCAGTGCAGTGTCGCTGCAGCTCTTCCTCACGCAGCCCTGCTCCGAGGCAGCGGTGTCGTCGTCATCATCGTCGTCTGCTGGGACCCCGTCATCCGACTCCGGCACGTTGTTGAGGGGTTGGAGTAGGGCCTCCGACAGACGGTCCTCGCCGCTCAGCAGGTACCGCTTCACCTGCTTCATCTGCTGCAGCTCCTGTAGCTCGGCCTCCAGCTCCCGCACCCTCAGCTTGCAGCTTTCCATCTGGCCCAGCCTCCGCTCCAGCTCCGTGTACTCACCCAGCACGGCCGCGCACTCCCGCTCCGCCGCCTCCTTGCGCTGCCTCTCCTGGCTGATCTGTAGCCTCAGGGCGTTCGCCGTCAGCCGCAGCCTCTCATTTTCCTTCTCGAGGCGCTTGTGCTCAGGTTCGGCCAGGCTCCCGGTCCCCGGCAGCGTCTCCTCCTGACAGCCATACCTGAGTGAGAAACAGATGGCATCACTTAGAATGGGGCATGGATAAAGAGGCCATTCAGCCCATTACGCCCATGTCAGATCAGCCCCCCTCCTGCCTCTTCAGTAATCTTTTGAAGCATCCTTTTAGGTAGGTATGCTCCAGATCACCATACCTGTTTTAACAATAAAACAATCATAGTCTGAAAATGATGATAAAGAAAAAGAAGCAACTGAAAAATATTCGGCCCCTCAAGCCTGTTCTGCCATTCAGTACCATATCTTCTACCTCAATATCACTCTCTTGCACTAAACTAGTCCCACCTACCCGTGCTTGGCCCATTTCCCTCCAAACATTTCTTATTCATGTACTTACGCAAATGTCTTTCAAACATTGTGACTGTACCCACATCCACCACTTCCTCAAAAGTTCATTCCACACACGAACCACACTGTGTTTAAAAAAAATTGCCTCGTGTCTTTTTAAAACTTTCTCCTCTCACCTTAAAAAAAAGGTCCCCTAGTCTTTGAATCCCCCACCCTAGGGGAAAGACACCTACCGTTCACCTTATCTATACCCCTCATGATTTTATAAACCTCTACAAGGTCACTCCTCAACTTCCTACGCTCCAGTGAATAAAGTCCCAGCCTCTCCAGCCTCTCCTTATAACTCAAAACTTCCATTCCTGGCAACATTCTGGTAAATATTTTCTGAACCCTCTCCAGCTTAACAATATCCTTGCTGTAACAGGGAGACCAGAACTGGACACAGTACTCCACAACAGGCCTCACCAATGTCCTGTACAACCTCAACATGACATCCCAACTCCTATACTCAAAGGTCTGAGCAATGAAGGCAAACATGCTAAACATTTTCTTAATCACCCTGTCCACATGTGACATAAACTTCAAAGAATTATGTACCTGAACCCCTAGGTCTCTCTGCTCTACAACACTACTAGACTGTTCGCAGGTTGAGGGACGTCTGATAAGTGGGAGGCTTTCATAAGTGTGATACCAAGAGTTCAGAGTCATTATGTTCCTGTTTGAGTGAAAGGCAAGGCCGGTAGGATTAGAGAACAATGGATGAATAAAGATATTGAGGTCCTAGTTAAGAGTAGAAAAGAATCATATGAGATACTTCGGGGCCTCTTCCAGAGATATTTATACCATCAATAACTACAGGTGAGGTGCGCGATGACTGGAGAGCGGCTAATGTTGTGTCTTTGTTTAAGGAGGGATGTAAGGAGAAGCTTGGGAACTGTAACTATAATTTATGGCTTCTACTTGTTCAAAGTCTGTCCTATTTCATCATTCGTCATGATATTTTCTGCTAAATGATATTGTTTCTACATCAAGTCTCTATCCCTTCAGGACCTGAACACAGTGGTCCAGGCTGACACTCCAATGCAGGACTGAGGGAGTGCTGTCTTCCTGTCCTGTCAGGTAGACATAAAAGATCCCATTACTCTATTTTGAGAATAATCATGGGAGTTACGCCGGGCAATATTATTCTTTAAATCGACATTATAAAACAAAGACTATCTGGTTATAAAAGTATATGGTTATTACTATAATTATGCCAATTAGACATGGAGAGATCTAAATTGTTTTAAAAGCTATAATTTCTTTTTTAAACATTAAAATGACCTTTGCTGCTCTAAAACATGGTCGATGCCAAACATATATTTTACCACAATTTCCAAAATGTTCCAACAGTAATTATGTAGCACAAAAGTTAAGATCATAAACGCCCTGGAATGTCACACTCTTGCCCTGTGTGGATTGTGCAGTCCACAAACTTCAAAGAATCAGTGAATAGGAACAAAGGAAAACTTATTAACTAAACGCTGCCTGAAGTGGTGGCCATGGGCCCAAATGTTACTTCATTGAAGGAACAATTTCCTTGGTCAATCTATAGAAATCACCTTGTTAAAACCGAAACAGATTAATCCAGGAATGTGTTAAATGACCATTGTCTTAAAAACATTTAATTGTACAATTTCTGAACCTGTGGTTCAATGTGATAAGGAACAAACTGCTGTGAACATCATCGTAGGTTCTTATTGGACTAACTGCCAGACTCCACGCTTGGGTAAGTCTACCACTAACCTAAATCTCCCTTGAAATCTAGTTTAGAAGAAACCTAGTATCCAGGAGAAAAAACAGACACCAATTTCAACCAACTGTGTCTTCATCAATTTTAGAATGTTTGCAGGAATTCATAGAATCCCTTCAGCCCATCAAGTCTATACCACTAAAAATACATTTCTACCTACACTAGTCCCACTTGATCACTCTAGGCCCATAGCGTTGAATGTCATGACACTTCAGGGACTTTCTAAAGATTGCGAGTTTTCCCACTCAATTAGCCTCCCAGACAATGCATTCCAGACCCCTGCCACACTCTGGGTGAAAACAGTTTCCCTCAAATCACTTCTAAAGTTCCTGCCTTTCACTTTAAAATGATGCTCCTTGTTACTGACCCTTCAACCAATGGGAACAGCTGCTTCCTATCTGTCCATGCCCCTCATTTTTATACACTTTTATCAGGTCTCCTCTCGACCTTCTCTGTTTCAAAGAAAACAAACTAAACTTATCCAGCCTCTCTTTGTAACCGAGGTGTTCCATCCCAGGCAACCTCCTGACAAATCTTCTTTTGCACCGCCTTCAGGACTTTGTATCCTTCTACAGTGTGAGGACCAGAACTTCACACAGTACAACAGCTGTGATTTAACCAAAGTTCTGTCCAGCTCCAACATGACCTCACTGCACTTACTTGTGCCTTGACTGATAAAATTGAGCGTCCTTTATGCTGCCTTAACTACTCTATTAACCTGTCCAGTCACCTTCAGGGATCTGTGGACAAGCACCCTCTGTTCCCCTTGCCATTCACCGAGTACTCACTTGTCTTGTTACTTCTTCCAAACTGCATCACCTTACATTTTTCTGGGTTAAGTACCATGTGCCACTGATCTGCCCATCTGACCAATCTGTTTATACCATGAACCCAACACCTTTCTCCTGACACTACTTTGTGCCATCTGCAAACTTACTCAACACCTCTCCCACATTCTCATCTACATCATTTATGAATATGACAAACAATAAGGGACACAGCAGTGATCCCTGTGGTATGCCACTGCACACTGGGCTCCAGTCACACAAACAGCCTTCTACCAACATTCTGACTTCTCTCACTAAGCTAATTTTGGATCTATCTTGCCAAGTTACCCTGGATCCCATTAGCTATCACCTTCTTTATCACTTTCCATTTGTGGGACCTTGTTGAAGGCCTTGCTGAAATCCATATAAACTGTATCGACTACCGAACCCTCATCCAAACACTTTGGTTAATCCTTTCAAAAAAAATTCCAACACATCTTGCTAGGCACGAGTGAAATTTGCAGCTGACCTTGGAGAAACCTGTACTGGGAGGTACTCAAAGACGTGTTTTTTTAAAACCTCAAGAGTACAACGGGACCTTGATCAGATGGGCCAAGGAGTGGCAGATGAAGTTGAATCTAGGTAAATGTGAGGTGCTACATTTTGGTATGGCAAATCAGGGCAGGCCTTATACACTTAATGGTAAGGTTATTGTCGATCAAACGGACCTTGGAGTAGAAGTTCACAGATCGTTAAAAACGCAGTAGATGGGGTGGTGAAGAAGGCGTTTGATATACTTGCTTTTATAGATCAGTGCAGTGAATATAGAGGTTGGGGGATCATGTTGCAGCTGCACAGGACATTAGTTAGGCCACTTTTGGAATACTGCATTCAATTTTTGTCTCCCAGCTTTAGGAGAAATTGTGAAATTTGAAAGGGTTCAGAAAAGATTTACAAGAATGTTGCCAAGGTTGTAGGGTAGGAGCTGTAGAGAGAGGCTGAATAGGCTGGGGATACTTTCCCTTCAGCATCAGAGGCTGAGGGGTGACCTTACAAAATCATGAGAGGCATGGATAGGTCATTAGACAAGGTCCTTTCCCCAGGGGGAGTCCAAAAGGGCATAGGTTTAAAGTGAGAGGGGAAAGATTTAAAACGGACCTAAGGGGCAACGTTTTCACGTTGAGGGTGTTGCATGTATGGAATGAGCTGCCAGAGGAAGTGGTGGAGGTGGGTATGACATTTAAAAGGCATCTGGATGGGTATGAGTAGGAAGGGTTTAGAGGGATATGGGCCAAATGCAGGCAAAGGGGACTAGATTAATTTAAGATATCTGGTCGGCATGGACAAGTTGGACCAAAAGGGTCTGTTTCCGTGCTGTACACCTCTATGATTTCCGCTAAACATGACCTCCTACTGAAAGGAACCTTCACTGGAGAGGGACTACCTGGACTCAGTCAAAAGTCAAGTGAATTATTGTCCATATCTTTTGAATTTTAAAATTATTCCTAATAGCAAACTCTTTCTTTGCCATTTTTTCTCTTCCTTCTAGGTGCACATATGCATGGCAACAATTGTTCCCCTGGGTTTGAATACATGAATAAACCACACTTGTGCCTAAACCCTAAAGAGATTTTGTTGTGAGCAAATTAAATAACATTGTACATAACAAACATGTGGGTTTAACTGCACAGCCAAATGCCCTCACTGTCTACTTCATGGCGGGGAATGAATGTTGGTGCAAATTCCATGTTTTCTACCTTACAACAGTGACTAGCTTCAAAAGGAGTTCACTGGTTGTAAAGAGACTCTGGCGGTTGGGAATGGCACTATATAAATGCAAGTCTTTATACTTCTTCCCCTGCACTCCAGTCCAATTTTCTATTACTGGAAAAACAATGGCCCTGATACCAACTTCTGGGGACCCAGTGCGTTCTCAGGCAGAAAACACTCTGTTCACTACAATCTCCAGTCACCATTTACAGTTCAGAGTTAACACTGCCCCTTATCTACCATGTGCATTTCAAATCTGTCTGTGTGGTGGCACTTTACACAACATCCACTGTGTCACCTTCATCAAACCCTCTCTGCTCCTTCAGAGACCTCAATCAGTACAGACAGGCATTATTATCTTCCAATTAATTCATGCACAACGTCCCTCATTTACACATTCTTCTCCAATGACTAATTAATAGAGAACCACACTGAAAACGGTATTGACGTTATTCATAAATTACTAGTATTCAAAGTAGAAGTGGAAACTTTAATCATGTTACATGAATCAGACTCAGGGGAGCATAGGGCTGTGTTTATCTCTCTGCCTTTATTACACAGGGCTGTAAACCTTTACAATGTGCCAGTTATTTGGTTCGATTCATATGTCCTCCCGTTTTGAATTATTCTCACATCTGACGAGGATTGAAAGCTGGTCAGCACACTGTGGTGGTGGTGAAGCAGCAGCGCAGTGTGTGGGCTCCTCACCCTAGGAGCCCATAGCTCATCTACTCTGTCCACTTTTACAATTCTTTACTTTCTCCGTTTTTAACTATTAGCATAGCTAATATTAAAACATCAAAATTCATCTAACCTTCATTTAACGGCTTACCCAGTGATGGGGTGACGGTCCAGAGGGGTGGTCTCGGCCCTGCGGAGCAGTCTCCTGGGGTGATGGTTTTGTCCTGGTGCTGAGGTCTTGTCAGCGGTCCAGATTAATCTCCGGTGAAGGATTCTGGCCCGGCATTCTGACTCCCCGGTGTTCCGGCTCCCCAGCCCAGCGTTCCGACTCCCCGGCCTGGCGATTTTCCTCCAGGGTGGTGGTCTTGTCCTGGAGGTGGTTTTCTTCAGCAGAGGCTTTAGGCCCAGTTTTCCCGGTGTCCCGGCCTGGTGTTCTCATCATGGATCGATGGTCTCATTCTGTCTGTGCGTTATAACTTTTGATCGGCTTCCTCCGAAACCGGGACCCGTTAAATGGACTGTGATAAACTTTGGTCTTAAATTTACTTTTTAATTGTTACTTATAAATTTACTTATGACTCCTGTCATTAATACAGGCGTCATGGTAAGGTGACTTATAACACCTTTCATTGTATTTTTGTTGTAAAAGTAAACATGACAGGACATTCTAAATTCGTGTGGTTATTTCCGGCTGAGTTTCTTAGGAACCCAGGCTACATCTCACTGACACTGTGTGTGTGTGCGTGCGTGCGTGCGTGCGTGCGTGTGTGTGTGTGTGACAGAGTGACAGAGTGACAGAGTGAGACAGAGAGACAGAGAGTGAGAGTGAGAGTGAGAGTGAGAGTGAGAGTGAGAGTGAGAGTGAGAGAGAGAGTGAGAGAGAGAGTGTGAGTGAGTGAGTGAGTGAGATTTGCTCACTTTGGGCCTATTTAAGGTCTCCCTTCAATGTATTTTGATCTTCTCAACTATGTTCTCCTGCTGTAACTTTCATCTTCTCATGCATAGAACTCACTCAGTACCTCAATCATGCCTCTGACTCCACAAGAAGACTTCCTTTTGTGGATCTAACCATCCTCACCAAAACCTGAACCAGCCTTTCACTTTGTGGGTTTATGAAAGACTTCGGGATACCCCTTATCTTACTTGCCAGACATTGCTCACTTTCTGTCCTTGACCATTCTGTTTTCTCTTTCAGCTTTACCTAATACGCACTGTAATCTGCCCGATATTGTACCTCATCCTGTATCTGACATTTGTCCAAAACATCATCTTCCTATTTGATTTTCTTTATCAGTCCAGGAGATTGAGGTTAGAATATTCAACTTTCCTCCAACTGAACATGTTTGAAAATCAGTCAAAGGCACATTCACCTGTCCCCACTTCGTTTCCGATCCCTCCCTGCTCCCCCACCTGACCTCACTGGATCATCATGCACCCTCATTCACCAGTGTGCACTGTTTTGAGAAGTACTAAACTATTGAACAGTAGAAGACATCAAAGAGCAGCTCCATTCTCTCCTCGATATCCACATATTGTTCTGCTTGTAGTGGAGATGCTGAGTGAGTCTCTGGACTTGGACCAGGTGGAGGAACACTGGCTGGAGCTTTTGTTCCCTGTGGTGCTGAGGCTAAAAGTTCAAGTCTTCTCCTAACATCCACAGCACGTGAGAAATGAGCTGGTGGTGGTGGTTGGGGTGGGGAGGCTGTCCTTGTGACTTGGTAACCAATGCCTGATTATTTAATGAGCTCTGTTCACACACACGCGCACAGGTAACCTCGATAATCAGCCCATGTCAACTTGGTTCTGTTGAACTGTAGCAGGTTCAGACAGGATTGTATTCATAAACAAGGAGACCTCTGAGGTGGAGACCTCAGAGTCAGCAGCAACGATAAGTGTAAACGATGGGTGTTGCAGGATGCAGCATCACACGGCCGACTCCCACACGAGTAGCAGGAAGCTTATCAAACCATTGCCGGAGTCTCTCTCCAAGAACAAAGGCTGTCCTCAACCTCCTTCCTTTCCAAAGCCTTCCCCTCCCTCAGATTCCTTAAACCCGGTGTTCCATTCCTCCCTGTATATCCAAGTTAACTTGAGGAGGCTCACTCATGTTCCCTTCTTCCCCTCCATCAGTTCTCACTGACCATTACTTTGAGAGCAGCTACATGTAATACAGCACCCACTCCATCTCCTGTGAGCTTGCAGGGGGAGAATCACTAGCTATTTAACCAGAACAGGAATCATCTCAGAGACTCAGGGCTATCCATCCCCAACAGTCACTCACATACAGATTTCAGCTGTAGAGCGAGAGGATGTAATTAAAGCAAGAACCATGGCTGACCTCCCCCGCCACACCCCCCCAAACCTCAGGCACTGATCCCAATCCACCACCTTCCTTTTCTCACACACAGAGCGGTTTATAGAGGGAGCTTCTGGTCTCTGTGAGTCAAATCATAGGCTCTATCTCTGCAGCACACATAGAACCTTACCTGGGCATGGCGCACAGTTCCTTCAGGCATGGAAATGTGTGGATAGTTTTCCGGCGTTCCCGTTTATCCCTGCGGACTCGCAATTGATCCATGTTCCTCATTTCTTGCACCTGGTTCTGCAGAGCATCAACTTGACTCTGTAAACTTTCAATTGTTTCTGTCAACCTGCAGCCAACCAAAGGGGGAAGGTTTACACTGACTCAGTCATAGAGTTCTAGAGATATAGAGCATGGAAACAGACCCTTCGGTCCAACCTGTCCATGCTGACCAGATACCCTGCATAAATCTAGTTTCATTTGCCAGCTTTTGGCCCATATCCCTCTAAACCCTTCCTATTCATATACCCATCCAGATGCCTTTTAAAAGTTGTAATTGTACCAGCCTCCACCACTTCCTTTGGCAGCTCATACGTGCACTGTACTCTGCCTGAAAACGTTGCCCCTTAGGTCCCTTTTAAATCTTTCCCCTCTCACCCTAAACCTATGCTCTCTAGTTCCGGACTTAGACCCCCTTCCCCACCCTGGGGAAAAGACCTTGTCTATTTATCCTATCCAAGCCCCTCATGATCTTAGAAGCCTCTTGAAGGTTACCCCTCAGCCTCCGACGCTCCAGCCTATTCGGCCTCTCCATCCAAAAAAAATACTAGCAAGGTATTTAGTTAGTTAGATACAGACTAAAGCTCTCTCTATTCTTTTAAACGGAGAGTAAATTTCTCCCTACACTGACCCCAGCAAATGCTCCCAAGACAGCAGCAGCATAGAGTTAGATACAGGGTCGAATTCCCTGTCTGTACAGCTCACCCTGAGCACATGGCTGTGTAATTCCAACATAAGACTCATGTCAGTCAGATCGAGGTGGACAGTTTATAGATTCCTACCCACTAGAAACTGGAACCTCCTTCTATGCCAGATCCCACAGGGAACATTGTGAACTGGTGAGTGCCTTGGAAAATGATTGATGAGACACAGAAAGACGCCTTTCGGTCCTCTTTCCCTGCTGTCTCTTGGCAAAGAGCTATCCCTTTAGTGCCACCCTTTCCCCATAGGGTTGCAATTATTTATTATTAAAGTATTTATCCCTTTTCCTTTTCGAAGTTACTGAATCTGCTTTCAGGAAGTCTAGTTTAGATGGTAATCTGTGTCAACAGATTCTCTCTCTGGTTCTTTTCTCTTTGATCTGTGCTCACTCTTCTCCTGCTTTCTCCCTAGCTGCTCTATCAAAATCTTCTGAAATTTCCCAACTGTTCAATCTCCCCTTAAAAACTCTCTGCTTTACGGAAAATCAAACAATTTTCTCCAGTCTCTCTGCGGAAGTCTCCCTCTACCCAGCCCTTGATTCTATTCTAGTGAATCTTCTCTGCATCCTCTCCAGGTTCTGACCCACTTCTGAGCATCGCACTTTAGAACTGAATGCAAATCCTCCAGCTGAGGCCTGATGAGTAATTTATAAGAGCTCGGTCTAACTTCCTTGCTTTTGTACTCCCGGACCTTTTGCGAATAATCCTGCAGCTCCCATGACATGTGCGGTGGTGGGTCAGGCTCTGTCCCTGGCATACTCACCGGTCTATCTTCTGCTGCGATGCCTTGCTGTCCAGCACCAGCCTCTGGTTGTGGATCTCCAGGTCACGGGCGGTCACATCCAGCTGTTCATACACCTTGGCATGCTGCTCGTTCATCTGCCGCAGCATCTCCAGCTGTTTACTGAGGTACTGCGAGACAAGGACACAAACTAAACTGCATGGCAGAATCAGCTAGACAGGCTGAATGGCCTACTCCATTCCTACATTGAAACAGAGTCTGATCATGATCAGGAACAGGAACACTGGTCACATAGTGATGCTGAGGCCAATTATTACAATCTGCACCTCATCCAGCTCTCACATTCATTAAGTTAGAGAACACAGAAGAGGACTTTCGGGCCATCAAGTCTGCATCGTACTATCTACATTAGTCCCACTTTCCAGCACTAAGCCCATAGCCTTAAATGTTGTGACATTTCAAGTACACATCCAAGTACTTTTCAAAGGTTGTGAGATTTCCTGAATCTACTACTCTCCAAGGCAGTGCATTCCAGACTCCCATCATCCTTGGGGTGAAAACATATTTTCTCTAGTCCCCTTAAACCTCCCTTCAATATAAAATTGTACCAATCATTATCGACACTTCAACTAAGAGGAACAGCTACTTCCTTGGCTTACCCCATGGCCATGCCCCTCATAAACATTTTCATCTCTACCAGGTCCCCCCTCAACCTTCTCTGCTCTAAAGAAAACAACCTGAACTTATCAAGCCTGTCTTTTCTTAGCTGAAATTCTCCATCCCAGGCAACATCCTGGTGAATCTTCTCTGCACCATCTCCAGTGCAATCACAGCCTTCCTACATTGCAGTGACCAGAACTGCACTCTGTGCTCCAGCTGTGGCCTAGACAATGTCCTACACAGCTCCTTCATAACCTCCCAGCTCCTGTCAACAATCCTCAACTAATAAACGCAAGTATCCAACATGCCTTCATAACCATCCAATCCAGCCATTCTGATTACTTCAAGGATCTATGTAAATGTACAAAGCCTCATTTGAAGACACTTCCAAGATACCGTCCCCCCGTACTGCAGTAACTGACACCACCTTACTTAATAATGCAACACTACCTCCTCTTTTACCCTGTCTCAACTGAAGACCCTGGAATAACTTCCAACAATATATTCAAGTATCCTTCCTGACAGACACGTTGTCTTGGTTTGATAAAACACCTGTTGTGCTTAGTTCCCTCAACACAGGGTGGCTATACTCTCACACTGAACGGCCAATTCTCTCTGACCACGAGCTCCCCAGTGTGGACAGAGGTCATTCAGCCCACTGTCTCTGTACCAGCTCTTTGAAACATATTTCAAATTAACCTAGTGTGGAGCTAGAGGAACACAGCAGGTCAGGCAGCATCAGAGGAGCAGGAAAGTTGACATTTCAGGTCAAGACCCTTCAGAAACACGGAATCAGAAATTTCTGAAGAAGGGTCCTGACCTGAAACGTCAACTATCCTGCTCCTCTGATGCTGCCTGGCCTGCTGTGTTCCTTCAGCTCCACACTGTGTTATCTCTGACTCCAGCATCTGCAGTTCTTGCTATCTCCATCAAATTAATCCCACTTTTTTACTCTCAGTACTTCAAGTAATTAACTAACTCCCTTTCAAAAGTTACTATTCAAACTGTTTGGAGTGCCTCATCAGGCAGCTTAGCAACTTGCTGTATAAAATATTGCACATATCCTGTCTGGAACTGTTGCCAAATTCCTTAAGTATTTATTCCCTAGTTACTCAGCCTCCTCTGGGTGGAATCCATTATTTCCTGTCTACCGATCAAAGCAGATCATAATGTTCAACATTTAAATTTCCACTCATCTTTCCATCTCATTATAAGAGCCACAGATGTTTCTCCAGTAGCTAAAGTTCCTGACCCATGGCACAAAAAAAAAATCTACTTTGCACCTTCTCAGAGAGCTTGACATCAGTCCTAGATGTAGTGCCCAGAGATGGACACAGTGAAGTCGAACAAATACAAATCATAGAATTTTACAGTAGAGTAGGAGGTCATTCAACCCGCTGTGTCTGTACCGGCTGCCACAAGAGCTACCCAGCTACTCCCATCCTCAAGCCCTATAAATTCAATACTTTCAAATATACATCCAGCTCTTTTTTGACACCTTCCATGGGGTCCACCTCTACCACTCCCAGGCAGCGCATTCCAAATCCTAACAACTCTGAATAAAGAAGGTTCTTTTCATCTCACTCCCAGCTGTCTTGCTGACAATCTTGAAATTGTGATCCCTAGTTACTGACATACCAACTAGTACAAACAGAACATCCTTTTTCACCCCGTCAAAATTTTTCATAGTTTTGCATACCTCAAGAAGGTCACCTCTATTTTTTCTCTGCTTTAAGGAGAATAAGCCCAATATCTTGAACCTTTCCTCGTATGTAAAATCCCTCATTCCTGGTGTAAATTTGCTTTGCACTCGCCTTAACATTCTTCCTTCAATAAGGTGCCCAGAAGTGAACAAAATATTCCAAATGTGGTCTGACCAACGCTTTGTAGAGGTATACCATCACTTTCTTGCTTTTCTCACGGTGTCATGTGTACACAGACACCGTATAAAAAACACACACGATAAGCTGGTTAAGACACTAACAGCCCATGGGATCCAGGGCAATTTGTCAAATCGGATCCAAAATTGACTTAGTTGTAGAAGGCAGAGGGCGAAGGTCAAAGGTTGTTTTTGTTACCAGAAGCCGGTGTTCAGTGGTGTAGCACAGGGTTCAGTGCTGGGTCCCTTGATGTTTGTTGTGTGAACATTAATAATTAAGACATATATGTAGGAAGTACGATCAATAGGTTTGCGGATGACACTAAAATCAGTGGTGTGGTAAACACTGAGGAGGAAAGCTTTCAACTAAAAGGATGACACAGTGGAAAATGGAATTAATCTTGAAAAGCATGAGGTAATCGATTTTGGCAGGACTGACAATGGCCAGAGAGTACACAGTAAGTGGTAGGAGCCTGGGAAGTACAGAGAATTAGAGGGACCTTGATGTGCATGTCCACAGATCATTGAAGGCAGCAGGACAGGCAGGTAAGGTAATTGAGGAATTTGGGATACTTGCCTTTTAAGTCAAAACATTGAACACAAGAGTAAGGAGGCTGTGATGGAACTGTTTTGTAATGTTAGTCAGGCCACAGCTGGAGTACTGTGTGCAGTTCTGGTCGCCACATTATAGGATGTGATTGTACTGGAGAGGGGTGCAGGGTAGATTCACCAGGACGTTGCCTGGGATAGATCAGCTATGAAGAGAGACTAGATAGGCTGGTATTGTTTTCCTTAGAGCAGAGACGGCTTGACTGAGGTGAAGTTCTGAGGGTCCGAGGAAGGTTAGATAGGGAGAAGTACTTCCCCTTAGTACAGAGACACAGTCTTAAGACAAGGAACAGGAGGATTACAGAGCACCTGGAACTCACTGCCTGAAAGAATGGTAAAGGCAGGAACTCTCAAGATGCTAAATAATTTTGATAAGCACTTGAAATGTCACGGGCTACCAATAGTAGAAAATGGGATTAGAATTAGAGTCATAGAGTAATACAGCATGGAAACAGGCCCTTTGGCCCAACTGGTCCATGCTGACCATGGTGCCCACTCAGCTAGTTCTAATTGCCGATTTGGTCCATATCCTTCTAAACCCTTCCCATCCATGTACCTATCCAAATGTTTTTTAAATGCTGCAATTGTACCTCCCTCAACAACTTTCTCTGGCAACCCATTCCATATACACACCACTCTCTGAATGACGAAGTTGCCCCTCAGGTCTTTCTTAAACCTTTCCCCTCTCACCTTAAACCTACGCCCTCTAGTTTTCAATTCCCCTTCCCTGGGAAAAAGACTGTATGCATTCATCCTATCTATGCCCTTCGTTATTTTATACACCTCAATAAGGTCACCCCTCATTCTCCTATGTTTCAAGGAGTAAAGTCTTATCTTGGCCGACCTCTCCCTACAACTCAGACCTACCAGTCCTGGCAACAGCCTCGTAAATCTTCTTTGCACACCTTCCTGTTTAACAGTGTCTTTCCTGTAACAGGGTGGCTAAAACTGTACACAGTTTGTACAACTGTGGCCTCACCAACAACTTATACAACTGTAACATAACGTCTCAATTCCTTTACTCAGTGGCTTGACTAATGAAAGCCAGCATGCTAAATGCTTTCTTCACCACCCTGTCCACCTGTGAACTATGTACTTGTACTCCTGGGTCCCTCTGTTCCACAACACTCCCAGGACCTTACCATTTACTGTACATGTTCTGCCCTGGTTGCACTTTCCAAAGTGAAACACCTCACACTCATCTGTATTGAATTGCATTTGCCAATCCTCAGCCCACTTCCTCATCTGATCAAGATCCCTCTGTAATTTTTGATAACCTTCTTCACTAATTTTATATCATCCCAATTTTATATCATCCACAAACTTACTAATCATGCCTTGTACATTCACATCCAGATCATTTGTGTAAATAACGAATTACAAAGGTCCCAGCACCAACCCCTGTGACACACCACTAGTTACAGGCCTCCAGTCCAAGAAACAACCTTCAACCATCACCCTCTGTTTCCCAGCATCGAGCCAATTTTGAATCCAATTAGCTAGCTCTTCCTGGATCCCATGCAACCTAACCTTCATGACTAGTCTGCTGTGCGGGACCTTGTCAAAGGCCTGACGAAAGTCCACAGGCACCATCTACTGCCCTACCCTCATCCATCCTTGTGGTTACCTCTTCGAAAAACTCTAAAAGATTTGTCAGATGTGACTACCTCACACAAATCCCTGCTGACTAACCCTAATCAGACCTTGACTATCTAAATGTTCGTCGATCCTGTCCCTCAGTATCCTCTCCAATAACTTGCCTACCACCGACATCAGGCTCACTGGCCTGTAGTTCCCTGGCTCATCTTCGCTCCATTTCTTCGACCATAGAACAACATTAGCCACCCTCCAGTCTTCTGGAACTTCACCAGTGGCTAAAGATGAAGCAAAAATCTCTGCATGGGCCTCTGCAATTTCTTCCCTAGCCTCCTACAATATGCGAGAATGGACTTGATCAGGCCCAGGGCACTTATCTACGTGCTTATCTATGCGCTTTAAGGCTGCAAACACCTCCTCTCTGCTAATATGTATGCAGTTCAAAACATCCCCGCTTGTTTCCCTTATTTCCTCAGCATTCATGATTCTCTCCTCAGTAAACAGAAGAGAAATATTCATTAAAAATCTCCTCCATCTCTACACATGGACAGCCATGCTGCTCTTTAAGGGAACCAATTCTCTTTCTAGTGACCCTTTTACTCTTAACATAGCAATAGAACCTCTCAGGATTATCTTTAACCTTATCTGCCAGATCCATCTCATATCCTCTTTTTGCTTCTACACAGTCATCTAGGAATCCACTTCAGCCGGATAGGTTAAACCCAATATATACTTTCTTCTTTTTCCTGACCAGAGCCTCAATATGCCTCGTCAGCCAGGGATCCCTTAACCTGCCAGCTCTTCTCTTCACCCTAACAGGGACATAGTGTCCCTGGAATCTTGATATCACACTTTTAAATGCCTCCCATTTGCCAGTCGCTCCTTTTCCTTTGAACCAACTCACCCAATCGACCTCTGCTAGATCCTGCCCAATGGCTCCAAAATTGGCCCTGTTCCAGTTTAGCACTTTAACCTGTGAACCTGTCATATCTTTTTCCATATCTGTATTAAAACTAAGAGAGTTATGGTCACTGGACCCAAAGTGCTCTCCGACTGATACTTCAGTCACTTGCCCTATCTCGTTTCCTAACAGGAGGTCCAGTGTTACACCCTCCCGAGCACAACCCTCTACATTTTGATTTAGGAAACTTTCTTGGACACATGACAAATTCCACCCCGTCTGGACCTCTTACACTCTGGGCGATCCAATCAATACAGGGGGAATTAAAATCTCCAACCAACACTACTCTATTATTCCTACAGGTATCTGCAGCCTCTCTACACATCTGCTCCTCTAGTACCCGCTGGCTATTTGGGGATCTATAATACAGTCCCAATAGAGTGACAATCCCCTTCTTGTTTCTATATTCTAACTATATGGCCTCATTTGATGACCCCTTAAGAATATCCTCTCTAAGCATTGTTATGTCCTCCCTTACCAAAAAGGTAACGTCCCTCTCTTTGCTGACTTGTACTTCTGTATCCTGGAACATTCAGCTGTCTCTTGGATGTTTGATGACTGACAGCAGCAGGATGGGTTCAAGGGTGTCGTTCCATACTGTAAGAACTCTACAGCCACACCACCCCGCCGCACACGTGCACAGTCTCAAGACCTGAACAGAAGAGGGTCTAAGTCAAATATCCACTGCCCCCTGCTGGCGAATGTACGCACTGAATGGTTTGGTTGCACTTGCCCACCATGATGGATCAGCCCATTAAGGTATGGTGAGCTCACCGTCATGGTGAGTGGTTGAAGTGAGTAGTATTGATAGATTTAAAGGAAAACTAGATAAGTATTTGATTGTTGAGAAGAGAAGCAAGGGTTATGATGATAGATTGAGTGGAGAGAAGATGGGAAGAGGCTTGAAAGGAAAGGAGCACAGACATGGAGTGGTTGGGCCAAATGGCCCGTTTCTGAGCTGTAATAAGTGTGTTAGCTCACACTGAATGACCACTCAGCAAAGTGCTGGCCTAGAAGCAGCTCCTGAGAGAACAGGGCTCGGTTCTGAGTTTGAGCATGTGGACAGCTCAGCAACTTGTTATTTGTTATTTATAAACCTTGCCAGCAGTTCACCAACTCAAAACCCAACTGATGATGGCACATAACATCAGCGCCCACACTGCTTAGTACTGAGGGGCAGCTGTGTGAGAGAGTTGGGGGAAGAGAGAGAGGTGGGATGGAGGGGGTGGGGAAGGGGAAGACAGAGAGGTGGGGTGGGGAGAAGAGAAGAAGGAACACAAGGTGGATAGGGTGTGCAGAGAGGCACAGGAAGAGTGAGTGAGAGAGAGAGAGAGACAGTGTGAGAGTGTGAGAGTGAGAGTGAGAGTGAGAGAGAGAGAGAGAGAGAGAGAGAGAGAGAGAGAGAGAGAGAGAGAGAGAGAGGAGTGAAAGGGAATAAGATGGAGGGGGGACAGGGAGAGATGGAAAGGGAGGGGGAAGGATTGATACAGGACTGAGACAGGAAGAAACAGAGAACATAAGAACTAGGAGCAGGAGTAGGCCATCTGGCCCCTCGACCCTGCCCCGCCATTTAATAAGATCATGGCTGGACTTTCAGACTCAGCTCCACTTACCCGCCCACTCACCAAAACCCTCAATTCCTTTACTGTTCAAACATTTATCTAGCCTTGCCTTAAAAACGTTCACCGAGGTAGCTTCAACTGCTTCACTGGGCAGAGAATTCCACAGATTCACAACCCTTTGGGTGAAGAAGTTCCTCCTGACCTCAGTCGTACATCTGCTTCCCTTTATTTTGAGGTGATGCCCCCTAGTCCTAGTTTCACCTGCTAGTGGAAACAACCTCCCTGCCTCCACTTTATCTATTCCCTTAATAATCTTTATATGTTTCTATAAGATCTCCCCTCATTCTTCTGAATTCCAATGAGTACAAGCCAAGTCTACTCAGTCTGTCCTCATAATCCAAACCTTTCAAATCTGGAATCAACCGAGTGAATCTCCTCTGCACTCCCTCCAGCGTTAGTGTGGCCTCACCAGGACCCTATACAGCTGCAGCATAGCCTCCCTGTTTTTAAACTCCATCCCTCTAGCAATGACAGACAAAATTCCATTTGCCTTTTTAATTACCTGCTGCACCTGCAATCCTACTTTTAGCGATTCATGCACAAGGACACCCAAGTCCTTCTGCACAGCAGCGTGCCACAATTTTTTACCATTTAAAAACATAGTCCATTTTGCTGTTATTCCCACCAAAATGGATGACCTCACACTTATCAATATTGTACTTCATCTGCCAGACCTTTGCCCACTCACTTAGACTATCTATATCCCTCTGCAGACTTTCAGTGTCTTCTGCACACTTTGCTCTACCACTCACCTTAGAGTGGGGGAGGGAAGAGAGAAGGACGAGGGAGTGAGACATGGAGAGGGAGATAGAGTTGGGGGAAAGGCTGCTCGAGGGAAACGATCCAGAGTGACGCTGACACGGAATCTCATGATCCCAGCTGCAAGACAGACCCTTGGTTTGTTAACAACGGAGGCACAGAACACACAGGAACCAGAAATCTGGCAGCATGCTGCAAGGAGACAGCCAGCTGGCCCTATGCCACCAGGAAGCAATCCCTCTGCCTCTCCCTGTGTCCCAGCATATTCTTCCCATGTCCCAGGCCCATCACACTCTCCCTGCATCCCGTCACACTCTCTCCATGTCCCCAGTGCCGTCACGCTCTCCCAATGTCCCCACTGCCGTCACGCTCTCCCTGTACCGTAAGCACAAA
Organism: Ginglymostoma cirratum; assembly: GCA_024137785.1. NCBI lineage: Eukaryota > Metazoa > Chordata > Chondrichthyes > Orectolobiformes > Ginglymostomatidae > Ginglymostoma > Ginglymostoma cirratum. The sequence goes on from JAHRHZ010000078.1 coordinate 2,495,324, forward strand.
TCTCATTGATAACAGAAATGAGATTTGCTCCCTCTTGTGGTTTCTGTGTTCTTTGAATTCCTCTGGATGGAGGTACCAGCAGTGATGTGTCTGGAGGGGTTGGCTCTTTCCAATGGACTCTGTGGAGCTGGGAATGGTGGGCCAGCTCCAGCAGGAGTGGATACCTCACAGGCTCGTTGTCAGACAGGCTGCTGGCTACCATCAGCCAGAATCAGGCTGTACGCTCATCTACTGGATGTATACACTGATTACAGCCTGGTGAGGTCATTGCAGCAACTAGGGGGGAGTTTCACACTGAAACAACGGCCCATTGAACCACTCCAATTGAAGGGCTGTCAGTGGGGAATTTCTGGAGATGTTTCACCAACAATCCTCCAGGTTCACTTGTTACCCATGTATCCTGTTTTCAAACACTCCAAGGACAGACACAGCATAGGGTTAGATACAGAGCAAAGCTCTCCCTACACTGTCCCCATCAAGTATTGGGGTTGGATGATGTGGCATTGACAGTCTATTGGTTGGGGCTTGGTGCTGTGTGACTGCCTCGTCTCTATTCACTGGGATGTAAGAGTCCTCATTGTGGAAGGAGGCAGGGGCATGGTCAACAGTATGACTATAAGGGGCCTGACGGCACTGGCCAGACAGAGAGGTGTCAGGACTCTGAGTGGGAGACAGCAATAGGCCCCCAGCTGGTCACAAGGTGGGAAAGGGCCAGAGGGGTTTTAGGGATGTTGGGGGAGGGGGTAGTGAGAACGATGCAGTCCACTGTGTTTCTGGCTGCACAATGAGCCTGTGTATGGCACCAACTTCCAGTGAAATCTGTTTGTAAATCAAAGGGGAAGAGGACAAACACAAGGACAATATGGTGAACCTTCAGGAACCACAAGCTTAGCATCATCTGGAACATTGTATCCCATTCTGGGCACCACGTTCAGGAAGAATGTGAATCAGAGAGACAGCGAGCTGCAGAGGCTTACAGAATTGTTCCCTGGGTGGAAAGCCTGTAACTACCCTAACTAGCAATAACTACCATAACCAGCAATAACTATCCAGTTGTGTGGATAGGTTGGAGAAGCTGGGATTGTTATCCACTGGGGAAAAGCTTGAAAGGCGATTTGATCAAGGATGTCAAAATGACTAAGGGTCTAATCAGATTAACGATGGACAAATTGCTCCCAGTGAAGACGGTCGAGAATCAGAGAACATGGTTCATGGTGATGGCCAACAGCAGCAAAAACAAGACAAAGACAAACCTTTCTTTACACAGCAAGTGGTTAGGATCAGGAACACTTTGCCTGACTGTGTGGTGGAGGCAGACTCAATCAAGACTTTTAACGGGAAAGGAGAAACATATGCAGGATTCTAGAGAAAGGCAGTGGATTGGAACTGAATAACTGAACAGCACGGTCATGATGCCCTGAATGGCCTCCATTCAATGATCTTAAGTAGATCACCAGCACCTTCTCAAGAGTAACAAGGGTCAGAAACTAAATGCTGGCTTCACAAATGACCTCCATATCCCAAGAATAAATTAAAAACAAGGACAGAGATTCCGGCAACTGGATGAAATGCCAGCACACAGAACAGAGACTGAGAGCGTTGTGTCATACCAGACCTCTCACAAATATTCTCATTTCAGACAGGCTGGGGGCGGTGTTTCTACAGTGGTACCTCGGTATGTGACAGGCAGTACAGACTGAGAAAAGGAAGATAATCCTAAGGATTTGACCAGGAGATGTGGGCTGGGTTGGTCCTGGTGAGCAGATATGTGCGCCAAGACTAGGGGAGGGGTAGGAGGGGGGGTAAAAGGTCAGGTCAGTCAGGCTGAGAACAGCACTAGAAAATCATAGTGCGGCCCCTGGTCTCGATCACTGGATTAATGATTGTTGGATACAGGCACAATTGGAAAGGTGATAAAGATAGCGAGGGCAGTAAAGATATGAGAAGAGTGTTTGAATCACTTACCTGACCAGACATTTCGGCATGTGGAAAGCATGTCAGAGTAACAGGGAATAATAAAAACTGGTCTAAGCACGAGAGGGTGAGAAAACCTCAGGCTGGGCTCACTGTCAAACCCTCATTCCTGTCGCACATCATTCGAATATAAACATGGAGTCACCGGACTCAAAACGTTAACTCTGCTTTCTCTCCCCACGGATGCTGCCAGACCTGCTGAGTTTTGCTGGCAATTTCCTGTTTCAGATCTCCAGCATCCACAGTTCGACGTTTCACTTCATGAACAGCTCACCCTTCAATCCCGATACAAATATTTCTCATTTATATAAACGATTCAGATGTGAACATAGGAGGTATGGTTGGTAAGTTTACAGATGACACCAGAATTGGAGGTGTAGTGGACAGCGAAGAAGGTTACCTCAGAGTACAACGAGACCTTGTCCAGATGGGCCAATGGGCCAAGGAGTGGCAGATGGAGTTTAATTTAGATAAATATGAGGTGCTGCATTTTGGAAAGGCAAACCAGGGCAGGACTTATATACTTACTGGTAAGGTCCTGGGGAGTGTTGCTGGATAAGGACTTGAGTGCAGGTTCATAGTTCCTCGAAAGTGGAGCTGCAGGTAGACAGGGCGGTGAAGAAGGTATTCGGTACGCTTGCCTTTATTGGTCAGTGCATTGAATATAGGAGTTGGGAGGTCATGTTGTGGCTGTACAGGACATTGGTTAGGCCACTTCTGGCGTACTGCATTCAGTTCTGGTCTCCCTGTTATAGGAAGGATGTTGTGAAACTTGAAAGAGTTCAGAAAAGATTTACAAGGACATTGCCAGGGTTGGAGGGCTTGAGCTGTAGGGAGAGGCTGAATAGGCCGGGGCTATGTCCCCGGAGCATTGGAGGCTGAGGGGTGACCTTATAGAGGCTTATAAAATCATGAGAGGCATGGAAAGGGTAAATAGGTAAGGTATTTTTCCTGGGGTTGGGGAGTTCAAAACTAGAGGGTGCAGGTTTAAGGTGGGAGTGGAAAGATATAAAGGGGGCCTAAGCGATAACTTTGTCACACAGAGGGTGGTGCATGTTTGGAATGAGTTGCCAGAGGAAGTGGTTGAGGCTGGTACAATTACAACATTTAAAAGGCATCTGGATGGATATATGAATAGGAAGGGTTTGGAGGGAAATGAGCCAAATACTGGCAAATGGGACTGGATGAATTTAGGATATCTGGTCAGCATTGACAGGTTGGACCAAAGGGTCAGTTTCCTTGCTGTACATGACTCTAGACAACAAGTGAATTACGGGGAAGCAGTCTAGTCGTTATAAAGTATATTAATCGATTAACTTAATCTTTTATCCTGCCTTTGTGGTATTTAGTATTTTTAGGATTGTACTCTTTAGTTTTTTTGTTTCTTTTGCCTTTTAAAACTTGCCCCATCCTCTGGCTTAGCTCTAATCTTTGCCACGTTGTATGTTTCTTCTTGTCATTTGATGCTATCCTTACCTTCTCTGGTTAACCATAGTTTCCCCTTCCTAGAATCCTTATTCCTCACAGTGATATCTCTCTACTTTGCCTTGAACTATTTTCATAAATGTCTGTCATTATTCCTCAACTTCCTTTTTCAGTCCACTCCAGCCAATTCTGCCGTCATTCCTTTGTATTGATCCTCATTTTAGTTTAGCACTGTTGTTTCTAACCTAGGCTGCTCTTTCTGAAGCGGAGTGCTAAACTTGACAAGTGTTATCCTGAACAAAATGGCATGTAAACTCTCATAAAATACCCGCTTTCCGTAGAAAAGTAACAAAAGCGGACCATTACGAAGAGGAGTTGCTCATGGGTAAGTGAACCGTAAGGAACCAAACAGGAGAGAGTGGGAGATGTCATCAGTTAAGATCTAGCACCCTCACGAGCCAATCACAGATCGATCATTAAAATAAAACAAAGAGCTGCGGATGCTGGAGAAGCAAAACAAAAAGATATTGTTGGAGAAACTCAGCAGGTCTGGCAGCATCTGTGGAGAGCATGCAAAGTTATTGTTTCGGGTCCAGTGACCCTTCGTCAGAATGGATGGTAGCTATGAAATGCTGGTGGGTGGGTGGGCGTGCGTGTGCATGTGCGTGTTGGGGCCCAGAGACAGACAACAGCTTTTCGGCAGACAGATCGATCACATTACCCCTCAGCCAATTATAAATGAGCCTTACTTGGACCAATAAAAATCCCATTTTTTGGAAAAGCAAATGGTGATGCTGATTCCGCTTTTCCACTAACAGCTCTCCCACACTGAGGTGATGTTTCATTCTAAGGTTTTGGAGTAGATCTGTAGCTTGGGTTATGGGTGTTGAGGTTGGTTGGCTCGCCGAGCTGGTTTGTTGTTCTGCAGACCTTTCGTTACCTTGCTTGGTAACATCCTTAGTGCAGCCTCTGATGAAGCGTCGGTGTGTTTTCCCGCCTGGTTTTTAAACTCTGGGGTCCGTTGAGATGGATTGACTCACTTCCGGGTCTCCTCCGTAGTGGAATGTATATGGGGTCGAGTTCAATGTGTTTATTAATAGCATGCTTCGTGGAGTGCCAGGCTTCCAGGAATTCTCGTGCTTGTCTCTGCCTAGCCTGTCCCAGGATCTTGGTGTTGTCCCAGTCGAAGTGGCGGTTCTCCTTGTCCATGTGGATTTAGATGAGTGAGTAACAGCTCTCCCACACTGAGGCGATGTTTCATTCCTTTGGATCAGGCTTGAGAGGCTGAATGGCCTATTCCTTCCCCTGTTTTCATATTTCCCATTACCCTCTCCTTTTGACTTGCCCCACCATTTCCTTTGTTTTCATCTCTGCCGCTTCCCCCCCCGTCTGTAGCAAGCCCTCCATTTTGACCACCTACCCCTCCCTTCCCCCATCCCGCCCCGCTCAGAGCTGCTGAGCCTCATTAAACCTCTGCTGTCTCTTAAACTCTTCCAGATCTGAGGAATGGTCATTGAACTGAAACATTCATTCTGTCTGTCTCTCCAGATGCTGCCAAGAAACGGATTTCCTCTCTGAGAAAGGCCACATCTTTCAGATATTTGGTTAACGAATCCAGAGTGACATAAGGAGAATTGTTCTTATGCTGGGAGTTAACACGATAACTGAGGAAACAGAGAGGGAACATGAGGAGAAATCCGTTGCTTTTGCCTTACGAACTTGCAAAAAAAGAACTTGCTATGTAACGGCTCATCAGCAGAGTTATAGCTCATGGAATAAATTGGACAGTAGCAACGTGGATTCGGAATTGGCTGAGGGATAGGAATCAGTGAGTAATGGTTAACACAAGATTTTCAGTTTGGAGGAAGGGGAGTTCCCCAGGGGTCAGTGTGGGGATTCATGCTTTTCCTGATATAAACTAATATTCAGGATTTTGGCATGCAGGGATCAGTCGCAGGCCAACTCTGGGTTCTTTCCTTTCAGACCTGTTAACTCTGTGCCAAGCTGCTCCTGATACTAATTCCACCCCTTGCCAAACAGCTCTCACCTCAATCTCCTGGACCTGCTCCTGGTTGGTTGCATACATGTGCTGCAGCGAATCTTCCAGCTCCTTGTTTCGCTCGAGAAGGGTTTTGCCCAATTCTGCCGCAAGATGCAGGTCTGCAAGAAACACAAATGTGTATAGTGCGGCACAAAGTTAAAAGAAAAAGCTTGCGATTACATCGTGTTTCTCATAACCCCCGAGGCATCCTAAAGCGTTTTACAGCCCATGATGTTTCTATCCAAGTGCAGTCATGGAAATATAGGAGATAGGAGCAGGGGTAGGTCATTCAACTCTTCAAGACGGCTCTGCCATTCAACATGATCATGGCTAATCAGATCAATCACTGTTGTAAGATTGGCTCCTATAAGCAGACAGCAAGGTCCCACAAAACAGAGTAATTGAATCATTAAATGATTTTAGTTGAGACTTAAATGTTAGCCAGGACTCCACAGGGAACCCCCATTCATGCTCTTCTGTGAATAGTGCTATGGGATCTTTCTCTCCACCTCAGAATTTTCTATATTAATTGAAGATGCTACTTCTGACAATGCAGCACTTCAGTGGTGCTGCGGTGCCATCATCTGACACAGAAGTGACAGTGATACCTTTAAGGAAAAGATTAATTCCTTATTCAACTTGGCTTTTCACCTGTTACACAAGTTTCAATGTTTGGAAGGAATTAACATGGAATCCCTAGGATCCTAGAAGCAGGTGTATGCCATTCGTACCTGTTACACCACTCAGTGAGATAGCAGCTCATCTGATAGGGATCTCACTTCCATCGATTTTAAACTGATGAGTATTCTGCAACATGATGTCCACATCCTACCCCCACAGATATCTCAGCTGTCACAATGAAATGATATTTTGTCTGTCAGGAATCTCAGACCTCCTGTTTCTTGAATAAGATCAGCAGCGCTTGCTAAAACTGAAATTTGTTCCATAAAGAATGGGCTGAAGTAATTATTTGATAGATACAACTTCACTCTGGACAAAAAGATATGTAAAGAGTGTTAGAATAGATTTTGACCAGCTCTCCCCCTTGAACTTGAGAATGGTAAACTGTGGGCACTCTGCAGTAAACACTGTTTTTTGAAATTGATGTTGGAAAATGTCACTGACAGTATGACATGATCTGAGTGTTTTCTGTCTGTTTGTCCCTCTAATATACAACAAAATGACCAGGTTTGTATTGAGACAGATGTCTTGAAGTTTATTAACAACACCACCAACAGCAATTTACACTGCTATAACATCTTGGGTTTACATATAGTCTGGGTTCTGTGCTTATTTGCCTACATTGAGCAAAGATAGGTACGACTATTACTACCACCATTGGTGGGGAGGTGGGTACCTTTAAACTGGAATGGGAGATGTTGTGGTCGCATTTAACTGTCTTAAAGGTGCACTGCCTATCTGGGATCTGTGCAGTAATACAACACCGTAATAATTCATATTGTTATCTACTAGCTCTGAAAACAATAAAAGCCTTGGTGTCGCAAGGGAAAAGTTTCTATTCTGTTTTTTTTTTAAACATAAAAAGGAATGATCCAAGAGAGAGAACAAGAGACAGTGAGACAGAGAGCTGAAATCAAGGACCGTTAACTAGAGAGGTGACTGATTGATAAATGTTAAACATTTTTTGAATTGGGCAGAACTTAAACTAGTAGCAGAGAGGTACAAGCACTGGATAGTTAACATATTTGATATAAAACTACAAATGATCATTGTACATGTCTAAACATGAAACATCAATTAGTTAACAAAAACACAATCAAAGATGGCAGGGCAACTATGTGTTGCAGCTGTCATATGTGGGAGCTGCTGGACACCTTCAGTGATCTACAGCAATCACATCCACAGCCTGAGGAACTCTGGAATCCAGCTTCGGGGAGGGGAATAGTTGCCAGGACGTGTTGTTTGAGCCATAGTCACGCCCTTTATGCTAAGTACTGTATGAGGATCCAGTAGGTAAAAGGAACCTTAGCCCTGCCAATTATCCAACAGGACTGAGGTACTTATAGCCAATGACAAGGGAAGGGACTGCAGGGAGAATGGACAAACTGACCTCAGCTACTTTGTGCAAGAGCACAGTAAAATAAAAAAGAATGTAACAGTATCGGCCAGTGTACGGGCTAACGGCATCCCCTCAGGGCTGGAGTGGGAGGTAAAGGATTGAGTTGGCATGGTCCACATGGGAACCAATGAAACAGGGAGAATCAGGACAGAAGGTTCTGTATAAAGGGGTATGACAGTGAGAACTGTATTCCCTTTTTAATTATCTCCAGATTACTACCTGAGCCATGAGCAAATTGGTAGAGTGTAAACAAGATCAGACGTGAAAATGTGTGGCTCAGTTGAGATGGGCTATGATTCTGATTCTTTTTCTGCAGCGTTTATCTTGCCGTACTGCTCAAAGTAAAACCCAACAGATTGCAAGGCAATGTGACATCATTTCCAAATATAAAGTTATCCTCACACACAGGCAGTGCTGGGGACACAAACGGATCAAAGAAAGCAACAGCATGTGAAACGAAATGGCTTAACTGAAAACAAAGCTTTGGTGGTCACCGTCAACAGCTACAGAAATGTATGGAACACTACCTCAAGTTGTATCCACGAAGAACACAGTATCCCAGGAAGTGCTAGGCACCATAGAAAGACTGACTGCCACAGCAGAGCTGGATACCAAACTGACAGAGAAGAAAGCTGTATTCAGCAGGCACAGGAATCTGACTGTCCAGTCTCTGCTGGAGGGACAGCGCACTGCCACACTGCCAGGTGTGACTCAAAGACTGTGTACAGGAACAGGACCCTGCGCAGGAAAAAAAGTAATTGCACTAAATACTGAAATATCTCCCCAACGGGCACAGTGGGACAAGTGCTTGCCTGCGTTGTCCTTATCAGTCGGCAGATTCTATTTGAACATCTCCGTTCCGAATCAGAGTGTGGATCCAGAACTGGAAAATCTCAGTCCAGCAGCTGCAAGAGAAACACACTGAACAAAAGAGACCACAATACATTGCCTTGATTGTTCTCTCTAAGGCATGCAACCACGTGAGCAAGCTAAGTCTGTTCATGCTGCTGGAGAAAATGAGCTGCTCAATGTGAATCCCTCTCTCCATGACAACAGGCAGCAATGACAGTCAACATCAGAACTCTCCGAGTGGGGTCAAACAAGGTTATGTGCTGGCATCGACACTCTTTGGTGTATTCTCTTCTTTGCTGCTGTCCTATGTCTTCAGATCATCAACAGGATGTCTGCTACAAACCGGAATGGACAAAGTTGTTCAGACTTTCTTGCCTGGATCTCAATACAGGGTACAACAAGTCTTCATCAGTGAGCTGTTCAACTTTAACGATTCCATAATTTCATTCCACACAAAGAAACACTTTAAGCAGCAAGAAGATACACTTCCCCATGCCTGTTAAGAGTCTGGTTTGATTCTCAGCATCAGGAAGTTGGGAATCATTGTCCAAGACGTCAGTGCTGATAGATGGCAGCATGGCAACGTTACGCAGAAATCTAGGTCATACAATTACTAGCAAGCTATCGCTCTACGCTGAAATGAGAACACATACCACAGAAACTCCAAGCTGGATAAGAGCATATGGGACCACAGTTACCTGACTGAGAACATCAAACTGTGAATCTACCAAGTGCCTGTCCCCTCAATGCTCTCTTCTCCAATGGAGACCTGAACAACCGATGGTGGGCAGGAACAGTTTCCTCCTTCACTGTTTCAGACTTTTGGCACCTCTTGGCGGGACAAGGTGGTTGATTCAGACGTTAGTGCGTGTGCTAATCCCAGCATCAGCCACTCCTGGCTCAGCCATCCTCATTGGATGGAGGACAGCCATAAATCCAAAGCCCTTCTGTCTGGTGAGCTGGGCACTGGGGCATGGCCTCCCAGGCATCAGTACCTCCATCTGCAGTGGGCAAACACATTGACCCTGCCAACTGGAGACAGTTGCTGGAGCCTGACTGTTTGGAGCAACATGGAAAAGGCAAGCAGAAACAAAAAAAGGTGCTCAGCTGGCTGAGAAGATGATAGAGGAAACAGACAGCAGCGAGTCCTACTCCTTCTCAACCTGCTCACCCTACAGCAAGTGTGGCAGAGAGGGCCATACCAGCATGGGGCCCCTGAGCCACACCACACAACAATGCTGAATGGAGACAACCACTGTGGTATACAGACATTGTCTGATAGATGGAAGGCTGCCAAAGGACAGAGTTCTCCTCTTAGAGAATCATTTGTCTTTGGAATTCTCTTCCCCGGACAGCAGATGAAGTTGGGTCATTGAATACAGTGAAGACCAAATTAAATGGACTTTTAATCTCTGGAGCTTGGGGGTGGAGGCACGGGAATGGGAGTGGAATTAATGTCACAATCAAATCAGCATTGGTTCAAGGAGCCAACTGGCCTACTCCCCCACCTCCTCCTACTTATTATGTTCTTATGACCATAATCCACATCCACAATAAAAGCAAGAACAATGTGATCATTCTGTATCCAAACTAGGCCGTGAGACAGAAAACAGACACCCTTCTTTGTGGAGAGATAAAAGGTACTGCAGATGCTGGAGAATCCGAGATAACAAGCA
>JAHRHZ010000078.1:2505771-2518026 GCA_024137785.1 Ginglymostoma cirratum
CTCTTCCCCTCCCCCATTTCTGATGAAGGGTTTAGGCCCGAAACGTCGAGTTTTCCTGCTCCTATGATGCTGCTTGACCTGCTGTGTTCATCCAGCCCCATGCTTGTTATCACCCTTCTTTGTGGATACAGCTTAGCGACTATCTGTCCTACTGCTCTTTCTATTCCCTAGCATTAGAGGTGCTCCCTCCACGTACAGACATTTTTAATCTACCTATCCAGACATGTTATGACATATGTCTGCAGCAGGTGGGACTTAAACTCATACCTTCCAGCCCAGAGGCCTGGACATTATCGGCACCACAAAAGCCCCACCTACATGTAAATGCTCAGATAATAAATAGTCATTGCCTGTTTCTTTTTAATTCTAAATAAAGACATTAACAAACGTAACAATGCGATTAACCAGAAATTAACAGACAGACCAGGAGGACAGTGGGGAGCAATGAGAATAATTGATCTGGATTGTCTCTAACAAAGGGCTGAAAGATAATTTTGCTTGCTACAAACTCCTGGATCCAACGTCCGGGTAACATGGACAATTAGCTGGGACATAACGTTTAACAAAGCAAATCTTCACTTGTTGGGAGCACACTCCTAATAACTTCCCAAGCAACAACTCCGCTCTTAACACTCCACAGTCTAATCGTCAAATGTTATTGCACTAATCTCATAGTTATGTTGCTATATCAGTAATCCACAGAACAGAAGGTAAATCCCTTCTGGCAGTTTGAGAAGCTGATTGAATTTTAAAAATCCCAAATGAAAGGCTGGAGCCTCAGTTATAATGAGCATGTAGCTGTTAGATTACCCCAAAATCCACATTCAATTCATGAAGATTCTTAACAAAATCAAAGCTGGACATCATTCCCCCATCTGATCAATATATTCCCCACACTGATCTATACGTTCTCTCCAATTTGATCTACAATATTCTCTCAATTTGACCTATACACCCCCGCCTGATCTTTACATGGCACCACCCCCATCCCCAGTCTGACCCTAAACCATCCCGCTCCCAGTCTGACCCTATAACAACACCCTCCCCCAAGTTGGACCTGTCCAGCCCTAGTTCCACAACAGGATAGCTGTCTTTTATCAATCCATTCCATTGGAACAAACTGCTATGCTTCAAGCTTGAGGCTCAGCATCACTATCCCAGGGCAAGAAGCGAGGGCCAACAAACGCCCACCTTGTCAGTGGTGTCAACATCCCAGCAATTATCTTTTAAAAATCGTCACCAAATAGGCCAATGTTGCATTTATATTGGACAAAACAGAGCTACCACACAACAATGATCTTCCTTCTGTCACTCAAAGAACAACAGAATCAATTATCAACATGATCTTAAGGGTTATTTGTACAATCGATCCAGTGACCAGTTATCATCGTAGATTTTAGTATTGGAGATGGAGGCTGACAGACATTCTCAAAATTGTTAGGGAGGTGATAACCTAACTAGACTGTGAGACACTCTGAAACACCATATTAACAAACGGTTCTAACTTCTACATTTCCAAACAGTTTCAGATAAAACTTTGAGCCACACGAAAGGTAATTTACAGCAAAGCTGTGGGACATCCAATGTGAGCCCGGGGACGTATAAGAATCTGAAAAGGCAGGAATCGAGAATCTATTAAAGAGGATGCACTGGAGTGTGAGATGGATGAGGGTACTGAGCAGACTCAGTGATGGGATTTAAACCGTTTCCAATTTAATTGAAAGACTTAGATTCAAAAGGCTAAGGTAAACTGGCTAAAATAGAGGTGATACCAAAGTGGAACGAGCAGTAGAAACAGGGGAAGTAGTTCAGAAATTGCAGAGTAGGTTGGACAAAGTCAAGAAGTGAGAAGAACAATAATGGATGGAATTTAAGCTGGACAATTGGAAAACACAGGTCGTAGGAAGGGAAAATGTACAACACAGTCTCCTCAAATGGGGTTGAATGAATGAGGTTGGAGTTGAAAGAGACGAATATTCACATTTGCCAACTGATGCAGCACAACAGTCAATGCCCCATCACACGTGGCACTATACGGAGAGAACAAGTCACAGGAAACTATGACCGAAGGGGCGGTTCTGGTTAGACCAAGCCTCGAGCCCCAGTCAATTGTATAGGCAAAGTGAATCCAAGGTATTGATCCAAATTGTGCAAGTAGAATAAAACATTCACATTGTTAGAAGGTAGCTGAAGGGCTGATATCAGGGAATTTATCTTCACAAAGACTGAAATGAACTTTTGGAAACAGGAGTGAGAACAAACACTTTGGAATCATAGAAGAAACAACTCAATGTTGAAACTGGGACACTCCGTGAGTGGTTAAGATTCCAAGGGGTTGAGTGGCCTCCCTCAGCCATAATTATTGTGTGACTGCAGAATGGAATGAAATCTCAGGTATCAAGGCAGTGCCTTGATTTAGCCTGGGTTTCTGTGAGGTAACTTACATCAGTCAGGTGTACAATTGTGATTCTAATCTTGCAAAAGTAGAGAGGTAAGTAATAAACAGACAGACACAACCAGGGTTCCTGCTCACAATCCAGTGGGGTCTGTCTGCAGGTCTGTGGAGGTGACTGGGATGTCTTCCTTGCTAGACAAGCACGTTGATGCAGTCACTGTTGGTTCAGGGGGCAAAGAGAGCTGTAATGATAGGCATGGTGGCTCAGTGGTTAACACTGCTGCCTCACGGCGCCAGGGACCTGGGTTCAATTCCACACTTGGGCAACCGTCTGTGTGGAGTTTGCATGTTCGCCCCGTGGCTGCGTGGGTTTCCTCCGGTTTCCTCCCACAGTCCAAAAAATGTGCAGGCTAGGTGGATTAGCCATGGGAAATTGCCCATAGTGTTGAGAGATATGTAGATTAGATGGGTTATAGGGGGAAGGGTCTGGGTGTGATGCTCTGAGAGTCGGTGTGGACTTGTTGGGCCGAAGGGCTTGTTTTCACACTGTAGGGACTCTAATCTTTTCTAATTCTAAAATTCACGACATGGGCATCGATGATAAGGAGCATCACAGGTTGGTCTGAAAAATACAATAGAGGCCTTCTTTATTTCTAATTAGAGGTGGCCTTTCACAATCAGGGTAAGGCACTGAAAGAGTCAACAGAGTGGCAGTTGGACTGAAGCCATATATACACCAGATTGACCATGGGCAGCTGCTTCTCACCTAGCAGTGAACCAGTTAGGGTTTTTAGAACAATTGGAAATCTTCATGAACACGTTACTTACAGCAGTGTGTCAATCAAATTTAAATGGAAAAACTGACAAAGTTCCGGCAATAGGACCGAAGACTTGTGTTCCAGAATTTACCGCCTCCCCCCCTCCCCCGCACCCCCGCACCCCATCCCCCACCCCCGGCCAAGTTCTTCCAGTACACTTACAACACTGGCATCTACCCAACAATGTGGAAAATTGCCCAGGTATGTCCCGTACACAAAAAGCAAGATAAATCCATTATTGGCTCATTGGTCTCTTCTTGATCATTCATAAAACGATGGAAGGTGTCAATAACGGTGCCTATTAAGCAGCAGCTGCTCAGTAATAACCTGCTCAGTGATGCCCAGTTTGGGTTCTGCCAGGGCCACTCAGCTCCTGACCCCATTACAGCCTTGGTTCAAACATGGACAAAAGAGCTGAATTCTAGGGGTGAGGTGGGATTGGCAGCCCTTGACATCAAGGCCATATTCAACCAAGCGTGGCACCAAGGAGCCCCTGCAAAACTGGAATAAATGGATAGCGATGGCAAAATCTCCGCTGGTTGGAGTCATACCTGGCACACAGCAAGATGTTTGTCGTTATTGGAGGTGAGTCATCTCAGTTCCAGGAGATCCCTGCAAGAGTTCCCTCGGGGTAGTATCCTAGGTCCAACCATCTTCAGCTGCTTCATCTTTGACCTTCCCTCCATCACAAGGTCAGAAGTGGGGATGTTCCTGATGATAGCACAATGTTCAGCACCATTTCTCAGATACTGAAGCAGTCCGTGTTTAAACAAAATCTGGACAATATCCAAGCTTGGGTGGACAAGTGGCAAGTAACATTCGCGCCACACAATGACCACCTCCAATGAGAGAATCTAACCACTGCCCCTTGAAATTTAAATGGTGTTACCATCACTAAATCCCCCACTATGAAAATCCAGGGGGGTTATCATTGACCAGAAACTCAAATGGACAAGAGCAGGCCAGAAGCTAGGAACACTGCGGTGAGTAACTCACTCCCTGACTCCTCAAAGCCTGTCCACCATCTACAAGGCACAAGTCAGGAATGTGATGGAATACTCCCCACTTGCCTGGATGAGTGCCCCAACAACACTCAAGAAGCTCAACACCATCCAGGACAAAGCAGCCCCCACTTCATTGGCACCACATCCACAAGCATCCACTCCCTCCATCACTGATGCTATGCAGCACCAATGTGTACTGTCTACAAGATACACTGCAAAAATTTACCAAAGATCCTCAGACAGCACCTTCCAAACCCACAAACACTTCCATTTAGAGGGACAAGGGCAGGAGATACATGGGAACACCACTGCCTCCAAGTTTCCCTCCAAGCCACTCTACAGCAGATCCTATTCTTACATATCTTATAATTGTTCTGTTCTTCTGAACCTCAATTCTAAGTCTATCAGAATTACTAACAATGTTCTCTTAAATCTACTCTCGGGTTTAAAGATTCTACAAACGACAAGGCTTGATGACTGATGACACTGGAATCGCAAGCCCAGGGGAATTAATGGCCTCCCAGCTTCTCACAGCCGACCACCTCATGGAAACCCAGAACCGATGCCCAAACAGAACGAGAACAAGATCTGACCCCATGGTGACCCAACATCGAGGAGGCCCCACCAAACTGGCTGCAAGACACCAACCACCACTCCACCTACCCCCACGCCGCCCCAATTCCATGGCGCTATCATTAAAACAACTAGTTCTCAGGGCCCCACTGGGAGGACACACATATCCCTCAGAGCAGCAGGCCTCCCTCACTGATCAAGTAGGAACAGTGACCTAACCAGGAAACGTGGGACACACGCTGGACTTCGGGTGAGACTGAAAAACTTTGGGGTTTCAAATCCCTCCTCCGCAGCATACTCCTTGCAAATATCCAAACCATTGAGAATAATATGGATGAATTTAAAGCTGGACACACCTTTCAAAGGGGGAATTGAGAAACTGCTGTGTGCATTGTTTTATAGAGAGATGGCTCACTCCTGCTACACCTGACTGTGCCTTACAACCTGAACGTTTCTCCATACATCACATGGACCGCACTGCGTCCTCAGGCAAGGCAAGGGGCAGTGGGGTCCGCCCCCTGATCAACACCTCTTTGTGCTCAGATGTGGTGACCCTGGTGAGTTACTGCTCCCTGGGCCTAGAATATCTAACAGACAAGGGCCGTCCCTTCTACCTGCCACACGCGTTCACCTCCGCTATCCTGACAGCGGCCTTCGTCCCACCCCACATGGAAGTGAAGTGCGCAGTTGATGCAATACACAGTGCCGCAAACAGTCTCGAAACAGAAAACCCCCAAGGCCTTGCCCATTGTAGCTGGTGACTTCAACTTAGCCTACCTCCAGAGTATGCGACCAAAATATCATCTCCTGTCCCACCAGAGCTCTGAACATCCTTGACAATTGCTATAGAACCAAAGATGCCTACTGCTCCAGGCCCCATCCACATTTCGGAAAAATCAGATCACAATGCTGTGTCCCTCCTCCCATTTATAAGCAGAAATTGAAGTGTGATGGCCCACTACGGAAGGTAGTGCAGTGCTGGTCAGAGGCAACAGAAGGGCTCCTATGGGACTACTTACAAGTTGGTGGACTGGTCCATATTCAAGAACTCAATGGCCAACCTAAATGAGTATGCCACTACTGTCACTGACTTCATTAGTAAGTGTGTGGATGACTGTGTGCCAAAGAAGTTAATCCGAATGTTCCCCAACCGGGAACCATGGGTGAACCGGGAGATCCACTCCCTGCTCAAGTCAAGGTCTGAGGCTTTTAAGGCAGACAACCCTGACCCATTCAGGAAATCCAGGTACGACCTTTGTAAGGCCATCAGAGATGCTAAGAGGCAATACAAAACTAAACTAGAGACCCAGACCAACTACATCATTTGTGGCAAGGCTTATATGACATAATGGGCTACAAGGTGAAGTCGAACAGAATCGTGGGCAACAGCACGTTCCTACCCAACGAGCTCAATGCATCCTAAGCTCGTTTTGAACAGAAGGTCAGTGAAACAATGCCATCTATCCCAACACACTCAGTCAATGCCGCAGATGTTAGCTTGGCCTTCTTGAGAGTGAACCCACAGAAAGCGACTGGCCTGGATGGAGTCCCCGGCTGTGCACTCAGATCTTGTACAGACCAGCTGGTGGGAGTATTCGCAGACATCTGTGACCTCTCCTTACTCCGATCTGAAGTCCTCACCGGCTCCAAGAAGGCCACCATCATCACAGTGTCAAAAGAAAATCATGCCTTAATAACTACTGAAGTGTTTTGAGAGGTTAGTCATGGCTCACATCAACTCCAGCCCACCAAACCGCCTTGATCCGTTATAATTCACCTACTGGCACAACAGGTCCACAGCCAAAGTCATATCCCTGGCCCAACACTCATCCTTGGAACACGTGGATAACAAGGATACCTACATCAGGCTTATACAGTTACAAGTTATACAGTTCCACCTTCAATACGATAATTCCAACCAAACTCCAAGACCTAGGTCTCAGTTTCCCTCCTCTGTAACTGCATTGACCCGCAGACTGTAATCAGTAAGGATAGGTGACAACACCTCCTCCACCATAATCCTCAACACCGGTGCCTCGCAAGGCTGTGTACTCAGCCCCTTACTGTATCTCCTTATACACTCAGGACTCTGCCCTAACTCCAGACACACGTTTGCTGACGACACCACATTGTAGGTCAGATCTCAAACAACGATGAGACAGAATACAGAAAAAAAAATTACAGCATGCTGTTAAGTGCTCAAAGATAACAATCTCTCCATCAACGTCAGCTAAGTGAAGCAGCTGGTCATTGACGTCAGGAAATGGAGTGGAGGGCATGCCCCTGTCTGCATCAATGGTGCTGAGATAGAGATGGTTGGGAACGTCAAGCTCCTGGGAGTGATGATCACCAACAATTTGTCCTAGTCCACCCACTCTGACGCAACGGTCAAGAAAGCACAACAATGTCTCTATTTCTTCAGGAGGCTAAGGAAATTCAGCATGTCCACAAGAACTGTTACCAATTTTTATAGATGCACCTATCTGGATGCATCACAGCTTGGTATGGCAACCGCTCTTCCATAGAACAGAAGAAACTACAGATCCTTGAACACAGCCCAGTCCACCACAAACCAACCTTCCATCCGGTGACTGCATCTATACTTCCCGCTGCCTCGGGGAAACAACAAATTGTGACTATAAATTAATTGGTCCATCCTGACTTGGAAATATGTCGACGTTCCTTCACTGTTGCTGGGTCAAAATCCTGGAATTCCCTCCCTAAGGGCATTGTGGGTCCATCTACAGCACATGGACTGCAGCGATTCAAGAAGGCAGCTCACCCCCACCTTCTCAAGTGGCAACTAGGGATGGGGAATAAATACTGGTCAGCCAGCGATACCCACATCCTACGAGTAAATTAAAAAAGGAATGAGGGCACTGCACGTGCAGAATTAATATATCAACATGTACAGGTTGGCAGGATGCCTTATTTTTGTGCAAAGACTGGGAAATCAGTATGGGATACATACGCTCTTAATTGATCCCCTCAAATTGCTTTCACAATCAATGCTGTACCCCAGTGTTATACAGTGGCAGACCTGTCCCCACCAGTGCGGTACCCCAGTGTTATACAGTAGCAGACCTGTCCCCACCAGTGCTGTACCCCAGTGTTATACAGTAGCAGACCTGTCCCCACCAGTGCTGTACCCCAGTGTTATACAGTAGCAGACCTGTCCCCACCAGTACTGTACCCCAGTGTTATACAGTGGCAGACCTGTCCCCACCAGTGCTGTACCCCAGTGTTATACAGTAGCAGACCTGTCCCCACCGGTACTGTACCCCAGTGTTATACAGTGTCAGACCCGTCCTACCATTATCTTACTCCTTTTTTTCAAAAGTACCTTAAAGCATTCTGGCCAGACACATTCTAAGTTTGGAGGAACTAAATATTGAATCAGAATTTAAAAAGACACAACATGAACATTTAATCCACATCTTCCCTTCCTACAGACATCTTACGACTCTCGAAAAAGCTCATTGTATGTAAAGAGGCTACTGAATTGTAAATAAAGCTGCTGTGCTCTGCATAAATTCACGCTGACATGAATAAATATATTGTGAAGGTCAAGTATGCTTGATCTACTTAAAGTGCTTGCTGTTGTATGATTAAACCTAACACTGGGTGAATGCTGCAGGGCATCCAGATCACATTTGTTCCATGTACGAACAAGGAGTGTCCTTAAACATGAGAATTTTGTTTTAAACCTGCCAGATTGTGAAATTTCCAGCCCCAACCAAGAGGATTCCCTTCTCACTCTAACACACTAGTGTATAGTCCGGATTGTCACAGGAATGCTGCCGAGCAGAACACAGCCCTCCCAAATGACAGCACACTCAAGTGAACAATTCTCCTTCATTGCAAAGCGAAGGAAAATAATTCTCTGTGAATTTAAATTGATTACATTGGACTATTCATCCAATAGCCCAGAAACTGCATGCGCTCAACGTAAATAAAACACTGCCTCAACTTGTAACGTACTATTCTAAACTTGCAGCTCATCACCTGCAAGATGTCAGGTCTCAGCTCCTAGTGGTCAGGTGACACAGGATAGAGGGGCTGAGTTGCCTGGGATTTTGTCCCCAGCACACTCCAGGTAAGAAGCAACCAAATATACACGTTACATGATCGTGATATCTGCGCAAACGTTGGATTGTGCACTCGTGAAATCAAAATGTGGCAGAAACTCACTCTCTTGCTCTCTGATCAACTATCTGGTCTGTTATTTTTGTCAGTCCTCCATAATCTCCTTTGCATCTCTCTTCAGCTGTCTCTCTAATATTTACAATCAATCTCCTCCTCTAGCATGTCGCATTTTCTTGAGTCACTCCCACGTCCTGTTTACACACCTCATCAGTTTTCTCCGCTCACTGGCTCTCCTTGTATACTCCACTACACCTCCCCCCTCCCCTCTCCCTCTCGAGACACATATTTCTCATTCCTCTCTCTCTCTCTCCAGCAGTCCTCCATCTTACACTCACTGCCTGAGGGTTTAATTCCTTTACTTCATACTATAATCACAATACAGCAATTCTGTTCGGCTCCAGGAACAAACACCTCAACATATAGTCCAGCTTCTGGCCCTTTGAGCAGTTAAAATTTTTATTTTTGCAATAAAAAGGGTGAAACTGATTGCAATTTGAAATTCTCTCTCTCTCTCCACCTTAATCTCTTTGTCCCTCTCCCTTATTCCCCTTTCATCCATCTTTAGCTGGTCTCCCACCTCACCCCTATCTCTACACTAGATTTTCACGTTTCTGTTCTGGTGCCCTGTATTTTAAAGATGTGCTCCAGTCCCTACCTTTACCATTTCTCCCCTATCTCCCATTCCCCTCGCTTTGCTCACCTTGTTCCAAGTCCTGCTGATCATACCAGGGCTCGTCTTCCTCAGTCTCGAAGTCATCCATGCTGTGGTTATTGCTGATCATGGGGAAGCGGCTTGCAGGCGTGCCTGGCTCTTGTTGCTCTGGTCCTGCCTGGAGATGCTGGTCCCAGCCCCCGTTGTCTCTCTGCAGAGACAGGGACTGGGATGCTCTCGCTTCGATACAGATACACTTGCTGCTGTGCTGTCTACAGCGCTCAGTCTCTCCGACGTGGCAACGGCTTAAAGCCTGGATCTCACTGACTCATTGCCATACTCCACAGCCCCCACACACAAAAAAACCCTCCTTGCAACTCGAAAGC
Source organism: Ginglymostoma cirratum (assembly GCA_024137785.1). Lineage (NCBI taxonomy): Eukaryota > Metazoa > Chordata > Chondrichthyes > Orectolobiformes > Ginglymostomatidae > Ginglymostoma > Ginglymostoma cirratum. The sequence goes on from JAHRHZ010000078.1 coordinate 2,515,746, forward strand.
AAGAAGTTACCAGAACCTTCAACCCCGCTCTCCCAACTCCCCACTGCCATCTAGCAAAGTCAACTGCAACTTGCAACTCCCGCAATCCTTAACCCTTTCCACCGACATAGGAAGAACATTTCCAACATTGCAAAGGCCTTCAGTCTGCCCAGTGAAGAGAAAGTAACCTTACCACCTTCTAAATCATCATGCAACAACGATGTATATTTATAGCGCCTTTAATGTGATAGAATGGCTCCCAAAGGAGCATTGTAAAACAAAACACGGAGCCAAGGGGTCAAATGCTGATTGATTTTAAGGAGTTTCTTAAAGGTGGAAAGCAAGGTTGAGAGATTTACCGCCGTATTTCCAGAGTTGAGGTCATTGGTCACTGAAGGCACCACCGCCGTTGGTGAACAGATTAAAATCGGGGATGCACAAGGGACCAGAATTGGAAGGGTGCCGAGATCTTGAAGAGTGGACCGGCTGGTGGACGTCACAGAAATAGGGAGGGAGCCAGACCCAGGAGGGATCAGAAAACAAGAATGAGAATTTTAAAATCTAGATACTGCTTGATCAGGAACCAATGTCGGTTAGTGGGCACAGGGTTAGGGGCTTGGTGTGAGTTAAAACAGGGGCAGCAGAAGTTTGGGTAACTTCAGTCTAATGGAGGATATGTTCTGACAGATGGCCAGTTTTCCATTCCAAAACTGAAGGGTAGGACTGAATGCAATCTTTGCACATTACAAGAATACACTTACTAATCCAACAACCACTATTTTAATCTAGGTCTAATTCAATAACGTTAATATTCAATTAACAGCCAGGAACCAAGAGGTAAACAGTAGAGTAAAAGGCCCTTTGGCTCATTAAATGTACTCCAATGGTGAAGTCTATGGGTCACAAAGGCATAGGTGCAGTATTCAGCAGCAGATGAGCTGAGGTAGGGTGGAGTTGCATGATGATAGGGTGTTGGAAGCAGGCAGTCGTAACATTTTAATAATGATGTGGGAGTGTGGCTGGAAACTCCTTGTGTCATCAAATGTGAACCTGAGATTGTGACAGTCAAACATTTTCCAGGGAGAAGAATGAAGCTGGTAGTATGGAGCCACATTCATGAAGAAATAGCCCCAATATTCCTAATGTGCAAGTGGCAAAAATGTCTGCTCAACCAACTGAATGGTGCCTAGCTGGTTGAGAATTCATTGGAAGTGTAGAGAGAGGCGGTGGTGAGATGGAGTTCAGTGTTGCTGGGGCATGTGGACACTAACATTTTCAGATAATGTCTCTGAGGGTTCCATAGGGACATACCTGCTTGAACAGCCACCATCATGACTGTGATCATTTGTTAGCTTTGCCAATGCAATCCAATCAATCACAGATCAGGCCATCTCTGACCAACTTGCATTTACTTCTCCACTGAGACCATTATCCCAAATCCACTTCCTTCCTATTTTGCTCCTGTAAAGAGCTCTTTCAAACTGACAGCTTAATGACCTTTGACCACAGTCTTTTTACAGCTCTCAATCTGCTCAGTCTCACCCTCAACTCTGCTTTTTATAGCCTGTCTCCCAAATAAAACCCTTATTCTCTCTCTCACATTCATTGCTCCCTTAGGGTATGATCATCAACTCTGTTCCTTTCAGCCTAAAGATATGGAATTTCACATAAAGGTGGACACTGGCTTAACTATCCTTTTCACTGAATGCAAAGGAATCCTCACTTTTTCATTGAAAACCACTGGCTGAAATCCCTGTGCTGGCTCTTACCACCTTCACCTTCGGCAGGAGTGAGGAGCTCACGGACCTCTCTGCCATTAAGATCAATCAACTGCTTTTGTCAATTATCCTCCTTCCCCTAGTCCCTCTAGTCCAGCCTGCTTGAGCACTAAGCTCTGGATGTTCCTCCTCTCGTGATCTGCCAGCAAGGAGTGGCTTTTGCCTCCAGTAGAGCATTTGAACGAATGGTATGTTGCCTCCCGGGTGCCAGGGTGCCAGGGTACGTGATGTCTCAGATCGTGTCTTCAAGATCCTTAAGAGGGAGGGTGAGCAACCAGCAGTCATGGTAACATCGGTACCAATGACATAGGTAGAAAAAGGACTGAGAATGTGAAAAACGAATACAGTGTGTTAGGTTGGAAGCTGAAGTCCAGGATAAACAGGGTAGTTATCTCCGGATTACTACCAGTGCCATGTGATAACGAGGTAAGAAATAGGGAGAGAGTGCAGCTAAACACATGGCTACAGGGCTGGTGTAGGAGGGAGGGCTTCCATTATGTGGATAATTGGAGCACATTCTGGGG
>JAHRHZ010000078.1:2523026-2583618 GCA_024137785.1 Ginglymostoma cirratum
ACCTCCCCCCCCAGTCTCATGGGTATATCTGGGATGTGGGGTCACTGTCAGAATTCCCCCCCACACCCTTCCCACTGCCGGCGCATGACTTGGGGAATCTCTTTTAGCAGTTTCTGACAGTCTTGTTCCCCAGGTGGTGGGATTAGGGATTTCCAGAACATCCCACACGACAACACCTACCCCAACCCCAGCCCCAACCCCTACAGCCAGCACCAGCACAATTCCGACCCTTACCCTAACCCCTATCCCTACAGCCAGCACAACTCCAACCCTTACCCCGACCCCTACAGCCAGCACCAGCACAACCCTTACCCCGACCTCTACACCCAGCACAACTCCAACCCTTACCCTAACCCCTACCCCTACAGCCAGCACAACCCCAATCCTAATCCTAACCCCCTACCCCTACAGCCAGCACAACCCCAACCCCAAGCCCTACAGCCAGCACAACCCCAACCCTTACCCCAACACCTACAGCCAGCAGAAGCCCAACCCTTACAGTCAGCCCAACCTCAATCCAATGCCGACAGCCACCCCAATCCTAATTACTGATGTGGAAAATGTTTCCTCTGCCTTGTCTCAGTTTCTGGTTTAGTCTTCTGTCAATGTGAATGGAGCAAGTGTTAGCCTCAGTAATGGACTGAGTGAGGAAGTCATGGGTTTGAAATGCAGTCGAGAGACAGACCTCATATATGAGACTGGCACACTGCCACTGCACTGAAGGAACGCTACACTGTTAGAGGGTCGGTCTTGTAGATGAGATGTTAAACTGAGGCCCCCTTAGGTGAATGTAAAAAAAAAAATCCATGACATAATTTCATGACAAATGGAGGAGTTAGTCTTGAACAAACATAGTCTAATATTACTGTGGGATTTTGCTGTGTGCAAATTGGCTGCTGTTTCCTACAAGTGAGTAAACTTTAAAAGCCTTACATCGAGGATTTGCCTGGATTGTTCTTTCTTTAAACATTAACCAGCTTACCGCTGTCTCTACGTGTCACTTCGAGCCAAGATTTTGCTGCTTCTCACTCATCTAGGGGTTTAGGAGACTTTTCTTAGGCACTGTCAAATTGTCCTAGTTGGTGACTCTGCAGCACCTGTTGAAGGAGACAATAACCTATAGAGTGTAGACCGATGCCAGTTCAAAAATCAGTCTGTTTGCCGAAACAACACAAACCTTGTCAATAATGTGTACGCGCTGTTTGTAAAAGTTGTCACCGCCATATCTTGCTAAGTAGTGGGAATTTTCATGCTGTGGTCATTTGAATTGTGAAAAATACACAGCACAATATATTTCCAGACACCCACCAAATCTGGATGATCGGAGAGAACCTTTTGTGCAGTGAGACACTGGAGTCCAGTACAGGTGCGGGCAGGTCTGTCACTGTATAACACTGGGATACGTTACAGGTAGGGACAGGTCTGTCACTATAACAGTGGGGTATATAACGATGGGGATAAGTCTGTCACTATAACACTGGGGTATAGTACTGGTGGGGACAGGTCTGGTTGTGCACTGAGTGTATGAAGTGTTACCAGTCTGTGTATTTGAGGTAACGAATGATGTGGGTCCAGTGGTAGACAAACTGAGGCAGTGATAGATACAGATAATGCTCTGGAGATGAAACTAAACCATGTACGTTCCTGGCTGGCTGGCTGGCTATGTGGTTGAACACTCATTTCAGGGTCAGAAAGGTCATGTCACAGTTGCAAACAATTTGATTCATCTGTGGATAATTTCACAGTGGGGAACAATGCTTGTCGCAGGCACCACAGATGATGGCTTCGTTCTTCTGAATATTTGATTGGAAGAAATGTTTGCTCATCCAGTAATGGATGTGGGACAGGCAGTGTGTTAGACCTAAGGCGCTGGACTGTTTGAGGGAGGTGATGAGCTGTAGAACTTTGCTGACCTGGTTGTGGTCTCACTTCCATTTCCCTGCCTGCCCACCAAATCCTTGACTCCCTTGTTGATGAAAATAATGTCATAGAAACAGGGGTTGGTCTCGTGGACAAACTGATGTTGAAGAGAGCAAGAGGGGAAATAAAAAGAAAACTAGAGAGAATTACAAGCTCAGGGCTAGCCTGGGGAGAGCATGAGACGCAGGTTGGGAGAGTGTCAGGGGTAACTGATTCGATGATCTCTCATTTCATAAATTCCCCGTCCTTGGTATTGGAGGGGGGCTGAAGGGGCAGGTTGGAGTGGATTCGAAAAGATAGTGTTGTGGAGCAAAGAAGTGGGATTGTGTTTTGCTGTAAAACAGCGAAGAGATCAAACTGAAGTGTTTCTTGATCAGTCACTGTCAGCATAGGGATTGTTGATGTGTGAGAGAGAGAGAGAGAGAGAGAGCCCAGAAGCCAGTGTCAATTTGGAAGAATCATGTGGCCCTGAAAGTAACTGCAGTGAGAGGGATCCTTTCACTTGAACCATCCCCAGTGGAGTTTGGAGCTTGAATGAATTTTTCCTCTGTGAAGCATTGGAGGTTGATTCATTGTGTCAAAGCACTTTATAAATGTAAGGTTTTGATGAATGACTTATTTGCTTGAATAGTGCAGGGACATTGTTTGCAGAACCCCACCCTTGAACTAAAAGTGGTAATTTATCCTCAGTTTGTACTGATGTGATCAGGCCCCACCAGTCTCACCTTAGAGTTGTCTGATTCAACTGATTAAACTAAGTGGATGATAAGGATATTACAGTAATGAATTACTATGTTATTTATTAATGTAGGTAGTTTATTAATTAACAAGCGAGGGGGAGTGGTTAGAGAGAGAAAGGAAATAAGCAAGATGAATTAGAGACTAATTATTATCTCAAATGAAGCTGCCTTTAATTTAACCCCTTCTAATCCATGCTAGAATAAAAATTGAGAGTAAAACTCAAGACATAGCTGTTTAGTTTCTATCACAATTACATTACCCCTCAACCACTGTTAACTCAACTGGGCTCAGATAAAGGGTCATGGATCTGAAATATTATCTTTAGATAGGATATGCAGCACAGAAACAGGCCATTTGGCCCAGCCAGCCTATGCCAGTACTTACACTCAAACCTTCTCTCTTCTTTTCCCACCTAAGCCTGCAATGGGAGCCATCAAATTCTTGCTCCGCCATTTCCCACCTCCCAAAATGCATCCATCCCACACGCAGCAACCCTGTGAGACGGAATTCCACATTCTCACTACTTTCCGAGTTTTCTTCTGAAACCCCTGTTTGATTTCCTGGTGACTGTCTTATGTTGATAGCTTCTAGTTGAGTCTTCTCCACAAGAAGAAACATTTATTTATGAAGTAGCTCCACAGAGGCCGGTATCCCATCACCAAGTCACCCTTTATTTACATACGGAGCATCCTTGACACTGATGCAGCTCCCTCGGAGCCAGCTCTCAGGGTGAACATAACCTCTAACACACCCATTTGTCCAGGACTCCCTGATTGGACCAAATTAACAACCCCAATCAGGGAATTCCACCTTGCTGACATCATTACAATCACTACAGTACGTATCAATCCTATTCAGTCTGTTGCAGCGTTCTGCCGTGTATGATCCTGTTTTGCATTGCAGTGGTCTGCTTTGTGTTAAGCATAGCCTGGTGTGCCTTTTGTCTGGCCGGGCAGACTCTGCTGCACTTGATACAGACAAAGACAATGGGCTGAGAAGATGCAGGATATAGAGGAGTTGCAGTAATGTCACTGGACTAGCAGTCCAGAATCCCAGTTCAGTGTATGAGTTTGAATCACACATTGCCATATGGTGAAATTTGAATTCAATAAAAAAATCCTAATGGTAACCATGTTCAGTTGTCATTTTAAAAAAAAACTGGTTCATTTCCTCTTTATAGAGATGGAAAATCTACCATCCTTCCCTGGTCTGGCCTATCTGTGGCTCCAGACCTACAATGTAGTTGAGCCTTAACAATTAAGGGTGGGCAATAAACGCTGGCTTAGACAGTGATGTCCACATCCACTGAGAAAATAAACATTATCACTTTGTCCTGTCCTCCTTGAGAAGGTTAAAAGTGGTGGATGGGCTGCTTTGTCCTGGATGGTGTCAAGCTTTTGAGTGTTGCATTCTTTCAAATAAAAATATTTCTTCATACTCCTGATTTGTGCCTTGGTGGGCAAGCTTTGGGGAGTCAGGAAGTGAGTTATGCACTGTAGAATTTGCAGCTTCTTCCCTGCTGTTGTAGCCACAATGTTTACATGATGGATCTGGTTCAATATCTGGAAATCTCCAAGATGTTGATAGTGGGAAATTCAGCAATGGTAATGCCCATTGAATGTCAAGGGCTGATGATTATGTTCTCTGTAGTTGAAGATGGTCATTGCCTGGCACTTGTGTGGCATGAATGTTACTTATGACATAGGATGTTGTCCAGTTCTTACAACACATGGACATAGACTGTTTCAGTAGCCGGTTTTACTCTGGTTCTTTGGCCAAGTGCTGCCTTGATGTCAAGGGCCGTTACTGTGTTATTGTCAACTCAGATCTGGAGTTCAGTTGTTTGTGTTTAAATTTGAGCCAAGACTAATGGGGGCAGGTGTTGAGTCGCCCTGGAGCAACCCAAGATGAGTGTCAGTGAGGAGATTATTGCTGTACAAGTGCTGCTTGACAGCACTGTTGATGACACCTTCCATCACATTGCTGATAACTGGGAATAGACTGAGTGGGTAGTAATTGGTTGGTTTGGATTTATCCTGCTTTTTCTGCACAAGACATACATGGGCAATTTTCCTCATTGTTGGGAAGATGCCGGAGTTACAGATGTACTGGAACAACTTGCCTAAGGGCCATGACTAGCTCGGCAACACAAGTCTTCAGTACTCTTGCTAAAATGTTGTCAGGGCCTGTAGCCTTTTTAGTTTCCAATGCCTTCAGCTGTTTCTTGATCTTATGCGGAATGAATCGAATTGTTGAAGACTGGCACTTGTGGTGGTGGTAACCTCAGGAGGAGACCAAGATGGATCATGCACTTGGCAGTTCTAGCTGAAGTTTGTTGAAAATGCTTCAGCCTTACCTTTTGCACTGATGTTCACCTACAATGTTGCCACAGACACCTGGGAATCACTGGCCCAAGACTGTCTAAAGTGGAGGAGAAGCATCTGGGAAGGCCTCAAGCATCTCGAGACTTTCTATCGGGGAAAAAATGGAAGCCAGGTGTAAACAACGAAAAGAGCATGCTGCCACACCAATGGTCCATCCACCCCCTTCCCGTGACCACAACCTGCCTCAAGTGTAATAGATCATGCAGTAGTCCATACAGCCACCTTATGGACTCACCCTGGGGGTGGAAGAGAATCATCCTCGTCTGTGAGAGACCGCTGATGATAATGATGATTGATGTTCTGGGCTCACCCATCATTGAGGATAGGGATATTTGTGAGCCTTGATAGTGAGATGTTTGATTGTCCATGACCATTCATGACTAGATGTGGTAGGACAACAGAGCAGAGTCCAATTTGTTAGTTGTGGGATTGCTTAGCCATGTCCATCACTTGCTTCCTGGACCATCCCAGACAAACTTTTCCTTCTGTGAACAGTTTTTCAAAGAAGTGTTTTTGTCTGAGGTTTCAACTGTCATTTCTCTCTTATTTGTTGTGGTGTAGAGAGTTTAACTTAAACCCAAGTTTGCTTGTAGAAATCATAGCTATCGCTCTCTAGACCTCGGTCACAAAGGCAAGCACGATGCGGCCTGTTGTATCTGTGCCTGCTCTTTGAGCAGTCTTAAGTGTCTCCCATAACCAGTATCAATCTCAAACTATCCCACTGCCCACTTTCTCCCCATAGCCCTGTGTGAATGCAAACTAATGCCACAGTTTTACTCCTTTCCCATATCCTCTATCAATCCCAAACTAATCCCACTGGCCCTGCCCTCAACCAACAGCCCTTTGTCGATCCTAAACTAAGCCTGGGATTCTTCTCTCTCTCCCGAATTAATCCAAAATAAATCCTGTTGCTTCCCACCAAACCACCAGTCCTGCATCAATCCCAAACTATCCCATTACCCTCTGCCCCACTCTCAACCCACAGTCCTATTGACTCCCAAATAACTTCACTTCCCTGTTCTGTCTCCAATGCCCTCTATCAATTGCAAAATAATCCCACTGCCCTATCAGTCTCCTCATATCTCTGCATCAATCCCAATATGTTCACTGGGGTGCGATAGTTTTGATCTTGAGTTCAGTGTTGCTGACAGCTACATTTGTTCCTAGTAACCTTGAAAAGGTTGTGGCAATCCTTTTTTCTTGAACTGCTGTAGGTAGCTAGGGAGGAGACATCAAGTGATGACGATGAAGTAAGATTGCTGTCTATGTTGATTCGGGGGGGCGATAGTGTTTAATTCGTCGCTAATATTACCAAACTGGGACGGGGGAGGAGTACTGGTTGCCTTGCAGGGGAGACATTGCTGAACCTACCCTGGTGAATGGCTGTGCTGTGTCCTGTAGATAGTACACATTGCACCTGCATTATACCAGTGATGACAATAAGTCTGGTCTTAAGGTTGACTGTTAAGCAAACTGCTTTGTTTGAATGTAATGTGCTTTTTGAACATTATTGCAGCTGTATCAATGCATTTTGCTGCATGTAGACTGAATCTGAGGGGTCAGCAGCCAAGCCACATTGAGCCACTTGTCTCAGCCCTACTGTTATAGCCAGAAGTTGAATGTCGCCAGGCCATTTATTTTCTCATTAAAGCTGACCCTCGTGATATTCATGGTGGGAGTCTTCGTGATGATAAATCTTTCGAAGATGAATGGTTGATTGTTGGGATTTCTCATGTTCCAGATGATTATTAAGAACATAAGGAATAGGAGCCTGCTCCGTTTAATACAATTGTGTCTGATCAACTCCACTATCCCGCCTGCTCCCCACGTCCCTTGATTCCGCGACAGACTGAAAATCTGTTAATCACAGCCTTGGGTTTATTAAATGATGGAAGGCCAAAACCCTCTGTGGTGCAGAATTGCAAAAATTTTTACAACTCTTATGAGTGAGGAGATTTGGCCACATCACCACCGAAACATTCAGCCCCTTACCCAGTGACAATGCCTCAGTGTTCTAGGATCCCCACCCTGGGGAAACAATCTCTGTATTGACCCCAACAAAAACAAAAATTGTGGGAAAAGCTCAGCAGGTCTGGTAGCATCTGAAGGGAAATCAGAGTTAACGTTTCAGGTCCAGTGACCCTTCCTCAAAACTGAAGAAACATTTTGTTTTGGTTTCTGATTTACAGCATCCACAGTTCTATTGGCTTTATTCTGTATTGATCCTGTTGTGCCGCTTCAGAATCCTGAACGTTTTAATGCCAGGGCAGTGGTAGATTTGCTACCTACAACTCCTCAGCTTCAGTCTGAATGTTATCCAGCTTCTGTAAACTCTGTGTTACGTCTCTATCAGAGGGAGAACCTCTTTACACAGTCTGTGGTAAAGACCTGTAACTCACTGCCCACAACTCGGTTGCAAGCGAAGACAATGAATGACTGCAAAGGGAATTTGGATAGGCACTCAAGGGCTACGGGGATAGCATGGGGAATAGGGCTGACTGGGTTGATGGGCTGAATGGTCTCCTCCTGAATGACTTAGATTTATGAATGGGATTGACCATTGTGCGATCAACAGTGAACAACCCGAGTTCTGACCTTGTCATTGTTATTCCAGCTGAGGATGTTTACACTGAGGACAATTCCCTGAGGAGCTTCAGTGGCTCAGTGCTAGAGAGGGGCAAATCAGCCATGGTTCATGCTCTCGGCCTGTCCACTGACTCCTGTTGGAAAGAGCATATCTGTGTGGATGTCATAATCTGGCTCAGTTGTGGTATCTCGCCAGTTGAATAGTTGGATACACATGATTAGATATTCTGGGAATTCCATTAACTGGTGATGTTAAGGTTTGACTGAGTGGAAACTCAACACTTCACTGTTTGAGGCCTCATTGTGGGCAGTGGGTTACTAGGGGAGCCCACAGCTGCTCATGAAATATAACCCCGTGAGAGTCAGTAGAAGTCCACAGAAGGGGCAGGGAAATGGAGGCACAGAGCAGTAGGAGGTCTGCTCCCAGTGGTTTGTACAAACAGTTCCTTGTGTGCTGCATAGTGTAACTGTGCTGTGTGCCAGTTGCTATTTGAATTGATTGTGCAGTTCTGTGTCACAGATTCTGAAGAGCGGAAGGCTGGATGTTATTTAATTAACATCTGTCCTCCTTTCATGACGTAATGGAAAACTGTACTGTTCTGCCTGACCCTGCCACACGTGAAAAACCTCCCCACCCCCATCACAATCTTCACATTCATAAACAGAAGAATAATTCATGCCAGAAACCTTCCTGAAATTGTTGGATTGACCGTTGTGCTCGCTCTCTGACCCTCTGCATTCATTTGTATTAGGTTCCTCTGGATATTGGGTGAATGCAGTTTCCTGACGGAGCTGGACCCCAGTGGGTCAGGATGTGTGAGGGTATTCCAGAACCTCCACCCCTCACCCTGGGAGTCAGGGTGTGTGAGGGTTTCCCCTACCCCCCTCCCCCACACAAGTGGGTCAGGGTCTGAGAGGGTCACACACCCTGCCCTCCTGTGAGTCAGGGTCTGTGAAGGTTCATCCAGTGGGTCAGGGATGTGTGAGGTCCCCTTCCCCCTCTCGGAACCAGGCTGTGGATGACACTGGGGAGCAATTGGCCATTATTCACTGTCTGGCCTGACACTGCAGGTGTCCCAGCTGAGCTGAATGCTGTCACCGTTCCCGATTCACTTGAGCAGACTGGGGAGGTGAGCATGTTGTTGTGTTTCTCCCCACGCCCCACCACCACCCCCCAACACTGACCTCAGTGAGCAGGTTTCTCTTGTCAAGTGACTAACTGTTTGGGCTGCACAATGTGCTGCATTGCTTTCTGCTTTGAATTCACCCATTTTGTGCCAGCTGTTTAGCAGCTGCTGGCTGTGTAAGTTCCATGGAGTAGTGAAAGTCAGTGATGAGAAAGTTGCCTTTCCACGCGGGCAGCTTCGAAGTACAGCCACTTCATGATCAGAGTATGAAGGCAGCTTGTGGTGCTTTGGAGTGCTAGAGTTTACCTCAACAGTGCTGACACCACCTTGTGAGTTGGTGCTACCTGCTTTCTTAAGGCGTGCAGTTGGATTACCCACCAACCCTGTGCTTGCTGATCTACACTAGCTTGTGATCCAGTAGCGCCTCAGTTTTAAAATTCTGCTTCAGTTCTACAATCCTTTCAGACCTCTGTGCGCCTCCATTCTGCTCTTTTGTGCATCTATAATGTTAATTACTGCACCATGGGTTGCTGTACCCTCAGTTGCCACAGTGTTAAGCTGTAGGTCTCCCCAACCTTAATCACTGCACCCTTGTCTCCTTGAAGATGCTTCTTTAAAACCATGTTTTTGACCAAACTTGGCCATCTGTCCTAAAATCTCCTGATGTGCCTTGGGGTCACTCTGGTAAAGCAAATTGGAATATTTTATGACATTAAACACCAGTGTAAGTTCAACTTATCTTTAAACCAGACATTAATGACTGAACCTCTCAGCAAATCCACACTTATTATGTGCTCAATACTGACCCTTCCATGGAATTATAGCATGTTTATGTCACAGAACAAGGACGTTTGGCCTGCTTGGTCTGAACTGGCTCTCTACAAAAGCATTCACCTAGGCCTACTGACTCACCTTTTTCCCCACAACCCTTCACTTTTTTAATCTTTCGATAGTTGTTCACTGCGGTGTTGAAGGTTTTGATTAAAGTTGACTCACCACACTCTTAAGTAATGCTTTCCTGATCTGAACCACAGTCTGAATGAATATGTTTTTTCCTTGGGTTGCAGTTGCTTCTTGTGGCAATTGCCTTAAATTTGTATCCTTTGGTTTTCGACCCTTCCACCATCGTTTCATTCTCCATATCTATTCTGTCATAGAATCACAGAACCCCTACAGTGTGGAAGCTGACCATTTGGTCCATTGAGTCCACACTGACCCACCAAAGAGCATCCCACCCAAACCCAACCCCTATCCTACATTTCCCATGGCTAATGCACCTAACCTACAGATCCCCTGGATGTTATGGGCAGCTTAGCATGGCCCACATAGACATGGGGAGAATGTGCAAACTTCTGAGGGTGGATTCGAACCTGGGTCCCTGGCGCTGTGAGGCAACACTGCTAACCACTAAGGCACCGTGTCACCCATGTCCTGTCTCCTTGTGATGTTGAACATCTGTACCAAATTCTTCTTTTTCAATCAATACACTTAATCCTCATTCCTGGAATCATTCTCATGAATCTTTTCTGACCTCTCTAACATCTTCATCACATGCTCCTGAAAATGTAGTGGCCTGGTCTGGACTCTGTACACCAATTGTTGTATATGGGTTTAATGTAACATCATTTGTGGTGTTGAAAATGCAGAGGCAGGAAGAGATGGACCTGTCTGTTGAAGAGCTGTTAAACTCTGGAGAGAGCCACACTCTCAGCTGAACATAAAAAAATCCCATGATCATGTGAAGAGGAGCAGGGACATTCTTCTGTGTATCCTGGCTAGTGTTTATCTTTCCAGTGCATCGTTAAACCAGATTATCTGGTAATCATTATTAGATTATGTTTGCTGTCTTTCCTACATTAATGCAATGATTACAGTTCTAAAAGCAATTTAGAATTGCTTATTGGCTGCAAGGCACTGTGAAACATCCTGAGATCATACAAGACACAATAAATAATCTTTTTCTCATTGTTCAGTAACATCTTAAAATAAATGTATCAGAGTTGCATGGACCCTGCCTGGATTTTACAAGTGTTAGGCCCTCTGCAGTTGTGAATCTTTTGATTCTTACTGATTTCAGAATAATTGTGATTTGTGATACAGAGTTAGGAAGATGAGCATTGAAACTAAGCTCCTTCCTCTTTAATGTCACCACAGTGTTGTGTTGGGTATCAGCAATAGAGCCCCTCCGCTCACCCTTCCGTGTACTGTTCTGTATTGGGTGTTAATATGACACAGCCTTGAGTAGGCTGTTTGCTCCTTCAGGCTGTTGCACCATCCAATAAGATCAGTGGTCATCTAGTTGCAGTGTCAGCTCCACTTTTCTGTCTGTCTTTCCTCACCCTGACTCTTTGGTCTATCAAAAATCTAACTCCAACCTGTTGAAGTTTAAATTTTTTTCATGAGTTAAGCCTTTTACCTGAGGACGGAGTCTAGTGAATTTTCTCTGAAATGTTTGAAAGTAGTTTCAGAGATCTCGGGGTTCAAGTCTGTGTCTCCCTGAAAGTAGCCACGTGAGTAGATAGGGTGGTAAAGAAGGCATATGGCATGCTTGCCTTTATTGGTCGGGGAATTGAATACAAGAGCCAGCTTGTCATGTTGCAGCTTTATAAAACTTTGGTTAGGCCACACATAGAGTACTGTGTTCAGTTCTGGTCGCCACCATACAGGAAGGATGTGGAGACTTTGGACAGGGTGCAGAAGAGGTTTACCAGGATGCTGCCTGGATTAGAGGGTATGAGCTATAAGGAGAGGCCAGAAAAACTCGGGTTGTTTTCTCTGGAGTGGCGGAAGCTGAGGGGAGACTTGATAGAAATCTGTAAAATTATAAGATGCATAGATAGGGCTGACGGTCAGAATCTTTTTCCCAGAGTTGAAATGTCTAATAGTAGGGGGCATGCATTTAAGGTGAAGGGGAAAATTCAAAGGAGATGTGAGGTGCAAGTTTTTTTACACAGAGAATGGTAGGAGTCTGGAACTCACTGCCACGGGTGGTGGTGGTGGAGGCAAATACAATAGGGGCTTTCAGATAAGCCAGTGAATATGCAAGGAATGGGCTGATATGGACCAAGGGCAGGCAGAAGGAATTAGTTTAATTTGGCGTCATGTTCAGCACAATATCATGGGCCAAAGGGCCTGTTCCTATGCTGTACAGTTATATGTTCTTCTTTTTTTTTAAATAAGGAAACCAAAACAATACGCAGTACTCTGGATATAGTCTCACCAATGCCCTGTACAGCTGCAGTAAAATTTCATTCCTTCGATATTCCATTCCTTTTGGAAAAGCAACAATGTTCCGTTTGCCTTGTTAGACACTTGTTGTACCTGCATTATAAACTTCTGTGATTCATGTATTAGGGCACCCAGGTCCCTCTGAAAGAGTCCTGCAATCTTGATTTAAATAATAGCCTGACTTTCTATTCTTCCTGCCGAAATGGACAACATGAAATTTACCCGAGTTATAAGCGAACTTTTTGACCACTCACTGAACCCATCTATATCTCTTTAGAGTGTCTTTACCTCCTCTCAGCAACTTACTTTCTGTCCTACGTTGGTGTCATCATCAAATGTAGCCACCATATAATTAATCACCCTGTTCACATGATCCTTATAGATTGTAAATAGTTGAGGACCCAGCGCTGACCCCGTGGCACTCCAGTAGAGACAGCATGCCGACCTGAGAAAGATCCACTAATCCCTACCCTCTGTTTCCTGTTGAGCTAACTCATTCCTTATACATGCTAAATATATGACCCTTCTACACCCAGTGCTCTTGTGCCTCATCCTTTGAGAAGTCATCTCATCAAATTGCTTTTCAAAATCCAAGTACACCATGCACTGTGAATGTTACTTTGTCAACATACTCTATGAGGTTAGTTATACACAATTTCCCTTTTGCAATGCCATGCTAGCTCTGCCTGATAAGGATATTTTTTAAAGTATCCTGCTATAATGATCTTAAAAATGGATTATAACATCCTCCCATTGACAAACGTGAGAGTAACCGACCAACAATTTCTTCTTTCTGATTCTCCCCGCGTGCCCACCCTTTAACACAGGTGTTTAATTTGCTGTTTTCCAATGCACCGGATTTTTGGAAGATTAGAACCAGTGCATCTGCTATCTGTGCTGCCACTGATTCTAAGATCCTAGAATGGAATTGAAAGATTTTTGGAACTTTATAAAGGCCATCTGGTCTGAGGGAGTTGTCAGCTTTTATATCTAATTGCTTTCCTTGCATCTTTTCCCAGGTGCTTGTGATTGTTGTAAGATCATCCCTCCTTACCGTCTTTGCAGTTTCAATTATCTTTGGGAGGTTTTTGGAGAATTAACAAGGCTGGGGATTGCACAATGAATGTAAGAACGCTGGATAACACTGAACATCAATGGGACCTTGGTGTGCATGTATGTGGAGCCTTGAAGTCATCAGAATAGGTGGATAGGATGGTTATGAAGGCGCGTATTGGATACTTGCATTTATTAGTTGAGGCATTCAATACAAAGCTGGGCGATTATGAAGGAGCTGTGTAGGACATTGGTTGAGCCACAACTGGAGTACTGTGTCCACTTCTGGTCACCTCATTATTAGAAGGATGGGATTGCACTGGAAAGAGTGCAGAATAGATTCATTTGGATATTGCCTAGGGCTGGGGCAATTCAGCCAGAGAGAGAGAGACTACATATCTATGCCCCTCCATAATTTTTTACCCCTCTTAATTTTGTACACCTCAATCTGATTCCATCCCTCCCCCCACCACCCAGCCTTTTCTGCTCCAAGGAAAATAGCCCTAGTCTGTGTGGCCATGTAGAGTTAGATCACAGATTAGCTATTATCTCATTAAATGGTACAACAGGTTTGAGGAGTAAGATGGTTCGCACCAATTCTTTTGTTACTACATACTAGTTGAATCTCTCCATTTTACATGTTCCAACCCTTCACAGCTGCTATAAAGGTGGTCTGCAAACATTGCCCACTCCTGTTGTAATCCATTCCAATTTCAGAATTCTATCCACAAAGTTTTCACCCCACTAGTGCTTACAAGTGAATTTTGTCATAATGAGTTAAATTTATTCACAAAATAGCTGTTAATGAGGATACGTAACAGTTGTCAATATGGACATTTAGGAGCTTCTGTTTGTTGGATTCCATTCCACCAAGGGTTTAAAAATTATATCCTTATTTTCAAATCCCTCTGTGACTTCACCCATCCTTATCTCTGTAACTTCCTCTACTCCCCAATGCCCCTGTGCAACTTCTTGTATTCCTCCAGTTCTGGCCTTCTAGACAGTACGGATCCATTTGCATATCTTCTCTGTGCAAGCCTTATGTTATGAAATTGCCACCCTTAATCCCTCCTCTCTACCTTTTTAAGGTGTTGTGAGGTGGCAGAAGGAATGAAGCTACGAAAGCTTGTGTTTTCAAATAAACCTGTTGGACTATAACCTGGTGTCATGTGATTTCTGACCTTGTCCACCCCAGTCCAACACCGGCTCCTCCACATCATGGCTACCTTTCTAAAACTTATCTCTTCGACCAATTTTTTTTTTAGTCTCCATTATCATACCTCCTCTTTCAGGTTTTATTGGTTTACATTTTCCGTGAAGTGACTTGGGACATTGTGAAATGTTAAAGACAAAGTTGTTGCGCTGCATTAGGTTGGGCATTGCTAGATTATTTGGGAAGTTCATTTGTAAAACAACTTTTGTTTTCCGTGTTCAAGGAAATAATTTTAAATTTGAATTGCTTTGGAGGTGTGATTTTGTGAATGCATGACACACCGTATAGTGCAGTAGGTTTATGAAATTGTTTTCTGAAATAATGATAGTTGTTGCACTCAAATTCTTTAGTTGTGTGGTGAATGCAATTGGCTTTCAAACAAGGATTTATTCACAGCACGTCCTGTTCATCCCCTACCCCTGGGCACATTGGCTTCTGTTCTGGCTCCACCTCAATTTTAAAATTTTTATCCTTGCATTCAAACCCCTTCGTGGCCTCATTCCTGTACTGTACCTTTCCCCAGCCCTCTGGGAATGCTGTGCTCCTTCAGTTCTGAACTCTGGCCTATCCCTAATTTTCACCTTTGGTCATGCCTTCTGCTGCCTTGGCTGTAAATAATGGGATTTCTTTTGCTAAGCATCACTGTTTCTCCATACACCTGTCAACTTGTTAAGGTGCTCCTTAATATCAAGCTCTTTGACTAAGCCATCCTAATTTACCTTATTCCCCCCAGTGTCAGATTTTATTAGAAGATACTGTTGTGAAATGCCATGGGAATTCTGGTAAAGGAGTAATCTCCAAAACAAGTTATGCTTTTTATTCTTTGATCATGGGATGTGGGTGTTGCTGCCTTGATCTGCATTTGCTGCCAGTCCCTAACTGCCCAGAGGGCAGTTGAGAGTCAACCGCATTACTGAGAGTCTGCAATCGCACGTATGCCAGACTGGGTAAGGATGGTGGATTTCATTCCCAAAAAGACATGGGTGAACTAGGTGGGTTTTTAAACAACAATCATCACGGATGTGATTAGCTCTTCACTCCAGATTTTGTTGAATCCAAATTTTGCCAGCTGTCTTGATGGGATCAGAACCCATGCCTAAAGAATGTTAGCCTGGGTCCCTGGATCTCTCTGCAGTGGCGTTACCACCAGCTCCCCTGTTGAGTGGTTCAGTTTGATGTTATTGTAACCCATGCTGTTTCTGTAATGTGTTTTGCAGCCAGTGGAGGCCACTGATGATGCATTCTGGGATCAGTTCTGGGCTGACACGGCTACATCCATCCAGGACGTGTTCACCTTGGTGCCAGCAGCTGAGATCCGAGCAGTCAGGGAGGAGTCACCCTCTAACTTAGCCACCCTGTGCTATAAGGTACGGAGACCATCTGTCCTTTCCTGTGAACTTTGAGCTAAATTAACTGAGGAATGTTTGTCATGTGAGTCAAATTATTTCTCTTTTCTAGCACTCGTGTTGAGATGTATACCATAAGTTAGACGCAGAGTAAATCTCCCTCGACGATGTTCCCATCAAACACTCCCAGGACAGGTACAGCATGGGGTTAGGTATGGAGTAAAGCTTTCTCTATGCTGTCCCCATTAAACACTGAGGACAAAGGCAACACAGGGTGAGAATAATCATTGAATCCGTACAGTGTGGAAGCAGGCTATTCGGTTCATCAGGTCTACACCAAACCTCCGAAGACCATCCCACCCAGACCCGGCCCCTACTTTATCCCTGTAACCCTGCATTTCCCGCAGCTAATCCACTGAGCCTGCACATCCCTGGACTCGATGGACAATTTAGCATGGCCAATCTACCTAACCTGCTCATCTTTGGACTGTGAGAGGAAACTGAGCACACAGAGGAAACACACAGACATGGGTAGAATATGCACACTCCACACAAACAGTTGGGTCCCTGGTGCTGTGAGGCAGCAGTGCTAATCATGGAGCTATAGTGCTGCCCTCTACACTGTCATCTCTGCCCACGGCTGCACCTCCAGGTCACTTGGTTCAGGGATAGGGACACTACCTCTCCACCACAAGAGGACCCCTGTAAGAGTTGCTGCTGAATTGTGGGTGATAAGATTCAGCTGATGCCTGCAAGTCTCACTGAGCTTTCAGTGAGTGAGAGGAGGATCTTGTAGCTAATCAGCTGCAATGTGTTAATTATTAAGGATATGAAACCTGGTGCATGTTATGATATCCCCAATGAGAATGGTAAAATTCAAATAAAATTAATTGCTGTTCACTACTATTTGCATTTATCACGGAATCTGGGAGTACTTAGTGGTCATCAATTAAGAACAACAGTTGAAAGGGACTATTTGTGGGGCTGTGGTAGTGTCCCTTCTTCTGAGCCAGGAGATCCAGGTTTAAGTTCCACCTGTTCCAGAGGTGTGTCATAATATCTCCGAGCAGGTTGATCATAAAATATTTGACACCAAATGAAAATATATTTCTTGAACTGCCTTTTCCTTCATGTGTACTGTTATCATACACTCAGAAGCCTAGTGCACGCTCAGACTGGCTTATTAACAGAGTTTGAAATTATCGCAGTTAGTTTACCAGTCTAGAAGAGTGACAGGCTTAATATAATCCAGGATAAACATGTACCTCTCACTCAGTGTCACTACACTGTGTTTGGAACATTGTTCAGCAAGTCCCTCAACTCCCAATTCCAGTGTGTGAGCTTGCCCCTACCTGAACTGTCACTCAACCAGGTCAGTTCCTTCCCCCAGTCACCCTTTGGGCTAACAGGGTGTGTTTGTAACTTCTTCCCTTCCCTAAAGTTGTGTATATATTGGTGGCTGAATCAGCCATCCAATTTAAATTCAGTCATGGAACATAGAACATTACAGTGCAGTACAGGCCCTTCGGCCCTCAATGTTGCGCCAACCTGTGAAACCAATCTGAAGCCCATCTAACCTACACTATTCCATTATCATCCATATGTTTATCCAATGACCATTTAAATGCCCTTAAAGTTGGCGAGTCTACAACTGCTGCAGGCAAGGCATTCCATGCCCTGACTTCTCTCTGAGTAAAGAATCTACCTCTGACATCTGTCCTATATCTATCACCCCTCAATTTAAAGCTACGTCCCCTCGTGTTAGCCATCACCATCCGAGGAAAAAGGCTCTCACTGTCCACCCTATCTAATCCTCTGATCATCTTGTATGTCTCTATTAAGTCACGTCTTAACCTTCTTCTCTCTGACGAAAACAGCCTCAAGTTCCTCAGCCTTTCCTCATAAGACCTTCCCTCCATACCAGGCAACATCCTGGTAAATCTCCTCTGCACCCTTTCCAATGCTTCCACATCCTTCTTATAATGCGGTGACCAGAACTGCACGCAATACTCCAAGTGCGGCCGCACCAGAGTTTTGTACAGCTGCAACATGACCTCACGGTTCTGAAACTCAATCCCTCTACCAATAAAACCTAACACACCATATGCCTTCTTAACAACTGTATCAACCTGGGTGGCAACTTTCAGGGATGTATGCACATGGACACCAAGATCTCTCTGCTCATCCACACGACCAAGAATCTTACCATTAGCCCAGTCCTCTGTATTCCTGTTACTCCTTCCAGAGTGAATCACCTCACACTTTTCCGCATTAAACTCCATTTGCCACCTCTCGGCCCAGCTCTGCAGCTTATCTATGTCCCTCTGTAACCTGCAACATCCTTCCGCACTATTCACAACTCCACCGACTTTAGTGTCATCCGCAAATTTACTAATCCATCCTTCTATGCCCTCATCCAGGTCATTTATGAAAATGACAAACAGTAGTGGCCCCAAAACAGATCCTTGCGATACACCACTAGTAACTGAACTCCAGGATGAACATTTCCCATCAACCACCACCCTCTGTCTTCTTACAGCTAGCCAATTTCTGATCCAAACCGCTAAATCACCCTCAATCCCATGCCTCCGAATTTTCTGCAATAGCCTACTGTGGGGAACCTTATCAAATGCTTCACTGAAATCCATATACACCACATCAACCACTTTACCCTCATCCACCAGTTTGGTCACCTTCTCAAAGAGCTCAATAAGGTTTGTGAGGCACGACCTACCCTTCACAAAACCGTGTTGACTACCCCTAATCAAATTATTCCTTTCTAGATGATTATAAATCCTATCTCTTGTAATCCTTTCCAACACTTTACCCACAACCGAAGTAAGGCTCACTGGTCTATAATTACTAGGTCGTCTCTGTCCCCTTGTTCAAGAAGGGGAGTAACATTTGCTATCCTCCAGTCTTCTGGCACTATTCCTGTAGACAATGACGACAAAAAGATCAAAGCCAAAGGCTCTGCAATCTCCTCCCTCGCTTCCCAGAGAATCCTAGGATGGATCCTATCTGGCCCAGGGGACTTATCTATTCTCAGACTTTCCAGAATTGCTAACACCTCCTCCTTATGAATCGCAATCCTGTCTAGTCTAATAACCTGTATCTCAGTATTCTCCTCGACAACATTGTCTTTTTCATGTGTGAATACTGGTGAAAAATACTCATTTAGCGCCTCTCCTATCTCTTCGGACTCCACGCACAACTTCCTGCTACTGTCCTTGACTGGCCCTAATCTTATTCTAGTCATTCTTTTATTCCTGACATACCTATAGAAAGCTTTAGGGTTTTCCTTGATCCTATCTGCCAAAGACTTTTCTCATGTCCCCTCCTGGCTCTTCTTAGCTCTCTCTTTAGGTCCTTCCTGGCTCACTTGTAACTCTCAAGCACCCTAACTGAGCCTTCGCACTTCATCTTTACATAAGCCTCCTTCTTCCTCTTGACAAGAGATTCAACTTCTTTAGTAAACCACGGTTCCCTCGCTCGACCATTTCCTCCCTGCCTGACCGGTACATACTTATCAAGGACACACAGTAGCTGTTCCTTGAACAAGCTCCACATTCCAATTGTGCCCAGCCCCTGCAGTTTCCTTCCCCATCCTAAGTCTTGCCTAATCGCCTCATAATTGCCTTTCCCCCAGCTATAACTCTTGCCCTGCGATACATACCTATCCCTTTCCATTGCTAAAGTAAACGTGACCGAATTGTGGTCACTATCACCAAAGTGCTCACCTACCTCCAAATCTAACACCGGGAATGGTTCATTACCCAGTACCAAATCCAATGTTGCCTCGCCCCTTGTTGGCCTATCTACATACTGTGTCAGGAAACCCTCCTGCACACACTGGACAAAAACGGACCCATCTAAAGTACTTGAACTATAGCATTTCCAGTCAATATCTGGAAAGTTAAAGTCCCCCATAACAACTACACTGTTCCTTTCGCTCCTATCCAGAATCATTTTTGCTATTCTTTCCTCTACATCTCTGGAACTATTCGGAGGCCTATAGAAAACTCCCAACAGGGTGACCTTTCCTGTTTCTAACCTCAGCCCATACTACCTCAGTAGACGAGTCCTCAGCAAACGTCCTTTCTACCACCGTAATACTGTCCTCGACTAACAATGCCACACCTCCCCCTCTTTTACCACCTTCCCTGATCTTACTGAAACATCTAAAGCCCGGAACCTGCAACAACCATTCCTGTCCCTACTCTATCTATGTCTCCGAAATGGCCCCAACATCAAAGTCCCAGGTCCCAACCCATGCTGCAAGTTCACCCACCTTATTCCGGATGCTCCTGGCGTTGAAGTAGACACGCTTCAAACCACCTTCCTGCCTGCTGGTACACTCCTGCGACCTTGAAACCTTATTCATGACCTCACTACTCTCAACTTCCTGTACATTGGAGCTACAAGTCAGGTTCATTGGAAGCAGTGCATTCATATACTGAACAGGAATGAGGTCAGGGTATTGGCAGTACCAATTTTTTTTTAACACACTTTGTTTGATCAGTTCTCTGGTAATTCAGTACAATGGTCAACAAAAGCTAAAGTTTGGCTCAGATGTCGTTATTCTTGTGTTTATGCTCAAGTGCCACTTCAGCATGTAATCTAAACCATTGCTCCCATACTTGACTGAAGGAGGTGACTCTGTTCAAGGTGACATTTTTTAGATTTGATGTTGATATGTCTGCCTTTTAGGGAGGGTATTGGAAGAGTTGATATTGTTCTGATGCTCTGGCTAATGTGCCCCCTCCAAAGAATGCCACTTAAAAGCTGATGATCTGGTAATTTTTTATCATTCATTCACAGGATGTAGTCCTTCAGTTCCAGGTGATTTTTCCACCTTCAGACCTTTCAGTTTTCCCACCACCTTCTCCTTAGTGATGACCACTACATTCACCTTTGCCCCTTGACTCTGTTGAAGTTCTGATATGCTGCTGGTGTCTTCTCCTGTGAAAACTGATGCAAAGTATCTATTCAGTTCCTCTGCCATTTCCTTGTTCCCCATTACTACTTCTCTAGCCACATTTACCAGTGGTTCAGTGTCCACTCTTGCCTCTCTCTTCTCTTTTAGGTATCTTTAAAAAAAACTCTCGCAATTTTCATTTATATTCCTAGTTAGCTTACGCTTATATTACTCTCCTTCCTGACTATTCAAAGCTTACTGATGTTCCATCACACTCCTGAATTTGTGACTTCAAACTGCCCCACTTACCTGCCACAGTGACTGGACTTTGGAGTAATGGAAATAATTGATAAATCGTAGGAGAAATTCATGTTCCATCTTGAAAGTGGTGAGAATGCTTCCTACAAGCCACATGATAATTTCCCACCTCCCTGTGGATTGACTGATCCTCTTTGGGGATGTTGGGCAAAGCCTTAAGTGAGATAGTCACCTCATTACACAGCTAGTGACACATATCTGCATATCTCCGGCCAATGCAACAGCCTCACAAAACCACCCTGGTTTTTTGTACTGTACCCCTTTTTGCACTGTTCCCTTCCATTGTGGTGAACATTGAAGCAGTTCTGTCAACTCCTATTTGTTACTCGAATAATTGAACAGCCCTTAAGGAGGCCAATAACTCATTATTTTCTTGCCTGGTCATTGTAAGAGCTATCCGCTTAGTATCCCTCTTCTGCTCTCCACCCTTAGCTGTGAAAACTTCAAATGTTTCTACTTCAAACATTTATCACATTCCCTTTGGAAGTTGGTGCATTCGCTGCCATCCCGATGTGTTCCAAACCATGATTTACTCGAAAAATAAATGTTTCCTCTTTCCCCGTACTCTTGTAAATTGTTTTTGCATCTTAGTCCTCTCACTATTGCTCATTCTGTGAGTGAAAACTCTTTCTCCTTGTTTATTCTGTTAAAATCATTCATGATTTTTTTTACCCCTCAATTTGTTCTTAGCTTTGTCTGCTATTAAGGAGAACAATCCCAATTTCTGTACTGTCTCATGGCCTTATCTCTGGTATCTGGAAATTCTTCTCTGTACACTCTTGCTGTTCTGCGCTCTTATTTCTTTGCTGATCATGTGATTTGCTGTCTTAGTGGTCACCATGGAGAGAGGCAACCACAATGTGGTTTGAAGAAACCGCAGCCTTTTAGAAAACGGAAATTTCTCTGTGGAGTGTTTCCTTCCTCAGTCTAATCGCAGGCCCCACTTGCTGCAGCTACAGTATGTTGCGGTTCTCAGAAACTACTCAGGCTAAATAATTTTAGATAACAAGCATGGGGCTGGATGAACACAGCAGGTCAAGCAGCATCATAGGAGCAGGAAAACATGACGTTTCAGGCCTAAACCCTTCATCAGAAAATGATGCAAGGCTGATACAAGGCTAAATAATTTTGTCCAGTTTCCCTTTAAACCAGTGCTGACCAAGTACTAGTTATTTTACCAGTGAGTAACCCAGAGGCTTGTGCTTGTTACCCACAGTGTTCAACTCTGACCATGTCAGTTTGTGTTTGGTTCAAAAGAAAATCAGGAAAAATAAAGTTCTTCTCTGTAAAAGTGATTGTAAAGCTGTACGTTTGTTGTAAAAACCCAATTGTTCTTGGAATTTCCTTTGGAGAAGGAAGCCTAATGTACTAGCCCAGTTTGGTTTATATGTGACTCCTGCCACATAACAATGTACCATAATAAGTAGATTGATAAACAACTCTGTGTATCAAATCAAGACCAACACTTCAAGGAGAAAACCCAGCACTACCACCTTCTGCTGGCTTTGTCAGCAACACACACATGCCAAGAGTATATCTGTGTTATACAGAGGGAGGCCTGTCCTCACCAGTACTGTACCCCAGTGTTATACAGTGACAGACCTGTGCCCACCCATACTAAGTGTTGTATAAATAGTTATCTAAATAATGTATTTTTTTCTGGTCCATCCAGGCAGTTGAGAAGTTAGTCCAAGGTGCTGAGTCAGGCTGTGCAAGTGACAAGGAGAAACAGATTATTATTAACTGCACTCAGCTCCTGACCCGCATCCTGCCTTATATCTTTGAGGATCCAGACTGGAGAGGCTTCTTTTGGTCAACAGTTCCAGGAGCAGGCCGTGCTGGGGTAAGTCTATACCAGGTCCTTTTCTTACACTGTTGTAGTACCCGAGCCTGTTTTGTAAAAACAGCCTCTGTCAGTGCCTTTGTTTGGCCTTTGCTGTGTTTTTATGACCAAGAACATTCATTATACATGTACAATAAATACACCAAGAAACTTCACGGAGTGTGAATGAATGATATTGAAGCATGGAGGGAGAGATTGGGAGGAGGTGATTGAAACCTTATTTGTTATTGACATGGATAACACAGTGTGGAGCTGGAGGAACACAGCAGGCCAGGCAGCATCAGAGGAACAGGAAAGTTGACGTTTCGGGTCGGGACCCTTCTTAATAAATGACCCAAAACGTCAACTTTCTTGCTCCTCTGATGCTACCTGGCCTGCTGTATTCCGCCAGCTCCACACTGTGTTATCTATGACTGCAGCATTGGCAGTTCTCAGTGTCTCTGAGTTTGTTATTGACATGCTTCTCCAGGTGACGATGGTGAAGGGCATGGAAAATGTGACAAAAGACCACATCCACTCTGAGTCAGAGTCCAGGAGCAGCTTGTTAATCATTGATGGCCAACTGATTCTTCTTACCCCTACCCCTGTCCATAGTGCTGAGGATTAATTTAATCCCGAGTCTGCTGTGAGTGAGGTCCAGCCTCCCTCACCATGGTGACCAGGAGTGGATAACCCACTGCCTACTATGACGAGAATCAATTTCTCTCCAGTCCCTAATGACCAGCATTGATCATCCAGCCCAGTTGTTATTGTTTGGATTCAGTTACCCCATGATTTTGGTGAGCAGGTGAACCCTGTACAGTGATCAGGATCAAATCGAAAGTGTTGGAAACTAGGGGGTGCAGACTTAAAAAAAAAAAAGCCAGAAGCAATGTGAGGAGAAACCTTTTTTTATTGCATATTATTCTGAAATGTATACCTGATAGGGAAAATGGAAACAGATTCAAAAGTGGAGTTCAAGAGGGAATTGGATAAATACTTGATCGAGAAGAAAACAGCAGGCTTTGGGAGAAGGGCAAGGGAGTGGGATTAGCTTAATTGCTTTTTGAAAGAGCCAACGGTTCCAGTGGGCTGAATTACCTCCTCTTGTGCCATCCTAGTCTATGATTCTATTCTGATATTTAGGCAAATTGCTTTGTCAGCAAGGTGTGAGTGGACGAGAGGTTTGGAGAGTTTAATTGCAGAGTTTAATTTCAGATTGGTTATATGTGTGTCTTACTTGCTCAATTTCATTCCTAGCTTGTGAAATGCATCAACCGTAATCCTGTACCTAATTCAGTTGCTGCATTGGCTTAGTGTTAATGAGACACACCCTGAAGGAATTGGTCTCACCTGCAAATCAGTCTCACAGACAGATGCAAACAGGCAGCTGGGGCCTCACCACTAAACTCACTGAAAAGAAACCTTTCATTTTTAGGTTAGCTTTTACTCCAAGTTTTTCCTGTTCAAACTTTATTTGCCAATTCCCAGTTAGTCTTGGAGCCTCCAAGAATCTCGAGGTAACTTTTCAGGAGCTTGGTTAGGTTGCAATGCTCGAAGCAGCCTCTGCAATGCAACAGATCAACTCTTATAAGATCCAGTCAGCATTGAAGGGTTTCAATGCGGCAGGACTTGCATTCATACAAACGTGTATAAATCCTCCCCTGCGCCTCCACTGCTTGCACAAGTGTGCATACACACATCTGTACAAGCATGCGTATGCACATGCACATACAAGCATACATATAACCACACATGCA
This sequence comes from Ginglymostoma cirratum, assembly GCA_024137785.1. Classification (NCBI taxonomy): domain Eukaryota; kingdom Metazoa; phylum Chordata; class Chondrichthyes; order Orectolobiformes; family Ginglymostomatidae; genus Ginglymostoma; species Ginglymostoma cirratum. The sequence continues at coordinate 2,547,443 of JAHRHZ010000078.1, forward strand.
AGCATGTGTATAGCTGTGTGCATGCACGCGCACACGTAGGTGTATACCTCCACACACCGACAAGTGCACGCATACCTGCACACACACAACTGCAAACAGGCATGCATATACCTGCACATGCGCACGCGCACAAGCATATATCATCACACAAATATAGTATGCATATGTCCACATTCATACAAACATATATATACCCACATACGTATATGTACAAGCATGTGTATATACCCCTACACACACACAAACATTATACATACATATATCCCCACACATATATGCAGGCATGTATATATCACCCACATGCACACAGGTGCATGTATACCCCCCACCCTGGCACACATACAAGCATGTATATATCTCCACATTCTCACACAGGCATGTATATATCCTAATGCATGCACGCACACATGGGGACACACAAGCACATATATAGCACTATACACTCATACAAGCATGCATACATGCTATAGTTAAGCTGAAGAGAACCGATGTGCAAATAGAGAAAGGGTTTGTGTATGAAGGCAACGAACAAGAAGAATATCCCCACATTATTCAGCTGACACTTTGCAATGCTTTGAGGTCATGAAAAGTTCTGCATAAATGCAAGCCTTTCTAATGTCCTTTAAGTGATCCATAAACAATAGGCATTGCCAACCACCTTTCAGATTGTTATGTGCAGCTCTCTGACAAATGTGCTTGAATGCCCATATTGTTTTTGGTCTAGTAAACATCTACAATCTTTCAATATTCAACAACCTTTGGTGTGTCTCATAATCTGACCAGTAGCTAGTGAATAAACAGCAGAATCACCTGTATTAATGAACGGCCTTGACTGCTGTACTTGGTGTATCCATCATGGAAGTCTCGTCAGAAAACATCAGTGGGCTATTTATAGCATAATCTGATCGTATCAAGTGATGTCATTAAGCTGTGCTGTTTTAAATCAACCCGTTATGTGTGACAGACCTCTGACTCAGAAATAGCGACATTGCACAAGAGCTGCTTTGTTAAGCTGAGATTCTGGACAGTAATTAGAAGCATGATATCTCTTATCCTTACAGCATCAACCTCAATAAGATACACCAAACAAGTACATCTATTTCAACAGGCCTTGGCCATTCAGTCCAATTAGATCTATACTGGTAAAAACCAAAAGAACTGCAGATGCTGTAAATCAGGAACAAAAACAAAGTTGCTGGAAAAGCTCAGCAGGTCTGGCAGCATCTGTGAAGAAAAAATCGGAGTTAATATTTCAGGTCTGGGACATCAGAGTTAACGTTTTGGGTTCGGTGACCCTACCTCAGAACTGAGTTCACCGGACCCGAAACGTTAACTCTGTTTTTGTATATACTGGTATTTTACATTTGACAAGAGCCTCCTCCTGACTTATTTCATCGAAAGCCCTCAGTAGGACTTTCTGTATCCTTGCTTATTAGCTTTCCTTTAAATGCATCTCTACTATTTGCCTTAATGAATTCATGTGGTAGTAAGTTCCAAATTCTCACTACTGTCTGAGTAAAGAAGGTTCTCCTGAATTTCCTGTTGGATTTATTAGTGCCTGTTTTGAATTTCATAGTAAGTGGAAAAGTCTTATTTATCTGATCAAATAGTTCCATAATTTTAAAGACATCTGTTAGGTCACTTTCCACTTTCACGAGAAATGGCCCCAGCCTGCTCAATCTTTCCTGATAGGTATAATCTCTATTTTCTTACACCATCTCCAGTGCTTCCATATTCTTTACATTGTATAGTGATCAGAACTGGCCTCCATGCTCCAAAGTGTAATTTAACCAATCTTCGAGACAAGTTTAACATTATTTATCTGCTTTGGAACAAAACTAGAAATCGCTGGTGGATTTCTAGCAGGTCTGGCAGCATTTGGGAAGAAAGCAGAGTTAACATTTCGAGTCTGTTGACTCATCATGGGAACTGTGTGTGTTTTAATGAGAGCTGAAGGTATTAGAGGATGGGTAGTCTGTGCTGAAAGCAAACCATGCAGTGTGGTGAGAATGAGTTGGCTGTGCTAAAAGCAACCAGTGTCATAACAGAACTGTGTGTGTGGTTGTTAAACATGGGCGAATGTAATCGGGCTGTAAGCTTATTGATCTCCATGTTGAAAAGAGGCTGCAGGGTCCCCAAGCAGAAAATGAGGTGGTGTTGTTTGAGCTTACGCTGCGGCTTGCTGCAGCAGGACTGTGACAGAAATGTTGGCGTGGGAGCGCAGTTGTGTCTTGAAGTGGCAGGCACCTGGAAGCTCGGATTTTTTTTAATGGACAGAACATAGGTGTTATGCAAAGCGGTGACCCTGTCTGCATTTTGTCTTCCCCACTGTAGAGGAGACCATACTTTGAGCGGCAAATATAGTCGACTAAATTGAAAGAAGTACAGGTAAATCACTGCTTCACCTGGAAAGTGTGTCTGCAGCTTTGGGTAGTGAGGAGGGAAGAGGTGAATGGGTGAGTGTTAACACCTTCTGCGATTGCAGGGAAAGGTGCCATGAGGATGTGGGGAGGTGTTGGGAGTGGAGAAGGATTGGACCAGGGTGTTCCAGAGGGAATGTTGACAGAGGAGAGGAAGGGAATGTGTGTCTGGTCATAGCATCCCGTTGGAGGTGATGGAAATGGTGGCCTACAACCCTCTGGATGCAGAGGCCAGTGGGATGGAAGTGAGGACCAGGGGAACCCTATCATTGTTTGGGAGGGAAGGGAATGGGTGAGGGCAGAAGTGCAGGAAATAGGTCAGACCAGGCTGAGACACCTGTCAGCCACGGTAACGGGCAATCCAAATTTGACGGCAAAGGTAGATGTTTCTGAGGCCTCCCTGTGGAAGGTGGCATTGTCAGAACAGATGCAGCAGATACAGAGAAACTGGGAGAATGGAATGGAATCTGTACAGGAAGATATAAAGTCAGGGTAACTGTGAGAGTCAATGGGTTTGTGGTGGATACAGATGGCCAGCCTATCCTCAGAAATTGAAACTGAGATATTGAGGAGGGGAAAGGAGGAGTCTAAGTGTGAGCAAGGTGGAAATTAATTGATAAATTCTTCCAGTTCAGAACAAGAGAGGGATGCAGCTCCAGTGATGTCATTGATGTACTGGAGAAACCGTTATGGGGACGGACCAGGGTAGGATTGGAACAAGAATGTTCCATCTACCCCACAAAGAAAAAGGCATAACTAGGCCCATGCAGGTACCCATGGCCACACCTTTGACCTGGAGAACGTGAGAGGAGTTAAAGGAGAAGTTGCTCAAAGTGAGGATGAGCTCAGCCAGGAAGAGGAGGGTGATGGTGGATGGGGATGCTTCAGGTTTTCTTTACAGGAAGAAGCGAGATCCCTGAGCCCTGAGACCGTCCTAATGACCAGTCCTGATGATGAGTCTCTAGATTCGAAATGTTAACTCTGCTTTCTTCCCACAGAGGTTGCCAGACCTGCTGAGTATCACCAGCGATTTCGGTTATTGTTTCAGATCTTCAGCATTTGTGGTTCATTGTTTTATTAGCTTTGGAATTCTGTTCCTCTAAAAGTGAATGTCAGTGCTTTTTTTGTTTCACTAATAATTTGACTGATCTGAATGTGCGGTGTTCCCATTCTGTGGTTGTTCGGGGCTGCATCGGGCAGTTTCTTCATCAACCAGGTGCAATCTCTTAAGTTTGTAACATATGAACATACTGTTAGGAGTAGAAGTAGGTCCCTCAGGCCTGCCTTGCCTTAACCATTCAGTAAGATCATAGCTGGTTTGATGATTCTACTTCTTCACCTGCACCCAATACCTTTCCACACCTATGTTCACCAAGGATCTATCTACCTCTGCCTTAAAATTCTTCAAAGGCTCTTCTTCCTCCAGCTTTTGGAAAAAAGAGTTGTAAGGATTCATGACTGTCTGTGAGAAAAGGTTTGTCCTCATCTCTGTCTTAATTGGGCGAGCCCCGATTTTGAAACAGCTTCCCCTTATTGTATAAGAAACATTCTGTCCATGTGCTGTCTGCCAAGACCCCTTAGGATCTTGTATGTTTCAATAAAGCTGCCTCTTACTTTTCTAAATACCAGATACACAAGCACAGCCTGTCAAATTGTTGCTAGTAAAATAATCCACCCATTCCAGGTATTAGTCTAGGGACCGTGTCTGAACGGTTTCCAGGACGTTCATGTTCTTCCTTAGATTGAATGACCAGTACTGTGCGCATTACTCCAGGTTTGGTTCCATTAGTACTGTGAAGCATGACCCCCCTACCTTTGTTTTCAATTCCCCTCATAATAAACAATAACATTTTATTAGCTTCACTTATTGCTAGATGTGCCTGCATACTAACCTTTTTGTGATTCCTACACAAGGACACCTAGATCCCTCTGCATCTGAGAGGTCTCCAATCTTTCACCATTTAGACAATATGCTTGTTTTAATTTTTTCCTCCCAATATTTATAATTTTTCATTCTGCCACATTATAATCCAATGGTCAGATCTTTGCCCAATTATTTAATACATCTATACTCTTCTGCAGCATCCTTGTGTCCTGTTTACAACTTACTTTATCTGTCTTTGAATTGACAGCAAATTTGGCAACCAAAGCTGCTGTCTCTTCAACCAAGTCATTTATATAAATTGTTAACAGTTGATGTCTCTGCACTGAACCCCACTTATATCTTGCCAGCCTGAAAGTGATCCATTTACCCTTACTGTCTACTTCTTGCTAGCCTGTAATTTGTCTATCCATGCCATAATGCTAGCCTCTATAGCGCGAGCTTTTATTTGTTTCGCAAGAACATTTGATGTGGCATTTATCAGTTGCCTTCTGGAAATCCAAGTACATATGATCCACTGCTTCCCCTTCATCCGCAACTTGTGTTACCCCCTCAGAACTCGAGGATGATCTGTCTTTCACAAAACCATGTCGACTGTACCTGATTACCTTGACCTATCCAAGTGTCCTCTTATAACCGCTTTAACAATAGCTTCATACATTTTCCCCTTTGACAGATGGTAAGCTAGCCTTGGTTTTCTGTTTTCTATCTCTCTCCCTTTTTTTGAATAAAGGAGTTACATTTGTTCATTTGCATTCTGATGGGACCTTCCCTGAATCAGGCAAGGTTTAGCAAATTAAAACCAATGTTTCAACTATCTCAATAGTCTCTAATCACTAGATAGACCCTAGGGTGCAGGCCCTAACGTAACCTGAGCAGTTGTCAGCCCATAGCTGCAACAGTTTACTCAGTACCACTTCTTTGGTGATTGTGATTTTCCAGAGCTTCTCCTTCCCTACCATTTCCTGATTTGTTGCTTCTGCAAAGATGTTATGTGTATCCTCCGTAGTGAAGACCGATGTGAAAGTGAATAGCTGTTAATTTCATTGATCATTTCCTTACTTTCTTTATACGATCAATGGTCATTTTATTAACTTTTCTTTAAATATTTATCGAAGCTCTTACCCCCTGCTTTTATATTTATGGCTAGCTTGCTCTCATACTTTAATTTTTCCCTCTTTGTTCATTCTTTGATTGATTTTTGCTGTTTTTTTACTTTCTATCCAATCTCTAGCATTGTATCTTCCTCTTTTCATTGGATCTTTCTAGTTAACCATCGATGGTGGGATTACATCTTGATTTATTTTTCTTAGCTATTGGAATGCGTCTATTCTACATATTCTGAAAAATCCCCTTAAATGTCGGCCACTGAATCTCTATTGATCTATCCTTTGCAAATTCACTTCAACCAGTTCTGTTTTCATGCCCTCATAATTGCCCTTATTTAAATTTAGAATATTGTCTTGGACCCATTCCCCACTCCTTCAAACTGAACGTAAAATTTAGCTATGTTATGTTTGCTGCTACCTAGGGGCACCTTCACTGTGTGATGGTGAATTCATCTTATTTCATTGCTAAATACAACAATATTGTGACACTTCATGTAGGAGATCCTCCTGTGCTTAGTGGCCTTAATTACTAGTTACATCAGAATATTTTCACAGATTTACTTTGCCTGTGGTTGAACTTGAACTGATGAGAACTGAACTGCATATTTGAAAGGCACAGCAGAGAACGGCCTGCAATATTCAGGCAGTCAGCTCTTGAAAGTCTTGTTGCCTGTTTGACAGAGTTCCAGTAAGCCAACATTGTAGATAACAAGTCTTATCAGTCACAATAACATTGCATTTTCCCAACAGCTATTCTGTGTTATAGCTCCTAATTGCATGTGGGCACAAAGCCAGTTGAAGTTATTCATTAACCAAGGTAAAATACCAATCCGAAAAAGCACACATCCTGTGTGGTTTGAAAACACAGCTGGAGTGTGTCTGAACTCTTACACTGCCATTGTCCTGGCCTGCAATTCATACCAAGAATAATTCCAAATGTTTTCTCTTGGATAATTTCAGTTTAGGGCTCTAAGATGCTTCTCAAAAGATTCACTCAGAGTTTCATCACTTTCAAAGGTTTTCTTTATTAGGTGTCAGCAATGATTCACGCTGTGTTTAAAGAGTGTGGAGACAGGGAACTCAGAAACTCAAATAAGGTGTCGTGTTGAGCTGGTTTCCAGTGATTATAAAGGTTCTGCTTTCTGTCTTAGACAGTAAGTTGCAGATAAACCTGTGTTATAGCTGTGATGGGAGGAATGGGCTGGTAATCGAGCCCTAGTACCCCAGCAGTCTCACCATGAATATAATTCTAAACGAAAACAAAAATTAAAGAACTGCGGATGCTGGAAATCAGAAGCAAAAACAGAAATTGCTGGGAAAAGTCAGCAGGTCAGGCAGAAAGCAGAGATAATGTTTCAGATTCAGTGACCCTTCTTCAGAACTCTGAATGTAACTTTTATCACTGAATTGTCTGACTGATACCCTTTAGTGCTACTATCAGAATGAAAGAGATTTTTGCCAATGTTCTTTAATTGACTTAAAATAGTTTATTTGTAAACAAAGCTTACCCTTTAAACAAGTGGCAAACAATGGTTATCATCTAAGCTACAATCTGGAAGTAGAACGTTAGTTCATTAAGAACGTTCTCACAATGTATATAGACAGCAGTCTCTGCAGAGATGGTGTTTTATTGGATGAGGCGAAAGGGGTGAAAAGCATCCTGTTGGCCAAGGATCTGAAAAGGAAAGATAGAATGTGATGACTTCTCTCAGCCCACCCAGACAAAGTTGAACTGCTGATAGCCTTAGATTTTCAGTTTGGATTCAAATCAAGATTGATGTGAGTCTTTGGAAAGTGGCCATAGTTCAGCTTTTTGAGGTTTATAAAGGTAGTCAGAGATACTGGTATTTGAAATCTTTATCAGGTTCCCAGGAACCTCTACTTGAAGGAAGGAGAGACATTTGCAGCATCCTTATTGATTACTTACGTCTGTAACGTAGAAAACTAAGTCCAGAAATGGTTTTTAGGCAACCATTTGCAAAGATCCCTACAGTCTATTCAAAAACAGGTTTACTAAGTAACTACGGGTCATAAACCTCACTTCTGATATTGAGTCTTTGTGTTGAGGAGTGATGGTCTTATTGTGTCTAGACGGCCATTTTCAAGTGATCAGAAGATGGTAGGCAGACTGTTTCTCGTTCTGTTTAGGAGAATGATTTGCAGACAGTCTTGCAGTGTTAAGGGTGGAGTCTAATGGATTGTTGGATATTCTCAGTCACCAAATGGTCCACATCAAAAAGCTGTGACTGCATTTCAAAAAAGCATTCGAACAAAATATTGCAGCTGTTGCTAAATCTGAAATACCCAGCAGGTCAGCAGCAACTCTGGACAGAAAAACAGACAAAGGACCGTCAACATGAAACATTAACTCTGTTTCTGTCTCCACAGATGCTGCAAGACCTGCTGAGTTTCTCCAGCATGCTTTTATTTCAAAAAGTACTTCACAAGTTGTGAAGCACTGAATTATCCAATGGTCATGAAAAGCACATGTACATTCTTTCATGGGATGTGGGTAGTGTTGACTAGGCCTGGATTCAGTGCCCATCCCTAATTGTTCAGCGACCAAATCCCAAAAAGCGCACATCCTGCGTGGTTTGAAAAACACAGCTGGAGTGTATCTGAATTCTTACACTGCCATTGTCAGCCACATTGCCGTGGGTCTGGAGTCACATGTAAGCCAGAGCAGGTAAGAAAGACAGATTTCCTTCCCTAAAGGATATTGGGAAACCAGATGGGTCTTTATAACAGTCCACAATCTGCTGTGATTACATAGTCGCCATTGCCTCAGTTTATTACTGAATTCAATATGCACCATCTGCCATGGTGTCTATGTCCCACGTCCTCTGAATATTAACCTAGGATTCTGGATTAGTAGTCCACTCCAATTGCCACAATGCCATTGCCTCCTCACCTTTCTCTTCCATTCAGTTATGGGAGTAGAGGAATACAATATCCACGTATTGCAAATACATATTAATATTTAAGAACTATGAGAAAAACTGGTAGAAACCGAACTGTGTCAACGTTTTTCGGCATTGATAAGGTTTATTTTTGGAAACGACGTCAACGTTTTAATGTGTGCTGTAAGCCATATGCTGTTTACAGAAAATTAGTTACATTTGGAGAAAAGACCAGCAAAGCTTTCAAGGAAATAAGAAGTGAGGTTTATGACGCATAGTTACTAAAACAAACCTCTTTTCAAAAAGGCTATAGGGACCTATGCAAATAGTTGCTTAAAAGCCATTTCTGGACTTAGTTTTCAATGTTACAGACATAAGTAATCAATAAGGATGCTGCAAATGTCTCTCCATCCCTCAGTAGAAGTTCCTGGGAACCTGATAAAGATTTCAAATACCAGTATCTCTGACTACCTTTATAAACCTCAAAAGGCTGAACTATGGCCACTTTCCAAAGACTCACATCAATCTTGATTTGAATCCAAACTGAAAATCTAAGTGTGTTGGCAGGTTTCGGGAAGTGATTATTCTCAGGGTTATATACATGGCCTTCAGCAGAGATCAGTGCTGAGTTTTCCAAGGGGCAGGAGAACATTAACACCAAATAGTAGGACGATAACTAGGATCTTGGCCAAGTCCATGTATTTTAGTGCATAGGAGTTAGGCCATTCAGCCCATCAAGTCTGCTCCAACATTCAGTTATCTGCTGTGTTGTTTTTCTGACAGGCCCAGATGGAGGTCAAATGTAAACAGCAGAAGGAGCATGTAGAAACCTGAGCATCCCATCCACCTCCTCTTCAAACACCCTCTCCATCAGGAGGGCATGCAGTCCAACCGTGAACTGGTTAGTTACTTCACGGCCCACCAGACCAGAGTGGAAGAGAGCCATTCTCAACCCTGAGGGATTGTTTAAGAAGGGGAAGTACCCCGCAGTAGCCAGAAATCTCTCAATGTCTGTCTTGAGCACATTCAGTGATTGAGCTTCCACAGCCTCTGAGAATATTTAGTTTGTAGTGTCAGAAGAAAGAGAAAGAAAAACATGAATGTGAGGGCATCGCAAAACATTTCCGGTCAATACCATATGTCTCAGGTGTAATCATCATTGCTATATTTGGGAGCCAATTAGATATATACCAAATTGCCGTGGACAGTGCTGGAAGCCATGGCCCATTGCTTGTCCTTGATCAGATGGGAAATTAATGCTGTGCCCATGAAGGCAACGGGAAAGAGCTGTGTTGCAGTCTGTAATGGATGTTTATCTGATCTCTCTGTACTCAGGCTGATGAAGGAGATGATGAGAATGCCCGGCCTCTCGCTGAATCCCTCTTACTAGCCATCGCTGACCTTCTCTTCTGCCCAGACTTCACCGTCCAGAGTCACAGGAAGTCTGGGCCGGTAAGGCACTCACGGCAACTTCTTGCCACTTAATTATCGGGAGTTACTCTTGCATTTGTCCAGGTGAAGAATGTTAATGCTGGAGAATGGAACAGTCTTCATCTCAGAAGTAGCTGGAGAAGCTCAGCAGGTCTGGTAACATTTGTGGAGAAACATCAGAGTTAAAGTTTTGGGTCTGTTCTGAAGAAGGGTCACTGGACTGAGAAACATCAACTCTGATTTCTTTCCACAAATGTTGCCAAACCTGCTGAGCTTCTGCAGCAATTTCTGTTTTTGTTTCTGATTTCCAGCATCCACAGTTCTTTCGGTTCTCAATTTCCTTTTGAAATCATTAATAGTCTTCACTTCCACGAACTTGAAAGTCGAGTGTCACAGGTCATTTCCATGCGCACTGTTTAAAGAAAACATTCTTCATCACATCTCTTATTTCTGTTGCCCAAAACTTCACGTTTCTGTCCACAAATGGAAACTGCTTTCCTTTACTTAGACTTGTACAAGATTATGACAGGTTTATCAACTCATTCCTCAATTTCCTTTGCTCCAAGTAGAACAACCCAGCCCTGGAATGGTTCTAGTAAATCTCCTCTCCACCCTTTCAAGGGCCTTCCTAAATTGTGGCAACTAGAGTGGATGCAGTGTTTTAGTTTGGCCTACTCAGAGCTGTATAAAAATTCAACGTAACTTCCTTGCTTTTGCACAGAGAGTGATAGATTCCTAGTGATGAATGCCATTAAAGGATGTGGAGACAGTATGGGAATGTAGGGTTGATGTAGATGATTAACTATGATCTAGAATGACACAGCAAGCTTGAAGAGCCCACTCCTGCTCTGATGTTCCCATGTACCCAATATTCCTCTATTTACGAAGCCCAAGATTTCTCACAGTTTGATTCATAGAATCCCTACAGTGTGGAAACAGGCCCTCCGGCCCAACAAGTCCACACCGACCCTCCGAGCAACCCCACCCAGACCCATCCCCCTATAACCCACCTGATCTACACATTCCTGGACACTATGGGCAATTTAGCATGGCCAGTCCGCCTAACCTGAACATCTTTGGACTGTGGGAGGAAACCCAAACACCCAGAGGAAACCCGCACAGACACGGAGAATGTGCAAACACCACACAGACAGCTGCCCAAGGCTGGATTCGAACCCAGGCCCCTGGCATTGTGAGGTAGCAGTGCTAACGGCTAACCACTTTTTCAATGTGTCCTCTCACTTTTAAATATTAATGCACAGGACCACTCAGATCCCTCTGTCCTTCACACTTGTGCCATTAAGTCTGTGTTGCCTCACCCTATCCCTTCTCGACAATGCATCAACCTGCATTTCTATGTACTCAATTCAATCGGCCACTTGCCTGTCCATTGCATTGTCCATTATCCAGGCCTGTTGTGTCTTGTTACAGTCAGTTAAAATCATCCTCATTTCTGAGTTTGGTGTCTCAATAAACATTGAAATTTTGCTTGATATTCCAGTACCCAAGTCATTTATTTATATCAAAACAGCAGTGATGCTAGCACCGACCCTTTGAGAGCCTCACTGGCCACCACTCTCCTTCAACTGCCATGTTTTCTCTCTGTAAACCAATATTTTATTCTATTGGACACTGACTGTCCTGTTCTTTGAACCTCAATTTTGTGAACCATCCTCTTCTGTGGAAATTTGTCAAACATTTCCTTAAAAGCCATATACACAACATTCACCACATTCCCTTCATCCATTTTCTCTGTTGTTTCATTAAGCATTTCAATTCAATTAAATATGCAAGATTTGCCTTTACAAATCTGTCTGGCTCTCCTAAATTAACTCAGACTTCTCTAGAAATCTCTCGATACTTTTCTCAAGATGATTGTCACTTGAACCGTATCCACCACTGATGTTAACTGATTGACCTGTGCTTACTAGGTAAGACCATATACTCTTACATGAATTAGAATGTCACACTTGTTAACTTCCAATCCTCTGGTACCTCCCCTGTATCTTGTGAAGATTCTAACAATCCTTCCACAGTCTCCAGCTCCACTTTCTTCAGCAAACTGCAAACACCCACCCTAAACAGTTTCTAGCACATTCTACTTATCAATTTTCATGCCATCCATTACCTCTATGATTTCAGCCTGTAATGATATTTGCCAGCATCTTTTTTTGAGGTTGGACTGCGAATGAGAGTGGTAGGTAGTGCGTGCAGTGCCCTGTTGTCGTGCTTTAAGAGTCAGCTCATTACAGCATTGCAACAGTCTGCTTGTTCTTCCTCTCACCAATGCGCTGTCTGTCTGTGGATGGATCCACTCATGTCTGCGGACCCCTAACTTTTCATCATTTTCAGCCCATCAAAGGAAGCAGGCCACTTGCCCACTGGGAGGGATTCTGTTCTCCCAGCAGCCACACCTAGGTCCTCTGAAAAGTGAACTCTTTTGCTATCATCAGCAAATCCTGACGCCGAATGTCTTTGGTGGGGACAATGTAGAGGGAGCTTTACTCTGTATCTAACCCTGTGCTGTCACTGTCCTGGGAGTGTTTGATGGGGACAGTACAGAGGAAGATTTACTCTGTATCTAACCCCGAGCTGTGTCTGTCTGGAGTGTGTTTGATGGGGACAGTGTAAAGGAAGATTTGCTCTGTATCTAACTCTGTGTGTCTGGTATTTGATGCTGGCAGTGTGTGCCCGGTGTGATTAAAAACCCCATTCCTGGTACTGTATACCTCACTGTCTGCTGAACCCAATACATTTCTGATTAATGATTGTGGATGGAGGGAGAGTATAGTGTGCTGGATTTCACTGCTCACTAACTGATCTTATTTATCCCCATCAGGAGACTGCTGAGGATCTTCATTGTATTGACAGCTGTGAGTACATCTGGGAGGCTGGGGTGGGATTTGCCCATTCTCCACCTCACAGCTACATCCACGACCTGAACAGGTGAGGACCCAGCTGTGGACTGCTCCGTATAAAGGTGTGGCTCTGATTTGACTGTGGCTCATCATCCACATGGTATTGGAATCTCCTACAGGCAGCGCTCCAAGCGGGCCGTGACTGGATTTGGCTGTAGGGGCGGGTAACCGGAAATAAGATGTAGGCCCAAATCTAAATTCTTATTCTGCTAGCTAACTTGGTATTTGAGTAATTCTTCTCCTGACTCCCCAAAGCCTCTCCTCCATCTTCAAGACACAAATCAGAAGTGTGATGGAATACTCTCCACCTATCCAGATGGTGCGCCTCAGTAACACTCAAGAAACTCCACTCCATCCAGAACAAAAACAGCCTGTTTGATTCGAACTCAATCCACCACCTTCAACATTCATTTCCTGCACCCTGACGCTCAGTAGGAGCAAGGTGTACCATGTATAAGCAACCCATCAAGACTCCTTAGGCTGCACCTTCCAAATCAGTGACCTCTACCATCAAGAAGAACAAGGGAAGCAGATTGTTGGGAACACCACCTGCAAATTTCCCTCCAAATCGCTCACCATCCTGACTTGGAACTGTATTGACATTCCTTCAATGTCACTGGGTCACAATCCTGGAATTTTTTTTCCCTAATAGCATTACTCCTTATGGACTGCAGTGGTTCAATGAGGCAACTCACCACCACCTCCAGGGATGGGTAATAAATGCTGGCCTTATCAGCAATGCCCACATTCCATAACCAGATTTATAAGCAAAACTGATTTTAAATTGTGAAATTCTGGCAGTGGGATTTGATATCACATTCTCTGGATTGCTGCAACTTGAAGGAGTCATTGTAAAGCAAAAAAATATCCGCAGTCATCTCTGTTCTGGTCTCCCTCCTGATTGCAAAAATTCATTGTATACATGAGAAAGTGGTTTTCAAGAATGTTGTAAAAATTGAGAGGATGGGTTTCTTGGGAAGGATTGAGGAGGCTCTTTCCCTTTGGAAAGGGAAAGACCTAGTGTTTCCTGTTTAAAGTCTTTATTATGAAGAAGTTCAATATGAGACACTGTTTCCATTTGTGGAGGCCAGAATAAGAAGCATGAATATATGATCATTACTCACAGATCAAATGCAGAATTCAGCACTGGTCAGAATATGGTTCTTGCTGCCCTGTTAACTGGTTGAGGCAGAGTATATACACGGAATGGGAGACATGGGGGACAATTGTGTGGATTAATACAGGACAGGGTGGGAAGAGGTTAAATTGGGACTTGTGGAGTTTAAGCACCAGCACAGACCTGTGTGAGCTGATGGGCTGTTACTGTGTTCTAATACTCTGTAAGGGCTCTAGTGAATGCTGATGGGTAAGTTGGGTTTACTGAGGTTTTAAAACTTGGCACCCCTATCCCTTCCTCACTCTGCCTGTCTGCTGTTCCCACAGGACAGAGCTCCTGAAGCTGCTGCTGACTTGTTTCTCCGAGGCTGTATATCTCCCACCCACCTCCGAGGGAAACATTCTTAATCCCTGGGTCCAGTTCTTCTGCTCAACAGAGAACAGGTGAGGCCCAGGTAGGAGAAGGAGCTATACATAATGCTGTGAGGCTGCTGTGATATTCCTGGCTGCTGTGGGTTTCTGTTTTTTTTTCTTGTTAGGTACAGTGCTACTACCCTCCCTCTATCTTTCTCAACCCCTTTTCTTGAAGCCTTCTATCGTAGAATCCCTACTGTGCGGAAACAGGCCATTCGGCGCATCAAGTCCACACAGACCCTCCAAAGAGCATCCCATCCCACCCAGACCCATCCCTTACCCTACCCTGCATTTCCCACCCTAGACACTATGGACAATTTAGCACAGCCAATCCACCTACCCTGCACATCTTTGGACTGTGGGAGGAAACCGGAGCACCTGGAGGAAACCCACGCAGACAAGGGGAGAATGTGCAAACTCCACACAGACAGCCGCCGGAGGCTGGAATCTAACCTGGCACTGTGAGGCTGCAGTACTGACCACTGAGCCACCGTGCCGTTCTCTGATGGTGATCCCATCCATGTTTTTCAGATAGACAGGAAGAGGAGTTGCACATCTGATTGTTCAGGAAGTGAGTGTTCTGAGCTTGATAATGGTTTCCCAGTTCCAGCCCAAATTAGGAGGTGATGCTGACTTACTCCAGAGTCTACTCCACTTGGAGCTTTTGAGAAGTTAACCATGGCTGTCTTGCCTTCACATGATTTAAGCCCATCATCCCAGTGGACGCACTGGTGCTGTACAGACAAAGTGTTGCACTGTTTGGAGGTGCCATCAGTTAGATGTGACGTTAAACTTAGAGCCATGTTTGTACTTTCATGGAATGCAGCAATTCAAGGAGTTTACGACCACTGTCTTGAGGGAAATTAGGGACGTGTAATAGAATTAGAAGCACAGGAGTACAGTGAAAAGCTTCTCATGGTGCCATTTTAGGTACAAAGTATCTAGGTACAATTTTAGATTCAAACAGAGGGATAAGGAAGAAAAATGTCGCATTACCTTGCAGTGATACATAGTATAAGTTAGAAATAAGACATAGTTAAAAGGATAAACATTTCAATCAGATAAACAGATTACAGAAGAAAATTACATCGCAATAGATCAAGTCAGACAGTAAGAACTGCAGATGTTGGAGTCAGAGATAACACAGTGGAGGAACACAGCTGGAGAAACACAGCAGGTCAGGCAGCATCAGAGGAGCAGGAAAGTTGACGTTTCGGTTCAGGACTCTTCTTCAGAAATGGGGGAGGGGGAAGGGAGCTCAGAAATAAATAGAGAGGAGGGGTGGGGCTTGGGAAGGTAGATGGGATGGTGATAGGTGAGTGCAGGTAGGCAGTGGTGGGGATTGGTCAGTGAGGTGGGAGGGGTGGATAAGTGGGAGAGAAGATGGACAGGTTGCCACGTCAAGGGGGAGGGGATGAGAGGGACGGTTGGTCATGAGATGAGGCCGGAGGTGGGGAGATTTTGAAACTGCTGAAGTCCATGGTTAGGCCATTGCGCTGTAGGCTCCCGAGGCAGAATATGAGGTGCTGCTCCTCCAGTTGTCAAGTGCTGGCATTCGTTGTGACGTCCACATCTTGTTAACAAATAAAAAATGTGGCTGGACCAAGGACTTGTCCTGCTGTTGCACTAATTAACGTCTGACAGAACCATCTTGTTCCAGGTATTGGGTTTGACTGCGTCCACAGGAGAGTTTTCCCCCGATTCTGTACCCACCTCTGCTTTGCCAAGGCATCTTGATGCCTCAGTTGATCAAATGCTGCCTTGCTATTAAGGGCAGTTACCTTATCTCTCCTCTGACATCTAGTCCCTTTGTCCTTCTCTGGCTCATTACTCTCATGAGGTCTGAGAATTGCTGAGCAGGTTATTAGTGGGGTAGTGTTACTTCTTGACTCTAACGGAGCTGAATTTGTCACAATATGTTATCTTGTTAGCAGTTAATGGTAGCTATTGATTTTGACCCAGCCAGTCTTACACTTTATGTGGTCACTGTCTGATCTTTGACCTTCTCAGACTCTGTGCAGTCCATGTTTGATACTGACCCTCCAGAATCAGTGTTCAGTACGTCTTGCTTTCTTCTGGTATGTTACACCAGTGCTCACTTAGGCACTCACTATTTCTATGGTTAGTTATTCTGTAAACTCTGTAACTCACTCGTGGTTGATTGCTGTCTTTCAGGCATGCACTGCCGCTGTTTACATCACTGTTGAACATTGTGTGTGCATATGACCCTGTGGGATATGGCATTCCGTACAATCACTTGCTGTTCTCCGACTACCGGGAGCCCCTGGTGGAGGTGGCTGCCCAGGTCCTCATCGCTACCCTGGACCATGATGCCTCCACCAGCCTGAGCCCATCTGTCGATGGGACCACAACGAGCACGGCCATGGATGATGCAGAGGTAGGACACTTGGCACAAGCCCCAGCTGTGACCGTTTTCCTCACTATTGTCTCTGCGCATGTTGGAAGCGCTTTGTCAAGCTTTGTATGAAACCGTTTTGGCTGGTGACTGTTGCCTCTGACTCAGGGACTAGACCAGACCAGGAAACTTCTGTCCCCACTCCCTTTCTTGTTAACCCACTGATCATGCTGGAAGGAAAGCTGTCACTATGACATTTACCTTCACCTGCGTACCAGTGTTTTTGCCTTGAGTTCTGACACCGAGTACCAGCAGGTAGCTGATCAGTGGTGAAGAGGTCCAGTTTTCACAACATGGTGGAACTAGCTGAGCAGTCTCTTTCTGTTCCTCATCCCTAACTCGCAAGTTGAAGGTAATTGAGCACTGGTTTGATCTACTCCATGTTAATATCTTATAGGTTCTGCTCATATCTAATATGTTGAAGGTAGCAAGTTAAACAAGTGTTTAATATTGATTAGTTAATTATGGGAGGGGCTCCCAGGGTGTTTATGATGCAATGGTAGTGCACTACCTCTGGACCAGGAGGTCTAGGTTCAAGTCCCACTTGTTCCAGAGGTGTGTAATAACATCTCTACATAGGTTGACCAAAAAACATTTTCTCTGTGGGCCAGTAGTCTTGTAGCTCACCCATCCCTGTGTTATTGAGGACTGCAGTGTCCACTTGTTCACAATGTGAAGAGACTCCTGGGTTTCTGTGGCACAATGGTAGTGCTACTGCCTCTGGATCAGGTTCTGATTCAAGTCTCCCCTTCCCTGGAGATTTAACATAAAGCGCCCAAACAAGTTTTTAAAATAAATCCTCAGATGTGTGTAGTTCACAGGCACATTTGACACCTTTTCTTGACTGATTGACATTGCGGGAGCCGGGATGTGTAATCTCCCTTATCGATTACATTCTGATTTGATCCCCTAATTTTTTTTTCAGTTGCAGGGCTGTTTGATGTTTATTTAATTCAGTTCAGATTGGCTTTTAGTTTTGCAAAAGGACTATTTGGATATATACCTAAATGACATCTTAATTTGATTCCCAAATTTTCCTTGAGTTACGGTACCCCCATTGAGCTGCTTTATTTTTGTTTGATTAGTTGCACTTGTTTATTCTTAGCACACCATATTTAGATGTGAACAGCATTTTAGTTTAAAGTTCTTCCCAGTTTCCTTTAAAATTTGGAATTGAGGGTTTTGGTGTCCCTAAGGTCCTGTTCTTATTTTTGTTTGATTTGATTAAATTTAGGTTTGCGGGGAAAAAAAAGAGTTCTTGAAAGTATCTATAAAGAGCTGGGGTGGGATTGTTTGCTCTGTGGCAAGCAAGAAACCGCCTCCAGCAAGGCATTCTAGTCTCGATAAATGCTTCTTGAATAGGCTTGCAGGTCTATCATGCTGAAGTCAGTTTCCCTTGGGGACCATCTACAAGGTCAAAAATCACTGCCACGTTGGTTGGTGGTAACCCACAATGTCATCAGGAGCGGAAGATGAATTGAGAAGTATTAAAAATGATATTCTATATCCCCAAGTACAGGATTAATTTCTTAAATAGTGAGATGCTGAGAAATGTCATACTTCAAAGGGACCTGGGTGTTCTTGTTTATGAGTCATTAAAAATTAACAGTAAGCAAACGAGAAGGCAAATGGCATGTTGGTTCTTAATTCAAGAGGATTTGAATATGAGCGTAAAAAACACCTCTGAGTTATGCAGAGCCTCGGTGAGACCACATCTGATGTAAGGTGTTTGGTGGTCTCCCTACCTAAGGCAAAAGGAAGAGATTACAGAATGGGACAACAGTGTGGAGCTGAAGGAACACAGCAGGCCAGGCAGCATCAGAGGAGCAGGAAAGCTGACGTTTCGCGTTGGGATCTTTCTTCAGAAATGGGGAGGAGGAAGGGAACTCAGAAATAAAGAGAGGAGAGGTGGGGATGGTGATAGGTGAGCGCAGGTAGGCAGTGGTGGAGATTGGTCAGATAGGTGGGAGAGAAGATGGACAGGTTTTGTCAGGTCAAGGAGGTGGGAAAGTGAGGGACAGTTGGTCATGGGATGAGGCTAGGGGTGGGGAGATTTTAAAACCGGTGAAATCCACATTTAGGCCATTGGGTTGTAGGCTCCCGAGGTGGAATATGAGGTGCTGCTCCTCCAGTTTCCGGGTGGCGTCATTGTGATGCTCTAGGAGGCCCAGAATGGACGTGTCGCCCAGGGAGTGGGAGGGGGAGTGAAAACGGATCATGACTGGAAGATGTTATCATTTGTTGCGTACAGAGCACAGATGCTCTACAGAACAGTCCCCGAGTCTCCACTTGGTCTCACTGATGTAGAGGAGGCCACATCGGGAGCAGTGGATGCAGTAGACCAAGTTGACTTTCGTAGGGACCGCGCACTCCACAATCGCCAACCGCAAACTGGAGGAGCAGCACCTCATATTCCGCCTTGGAAGCCCACAGCCCAATGGCCTAAAAGTGGATTTTACCAGTTTTAAAATCTCTCCACCCGTGGCCTCATCCCATGACTGACCCTCCCTCTCATCCCCGCCTCCTTGACCTGACACAACCTGTCTGCCTTCTCTCCCACCTATCCGCCCCTCCCACCTCACTGACCAATCTCCACCACTCCCTGCCTGCACTCACCTATCACCATCCCACCTACCTTCCCCAGACTCACCTCCCCTCTCTCTATTTATTTCTGAGCTCCCTTCCTCCCCCCCCCCCCCCACCCCCACTTCTGAAGAAGGGTCCCAACCTGAAAGATCAATTTTCCTGCTCCTCTGGCCTGCTGTTCTCCTCCAACTCCACACTGTGTTATCTCTGACTCCAGCATTGGCAGTTCTTGCTATCTCTGAGATGATAGAATGGGTCTGTATTCTCTGAAGTTTAGAAGAATGAAGTGATCTCATTCAAATACACATTTCTTATAGGGCTTTACAGGATAGATGCCAGGAGGTTTCTCCCCCTGGCTGGGCAATTGAGTCTTGGGAATATAGATTCAGAATAAGAGGCAGGTCATTTGCACTGAGATAAGGAGAGGCTTTTTCACATAGAGGAAGGTGGATCTTTGGAACTCTGTGCCCCTGTGGGCCATGCAAGCTCATTAATGATGTGCAGAACTGAGATGGATAAGTTTCTACATATTACAGACAGAATATGGGAGTGGGCAGGAAGATGGTGTTGGTGCAGAAGATCAACCATGATCTCTGACTGAGTGTGTGTAAACAGCTGAATGACCTCCTCCTGCTCCTATTTCTTATGTTCTTGAGTCCAAACTTTGTTATTTGTCTTTTACAGCCTCCTGGTCCAGAGAATCTGTTTGTCAACTACTTGTCTAGAATACATAGGGAGGAGGTAAGTTTCCTTCATTTGTTTGCATTAACAAGGAAAGGTTATGGCAGGTGGTTAGAGCTCACTGGATGTATCATTGTGAGAACGATGAACCAAGGTAACAGTGACCCAGTTAATGCAGCTCTGAGCATCTTTAATTAAATCTAAAAATCCAGGACCATGTGAGAGTGTGCAGTTTCAGAAGCATGTAACAAGGTCAGGGTCAGACAGAAATTGGCACCAACCAAAGAAGGAGATATTAGAGTACATAACTAAAGACTTGACCACAAAAGTGCTCTGAAGGAGGAGGGAGGGAAGCAGAGGTTCATGGAGGGAATTTGGAACTTATGGCTTCAATGGCTAGAGACACAGGTATCAGCCTTGTGCTGATGGTGTCGGGCAAGAAGCCAGAATTGGAGGAGAGCAGAGCATAGTGGCGGGCTCGAGGAGGTTGTACCTCGATGGAGGCATCGAGGTATTGAGGAGCTGGGCTCAAAGATGAGAATTTTAAACCTGACACTTTGATTCTGCAAAGTCAGTAGAGGTCTGCAAATTTAGGGCTGAGTTTGGATACAGGCAGCTGAGCTTTTGGATCAAGTTCTGTTTATGGAGAGTGGAAGATCAAATGCTGAGCAGGAGAGCATTGTAATTGTAAAGTCAGGAAATTACAAAATCATGGGTGATGGTTCCAGCAGGGAGTCTCTGAGGCAGAACAGAGGTAGATGATGTTGAAATGGTGAAAGTGGGCAGACTTGGTAAAGAGGAGGACAGGCGATCAGAAGTTCAGCTCTGAGTCACTGGGTTTCTAAAGTGTCTGGTTCAGCCTCATGTAGTCATCCGGGAGGGGGATGAAATGTGAAAAGCATTGTTGTTGGTGGGAACCAGAGATAGTGGCACTGGTTTTGTAAGACCTACTGTTCTCTCAATCCCTCCTCGAACTTCTCTGAATCGCCCCTTTTCCCTCCTCTTCCAATGCATTACTTAAAATCTACCTCTTTAGCCAAACATTTGATCATCTGTCCGAACATTTCTTTGCTATTAAATTTGTCTGAACGCACAGCTATGAAGTGCATAAGGGTGCCTGACTACACTCAAGGCACTATATAATGTTGATGTCGAAGGTGAGGAACAGGAGGATAGATGCCAGGTTGTTGTGTGTTTGTGTAAGAACGTTGGACTGTCACTTTAAGAATCTTACCACGTGACATCATGAAGACGTCACTGTCCAGTTAGGAGCGAAAATGCTCAGTCCAACCTTGCTGCTTGTAGAGTGAGTACCTGCTGTAATAAAACTCCCAATGTTATTGAACACTTTGGCCTCCTATCCTCACAATGTAACACAAGAAAATTGGTGACATGAATGGGATAAAAACTGCTGTGCGATCCACTGGGTCAATCCACTGATGCACTGAAAAAAAAATCATGGTCTTCACTACAGTTCGTGGAGGCACTTTGATTTAAAAAAAAAATCAAAATACTGAACCAGGTACAGTTCACAAAATAAAAGTCATCTTTGGGAAGAGGTGAACAGTGCAGAAGAAGCTCACCCTATTCTCCACCCTGAAAGAACACTGAATAACGAATACCCTACACCAAGGGAAATATTTTGAGATAAGAGCATTGACTCAGAAAGAAATAGGCAGCCTCAGGAATACTTTGTTTTAAATGGAAAAAGTGAGGCAGTGCTAAAATTCTCATGGTGCTCTCAGACCCTTTGCATTTTAAAACCAGTTTAAAATGACTGGAGGTTTTGATGCCATGGAACCATATGATGACAACACAGAGCTGGAACTCCTACACAGAGAGGTTCCATTATTTGTTCAAGCTAACAAAATTGAAGCAAATATTGTTGTTCCTGTGTTCCAGAATATTTAGGGGAAAGACTTCCAACTTCCTGAGGGGTCTGATACAGCCAGAGAAGCCAGGTTCCAAAACTTCACAAATAGTAGGAATTCTCCAGAGTCATTTTTCACCAAAACCATTGGTGATTACTGAAAGGTTCAGGTTCACAAACAGATTCACCATCATGTTGGCTATATCTCCTGGTTTGCAGCAATTTTACGGAAGTTGGCAGAGTGCTGCAAATTCAAAGTCAATTTAAATGATGCTGTCAGAGACAGACAGGTGTGTCGTTCAAGATGTGAAGCAATCCAGAAGAGGTTATTGATCGAAAAGAAACTATACTTAAAACAAGCGCTGAAAGTAACAGTCTCAATGCAGCTAGCAGAAGAAGGAAGCTTAGCAGCTAAGTTTGAGCACACGAGTTCACAAAATGGCAGCAGAGAGAGTTCCCAAAATGCACCTGAAAGACAAGCATCAATGCAGATTTAAAGCTGCCATAGGTGTGGAAAAATAGGTCACACAGCAGCAAATTGCTGCTATAAAGAAGCTGAATGCAGAAACTTCGCTAAAGAAAGGCACATTGAATGTGTGTTTGAAGAAGAAAAACATAACCAGGATGACAATTTGCAATTAATCTGTTCAACAGTGACAACTACAGGTGCAATGTTGGTAATGCACAGTCAAGAGATCACCTGACAATTGCAGCCTTAGCTATGAGCTTTGGCCAAAAGCTTAATGATGAAGAAGCTAAAGAGGATGATCCTCCCGTCCTGCATTGTGAAGTTAGCAGATCAGATGCAACAGTACAATGGATAAAAGTATCCAGTCTACTTAAGTTGAGATGTCATTTCTTCCCCTGTTTCAGCCATGTCTTGGTGATAGCTGGATATCATACTCCCACATAGCAATCAATGTGCTCGGCTCAACAGTCTTATACCCCACGCTACTTATATTGAATTAAATACATTTATCCCAGCCAAGCTCTTGATGTTTATTTTCTAGTCATTGTTTCAGCTGTATTCCGAAGAGTGTTGTTCTTCTTGCAGTGCATTTCCTTTTCTCTTCTCTTAATCTGTTAATGGTTTAATAGAGAACTCAGGGGCAACTTTTTCACCTGGAAGGTGGTGCGTGTATGGAATGAAGTGCCAGAGAACGTAGTGGAGATGGGAACAAATACAACATTTAAAAGGCATCTGGATGGATACATGAAAATGAAGGGTTTAGAGGGATATGGGCCAAATGCTGACAAATGGGATTTTGGTTGGTGTGGACGAGTTGGACCGAAAGGCCTGATTCCATTCTGTGTGAATCTGACTCTACTTCAACCTCCTGTCAAATGTGAAACGAAGCAGAAAGTATCCATCATTTAGCTGGTCAGTGACAAACTTAAACCAAAGGACAGTGGAAGTTACACTTCTGACATTGAAGACTAATGAATCAGTGCTTCCTTGAAAGTTAATCCCCTCCGGTACTTTTCAAACAAGTTCTTCAGAATAAGAAAGCTGCTAAAGTAATACCACCGCTGCACGCTGTGAGTTTACAAAGTTTGCTGCTCCTGTAGAATGGAGAAAGGGCAATATGTTGCTTCGTCCCACTGCCAAGTGTGAAGTAAAGCAAGTGGGTTCTGTTGCTGAATTTGAAACGAGAAAATGCAGGAGAATATGTACCTGTGATTCAAGAGATCAACAGGCCACAACTTCCCATAAAGTGAAAGGAAATCCAGTGGCTTTCATGAAACCCTTGGATGACATTGTTTGGAAGAGAGAGGAATGAGCACCTTGGAATGTGAAGTATCAATACCCAAAGTCAGTCCTATCTGGCAAAAGTGGCATTTGGTTCAAGTGACAAATATGTTTTCTAGGGCATGACCTGAATGAAAGTGATGCTGGATTGTATACTTGGGACGTAGGCACCGACGGAGCAAGTGCTAAGGTCACCAACCAAGATCTAAACCTTGGAAAACAGCTACAGAGCACAGAGATTGAAGAAGATGAAAATAGAACTTTTGAATGCATGCTTTCTCATGAAAGTGTTAATGAATATTACTGGACTGTAAATGGTGTGTTAGTGGAAGGCAGCGAACAATTTGAGGTGTTTAATATTGGCCGAAAGTACATCCCTAACCTTAAGGAGATGGCTTTTCTGGATGCTGGAGAGGTAACTCTCCATTTGCGAAATCTCAGCTCAAAAGCTTTCTTGATGGTGGAAAAAACCAGCAGAAATCGCAAAGCAACATAAGAACTTGGTGTCGATAGAAGCTTAAGAGATTGTACTGAGCTGTGAAACCTGTAAGCCTGATTCTTCACTGAAGTGGTTTAAGCATAACAAAACAATTAGAAAGAGTCATACATATGAAATGTCTCAACCAGGAACTGTAAACAAATTGCTAATGTCTCAAGTTCCATGCACAATGATCAGTGACCTCGCGCCAATTTTAGTACTGGCCTCCAGTTCCAAAAGTTAGGGAAAAATGTTAGAGATAATGCTGCAAGTCACTACAAAGGGCACAGGAGAGTATACATGTGAAACATGGATTTTTAAAGCCATAGCGTCTGGTGTTTGTGCTGTCCCCTGTGATATCCCCTGTACTGATGTTCCCACTGTCCCTGTGATGTGCCCTGTACTGGTGTTTGCACTGTCCCCTGTGATATTCCTTGTACTGAGTTTGCCAAATTGCCATTCATTTTTTCACAAATGCTTTACTCCAGATTAACTTGGATAGGCCAAATTGAGTTAAATGACAAGTCTGTTAGTGGTAATTAAGCACTGTTAAAGATGCTAGAGTATGATTTACTTGTTGAAGCTGTTACTCCGTAGCACCAAGAGGAAGTGACAGAAAACAATACTGGCACCAGTGTGAAGGATAATGTACAGGACAGTGTAGACATCTGTGTGGGGGATATCACTGTACAGAACAGACAATACGTAGGTGATATCACTGTGTATAGGGCTGATACTAATGGAGGGATTATCAGTGTGCAATGTGGACACCAGTACAGGGGATATCACTGTGAATAATGCTGACACCAGAGCAGCAGATAACGCTGTGTGCTGACAGCAGAATGAGGGGTATCTTGGGTCAATGTGGATACCAGCAAAGAACATCTCACAGGACACCGTACAAACAGCAGTCCAGGGAACTTTGTGGAAAGTACAACGTCAGAACAGGATGAAGGCAGATTCATGTGGAGCTGTGCAAATTATGAACACTCCCTTTTAATTCACTTTATATGTGAACTGTCAGGGTTGCTTAAATTTGGAATACAAGACTTTATTACATAATGGTGCAACAAATTGCATATTGAATGGGAGTCTGCCTGGAAACTACTCTGATGCAGTCAGTCTATGTCTGAAAAGTGGATATGAGTGATTGTATTTGTTTTCGGCTACTCAGGATTTCCAGTTCATTCTGAAAGGTCTGGCTCGTTTGTTAAACAACCCATTGCTTCAGACGTACCTACCCAACTCGACCAAGAAAATTCAGTTCCATCAGGAGCTGCTGGTTCTCTTCTGGAAACTCTGTGATTTCAACAAGGTGGGACTCTGGCACCAGCACAGAGACTTTTGTGGGGTGGGGGTGGTGGTGGCTACTGAGTGAGAGTGGGGGAGCAGGCACTGAGCGAGGCTGGGAGGGCCCCTGGGGGAGGGGGAGCACTGCGGAGGCGGAACACTGAGGATGGCTGTGGGAGGGGGAGCACCGAGTGAGGCAGGGGGAGTGCACCGAGGGAGACAGGTGGTGCGAGGGGGTAACCTGGGGCTGGCGGAGGTGGCACCAAGCGATACTGAGGGGAGAGAGTGGGGCACGGAATGAGACGGGGAAGGGGGCGCACTGACGGAATCTGGGACAGGGCAGGGGGTCACTGAGCAAGACTGAGTGGTGGCGGGGAGAATGTTGAAGTGCTTTCATTTTCTAAAGTCTGCCATTTGCCAATTGTCCTGGATTTTTTCTTTGGCAGAAATTCCTTTTCTATGCCCTGAAGAGCAGTGATGTCCTGGACGTCTTGGTGCCCATCCTGTACTATCTGAATGACGCCCGAGCAGACCAATGTAAGCTCTCCTCAGACCCATGCTCTGCAACCTACAGCGCTGTGTCACTTCCATTCTCTACTGAGTAGCTGTGGTGAAAGGACATGGTCAGCTGTGGGAACCAGCACATTTGAGTGAAGGAATGAGTGCTGAGGTATATCACAGGGTGGCAGTGTTTACTTTGGATGCTGCAACCATCCTGAGATGCAGCTGGCTTGCTAGTCTAACTGTTGTTTTTCCTGATGGTTAAATTTGTCTGTTTTGGAGCTAATTCTTACATCAGGCACAGTTGCAGTGTGGTTGCGATACTGGACCAATGATCCAGAGGCAACTGAGGAATTGACCTTAACCTGCTGGGTGCTTTTGGTGAGTTCAGACCTGCAATAATGTGATTAATTGTTAGCTTCTATCTGAAAAAGCCTAGTAAACCACTTGGTTATATTCTGGAGGCAGCTTATCTATTCCCTTGAAGGCAGACAGTTGGTGTACATGTACATCCCCATGTATAAAAAATGAAGCGATGCTATTGGACAGCCAGCTTGGAATTGAACATTCTGGGTTGTGGAGTGGTGTGGCCTGATCTGGCATGAGGTCCACATTGGCGCCACTGCCACTGTGCCTAACTCAGCCTCAGAAATCTGCAACCTTTATCTCAATGTCAGAGCTGGAAATTCGCACCCCAGCCTCATGTTGGCTTTAAGGGCTTGGGGACGCTGACATATCCAATAAGAGCAGGTGTAGTGAGAGTCTGGATTGCAGGGACACAGCTTGAAGTGACTTTGGAGAGGGCTATGTCAACTTGTAGAAGCTCGATAGTGGCTGGAGAAGCAGTGAGTATTGTCAGACCGGAAAAGTAGAGAGTAATGAGAAAGAATCCGAGAGAAAATGGGAAAGGTGTTAGAATGTAAGGAACAATCCAAGGTAATGACTCCAGTTCAGCTTGTACCTAAAAGAAAGAATAGCTCTTGTACAAGCAGCATTGTATTAATTTGTTCACTGTAGCTCAGTTGGTAGCATCCCTGCCTCTGAACCACAAGGTTCCAGGTTCCTTGGCTGACACTAGGGTGCAGTGCAGGACTCGGGAAGACTGGGTGAGATGTTCTTCAATCTTTTCACATCTTGCAGGCAGATTTCAATTTTTCTGTTACTTGGTCAGTGGGGTCCCTGTGAGAAAACCTCAAAAATTAGGTTTGGTGCAACAGTAAACACGAAACTCAAACTGAGAAACAATTCCAAAGTAATAAATTGATCAATTAAAAATGCATTGATAAAAGTAACCCTTTTAAAAAGTGCCAAGCAGTAGAGTGAACCAATAAAACCTTTTGTTGCCTTTTCAGTTAAGAAACAGAACGAGGTAGAGAGAAACCAGGCCCCAAATCCTAGTATCATTCCCCTCTGTAGGGGCGTTCTTCAAATTGGCCTCAAAGGGCTTCACACACAGGTGAGGGTTAGAATCAGTTTGCCTTTCAGCCTTAGATTAAACCCTCTCCCAGCCTATTTTGTGGAGAGCTTTTTGCAAGGGGAAAGGTGGGTGTATGTCTGCCCCCTCCCCCCACCTTTCCTTCATACCCACCGTTGGTCCCACACAATCTCTGTCGGTCCCTCACTCTTTCCCGCTTTCATAGGTAACGAGAGTTTGGAGGGCCTGCTCTGCTGCCTTGACTGCAGTTCTTGAGGAGCCAGTGATGCTGCAGGAAGGAGACTGTCTCGCCTTCCCTGACCTGCCCCTACTCGTGACTCCAGTCTGATTTCCCCCCCACCCATTGTGACTCTTGTAGTCCCCATCCAGAGGCCTCAGTGTCGCCCATGGTATTTAGGCCTCAAGCTGAATGATGGGAGGAAGCCTTGCACAGCTCACTGCTCTTGCAGTCAGAGGCTGTTTAGAAAGGAGAGGAGCGAATTGGCGTCAAACTGCAAGGCCATCTCCTTGCAGCATCTTCCACACGTACGTAGCTGTATTTCAAAGGCTGGTTGTGGGCAAGATAGGACCCGTGTTGGGCTGCCTGTTGACTGAAGCTGCATTAAACTAACGGTCTGTTCCTGTGAACGTAAAAACTCCCATGGTAATATTGTGAAGAGAAACTGAGGAGTTACCTCCAGTCTCCTGGCCCTGACTCTCGATCACCATCACAGAAACAGATTACCTTGTCATTTTCAGATTGTTAGTCAGATGCACAAATGTGGGGTAATGTGAATATTAATAGAGTCAAAGAGCTGTAGAGAACAGAAATCGACCCTTTGGTCCAACTCGTCCATGCCACCCAGATATCCTAAATAGATATAGTCCCATTTGGCCCATATGCCTCCAAACCCTTCCTATTCATATACCCATCTAAATGTTTTTTAAATGTACTTGTACCAGGTTCCACCACTTCTGGCAGCTTATTCCATACATGTGCCACACTCTGCGTGAAAAAGTTGCCCCTTAGGTCCCTTTTAATTCTCTCCCCTCTCACCTTAAACCTATGCCATCTAGTTTTGGACTCCCCCACACTGAGGAAAAGACCTTGACAATTCAGCCTGTACATGTCCCTCATGATTTTATAAACCTCTATAAGTTCACCTCTCGGCCTCCGATACTCCAGGGAAAATAGCCCCGTTCCATTCAGCCTCCCCCTCTCGCTCAAACCCTCCAACCCTGGCAGCATTCTTGTAAATCTTTTCTGAACCAGTCTACCATGTGGAACCTTGTCAAACGCCTTAATGAAATCCATATAGACAACGTCCACCACTCTGTCTTCATCGATCCTCTTCGTCACTTCTTCAAAAAACTCAAATTAATTTAGTCAGACACGATTTCCCATGCACAAAGCCATGTTGACTATCCCTAATCAGTCCATGCCTTTCCAAATACAAAAATGCCCTGTCCCTCGGAATCCCCTCCAACAAATTGCCCTCCACTGATGTCAGGCTCACCAGTCTATAGTTCCCTGGCTTTTCCTTACCACCTTTCTTCAATAGTTGGCACCACATTAGCCAGCCTCTAGTCTTCTGGCACCTCACCTGTGGCGATTGATGATACAACTGTTGCATCAAGGGGATCAGCAATCACTTCCCTAGCTTCCCCAAAGTTCTAGGGTACACCTGATCCAGTCCCAGGAAGTTCTCTACGTTTTTGCATTTGAAGACGTCCAGCACCACCACCTCTGTAAAATGGATACTTTTAAGGTATCACTGTTTATTTCCCCAAGTTCTGTAGCTTCCATGTCCTTCTCCACAGAAAACAGATGTAAAATACCTGCTTAGTATCTCACCCATCTGCTGTGGTTCCTCACATAGATCCCCTTGCTGATCTTAAAGGGGCCCTGTTCTCTCCCTCGTTACTCTTTTGTCCATAATGTGTTTGCAGAAAGCCTTTGGATTCTCCATGACCCTATTTGCCAAAGCTATCTCATGTCTCCTTTCTGCCCTCTTGATTTTCCTCTTAGGTATACTCCTACTGCCCTTATACTCCTCCAGGGATTCACTGGATCGCTGCTGCCTATACCTTACGTATGCTTCATTCTTTTTCTTGACCAGGGCCTCAATTTCTCTAGACATCCAGGATTCCCTACGACTATCAACCTTGCCCTCCACTCTTACAAGGACACACTGTCTCTGGACAAGAAGACTTCCCACTTTCCAGTCATCCTTTTACTGGCGACTATCTGCCCTGGAACAACATTTGAAAGTTCTTGCCGAATACTGTCAAAATTGGCCTTCCACCAATGTAGAACTGACTTTTAGATCAGGCCTCTTGCATTGAAATAAATGCAGTTTAATTTCAGTCCTACCTTGTTCTCTGCTTTGCTACTACCTGCCCTGACTGTTTGACTTGCTCCTTTTCTCAACTTTATCCAGCCTCAGACTGATCCCTTGTCTCACGATCTCCCTGGGAAACCTGCCCGCTCTTACTAGCTTAAATCCACCCACCAGTATATCAGTCTCCTTCCAATTCAGGTGCACCCCACCTTCCTTGCACATATCACTGCTACCCCTGAAGAGATTCCAATAATCCAAAATTGCATATCCTTCTCTGCTGCACCAGCTCCTCAGCTGCTGTATCCTCCTATTCTCACCATCAGTAGCACATGGCACCAGGAGTAATGCAGATACCACTATCCTCAAGGATCTACATTTTAACCTCCTGCCTAATTTCCTATATTCTCTCCTCAGAACCTCGTTCTCTTCTCTTCCTGCAGTTCCAATGTGTACAACGACCTCCTGCTGGTCCCTCTCCCCTTTTGAGAATATCCTGCACCCTCTCCGAGACATCCTTCACCCTGGCACCAGTGAAGCAAAACACCATTCTGATGTCTTGTTGTCGGCCACAGAAACATCTGTCTGTGCCTCGGAGTAGAGAGTCCCCTATCAGAATCGATTGCTTGGACCCTGACATGTCATTACTGCAGAGCTGGTCTCAGAAACCTGGCTGTCAGTGCTACTTTCCCAAGAGTCCATCACCTCCTACGTTTTCCAAAGCAGCATATTGTTTGAGATGGGGATAGCTACAGTAGACTCCTGCACTACCTGCCTACCTCTCCTACATTTCCTGGAGGTAACCCATCTACCTGACTGTATCTGTGGTTTCTCTATCTTCCTGAAACTGCTATCCATCACACCCCCTTGGTCCCTGTAAATTCCTCATTTCCTTTAACTGCCGCTCCAGCCTATCCATAGGATCCATAAGCAAACTCGCTTCTTGCAGACATAATCATCACTAACATGGAAACTCTCCCTAATCTCCCACATCCAACAGGAAGAGGACATCACTACTAAAGGCCAAATTTGCACCTTAACAATATACAGACCCAGAAAATAACAGTCTTACTGCTCTAGAAACATTGCTTTAGGATAACTTGGTACTTTATTTTAAAAAAAGTTCAAGCTAGAGACATATCTCACTAAACATATTTTAAAAATGCAGTATTCACCATTACAGATTGACAAACAAATAGCATATGATTAGACTTAATAAACCACTTGACTGTTCCCCTGCTGTGAGCAGTTCTCTAGAGGTCCCTCCAAAGTCAGCTGTGAATTTTACTGTTTGTGTATTTTTCTTAGACCAAACTCCGATGTCCAGGGATACTTGAAACTAAACAACACAGGCATCTGGCTGTGAAAAGTCACTGCCTAGTCAGACAGCTGTGCAGCTTCACTGCTCCTTATCTCCCATGAGACCCCTGCTCGCTCTCTTGTTTTGATCTATTTTTCACAAAGTTTTAAAACAATGCAACAGCTTATGAAACAGTAATTACTATTCCAAAAAAAAGAGGAAATCAGCTCCAACACTGAAAAAAACCTCAAAAAAGGACAACTCTTACAGCCACAATTTTCTCCTGTCCCCTATCTTGGATTACCCAGAATCCAGTGTAATCTGGAAAATTGACACAACTAAGCAAAAGTGTCTCTGATGCACCACCAGAAAACACACAAAGCAGCAGGCTGGCTTTGTACCTTATTTGTTATATATTGTGCTGCTTTCATTCCAGTTACACACTTGTCAATACATGATCCCAGTGTTATACAGTGACAGACCTGACCCCACCAGTACTCTACCCCAGTGTTATACAGTGACAGACCTGTCCCCACCAGTACCATCTTGTGAAGCTCAGTGTTGTTGTGACCAGAAACCAATCTGTTGTTGACAGAAGCTAAAACGCAAATGAATATAAAAGTTTGGAGCAGGATAAGGCCATTCAGCCCTTTGAGCCTGTTGCTCTATGAATGGCTGATCTCTAGCCTTTAATTCTCTTGTTAATTGAGAAACACCTTCAATGTAACAGCACTATTTACATCCATAAACATTGACCTAGCCAAAGAGACAATTGCCACACTGCTGGACGTATCAGGAAGGAAGGCAAGCACCCAATGACAAACAGCAACAACAAGCATAGCATCTTGAAACAGCGGGATCTGTGCCGTGCAACCCACTTCACCTTCAACAACTGTATATTTAAACAAATCAATGGAACACCAGTGGGATCCCCAAAATCAGGACTGATTGCAGAAGCAGTAATGCAAAGGTTAGAGCGGACATTGCTCCCCACCGTACAACCCAAACTCTGGGTCCGATATGTAGATGACACCTTTGTGATTATCAAACGTACAAGACTGGAAGAAACCCACCGACCCATAAACAACATCCTCACCGGAATAACATTCACAAAAGAAGACGAGAACAATAACCGACTGTTCTTCCCAGACGTAATGGTAGAAAATAAGAACAACAGGGAACTTCAGATTAATGGATACAGAGAGACTACACAAATGGACCAGATACTTAATTACGCCAGCACCACCCCAGCACCCATAAACGGAGCTGCAACAGGATATTATTTAAACGGGCCACAACACACTGCAGCAACCCGGAATTGCGCAAAGCAAAACAGGAACACTTTTACGGAGTTTTTAAAAGGAACTGATACCCAAAAAGCAGAATCCGCCATTTCGTCCGCAGCAGACCCCAACAAGAAGACACAACACGGCCAGACACACTAGTCACTACATCAGGGACATATCAGAGATGACCACAAGACAACTCAGACCCCTAGGTATCAGGGTATCGGACAAACCAAAAACCACCCTGAGGCAGCTACTAACGAACGTAAAGGATCCCATACCCACAACCAATAAAACTAACAATGTACAAAATACCAAGCAAGGACTGTGAGAAACGTTACATAGGCCAAACTGGAAGAAGACTGACAGTAAGGTTGCACAAACACAAACTAGCCACCAAAAGACACGACCAATTCTCATTGGTCCCGATACACATAGACAAAGAAGGACACAGATTTGACTGGGACAAAACATCTGTACTAGCACAAGCCAAACAGAGACATACCAGGGAATTCCTGGAGGCCTGGCATTCCAACCGGAACTCCATCAACAAACACACTGAACTGGACCCAATATATAGACCACCGAAAAACAATAGGAAGTAATACCAACCACCCAAGCAAACCGAGGCATATAAATAACGTGGGACAAAACACCAACACTTCACCAGAGGTGCACTGATGATGCTACCTAGCAGGGTGATGGAACGTCTGCAATAAAACCACCGGCTCGGCGAGCAAGTCTCCAACCTCATTCACAACCTGAGCTACAAATCTTCTCAACAAGTTGAGAAACTGTCTGCCTGTGTCTTAAATCTTCATCAGTGCTGTCTCCACATCTCTCTGTGAAGTAAAGTTTCAAATACTCACCACCCTGAGAGAAAAAAAATCCTCCTTTTCTCTTTATGAAGTGGGAGACTTGTCATTTTTAAAGAGCGTCCTCTAATTCTGGTTAGTTTCACAAGACAAAACATTCTGCCAGCATCCACCTTGTCCAGTCATTCGGGATCTTGTATGTCTCAAGATCTCCTCTCAATTTTTTAAACCCCAATGGATACATTCCAACTTGTCCAACATTTCCTCATAACTGCTGTGTCCAGCTGTCAACTGGGGGAACCTTTTCTGAACTGCTTCTGACACCTTTATGTTCTTCCCTAAATCAAAACTGTGCATACAGTTCAGCTGTGACCTCACCAACACTATACACATACAACAAAACATCCTGACTGTTATATTCCACTCTCCTTGCTATAAACATTAACATGCCATTACCCACTGTGAAATCTCTTGCTGTTTCTGCAGAATAAAGTTTTGTGAATCATGTACCAGGACTCCCAGATCCCTCAGTTCCTCAGAGTTCTGCAGCCTCTCTCCATTTATCTGATATGCTGCTTGTCTATTTTTTCCGACAAGCTCTCATTTTCCCAGATTATACCCTATCTGCCAACTTTTTTACCCATTCATTTAACCTATGCATATCTCTTTGCTGACGCCTTATGCCATCTTCAGAACTTACATTTGCTGATGACAGGTAGGTAGTAACTCCCATAACTTCATTTTCTTCAGCTACGTCATTAATATCAATAATGAATTTTTGAGGCTGCTATGGTGATCCCTGCAGGATTTCACTCATCACAGCTCCTCGAGTTGAGATGAAGCTGCTACAGATATTTACCTAAAGTAATATCCATGTCACATGTACATAATCAGAAAATGTAGGAAATATATAGTTCTGTGGAGAAACTTAATGTTTCTGGTCCAGAGTCTTTCACCTGGAGTAACATTAACTCTGCTTTTCTCTCCTCAGATGCCACCTCACCTGCTGAGCATTTCTTGCATTTTCTGAGATAACAAGGTGTGGGGCTGGATGAACACAGCAGGCCAAGCAGCATCATAGTAGACCAGGGTCTAGGCTGAAACGTCAAGTTTTCCTGCTACTATGATGCTGCTTGGCCTGCTGTGTTCATCCAGCCCCATACCTTGTTATCTCGGATTCTCCAGCATCTGCAGTACCTTTTATCTCTTGCATTTTCTGATTTCATTTGAGATTTGTAGCATCTGCAGTATTTTACATTAGTATTACCGTCATGGGTTGTGGTCATTGTGAGTCAGTTTTTCAGGAATTCTGCAGTCACTGAAGATCAGTTTCTGTACGAAGTAAACATTGATTGTGGAACAGGTCTGATCAGTCTTGCTGCACATTGCTGGAGCATTGACAACAGAATACTGTGAAATTAAACAAGAGACATGTTTAGATTTGTTTAAAAATACTTCATTGAGTGAACTTTAAATCTGCGTTGTCTGATAACGATGATGTGAGGCTGTTGAAGCAGATTAAGAACCAGAGAACCCAGTGGTACAAGAGGGATCAGATGGTGGAGTAGCTAGTGGAGGAGCAGCTTATGGCCAGCAGCAAGAACATGCCTTCGCTGACATATGGAGGAAGCACTGGAAGGCCAGCTCTGCAAAGAGTGTAAGGTTTCGTGCATTCATTGACAGAAAGGCTGATGAACACACAAAACGACAGAAATGTGACAATTGCTTTTCCTTTTGTCTTGCAGCTCGAGTGGGATTGATGCACATTGGGGTCTTCATCCTCCTGCTTCTCAGTGGAGAGCGCAACTTTGGTGTCCGACTGAACAAACCATACTCAGTCCGTGTGCCTATGGACATCCCAGTGTTCACAGGAACCCATGCTGATCTCCTTATCATAGTAAGCCCCCTGAGTGTGACGACCTAATAGTGGCTGTGGTACTGGATTAAAAATCCAGAAATGTGAAGTTAAATCTCTCACAGGTAGTTTGAGAATTCAAATTCAGTCTTAAAAATATGCGAATAGAAAGGGAGGAACATATTTCTCTAGCACATTTCACAAGCCCAGGATGTCCCAAATTGTTTTCCTGTCAGTGGAGTATTTTTGACACGGCAGTTAGTGTTGTAATGCATCAAAGTAAACAAACAATGCACAGCAGCATCCCACAAGTCACAGTGTCACCATCATTGAAAGATCTGTTGTTGTGACATTAGCTGAAATGTAACCCTTGGCCAGGGCATGCAAAACCAGAGACCGGTCAGATACAGGAGGAGCACACTGAACCCATCATGTCTGTGCCAACCAAGGAAAGGCCATCCAGCCTAATCTCACTTTCCTTTGACTAAGGGGAACAGCTGCTTATTTTCTATCCTATCCATGCCTCTCACAATCTTAAATACCTCCATCAGGTCCCATCTCAGCCTTTGCTGCTCTAACCTAACAAAACTCTTATGCAGTTCCAACACAACGTTACCTCCCTGCTATGTAATCTGTGCTATGACTGATGAAGTCAAGTATCCCTCTGCTGCCTTAACTGCCCTATTAACCCCAAAATCCCTCTGTTTTTCTGAGCTTCCTAGTATCCTGCCATTCATAGAGTATTCCCTATTCTTGTTACTTCTTCCAAAGTGCATCACCTCACACCTTTCTGGGATAATTTCCATCTGCCACTGATCTGTCCATCTGACCAATCTGTCTAACCTAACACCTTCTTACTGATTGTCGACCACTTGGCCAAACTTTATATGATCTGAAAACGTACTTATCAACCAATTACAACATGCCCACACCCACCCCACAAACATCCCCATACACACACACCCCCACAACTCCCCCCCCCCTCCCCCCCCCCCCCCCCCCCCCGCGCGCGCGCACACGCACACGCGCACGCACGCACAAACAAGCATTCTACCCTGACACCCACACACACATTCTACCCTGATGCACACCCCTCCACATCTAGGCTTCAACCCCCCCCACAGCCGTGAACCACACTCCACCCCCCCCACCCCCTTACTCCACCACTCCTCCTCTCCATCCCCCCATACACCCTCTCCCACACACCAACACGTCTCCACTCCCCACCCCACTCACCGTCCCCTGCACCCTCCCTCACACCCTTCCCCACAGCCACACTGCCCCCAATCCCCCACACACACCTACTCTCTCACACAGACACTCAGACACAGACACACACACACTCCTCCACATTCCCCTGCACTCTCACACACTCCCCCACCCCTGCCCGCATACTCCCCCCCCC